>JASDDO010000019.1:446560436-447215568 GCA_030015575.1 Agapanthus africanus | reverse complement strand
TACTCATTTAATATACTAATACTACTACCACTATATGACTCGAACCTAACCTAGTGTCCATCTAACCTCCTAAGGAAAACTAAACCTAAGAACTAGTCAATAGAAATAAGAGTCTACCTAAGGTCTGAATCAATATCTCTAATAGTCGGCGATCCCGCCTCAACAGCGTCACGTACGTAGTACGGCTTCCTTGAATCAAGAGTGCGGATCAATCATCAAATCTAAGCCTCGTACGGTAAAATCCATCGTACGGCATCCCAATGTCGGGGTACGGTCAAGTATCTCCTAGGTGTCTCCTCATTCGTATAATGTCGTATGTATCATATTGTGATTAAGTCATACTCATATGATATCGGCATCAGGTCACACCAATATAATGTCGAAATCAAGTTATACATATATCATATCGTAATCAGTCACAAGTTACAGTCTGAGTACTATTCTAGCGTCCCATGTACATCAATATCACCACCACTCTTTGTAATTTATATATTCAAGTGCATTATCTCATTCCCTAATGATCCGCTAACACTTTATTACGACTGTATAGTCAAAAATCACGGCATCAAGCCCAGTTATACTATTTCATCATACCTCGGATATCATATCACATCACTGAATCACCTATATGTGTTATATATATATGTATATACCTATATCTAGTTCTATATATATACACATACACGTACCCCATGTCGATTTTCAGTGTGTGCGCTGGTGTGTTTCTATCTGAAACCTACGAACCTCTTCCAAGGTACTCATCCTCTGATATAGTTTTCCTAAATCGGTCTAGTCCAGCCTAGGGTCAATACTAGGGTCCTACTAGGGTCACGTCTGGTTTCCTAATGTCAATAAGTACTATTCCTATTCTACGTTGCGGGGGTGCTAAACGCCATCCACCCGACTTCCCCCCGTAGATATGCATCTACTCACCTGATCCATGTCTGCCGAAGACAGTGTCGCCATCCTCCTCTTCATCGCCCGCAGTCCCCATGAGGGTACCTAGACGCAAACATATAAATAGCATCGTAAACCGAATCACATACAAAAGTCAAACGATACGAAGAGCAAGCACAGGTTAAAACCTATGTCCCGTCCACGCAAAAGAACCAAATACCGCTCGATATCGGCGTACAAACTCCGATGGATCGAGATAACATCATCAAACAACTTGTAGTTTTAAAACACATTACTTATATTGTAAAACATGATCAAATTCATCGAAACACTAAAATCGATCAAATCGTCCGTTTTCGAAAAACCCGAAAATGCCAATTTACCGTTTTTCATCGAAACTTGACATTTAAATGAAACCAATGGTCATAAAACTCATTAAATAGCATTACTAGACGATACAAACCATTACTATATTTTTATTACACAATTTTGCATTTATTTTAAATTTCTAGTTTGCAACTTTTAACAATTTTAACATTTTCCAAGCAAAATACCACAATTCCACCTCAAAACATGATTTTGCATAAATTAATCACTTAAACCACAATTTATGATGATAATGATGTAATGAAACTATAATTATATTTTTAATCACATTTATTTAGAAATTCCTAAAATCTAGTTTATAAAATAATAGCATTTTATTACTATTTTTCCGATTATCAAAATAATCTAGTGATCAAACTAGGTTTTTCATTCAATTAATATGCTAATATTCTCACTAAAATTACCATCTAATGATAACACCCTTAATAAGAATTTTATTTTACCCACAACACATTTTAGAAAAAATCTAGTTAGCTAAATAGTTTAAATTAAACAATTTCGATCAACAATTTATTATACCACCACCATGCAAGAATTTTCCACTCTAAAAGATGTTAAACTAGCTATTATAACCCTAATTAATTAACAAAAACCACCTCTTGAATTTTCAAACCCTAACTTGAATTTTAGAATTTGCAACAAGAATTAATCTAATTAATCTAATTATGCTTTAAAAGAAATATCTAATAGAAATAAAACAAAAGAGAAGGATTTATACCTCCACAACCTCATGTCCAAACTTGAAAATGAGCCTCAAAAATACATGCTTTCCCACTCCAAAATCCATGTAGAGAAGAGTAGAGAATAAAGGGTATGAAATAACTAGGTTTTTGTGGAATTTAAATTGGATTTTTGTAGTATTTTTGATGATTTTTGAATAAAAATGAGGTGGAAAATGGGGGGGCAGCCATGGTGATGGGGAGGCCGGCCACAATAAGGGGAAGAGGGAGAAACACATGAGAAATGGTGTAGAAACTTCTCCAAAATGTCATCATCTTAATGTCTTTTCATGCTTTATTCATTTTCTTTTAATTCTTTTCTAAAATAACTCAAGAAAGATCTAGAAACAAGGAAAAATTTGCAAATAAATTTTGCATGATACACACTAAATTCTAATATGCCATGGTTCATTTTTACAAATTAAAACCATTTAAATTTGTAATTTACACTAATTTAGTGTAAAAATAAAGCTTATGTTAATATTTAAAATAATTAATTTAGGAAAAATATTTTATTAAACCAAAAATTTATAAGTGGCTAAATAAACACTATTTACTAGTAATTTCATAATTAAAATAGATATTTTTAAATTTATAGTGAAAAACAATCACGGTTTGGTTTTACGAAAAATACATTTTACTTTACCGAAAATCCTAAAATTCACTTAAACACTTTTATTCATTTAATTATTTATTTAATTATATTTAAAATGTTACAATCTTCCCCCCTTTAAGAAATTCGGTCCCCGAATTTAAATTAACACTCCCCTTCCAAATACTGAAACATTTAGCAAAATACTCAAATCGTCGGGGCTCCGAAATCATTAATACATAACGAAAATCAACTCCGTCAAGCATGACGCAATCATCGGAGTTATGGCGATAATGAAATATCATAACCCAATGTTAAAACCATCATAATATATATCAATCTATAACTTATATATAGTTCGCATCCTAGTAAAATCGCCGAATCATCATAATAAAGCAGCATACAAAAACCCCTTCTTGAAAATCGCCGTGCAATGCACGTGTTACGGTCTAAGTAGCGGACGTTTAATTTTTTTTAAAATATAGCTACATATATATCTTTTATTTAACATACACGTCCCGCCTGGTTACTAACTCAAATAATAATGATCATGAAAACATACTGCTCAAACTAAAATCAATCCCAATCACATCAATAAAATGTCATGTGCGTCCGGTGCGCACTGAAATCGAAACCAAATGCAGAAACCATGAATACCCACAAAACAAAACTAAGTGCAACAGGTGTGCACCAAAAATATCTGTCAAGTGCAACGGGCGTGCACGACTCACTATCAGGTGCATCTAATCTGCACAAAACCCCGATTTAGTGCATCTGGTGTGCACAAAATCGCATCAAGTGCGCCAAGTATGCGCAAGAATCCTAATCAGGTGCACATGGAGAACGAAAACATACATTGAATATCAAAATCGAAATCACAGCACAAAAATGCATGAAAATTAGGTCGAAACATATGTCAAAATCACGTGTAACCCCTATGCACGAAATCAAATCAAAAATCTCAAAAAAATATATAAAACCAAATCAAGTGTACTGGGTGCGTACTAAACCACATCAATACAACTGACATAAGAAACACAGATAGAATGAAGGTACACACAGAAAATACCAATCGTAGAACAAGTCCTCAAAATACAAAAATCCAATCAACGAAAATAGGAAATTCAAATCACTAAATCACAATCGTAAATACTATCGTCAATGTGCGCCTCTTTCCTCTGATGTCGACCGCTTCGAACTCGTTCTTTCATAGGTGTGCTGACTGCGCTACCAACGGCAATACTAATGTCTAGAGTCTCCCACATAGTCGATCCCTTCACTTGATATCCGGACTACATTAAACTTCTCGATCGATCCATCAAAATCCCATAATTCCCCGAGAGCTCAACACTCAAGTACAGTTTAAAAATATCCGGTACATACCCCAGCATCGATGATCCAGCTGTAGAAGGGCAAACCCAAGCCTCACTAATGGCACAGCGGAACTGCCGTAAACCCTAAGGTTCAAGGGCGTTCTCGTGGTCATTATGTCGAGTTAGGGTTTCATTCTTCTAGAGGGTCCATCGAAATACCTGCATGTTCTTCCGAATACTTTAAACTTAGGAAATGGTTTTCTGATAATCGTTCGAACCCTTTAACTTCATCCGGACGGCATGTGAATACCCTTCGTCCGCACGCTAAGCAATGCTTCAGTCCTCAAGAATAACCAATACTCTAATGGTTACTGCATTCGAGTCGCATCTCCCTCTGCCCGTGGTAACAGAAACCACCATCCGACATTGACGAAGATAGATCAAAGGAACGAATGAAATACGGTGCAAACAATGTAAATCCTAGGGCTCCTTAAGCAGAGTAGCGTATCGTAAGTATGCCGCGGACCATACCTACGGTAAGTTACTCTACCTAACTCGCCTACTCCATCAACCAAGGGTCACCTAGACTTATACAAGGTTAAACCTAGCGCTCTGATACCAACATTGTCACGACCCGAAAGTACGGAACGTGACCGGCACTTAGATTACGAAGCGTCTAGAGGCGCCACGTGACCTAAGTAAGCCGAAGCCCAGAGATCTAAACCATAAAAGAAGAAAAAGAAGAAAAGAAAAGAAAACAAGTAAAAAAAAACATCAGCAAATTTTACCAAAAATTTCGGCAGAGTCACCTCTGTAAAAACTGGCCCCCAAACGGGTACAACAAATATAATATGAATAAACAATAAAAAGCATCCCCAAACGGGTGCTAGCATCAACGCCAACAGGCGGAAACAACCACAACAAGCACAATAATATACAACGCCAGAGGGCGAGGCTCAAAACTCAAAAGAAAGCAAAACCACCAGATCAGAATAATACAGGCGCGACTCTAAGGTCGAAGTAAAAGACTGGTCCAATAACTTATCAAGTAATACAAATATGGTTGATGGAGCTTACTAGATACAAATGAATGAATAAAAGTACAATGGTGGTTCGGATACAAGTGAACCAACCTACCGTGCCAATCGCCCTGAAGAAAAGATGTGCCAACAAGCTGCCACGGGAAACCTGTACGTCGAACCTGTAAAGAATTTGGCACAACGGGGGTGAGTTGCCAACTCGTGAGTAGAAGACATCTACGAAAAGAAATCGAATGCACGACGCTATCTTAGGACATAATAATACACTACTATATCCCAAACATCTAGTAATAGCAGGGTAATACTACGTGTAAGTGCAAATACTCCGTGTCGTGTCAGTGCCTCATATAGTACTAAGTCATATGAAATGAAATGCATGCACCATGAATGTAAAGTCACAAATCCTGAAATCCAGATATATATGTATGAGAACCTTTAGCCGTTATCATAGTAAAGTGTGTATAAGCATCTGAAATCTCAACAATGAAATCCATGGAAATCCGTGTCAAGCATCGACACAATACATGTAACCTCAAGTATCAATATGTCGGGCTCCGTCAGTCCGGATCGGCCCATATCATCAAATCCCACGACAACGGTCGGTATCCTCCGGATATCCGCCGCGCCAGACATCACCGGTAGGTAGCCTTCCCCTGCCAGGCTCATCGTCTACAACTCGATCTTCTTGCCCCGGGTTACCATACCGGGCCCACCATGTACCCGAGACGGTTCATCCACTCCTCGAATCGGGTCTCGAAATCCATCTGAAAACATGAAATACTCATGGTGGACGACACATACATCACGAGAAAACCGCATCTTATTTTAAAAAAAAGAGAAGAGGAGAGAGAGAGAAGTTTTTATATATTTTTGCGGTTTTCCCCAAAAATCCAGAAATCTCGTAGAAATCCAAATCTCAAAATCATGAGTACTATATGATAAGTGTCGGCATAAGCCCATAATACTGCATGATAACACGAAAATATGAATGCATGAATGTCTAAGTAATGAATGTCATGTCTTATACTTAACATCAGAGAGTGATCACAATACTACATCGGTTTAGTTGTTAACTGATTCTATCAATAAAAGATAATATGATCTAAAGTGTACGTGACATAGCAATTACCGATGATGATGTGTGTGAGCCGGCAAATAAGTGTGCGTGGAATATGCGCATCATCGGTAATGGTGCTGGTGTCCTAACAGGTAAGGTTTATACTATTTATAGCAACATATGTATGAACATGCAACATTATGATTACAGTGTGAAAGTAAAGACGAATGTATATTACCTACTCATTTAATATACTAATACTACTACCACTATATGACTCGAACCTAACCTAGTGTCCATCTAACCTCCTAAGGAAAACTAAACCTAAGAACTAGTCAATAGAAATAAGAGTCTACCTAAGGTCTGAATCAATATCTCTAATAGTCGGCGATCCCGCCTCAACAGCGTCACGTACGTAGTACGGCTTCCTTGAATCAAGAGTGCGGATCAATCATCAAATCTAAGCCTCGTACGGTAAAATCCATCGTACGGTATCCCAATGTCGGGGTACGGTCAAGTATCTCCTAGGTGTCTCCTCATTCGTATAATGTCGTATGTATCATATTGTGATTAAGTCATACTCATATGATATCGGCATCAGGTCACACCAATATAATGTCGAAATCAAGTTATACATATATCATATCGTAATCAGTCACAAGTTACAGTCCGAGTACTATTCTAGCGTCCCATGTACATCAATATCACCACCACTCTTTGTAATTTATATATTCAAGTTCATTATCTCATTCCCTAATGATCCGCTAACACTTTATTACGACTGTATAGTCAAAAATCACGGCATCAAGCCCAGTTATACTATTTCATCATACCTCGGATATCATATCACATCACTGAATCACCTATATGTGTTGTATATATATGTATATACCTATACCTAGTTCTATATATATACACATACACGTACCCCATGTCGATTTTCAGTGTGTGCGCTGGTGTGTTTCTATCTGAAACCTACGAACCTCTTCCAAGGTACTCATCCTCTGATATAGTTTTCCTAAATCGGTCTAGTCCAGCCTAGGGTCAATACTAGGGTCCTACTAGGGTCACGTCTGGTTTTCTAATGTCAATAAGTACTATTCTTATTCTACGTTGCGGGGGTGCTAAACGCCATCCACCCGACTTCCCCCCTAGATATGCATCTACTCACCTGGTCCATGTCTGCCGAAGACAGTGTCGCCATCCTCCTCTTCATCGCCCGCAGTCCCCGTGAGGGTACCTAGACGCAAACATATAAATAGCATCGTAAACCGAATCACATACAAAAGTCAAACGATACGAAGAGCAAGCACAGGTTAAAACCTATGTCCCATCCACGCAAAAGAACCAAATACCGCTCGATATCGGCGTACAAACTCCGATGGATCGAGATAACATCATCAAACAACTTGTAGTTTTAAAACACATTACTTATATTGTAAAACATGATCAAATTCATCGAAACACTAAAATCGATCAAATCGTCCGTTTTCGAAAAACCCGAAAATGCCAATTTACCGTTTTTCATCGAAACTTGACATTTAAATGAAACCAATGGTCATAAAACTCATTAAATAGCATTACTAGACTATACAAACCATTACTATATTTTTATTACACAATTTTGCATTTATTTGAAATTTCTAGTTTGCAACTTTTAACAATTTTAACATTTTCCAAGCAAAATACCACAATTCCACCTCAAAACATGATTTTGCATAAATTAATCACTTAAACCACAATTTATGATTATAATGATGTAATGAAACTATAATTATATTTTTAATCACATTTATTTAGAAATTCCTAAAATCTAGTTTACAAAATAATAGCATTTTATTACTATTTTTCCAATTATCAAAATAATCTAGTGATCAAACTAGGTTTTTCATTCAATTAATATGCTAATATTCTCACTAAAATTACCATCTAATGATAACACCCTTAATAAGAATTTTATTTTACCCACAACACATTTTAGAAAAAATCTAGTTAGCTAAATAGTTTAAATTAAACAATTTCGATCAACAATTTATTATACCACCACCATGCAAGAATTTTCCACTCTAAAAGATGTTAAACTAGCTATTATAACCCTAATTAATTAACAAAAACCACCTCTTGAATTTTCAAACCCTAACTTGAATTTTAGAATTTGCAACAAGAATTAATCTAATTAATCTAATTATGCTTTAAAAGAAATATCTAATAGAAATAAAACAAAAGAGAAGGATTTATACCTCCACAACCTCATGTCCAAACTTGAAAATGAACCTCAAAAATACATGCTTTCCCACTCCAAAATCCATGTAGAGAAGAGTAGAGAATAAAGGGTATGAAATAATTAGGTTTTTGTGGAATTTAAATTGGATTTTTGTAGTATTTTTGATGATTTTTGAATAAAAATGAGGTGGAAAATGGGGGGGTCAGCCATGGTGATGGGGAGGCCGGCCACAATAAGGGGAAGAGGGAGAAACACATGAGAAATGGTGTAGAAACTTCTCCAAAATGTCATCATCTTAATGTCTTTTCATGCTTTATTCATTTTCTTTTAATTCTTTTCTAAAATAACTCAAGAAAGATCTAGAAACAAGGAAAAATTTGCAAATAAATTTTGCATGATACACACTAAATTCTAATATGCCATGGTTCATTTTTACAAATTAAAACCATTTAAATTTGTAATTTACACTAATTTAGTGTAAAAATAAAGCTTATGTTAATATTTAAAATAATTAATTTAGGAAAAATATTTTATTAAACCAAAAATTTATAAGTGGCTAAATAAACACTATTTACTAGTAATTTCATAATTAAAATAGATATTTTTAAATTTATAGTGAAAAACAATCACGGTTTGGTTTTACGAAAAATACATTTTACTTTACCGAAAATCCTAAAATTCACTTAAACACTTTTATTCATTTAATTATTTATTTAATTATTTTTAAAATGTTACAGCATGGCGCAGGGTACTGATTAAGTTCAGTTGAAGATACAGTCTAAGAAGTTTGGATTTGGAGTTCACTTATGAGCTAGGTCCAATCAGATATCCAGACACATTCTAAGACAGGTATTGCTCATTTCGGGAGATGGCTTTCTCCGCGTACTTGAGATAGAGAGAGACATAGAAAGAAACACCGGAGCGGATCCACTCACTGAGGCTATTCCTCGAATGCAATAGTTTTGCAAACGAGCTTTGTGAGACTGACTAGTAGAGGAGTTGGGTGTTCGGTATCACACGGGCTGTGAGTATGCGACATCGCAATAATTAGCCTTGAGTGCAAGTGGGAGATTGTTGGATATAGTGCCCTCAGAGTCAATTATTGGATCACAGGCACGTGATTGCAATGATTGAGGGAGGACCTATGCCGGTAGGACAGTCTTACTCGAGATGATAGTATGCTATCTGGTTTATCTTTATCATCGTGTACTGCTTTAGGTGACCTTACGAGTCGCTATTACACGTTGATAGAGCCCCTAGGATTCTTGCTTGACTACCAGCAGTATGAGGGCAATCATATACGTGAGAGCTGGGGTCTATAAGGACATCCTTAAAAGGTCCCTAGTCGTGGGAGTTTCGAGACAGGGCATCAATACTCCGGAGTAGACTAGTGTATACAGTCGAGACCCCGACGAGGGGCGGTGGCCGGTCTCACAAGCCACTGGTGTCAGTTGGTTCACCTAAGATGTATACAGGTGCTCATTGGGTTATGAGTATACCGGACAGGACTCGCCGGGAACCTGCTAGTTGGGATTATACCTGATGTCAGATAGAAGTTCCCTGGTGACATGTGTACAGGTTAGTTCATCGATCTGAGATCGTCATTTGTCTCGTGTGAGTTCCTACTGTGCTTTGATTACTACCCTACCATGCTCAAAGGAGACGTGCAAACAGGTTTTAGTTGGGTACAGTCCCGAGCCACATGGAGGCAGTGAGCGGATCTGCAGGGGTTCATCTCTCCCGGTATTGGGCGTGAGGTCGCGCTGTGTCTAGGAGAGCCAGAACATGAAAATCCTATGGCCAAGGTAGGAGATTTGCTGGTAGGTATTCCAGTAGTATCTCAGGGTGTTCTGGGCTACACTCCGACACGACTTGTACCGCTTTTAGGGGTCTGACTTTTACCAACCCCCTAGGCCCGCCATGCGATGCTCATAGACGAATGGACCGGACTGTACGGATATTGTCTCTGACAGGCTCAGTAGGGTGTCAGGATGAGTTCGCTCATCGACGTCCCTTTTGGTCAATAGCTGGTGGCCCGTCACGTATGGCTAATACCTCTGGCGTGCTAGTGGTTAAATCCACAGCCATAGTATTGACGAGTCTTTAGAGTCCACCACACTCTGTTACTCAGGTTTCGGGCGAAACGCTGTAGAGGCTGTATGGAGATATGGCAGGGTTCGATCAGATACGTGCGGTATTGCATGGATCGTGATCGGACGGTTTTTACTAGCCGGCTTTGGCTTAAGCCGGATCCTAATATTTGACAGTGTAGTTTTTGTCTCTTTGCATTTGTGTTCAGTAGGAATACAAATGCGGACATGTATTTGCAGTAGCGGGGTTTTCCTGTAATTTATTACGGGATCAGTTTTCTGAAGTTGCCAGTTTGCATTCCGTTCCGGCCGTTTTTTCTTTGTTCCTTCACGGCCAGACTTATCGATGGAGGGGGTTATTTGCAAATGTGTGCAAATAACATTTGTGGAGGGGGTCCTTTGTAAAATGGTAGCCTCATGATGAGATTCCTTTTGCATCATATGTCTTGCATTTATTATGATGAGAGTGAAAGGAGGTGAGTGAGAAATTGATGTGAGACTTTTTTCCATTATCATTTTTTTTCCACATTATCATTCTTTTTTCTTGATATATTGAGATGCCTTTTTCTCTCTCCAATCTTCTTCTTGAGGAGAAAGGGCCGGCCACTTTGGTGAGAGGGGGAGAATGAGGGAATTCATTTTGGTGTAGGAAATTTATCATCTCCCTTTTTAGCTTGCTACCAAAATTCCCATGCACATCTCTCCATTGTTCATTCTCTACTCCACCTCCATCATGGCAACTTCCATAACCTTAAGAGACATAGATACTACACTTATCTACAGCATCTCTTGGACGCGTCGGCTAGCCAACTTCGCGCCCGAGTTGCCTCGGTCCAGAGATGGGAGCCCGTAAAAGTATTCGGCTACGTAGTGCCCTTTCCGACGAGGACGTGACGGACGGAGATTCCGCGGGATATCGGAGTGGAGACGAAGATCGAAGGACACGGATCGCTTGGTATACTTCTCTACCCATCTTGTATTTTGCTAGTAGCTAGGTTAATGGCCCGATCCGGGTTTAAAGTGTGCGGTAGTGCCGGTTTGCTAGTTTGCAAAGTTTTTCGTTTCCGCATTTCCGGCGTCGGATCGACGGCCGGGGCGCCGCCGCGGACTTACACGCACCGCCAGTTCGAACAGTCTCCTTGTTTTATCCTGAGGGAACGAGTAAGGGCGTTTTAACTTTTCGTTGATAAATCGATGTCTGTCGTTTTGGCGATCAGCTGGTTTTGGACCACTCGGCTATTGCTGAGCATTTGCGACGAAGGTCGCTTTCCCTTTCCCTTTTTCATTCCGAGGCTCCGTCTTTGAAGAGGAAGGCCTATGGCCCATCTGGTCCATTTGGGCCAGCTTGTCAATCAAGGCCTAGAAGGTGGTTGGCTTGAAAAACATCATGAATTAGGATATGGTCGCCTGCGGATCGAGGGTTCCTACAAACATGCCTGCTGCAGGAGCCTCTTCTATGTGCTGTTCGCACTTCGACCATAGGTTGCGCCACCGAGTTGCATACTGAACCCATGTCTCCCCTGGCTTCACTCGGGCATTGATCAACGCCGTGATTGGGGTGCGTTGGCTAGCGCTTGCAAAACGCTGAGTGAATAGCAACTCCATCTCCATGAATGTTTTGACGGAGTCGTTGGGAAGCTCCGAATACCATTCGAAGGTCGTCTCCGCCAAGCTGCCGACGAATTGGCGAAGCAGCAGCTTATCGTCACCTCCAGTATTGCTGCAGAAAGTCATGAACTGGGCGACATGCTGGTGGGGGTTGCTTGTCCCCTTATATACATGAAATTTAGGGATTGTGTATCCTGGCGGGTACTTAATCTGATCATACCAGCTGGGCTAGGGTCACCCAGTTCTGAAGACTTGGCCAGCAGCTTCGTTCGCTTGATGGACTCGTATCTGTTGAGCTATATAATCATCGAGCGCAGCATTCGAGATTGTTTCCTCCTTTGCTGCTGAAAAGGCCGGAAGAGGGTTTGATGTCTCCCCTCAGTCATCTTCAATGATCATCAGAGGCTCTTCCGCTGGAGCGTCCGGCTGGATCATCATGCCCACCATGTCCTGGAATAATAGCGCCATTTATTTTATGTTGGCCGCTTGTTCCGTGGCTTCTTTATCTTTCTTCTCGAGCATTCTGCAGAGGAACTCGGCATCGGTTTCTTGCTCCTGGCATTGCTCCGACGATGTCTCCGGGATTTATTTTGGCCCAGTGAGCGCAACCATCTTTGTTAACATTTCTTGGAGCTTCTGTTGTTGCTCTTGGACCTTTGTTATGGATCGGGTGAGTGGTCTGTGACCCCCTGAAGCGCGGCTCTCCTCTTTCCCGGAAGCCATATAAACAGTATGCACCACCATTCCCCCGACTTGGAGCGTCTGGGTTCAGTGCCCTTGAGATTCGTCACGGGCATAGGGATCTTCTCCGCCCTCCTCTTTTTATGGACGATTGAAGTTGAGGGGGCTGTTGATATAGGCACTTGTGCAGATGACACCTTTCATGGCGTGCTGAAGGAATGGTCCTCCTTTTGCTGAATCTTTATTTTCTTCTATCGGCGGGAGTAGTCCTTATCGATTACGGAGCCTTGGACTCTCCGCCAGACCTTATGAATTTTGGAGGACAGCCGCTGAGGAGGCTACTCCAGCTCCGCCTTTGTAACATTTTCAACAGGTGAAGGAGACCTTTTTAATATGGCAGTTGGAGAGTTCTTGCGCACCCTCCTGAGCGGCTCAAAGCTGTTCCCAGTTAGAACAACAACATCGACTTCCACCATCGGATCTGGCGGGGTCAATCCAGAAGGGGAACTGCCCCCAGCTTTCCTCACTCAGCGCCAGTAACGACGTCGAGCATGTCTTGTAGATGGTATTGGCTCAGTTATGGGGGTAGCTTCATCATGCCCCCTGTTCTGGTGAAGGGTTGCTTTTGGTGCCAGCCTATCAAAGACTGACATCCGCTGAGAAGAAACGTCCAACCTGTCGAAGACTGACCTTTGTGCAGGGGAAGTAGTTTGGACGACCTCACCCGAAGTAGAAATTGGGATGGCCAGTCTCGCAAAGACCGATCCCTTAGCAGGAGAATCTCTTTTGACGACTTCGTCCGTCGGAGTTGGAATGGCTATCCGCTTCAGGATGACTCGTTCAGGTATTGCAGGCTTCTTCATAGACCCACTTGAGCTTTGGCCTAGTCTGTTAAAGACTGCTGTAGTAGACTTGGAATTGGACGGCCCATTGGGAGGGGCCATGGTAGTGGTAAGCCGATCAAAGACCGACTTCTTCGAAGCTTCCTATGACGGTATTGGGACGCTGAAGCTTGCCGGTAGGATCATGGTCCCAAAGAACAGTACAGTGGTGGCCTGAGTCATCTGTTCCACTGGCATGGCGAAGATGGAGGCCGCTTGGGGCCCATAGGTCACTCCTCTAGTGAGGATGGAGTGGGAGTTGTTGTTGCAGTTGGTGCAGTTGGAAGCCATTTTCTCTTCTGCACGGAGCAAAACACCAAATCTTAGTACCTCGAATCCAGGGGCAACCGTATTAAACCGCAATTCGTTCACGAAAAACGAAACACGAAGTGTGGAGTGGAAAGAGGAAAAGGTCCCACCGGACGTGCCGGAATCTATTCTCCGCTGAAGACGCGACCGGAACGTCGGAGACGTCCGGCCTGAATTTGGGGGCAGATGCTATTTGGTTTTATCTGTCCGCCTCTCCTAAGATGCCAAGTTGATTTATGGAACCGTATATCGGAGGTTTAGACAGATGCGGCCGATGTAGCAGACTTCATCAGATTCCCCCTTGTTGTGAGAGGTTTTTTATTGTGGGGACGCTCTTCCCTGCAGGCGCAAGCCCCTGCAGTTAATTACGTTACCGCATAGCGGTAACCACTTTCTCCTACTCCAGAAGGTCACTTCGTGTCGTGTGTGTTTGTTTTGTTGTCGGTTGCCCGTGGATTGTATATAGAGACTAATTTATATTGTCGCCCATAGGGTGTGGATTAGTCATGTAGGGATACCTAGGACGGCAGCAAGGTTTCGGGAGGCATCATCCATGCCGTTTTTAAATTTTTTCTGTTCTAACGAACTCTAACCTAGAATCTTTAACTAGAAATTTAAACAATAAAGCAATGTTAACAACTTAACATCTAAGTGAATGTGGAATACAACCTTTGTAGACCGGTTCTTCACTTCAATAGCTCTGTGTAGTAGTCCCTTCGCTACGATAAAATGATCTTGCCGATTCTTGAATGGCTCCATGAGAAGAAAGCAACGATCTTGCTTGAAATCTTCGAGGCCGAAGATGATCTACGTCGAGGAGATACTAACCCAATCTGCCCTCTTCACTAATGTAGGATTAGTGAAGCTAACACCCTATACTAAAGTGCTAATCTAGTAGAGGATGATGAAGTAGGATTTTTGCTCACTTTGGAATTAATTTTCTCACTAGGGTTTCTCACTTGATCAAGAGCTAGAGAGCTCTTGAGCTTTGAAGAGGAAGATGAAGAGAGATAATGTTGTGAGTGAGAATGGCAACCATAGGTGAGAAAATATCTAATATCACTCATGTAAAGACTTAACCATGAGTTAAGATAATGGTTGGGTTAACAAATATCTAGTATAAAACAAAACTATTGGACTAGTCGATGAGTCTCCAAGTTTCTCAAAGCTTCATTCCATGTGACCATTATCCAACTAATAATTGATTTAAACTAAATAAATAAACCCTACAGTATCTTTATCATGGTGTATGTCTCATACACCCATATAGCTTGTATCATCAACCATGACACAAAATAAAAAACAATTAATATATATCACATATATATTAAGTGTGCACATGTGAGAAAAATAAATGTTTAAGTGAGCTAATATTAGTTAATGTAAATTAATATATCAAATATATGATTATACATTAAATTATTAAATCAACACTTGATTTAATAATCCGGTTATATCTCATATGACCAACTAATATTATTTGTATCATTATATCGAATCAACACTTGATTCGATAACCCGGTTATATCGCATAAAACCGACCGATACAGTATCGACTTATCGAATCAACATTTGATTCAATAACCCAGCAATATCACATATAACCGATCGATACTTTATATCGCGAGAATAGAATACGGTATCACATACTCCTATTAATCTTGGTCATTTCTCCTACTTCGTTTTGCCTGATCCAGTGAAACCTCTGTGTAGGACTCTAAAGACTCGTTAATATGCCGACAGTAGGTGATGATCACATCAAGCATCCACAAGCCGTCAGTGGTACTAGCTGGAGGTAACGGCTACCTAGGTATTGTACGATCAAAAGATCAGCAAGCAAGCCCGCTCTAACTCCTGCAAAAGCCTGACAGTAACACTACCGTACAGTCCGGTCTCTTCATCTGATATGTCGCATATCATCGCCAGGGGGTGGTAAAACGTCAGACCCTAATAGCCTGATAAGTCATGCCGATGTCAGGTCCATAATGGTTTGAGAAATTACAGATAAGACTTACCAAAAAATCTCAGCAAGCCTGGCCAGGGATTTCCTGTTATGGCCAATCGAGCATAGCACAACATCAACTCCCAATACCATGAGAGACGAATCCCCTCATATCGCTCATTGCCTCCATGTGACTCGGAACTGTACCTAAAAACCACCTTTTTGCACGATCTCATGACCGTGGTAAGGTGGAAATCAAAGCACAGTGAGAATCACACGAGACTCTATGACGATCTCGGGTCGACAGACTAATCTGTACCAGTGTCACCAGAGAACTGCTATCTGACGATAGGTATAATACCATCTAGGAGTTCTCGGCGAGTCCGTTCAGTGTACCCAGTCTTCACTGAGCACCAATATATCATCTTCGATGTCAAACACCAATAGATGTGGGATCATCCATCGCCCATCATATAGGTCAAGATGCGTATACGCTAGTCTACTCTGGAGCATCGACGCCCTGTCTCGATACCCCTCGACTAGGAACAATTAGGGTGTACTTGTTGACTATCCTTGGCCCCACTAGTATGATCTCCATCATAGTCCTGGGTGTCAAGTACACATCCTAAAGGGCTTTGTCAACATGTGAGAGCAAGACAATATCACGTATCAAAGTCAACATGTTAAGACAAAGAGCAACCAGATAGCATTCTATCATATCGAGCAAGAAAGTCCTCCCTATATATGTCCAAGCATCCACTACAATATACATCCCATGTACAGTAATGGCCTCTAGGGCATACATATAACTAATAAGTCCAAATCCGTATTTTCTTAGATTTGGGTTTGGGGTGGTTTAAGGATCGTTAATCTTGTTTTAGATTAAGATTAACTTAAACGTTTTTTGAGGATAGGTTAGTCTAATTTTAGACTAAGATCTACTCAACAGGATTTTCTTTAGTTTATAAGGACATTGCGGTCCGTTGGGTTTAAGGACATCATAGTCCATGAGTTTAAAGACCTCATAGTCCATAGTTTAAAGACATCATAGTCTATAGAGCTTAGTTTAGGGACATTATGGTCCACTAGGTTTAAGGACATCATAGTCCATGAGTTTAAGGAACTCATAGTCCATAGTTTGAAGACATCCTAGTCTATAGAGTTTAGTTTAGGGACGTTACGGTCCATTGGGTTTAAGGACATCATAGTCCATGAGTTTAAGGACCTTATAGTCCATAGTTTAAAGATATTGTTCCCTCATAAAATTTCGGGAAAGAAACCCCAATGGGGCATCACGTGCTCACACGTGACTAAGGGTCACGTGCTGACATGTGATGGTTTCCTGGGGACTCTGTTATAATAGATATGAATTCTAATCAACAGGAGTCACATGCCCATACGTGATGGGCCTTTAAACTCACTGAAAAGAAATAAAAGTATAGTAAAATAACTAAGGAAAAACCCCAATGGGGCATCACGTGCTCACACGTGACCAAGGGTCACGTGCTGACACGTAATGATTCCTTAGTTCTTTAAAATAGCAGAATTAAATTCTGTTTAAAATGTTAATCAAGGGGGTCACGTGTCAACACGTGATGGGTTCCTAAGCTCTTTAATTAATAGAATTAAATTCTATTCAAATGATCAAACAATGGGATCATGTGCCAACACGTGATAGGCTTTTAAAGCCTTCTGAACTAATAGAATTGAATTCTAATTCATAAGGAACCGAGAACCCTAATTGGAAAATATCTCTCTAAATCTTTCCAAACAAAAAGAGATTTTGCTCTGTAAAGTGGAGCACCGTTGGATTAAAAATCAAATGGTGATTAAAAATCACCAATTTATAGAAAGATTCTATACAAGGAAAGGTTTCCCTAAAATTCACCAAGAATAACAAACAGAATATCTTTAGGATTAAAAATCCAATGGTGAATAAAATTCACAGAGTGATCTAAAAGATCATGTTGGTTACAGAAACAACCAAAATCTTTCAATGAAAGATTGACTAAACAACTTGATTCTTTTCTTTCTCCTATAAATAAGAGCCAAGAAGAGAAGGATGCTTGGGTTTTTTTTTTTGGAGATATACAACAACAGAGAGAAAAGGATAGGAGAATTTAATTCTCAAGAGAGAAAAGAAGATTTCTTCTGGAGAGAAAAGAAACCGTAGGTGAGAAAGGGAAAGTGATCTAAGCTCCATAAAAAAAGAGAATTTTATTCTCAATTTAAGAGTTTAACTCTTCTGAATAAGAACTTAGTTCTTCCTTCGGTTGAAGATCTGCAGAAGCAGATCTCCCGACAAGTTGAGATTTTAATTCTCATCGGGGAGATTCTGCCATGTAGATCCAAAATTTAGAGGGAGAATTGAGTTTAAGGAATTTAATTCCCCCAAATTCATAGGAATTTAAATCCTCCAAATGAAACTAGGGTTTAACCCTATATGAGAATTTAATTCTCCCAAATTCATAGGAATTCAATTCCTCCAAATAAAACTAGGGTTTAACCCTATATAAGAATTTAATTCTTCCATATACATAGGAATTTAATTCCTCAAAACAGAATTAGGGTTTAACCCTACCAAAGAATTTAATTCCTAAAAAAGGGACTTAAAACTCTCCATGCACGTAAAGAACTTGGTCACGTGGTAACACGTGACCCTCATCCTCAATGAGTAGAAAAGAAAGAACAAGACTAGGTCACGTTCCCCTACGTGGCGCTTAAATAAACTCCTCAAAATGAGAAAAAACAAAACTTGGAGGCAATGCCTCACGTGCTCACACGTGACCCTCAAAAATGAAGGGAATAAAGCCAAAGCCAATATAGATTTTGGGCGCCCTGACGTGTCCCCATGTGACCCCTAATAAACACTTTGATAAATCAATGCATGGGTACCCATCACGTGCCCACACGTGATGGCCGTGAAGACTAAAAGTGTTTAACACTTATTTGAATAAAATAAAGGGAGTCTGGCCCCCATCTTCAGATGCCCCACGTGACCCCATGTGACCAATTCAATTTTAGTGTTTAACACTATTTTCAGCGCATCGCATGGGAACACGTGACCGCCAAATATCCTCTAGTGTTTAACACTATTTTAAAAACCAGTCTTAGCCCAAATTGGCTAAGTCTCCAGAGGCAAGACTCCCCTTTGACTGAACCTCAAATACATCCTTACCTTCTAAAATTGATCATCTTATATGGCATATGAGTGCTCAACACTCAATAAGAGATAAAAATATGGTCAGAACCCAGACACATGCTTAGCATTGCTAAATAATGGGGAGGCTGAACCCAGACAAATGTTCAACAGTCCAACAAAGGTCTAACATTCTAAACTTAATTGGACTTAGCCCAAGTTGGCCATAAGTCCTCAATTCAGATTTAATTGAGCCAATGTGCTCATAATCTAATTAATTGATCTTAGTTCCAAATTGAACTACAGATTTCCCAATCAACCTTGGTTCAAGGGTACATCTCTTCACTCCTCTGCTATTTGTCGTTGTAATCCTTCAACGCCTTCAGAGAGGTGACGGGTCCCAATAACCAATCATTCCATGGATTGTGGGGTCCTTAAACTCATGGACTATGATGTCCTTAACCTCGGACTGTGGGTTCCCTTTAATACCATGGACTATGATGTCTTTAACCTTGTACTATTGGGTCCCTTTAAACCCACGGACTATGATGTCCTTAACCTCGGACTGTGGGGTCCCTTTAAACCCATGGACTATGTTGTCCTTAACCTTGGACCGAGATGTCCTTAAACTAACATTGACCACCATGTCCTTAAACTGGTAATCGACTGCAATGTCCCTAAACTAAACAACAGAGGCCAAATACTCTCTTGTTGGATCTAAAAGATCCCGTTGAGTTGATCTCAGTCTAAAATTACACTAACGTATCCTCAACGAACGTTTAAGTTGATCTTAGTCTCAAATGAGACTAACGTATCCTTAAACCCAACTCAAAACCTAAATCTAAGAAAATACGGATTTAGACTAATCCACGCCCTACGGGCGACAACATAAATTAGTCTTCGTATACAATCCACGGGCAACTAAAAACAAAACAAACACCCACGACACAAAGTGACCATCTGGAGAAGGAAAAGTGGTTACCGCGATGCGGTAGCGTAATTAACTGCAGGGGCTTGCGCCAGCACGGAAGAGCATTCCCACAATTAATAACCCCTCAACGAGGGGGAATCTGACGAAGTCTGCTGCATCGGCTGCATCCGTTTAAACCTTCAATACATAGTGTCATAAATCAACTTGGCATCTTCGGAGAGGTGGACGGATAGCACCAAATAGCGTCTACCCTGAAATTCAGGCAAGACGGACCTATCCGGTCGCGTCTCTGTGTTTCGGAGGAGAACAGATTCCGGCACGCCCGGTGGGACTTTTTCCTCTTTCCACTCCACACTTCGTGTGTCGTGTTCGCGAACGAATCGCGGTTTGATATGGTTGCCCTTGGGTTTGAGGTACTAAGATTTGGTTTTGCTCTCGTACAGAAAAAAGAAATGGCCTCTAACTGCTCCAGCTGCAACTGCAACTCCCGTTCCACCTCATCTGGAGGTGTGACCTAGGGCCTCAGGCGGCCTCTGTTTTTACAATTCCGGCGGACCAGGTGACTCAGGCCACTACTGGGCTATTCTTCGGGACCATGCTCCCACCCATGAACTTCAATGCCCCGCTGCCGAGGCAGGAAACCCTAAAGAAGTCGGTCTTTGATCGACTTACCACTACTGCGACCACTCTCAATGGGTCATCCAGCTCCAACGCCTCAGTCTTTGATAGACTGGTCCAAAGCTCATTTGGGCCCATGAAGAAGCCCGCAATACCAGAAAGGGTTATCCCTAAACGGATAGCTATTCTTGCTCATGAAGTCGTCAAGGTGGCTTCTCCTACCAAGGGGTCGGTCTTCACAAGACTGACTGTTCCAGCTCCCGCTCCAGGCAAAGTCCTTAAAGCTGCTTCCCCTGCCCAGAGGTCTGTCTTTGACAGACTGGACGTTGCTTCTCGACGAACGTCAGTTTTCGATAAGCTGGCGCTAACCGCAGCCATCAGCTAACACAGGGGGCCTGAGGAAGTCACCCCTACAGCTGAGACAATCCCAATGGATCGACACACTCGACGTCGCCACTGGCGCCGAATAAGGAAGGCTAGGGGCAGCTCCCCGTCTGGACTAACTCCACCAGCTCCCATGGTGGAAATCAATGCTGCTGTTCCAACTGGGAACAGCTTTGAACCTCTCAGGAGGGTTCACAAGAACTCTCCGACTGCCGTGCTGAGAAGATCTCCTCCACCTATGGAGATTGCTACAGAAAATAAGCCGGAGCACCCCCCCTCAGCTGCTGTCCTCTAAAATTTATAAAGTTTGGCGACGGGTTCAGGAATCGGTGATTGATCAAGATTACTCTCGCCGACAGAAAAAAGTGAAAGTTCAGCAAGAAGAGAACCATCCTGTCAAGCCACAAAAGGCAACAGCTGTTTGGGTGCCCACAGCAACGGCCCCCTCGACGTCAACCGCTCAAAAGAGAAGGAGGTCAGAGAAAGCCCTTGTGACCGTGGCGAACCGCAAAAACGCTGAATCTAAAGGCCCTAAGTCTGGGGGCATGGTAACACATACCGTTTATATGGCTTCCAGAAAAAAGGAAAGTCGTGCTTCTACGGGTCATCGACCGCTTACCCGATCGATAACGAAGGCTCAGGAACAACATCAGTAGAAACTCCAGGAGATGCTGACTGCAATGGCCGCACTCACTGGGCCAAAAGAAAATCCAGAGACCTCAGAGCAGCGTCGGGAACAAGAAACTGATATTGAATTCCTCCGAAGAATGCTCGAGAGGAAAGAAAAAGAGGCCGCAGAACAGGCAGCCAACATCAAACGAATGGCACTTTTGCTCCAAGACATGGCCGAGATGATGTTACGGCCGAGATGATGTTACAGCCGGAACTTCTAGCCGAAGACCCCTCGATTATTGTTGAAGACGATAGAGGGGAGACATCGAACCCTCCGCCGGCTCTTTCAGCAGCCAAGGAGGAGACCATCTCCAAGGCCGCTCTAAATGATTACATTGCTCAGCAAATACGAGTTCACCAGGCAAATGAAACGGCCGAGAAGATCGTTAAGACCGGACGACCCTATCTGGGCTGGTATGACCAAATAAGGTACCCGCCGGGATATACGATCCCCAAATTCCACATATATAAGGGGACGGGAAATCCGCATCAGCACGTCGCTCAATTTAGAGCCTTGTGCGGCAACACTGGAGGTGATGATAAACTTTTGCTCCGCCAGTTTGTTGCTTGCTTGTCGGAAATGGCGTTTGAGTGGTATTCGGAGCTTCCCAACGACTCCGTCAAAACTTTTGCAGAGATGGAGATGCTATTCACCCAACGTTTCGCAAGTGCTAGTGAACGCACCCCAATAACAGCATTGATCAATGCCAGGGTGAAACATGGAGAAACATGGGTTCAGTACACAATACGATGGCGGAATTTATGGTCAAAATGTGAGCAGCGCATCGAGGAAGCACCTATGGTAGGCATGTTCGTGGGTACTCTTGATCCGCAGGCGACCATTTCGCAGTTCATGATGTTCTTCAAGCCGACTACTTTCCAGGCCTTGATTGACAAGCTATCCCAAATGGTTCAGATGGGTCATAGACCTCCTCCTTCGAAGCTGGAATCTCGAAATGAAAAAGGGAAAGGGAAAGCGACCTTCGTCGCCGATACTCAACAACAGCCGAGCAACTTAAAGCTGGTTGTTCGCCAAAACAATGTGCGTCCACGCCCATCCCTCGAGGAGAGACTGGGACGTCCTTACTCGTTTCCCCAGGATAAAACGAGGAGACTGTTCGAGAGGGCAGTGCGTAACAGACTCATCAATCTGCCGGATCCAAAACGTCCGTTGCAGCCAGGCGATGTCAACAATCCTAATTACTACCCTTACCACCAAGCAGTAAGCCATCCAATCAAAGATTGTTTCGTCTTGAAAGGCTGGATTGAGGACCAATACCAACTGGGCAAATTCGCGCTGTCTGAAAACTGGAAGATGAACCCGCCACAACCACATGATCCGAAAAAGGTGGACACACCGGGGGCATCATGCTCTTTTATATAAAAAGCTCCATGGGAGGTCACTCTTTCAGCCAAGACGAAAAGAATGCTGAAGTATCTTCACACATGCCTGGCAATCAGGTGGAAAAGCCCGCTAGAGCCTGAGATCATTGAGGGAATGCTAAAACCGCGCCTGATGTCGAGAATTGGTAGTGATGGTCAAATCGTTCAGACCCAGCCATCAAATTCTTCAAAAAAGAAGAAGAAGCCCGTGAAGCCTGATGACAAGCGCACGGACTTGCAAAAGCATATTGACGCGCTGGAGGAATACAACCAAAAGGCGCGAACCCCGGTCACACACCAAGAATTTCTCAACATATCCTGGAGGGCGGAGATAGCGATGATGATGGGAGAGACAACTCATCACAGGAACCAGAAGATTATATGGCAAGTTTTCACATGATCTCTCAGTCGTCGCTAAATAACAAAGAAGCCCACTCGGCATCAGAAGACAGCATAAAAGAGCTGGGGGCAGGATCGAAGCCAAAACCCTCGGAACCGTCTGACGAGATGAGCGATATGCTACTGAACGAAGCCCGTCAGAAGAGCAAAGCTGATTGAGAACGCCAAATGGCCCTATTCGAAGGGGCCAGGCGTCGGCGTCAAGTTGAAGCCGTGATTGGGATGGGTCATAAAACACTCCAACCATATCAAATCACTCCCTAAATGGGTGTATTCCACATCAGCGTTAGGTATCCCGTCACGTGATAAATGCACGTGCATACAAGGTAAACAACAGACCGAAACGTCCTTAAACTAACGACGGACCACTATGTCCTAAAACTGGCTATTTGACCGAGACGTCGATAAACTACTACGGACCGCAGCATCCCAAGGCTGACATAAAAAAAATGTTAAAAAAAAGAAGAAAACGGTATGTCCATAAGCAAAATGGGCACGGATGAAAACTCGAAAGGGATCCGTGAGTAAAAACAGCAGGACTACCAGCGAATTTTGTGAAAACCTGAAAGGGCACAATCTCGTTAAAGGACACTTGCAAGTTCCTCTCGACCTTATAAGGAGAAAACCACCTGCGTGAGATCCTTACGACTCACAAAGGAGCAACACACTTATGGATCCCCACGATTCCTAGGGAGAAAACACACTTATGAGATCCTCATGACTCGTAAGGAGAATTGCCCTTTGAGACCCTCACGGCTCATAGGATTCAAAAGCCTTAAGCTACAGGGATCTGAACCTGTTCTTAAGCCATCATAACCTCCAATTTTGCCCTACATGCGGTTCAATGCTGACCCTTGTATACAATCCACGGGCACGAATAAACATTTCCCTAACAAAGTCCTACCCGTGACTAGGGATATGTTTGCACGGTGAGTAACCCTTGTAAATCCTCTCGACTTATAAGGAGAAAACACTCTTATAAGATCCTTACGATTTATAAGAGAACATACACTTAGGATGGAGAAAACGCACCTATGAGATCCTCACGACTTGTAGGGAGAGATACCTTTATGAGACCCCTACGGCTCATGAAGTTAAAAGCCTTAGTCGACAGGATCCTAACCCTGTTCGCTAAGCCACCTTTGTTCGACATCGACAGAGGCAAATGATGATTCGCTCCTGGCAATATCCCAGTTATAGTGATACTGATGCCTAAATCGGTATCAGATCCCAAATCCTAAATTCACAATGAAAAGTCAGTGAACCACAAATGCATATGAAATAGCCGAAATGATGGAGCAACTTGCAACGAAATCAGCAAGTAAAAAAATGTATGCATATAAAATAGCCGAAATGGTTGGCCAACTCGCAATAAAAAGCAGCGAGTAAATAAAACAAATAGCCGAAATGATTGGGCAACTCGTAATAAAAGCAGCGAGTAAATAAAACAAATAGCCAAAATGATTGGGCACCGCGAAAAATAGCCGAAATGATTGGGCAATCGCGACTTTCGCGATATAAAAGCTGAAATGATAGAGCATCGCGGAAAGAAAAATATATAAAAATGAAACTTTTTTCCCTACAGGTGAGATCATATCGATTGCTGTATACAATCCAGGGGCGCAAACAAAGAGGGAACCATACCATCCCACCAGGCTCCATCAGAAGAAGAGCCAAGTCTCGACGACTATATCTACAGCATGAAGACTGGCAACGGCGTTCCTTCGCAATCCAGCAGGATGTAGATGCAACGTCAACGAAAGACCTCACGGTCCAAACAAAGCGGAGTGACGGAAAAATCCCAACTCCATCCCAGCATTTGTCTCGTTACACCAGACGCAATATCAACAACGGCGTTCTTTCGCAGTCCAGCAGGAGGCAGATGCAACTTCAATGAAAGACCTCATGGTTGAAACAAAGCGGAGTGACGGAAAAATCCCAACTCTATCCCAGCATTCGTCGCGTTACAGCAGACGCAATTTCGACAACAACGTTGCTTCGCAGTCCAGCAGGATGCAGATGCAACGTCAACGAAAGACCTCACGGTCGAAACAAAGCGGAGTGATGGCAAAATCCCAGCTCCACCTCAGCATTCATCTCATTAAAGCAGACGCAATGTCGACAACAATGTTCTTTTGCAGTCCAGCAGGATGCAGATGCAACGTCAACGAAAGACCTCACGGTCGAAACAAAACGGAGTGACGGGAAAATCCCAACTCCACCTCAGCATTCGTCTCGTTACAGAAGACGAGATGTCACCCAACCGTTCTTCCTCCAGCAGGACTCAGACGCGACAATCAAATGACAGAGCCACGGCAAAGTCCCTAGTTCCAAGCCTCGACGGTTCACCAACAACCTAGAGACAACCGCAACATTCGTCTCGATACAGCAGATGCAATGCCAGCAAACGAAGCAAATACCAAATTCCTAGCTTCAGGGTCTTGACGGCAACTCATATAAAACCTGAAAGAATATCGGAGATCATCCCACACTGGCGCGGAGTGGTCACCACCTCGACGTTTGTCTCGATACAGCAGACGAGATGTCACCCCAGCGTTCATCCTCCAGCTGGACTCAGACGCGACAATCAAATGACGGAGCCACGGCAAAGTCCCTAGTTCCAAGCTTCGACGGTTCACCAACAACCTAGAGACAACCGCGACATTTGTCTCGATACAGCAGACGCAATGCCAGCAAACGAAGCAAAGGCCAAATTCCTAGCTTCAGGGTCTTAACGGCAACCCATATAAAACCTGAAAGACTATCGGAGATCATCCCACACCAGCACGGAGTGGTCACCACCTCGACGTTCGTCTCGATACAGCAGACGAGATGTCACCACAGCGTTCTTCCTCCAGCAGGATTCAGACGCGACAATCAAACAACAGAGCCGCGGCAAAATCCCTAGTTCCAAATCTCGACGGCTCACCAACAACTTAGAGACAACCATGACATTCGTCTCGATACAGTAGACGCAATGCCGGCAAACGACGCAAAGGCCAAATTCTTGCCTTCAGGGTCTTGACGGCAACTCATATAAAACCTGAAAGACTATCGGAGATCATCCCACACCAGCACGGAGTGGTTATGACTCATCGGGGCTCCCCAAACTGAGCCTAACCTCAAGTAAAAAGCAGCATGAAAAAATTCCTAACGCTTGCTCTTCCGACGGTCAAACTGCCTAGGAAGATTGCTTGAAGACGTCTTGTCCAGCCCCCGAAGGGATCAGAGACACATCAGTCGCAAAGCTACTCGAAAAGCAAGATTGCCTATCGAGGGATACATCTGTCAACGCGATGGTACGACAGGAAAAACCTTAGTACCACAGACCCTAACGGACCACTATCGTAAAGAGCAGAGGTTAACTTTCACGTTAGGACATTCTTGCAAGAACTTGTCGACTCGTCTCGACTCGTGAGGAAATTTGTGTCTTTGCGAGAACTTCTCGATTCGTCTCGACTCATAAAGAAAAGCCTCAGGCAATGGGGATTAAAAAACCTATTTCCTAAGCACTGGGGCCCTGCAAGTCGGTCCAAAATGGACTCTTGCATACTATCCACGGACAACACTCTCCAAAGTCGAATCACGACAAGGAGAGAAACAACCACTTACGAGTCCTCTCGACTTGTAAGAGGGAAAATTCTCTTCTGAGATCCTTACGACTCTCAAGAGAAGAACACACTTAGGAATCCTCACGATTCCTAAGGAGAAATTACACTTACGAGATTCTCACGACTCGTAAGAAAAAATACCTTTATGGGACCCTCACGGCTCATAAAGTTGAAAAGTCTTAGGAGGCAGATCCTAATCCTGACTCCTAGGCCATCGCTGTCTTATAAGAAGATCAAAATAGATTATCCACAAAATGCATTTACTAAAAGGGACACACCATCGTGAAACAAAATATGTCTTTTATTCATGAATCAAAGTGAATATAAAGTACAATTTATGAAAGAATATAAAAAATACTCTCATTCAAGAGTATGTTCAAAAGAAGAATAAAAAAAAGATACAATTCTTCAAGCCGGCGGACGATTCAATAGATTTTCTAATTCTTCCCCTTTCCGCTGGGCCTCAGCCTCATTATTCATTATCGCTAAGAGACGGGCCTCCGCTTGAGAATGCTGAGCCTGATAGGAGGCGAACCGACTTTCAAGCTCTTTTTCAGTAACTTTATGAGCTTCGACCATTTCGCGAGTGAAAATGATGGCTTTATCAATGGCTACCACCTCCTTGATAGCCTCCTGAAGCCCTCGCCAGAGTTCATACGCTCGAGTGGTCTTGGCCGTGAGGTTGGCTTGAAGTTCCCTCAGCGTTTTGGAAGCAAGCTCCCTCTCCGAAAACTTTCGTCTGAGTCTCTTCTCGCATGATAGCATATTTGCAACGCACCGCTCAATCAGCCCTCGTAAGCTCGCCTTCACAGCCACAACCTCTGAAGGAAGGCGTAAACATTCAAGACTATGCAAACAAGCCTCCACCTGACGACAGAACTCAACCCAGACTTGCACCAATGTTCCACTATGGTAGGTAGCAAGAAAGGGAAGAGAACCATTGGCTTCAGCGGCAAATGCTTCGGCTGTGATCAGACTGCCAGCACGAAGGTCTTCAATCAGGGCTGATAAGGAGTGAAGGCTTAGCTTTGCCATCTGTCCCGAGGTACGTAGAGCATAGGGGCCGGGCGGCATCACAATGCGAGATTCCAGCATGGTAAGAACTGGCAAAGCTGTTAAGATTCATAGAAAATAATCAGCGAGACTCACAAGTAAAGAGCGGGTGGAACAACATTGAAACTTTACTTACCCACGGTCATGCAAGAAGGGTCTGAAGGCTCCCCAGGACCATCAAGAATCTCAACTTCGTCATCAGCTTCCAGAACTGTAGAAGACATCAGTGTCATTATATGAAATAATAATAATACCGTAAGGAGATGGAAAATGACACTAACCTTGCCTGGAAGAGAGGATGATGCGTTGAGGAGATATCGCCTGCGGAGCGGCCATCTCTAGCAGACGCTGAAAAGACTTCCTGGGGGACAAGTCCAGGATGGACGCTGCCAATACTCGTAGCTTTGAAAAGGCAGGAAGGTTCAGATAATGAAGAGATCATTAAAATAAAAGATAGAATAATACCTTCGATGCTCCTCCCACTCTGGACTGGAAGGATAGCAGCTTCAGCGACCTCCTCCTTACCCCCAGGCACATCATCAGGGATGTAGGCCGGTATAATAACTTCCAGTGGAGGAGCAGTGGCCATCGCTGCAGGCTCCAATGTAAGGACGGTGGCCTCGACTACCTGTCCCGCGGTCTTCGGGCTGTCCCCAGAAAGATCCATTGAATCTGCGGCCAATGAAGATGCCTCTTCCGTGGGAGCAAGCACCGGGGGAACGGGAGTCACCGAGGGAAGCTCCGTGGCAGGAACAACAATTGTATCGACCCCCTCCATACTTACTAATGTCTCATCGGGGATATTTGTAGAGTCCATAGTCAAAGCGCAACTCGAACTCAGATCCTCCGCCATTGCCGAAATCCCTGCAAAGTTTTCATGAGGATAAGGATATATATATATATATATATGAGCAGTGCAAAATACTACAAAGGATATATAAGTATACCAATATGCAGAGGGGCTTCTAGTATGGCTTGTTCAAGCCGGCGTTCCTTCCTAAGGAGGTATGCTCGTCGGGGTTCGAGGGTAGACTCATGGCCACCGGTCCACAACGAAAGTGCATCTTCGGCGTCGACTGAGATGGGCTGCTTAAGGTCTCTCTCACCTCCCTCTTCCAAAGGACCTATAAATATTTGCCTTATTGATGGTGGATCTTCGTAAAAGATAACGGCAGGATAATGCCTCTTCGGGATCCTTACGTTCTCAGATTTATCCTGTGAGCGTCTTATAGCCTCAACCAATTGTGCGGCTTCCTCGGCAGATGAACCCAGGAAAAGTAGACCACTATTCGATTCTTGGATGGCTAGTGGTTCATCTTGAAGGATAGGCTCTGATTCCACTAGAAAGTCGAGCAGATTGGTAACCGTCTTCTTTTACCTCTTGGACCCAGAACTAACTGCAGAAGACGATCGCTTCCTTCATCTTGGTGCTTTGGTACGGCGTTGACCCACTTCGCCTTCAATATCCTCACTCGGCGGTGCTACCGACGACGACACCGCCATTGCTGACGCCGCAGCTAATGATACTGCTACCGGCGCCTTATTGGCCCTTGATTGAGCTCTAGTTCGCGGCGGCATACCAGCTGTGGAAGTTAGATCCACTTTCGCCGCCTCAGGAATAAGCACGACACCAGTATCTCTCAAGGGAGGCCGAACCACTGTCCGCGGTCGCGGCGGGACTCCCATAGCCTGGATCGGAGTAGGAGCCCTATATCCAAGGAGCATCCACCTCTTCTCGGCAATAATGGGACTGACTCGGTGGAGGTACCAGCCCGTGAAAGACCCCACACATCGAGGAATATATTCAGCTTCAGGAATCACGAAGCGAGAGCCGGTGTTCAGCCGCATGAAGTGATGAGCGGCGTCACGAACGACTTCTGACGATGGGCTGGGCTCCACTGTAAACGCCTCAAAGAGGACACCCTGGTCATACCCCAGTTGCCGAGCAAAGCGGTATGGGTTGTACCGCATAAAAAGGGCCGCACCGTTCTGACGAAATACCAGATAACCTGGTCTGATCGAATATAAGTGCATGGCTTCCTTGGGCATCAAGGAAGGTACTCCCTCTTTCGATGAGTCACAAAGCTGTTGAATCGGTCCTGAAGGAGCAGAGAGGACTCGATCGTTGAATACCATCCCACCCATATTTGCATAGGGATTAATCAGCTCACGAATAGCTCCGGACTGAGTCAAATCAGGAGCAGAAGAGTTCACCAATCTCATGAGCCGCGGAAAAGTGTAGGCATCATAAAAGCTGGGTCTCTGATGCGCGGCAAATGCTCCTAGCACATGCATCTCAATCCATGACGTAAAGTAATGAAGAGAGAAACTTACTACGTTCACGCCTGGTGTTGAGGTATTGGCTGCAGCGCTTAACCCATGATACAGATGCGCTAGCCCCGCAATGCCCACGGCTAGTCGTGTCCTTCCAGCGATGCGATGAGCAGGGTAAATGACCGAAGCTCTCATGAATCTATGGTGCGTTGGAATGACGAACCAGCTGAGCCAAACGCTAATAAAACCCACGAAAAAAGTCTCTTCATCTATGCCAGGAGCTGTGATCGACTCAAAAGGTACAGCCGACAGGATTGGAATGTAGAACTGCGGCAAATCCTCTTCTTTAGCCGGTAGCTTATTTAAACTGAACCCAAAGGGGTCGTTGATATTCGCAAACTTTGGAGCCGTCTTTGATAGAACGTCTTCACGAAGGAAGCAGGCGCTAAAGCTTTTGAAAGTGACGCCCTACTCCTCTGACTCTGTGAATAGGTTCTCAAAAATGCTCAGAGTCTTGATTAAACTTGGGTGCTTGTGGCGGACGACATTTTCAGTCGACAATCCGTCAAGCATAGCTGGCTCGGTTTCAAAAACATACTCATCAGGGGGCAGCAATTCTTCATAAAGCGTCCCTCTTATCGGAAACCCCGAGATCTCGCGAAACTCTTCCAGAGAAATTGAAACTTCGCGGTCCCCTATCAAGAAGGTATTAGTAGGAAGATTCTATTTGTTTAAGAAAGCCTTAACCCACCAGACATGAGGGGACTGATAGTGGAAGAGAGACGCATACATTGCCTGATAGAGCCTAACCCTCTGCAGTCGCGCACGATGGGCGGACAGGATATAATGAGCCCAGAGAAGGTAACCCGTTGGTTGTCGAGAAGTAAGACCTATTTTGTAAACTTGTCCCCAGGGCTGAGCTTCACCTTGGCAGATACGACGCCCTAAGATGTCTATAGCTGACACAGGGTGGTTTGGAATCCCAGTTGTTGAACGCTTGAGTCATCCCGTAGGAGTCTAGTTCAACATCTCCACAGCAAAGGCGGTCCGTGGACGCTCCATCGGCAAAAATGGGTAGGTAGGATCCGTTGGTATCTCGCAAAGAAAGATGCGGCGACCACGAATGATATGCCCATACCAGGCCCCCATAAAAGCAAGTGGCTGCAATTAGGATCGTGATCTCTGATCATCGCCATCACCTCTTCATCAGACGGTGACTGAGGAAAGGCAGCCCCCGAGCGGGTGAAAGGGAAGTACGGAAGAGAAACCATTGTTCCTGAAATAAAAGAAAGGGAAATTGTTAAGTGAAGCCAACACGTGTATATATTCATAAATATATATATATATATAAAGAAATACAGTAAAAGAAACCGACAGAAAACTTATTTTATGGGACCATTGGTTACAAAACACAGGGGCCTACAAAATCAAAATGGCGGCTCACTAATAATGATGCAGGATAATCATTATAGGAATAATAGGAAGATTCTCAATAAATGAACAGTGGATTTCAAACAACTCTACACAGTCCCTAAGGAGAACTCCCATTGCAGACTCTATGCAAATCATGAAGGATCTCTCTAGAAACTTTTTGCAAAGCACAACTCTGGGAAAGAAAGTCCCAAGAAGTTCTCTGTGAAGAACTGAGTTCTTTAAAGGAATTAAATTCCTTTTGAATAGCGGAATTAAATTCCCAGAAAACATTTTCAGAGCTAAATCTTTTTGGAATGGAATTAAATACCAGAGAGAAGACAAGTATCACCACCGATCCCTGAGATCAGAGAATCCCTAACAAAAGGAGTTTACTATCTAAAGATTGGACATTATTTTAACTTGGAAAGATGGGTTCTTGTTAAAAGGAAAAACCCTTGGTGTGGATTTAAAATCCAAAGACATTTTTTTTATAAGAATTTCTTCAGCCGTTCAAGATCATTACCTAAAAAAGGAAATCTTTTGTTAACAGAGTTAAACTCTGAAAAGTTTTGAAACAGAGAACTAAGCTCTGAGAGAGAGAATTAAATTCTCAAGGCAAGAATAAGCAAGGAAGAAGATGAAAAGTGGAGGCGCTTCTGAAGAGACCCCTACATTTATAGGATGTGATGGAAAACGGTTCATCTTCCCCCTTCCCTAGGCAGATTCCAACGGCTACAAAAGATGACAGTGTTACACTCACGTGCAAACACGTGAGAACAACACTTTGGGGGCATTTGTTCCCTCATAAAATTTCGGGAAAGAAACCCCAATGGGGCATCACGTGCTCACACGTAACTAAGGGTCACGTGCTAACACGTGATGGTTTCCTGGGGACTCTGTTATAATAGATATGAATTCTAATCAACAGGAGTCACGTGCCCACACGTGATGGGCCTTTAAACTCACTGAAAAGAAATAAAAGTATAGTAAAATAAGTAAGGAAAAACCCCAATGGGGCATCACGTGCTCACACGTGACCAAGGGTCACGTGCTGACACGTAATGATTCCTTAGTTCTTTAAAATAGCAGAATTAAATTCTGTTTAAAATGTTAATCAAGGGGGTCACGTGTCAACACGTGATGGGTTCCTAAGCTCTTTAATTAATAGAATTAAATTCTATTCAAATGATCAAACAATGGGATCGCGTGCCAACACGTGATAGGCTTTTAAAGCCTTCTGAACTAATAGAATTAAATTCTAATTAAGAAAGAACCGAGAACCCTAATTAGAAAATATCTCTCTAAATCTTTCCGAACAAAAAGAAATTGTGCTCTGTAAAGTGGAGCACCGTTGGATTAAAATTCCAATGGTGATTAAAAAACACCAATTTATAGAAAGATTCTATACAAGGAAAGGTTTCACTGAAATTCACCAAGAATAAAAAACAGAATATCTTTTAGATTAAAAATCCAATGGTGAATAAAATTCACTAAGTGATCTAAGAGATCATGTTGGTTACAGAAACAACCAAAATCTTTCAATGAAAGATTGACTAAACAACTTGATTCTTTTCTTTCTCCTATAAATAGGAGCCAAGAAGAGAAGAGAATGATGCTTGGAATTTTTTTTGGAGATATACAACAATAGAGAGAAAAAGAGAGAAGAATTTAATTCTCAAGAGAGAAAAGAAGATTTCTTCTGGAGAGAAAAGAAACCCTGGGTGAGAAAGGGAAAGAAATCTAAGGTCCATAAAAAAAAAGAACTTAATTCTTCTAAATAAGAACTTAGTTCTTCCTTTGGTTGAAGATCTGCAGAAGCAGATCTCCCGACAAGTTAAGAATTTAATTCTCATCGGGGAGATTCTGCCATGCAGATCCAAAACATAGAGAGAGAATTGAGTTTAAGGAATTTAATTCCCCTAAATTCATAGGAATTTAATTCCTCTAAATGAAACTAGGGTTTAACCCTATATGAGAATTTAATTCTCCCAAATTCATAGGAATTCAATTTCTCCAAATAAAACTAGGGTTTAACCCTATATAAGAATTTAATTCTTCCATATACATAGGAATTTAATTCCTCAAAACAGAATTAGGGTTTAACCCTACCAAAGAATTTAATTCTTAAAAAAGGGACTTAAAACTCTCCATACACGTAAAGAACTTGGTCACGTGGTAACACATGACCCTCATCCTCAATGAGTAGAAAAGAAAGAACAAGACTATGTCATGTGCCCCCACATGACCCTTAAACAGACTCCTCAAAATGAGAAAAAACAAAGCTTGGAGGCAATGCCTCACGTGCTCACACGTGACCCTAAAAAATGAAGGGAATAAAGCCAAAGCCAATATAGATTTTGGGCGCCCTCACGTGTCCCCACGTGACCCCTAATAAACACTTTGATAAATCAATGCATGGGTACTTATCACGTGCCCATACGTGATGGCCATGAAGACTAAAAGTGTTTAACACTTATTTGAATATTCTGACAATAAAATAAAGAAAGTCTGGCCCTCATCTTCAGATGCCTCACGTGACCCCACGTAACCAATTCAATTTTAGTATTTAACACTATTTTCAGCACATCGCATGGGAACACATGACCGCCAAATATCCTCTAGTGTTTAACACTATTTTAAAAACCAGTTTTAGCCCAAATTGGCTAAGTCTTCCGGAGGCAAGACTCCCCTTTGACTGAACCACAAATGCATCCTTGCTTTCCAAAATTGATCATCTTATATGGCATATGAGTGCTCAGCACTCAATAAGAGATAAAAATATAGTCAGAACCCAGACCCATGCTTAGCATTGCTAAATAATGGGGAGGCTGAACCCAGACAAATGTTCAACAGTCCAACAAAGGTCTAACATTCTAAACTTAATTGGACTTTACCCAAGTTGGCCATAAGTCCTCAATTCAGATTTAATTGAGCCAATGTGCTCATAATCTAATTAATTGATCTTAATTCCAAATTGAACTACAGATTTCCCAATCAACCTTGGTTCAAGGGTATATCTCTTCACTCCTCTGATATTTGTCATTATAATCTTTCAACGTCTTCAGAGAGATGACGGGTCCCGATAACTAATCATTCCATAGACTGTAGGGTCCTTAAACTCATGGACTATGATGTCCTTAACCCCGGACTATGGGGTCCCTTTAAACCCACGGACTATGATGTCCTTAACCTCGGACTGTGGGGTCCCATTAAACCCATGGACTATGATGTTCTTAACCTTGGACCGAGATGTCTAAACTAACATTGGACCACCATGTCCTTAAACTGGTAATCGACCGCAATATCCCTAAACTAAACAACAGAGGCCAAATACTCTCTTGTTGGATCTAAACGACCCCGTTGAATTGATCTTAGTCTAAAATTAGACTAATGTATTCTCAATGAACGTTTATGTTGATCTTAGTCTCAAATGAGACTAACGTATCCTTAAACCCAACCCAAAACCCAAATCTAAGAAAATACGGATTTGGACTAATCCACGCCCTACGGACGACAACATAAATTAGTCTCCGTATACAATCCACGGACAACCAAAAACAAAACAAACACCCACGACACGAAGTGACCATCTGGAGAAGGAGAAAGTGGTTACCGCGATGCGGTAGCGTAGTTAACTTCAGAGGCTTGCACCTGCAGGGAAGAGCGTCCCCACAATCAAAAACCCCTCAACGAGGGGGAATCTGACGAAATCTGCTACATCGGCCGCATCCGTTTAAACTTTCGATACATGGTGTCATAAATCAACTTGGCATCTTCGGAGAGGTGGACGGATAACACCAAATAACATCTGTCCCGAAATTCAAGTAAGACGGACCTACCCGGTCGCGTCTTTGTGTTTCGGAGGAGAACAGACATCATAGTCTATGGGGTTTTGGTTTGGCGGTTTGGGGATGTGCCAAAAGTTATTGGTTATTGGGACCTCCATCTCTCTGAAGACGTTGAAGAATTACAACGACATGTATCAGAGGTATGGAGAGATGTACCCTCGAACCAATGTCCCGACTGAGGGGGAATGGGACGAACATTATTTTAGATGCCATTTGTTGGAAGCTCATTAGCTATCTCTGGGACTGAGTTTGGATTTGGAGACCCTGAGCATGAGGAGCTTAATTGACGCTTCTCGGGAAATTTGGTCTGAGTTTGGCTAACATTGGCATTTCGTAGTGTTAAACACTAGTATATGCTTAGCGCTCACATGCTCCCACGATAAGTGGAATCACCTCTAGAAGCCAAACGGGGATCCATGGCCACTATAGTTCCCAATTCTTGAGATGTAGGCAAAAAGACCCTGGCCTCCTGAGGAGAAACCCTAGTTTCTTAATGAGGAACCATAGATTTTGAAAAAGAAACCTAGCTTCTAGACTCTTTAGGTTGTTGAGCTCAATCAAGATAGCATTCAAGGGCGTTAGTCCCAGATAATTTTACAATCCAGAATTTATTAATGAAATGACCGTAATTTTGATAAAATTCTTTTCTATTCAAAATGCTAGTCATTTGATTTTAAAATCCATATGTAATTCAAAACAATACATTTAATAAGACGTTAGTCGGTACTCAACTAACGGAGGTTTGACGGACATTCATCAATGGCGCAGGATGGCCGGTGGTGGCGAAGGAAACCGTTGGCCGGTGACGAGGATGGTCGGAGACGGTGATTGTCGCATCCCGCTTCCCAAAATATGGGATACGAGGGGTGACTAGGCCAGTCATACTCCTACGGTCAGGGAATAATCCCGCCGTAGTCACACTTCGGCTTCTAGCATTACATGGTAGTCAGTCACAGTTCATAACTTTATTACATTTCAATTTAAAAGAGTTCGAGATGCATTTATTTCACAGAATAAACAACTAACCAATAAAACAAATGCTGAAATCAAAGAAAGTAGCGCTGGTGATGCAGTCTAGATCTCCACAATCTCGAAGAATAAGTCCTGCTCCTGGGCTGGATCCACTTCGTCCTCTGAGCATGCACACTCAGGTCGTCAGGACGACACGTATAGCAATAAATATATATAATGGGCTTGCAGTATTATTAAACATGAGGAGTACAATGAATTTCAGAACATGTGTATAATAACATCAACCGAATATGAATAGTGCACTATGAGTAACATGTCGGTGAACTAAGCAATGCATATGTCACTACTTAACGGTCACTAAGTCCATGAAATCAAACGGTGGAGAGGATACTCGTGTTTAACAAGGGTCTCGTGCATGCCCGAGACTACGGTCCACTGTGCCCGGGACATAACCCTATCAGCCGTGCCACTAAGCCCACGACCTAAAGTATGTATATGTGTGTGTGTCTATATATATATATATATCACTGATAGCGAATGATCATCCTCTAAATCACTGTACCTCGCTAAATACGAGTTCAATTCCACCTTAATTTCCCCATTCCCCAAGTTATGGTATGTATTCATGTATTGAATAGATTGTGGACAAATACGTATTACTGCCGCTTCTAATCACTTTTCCACTTATCAATATCACTGTCGTATTTGCCACAACCCAATCACTAACATTAATATATCGACAATGCAGATGATCACTATGCAGCAGGTATAACTCAAGCATGAAAATATGCAGAAATGCACTGTACAGGTATTCATTGTTCTATAATGACCAATGCCATGTAGCTTGCAAAATTTACGGTAAATCATATGCATAGAATCGACCAAAACTGTATAAAGTGCGTATGAAGAAAACTTGATTATCTAAAAAGTAAAATTTATTTCAGGTCAATTGTAGTTCAGATTAGGGAATTATCCTCATTTTAAGGCAGCGATCGATTTCTGGGATTCCAGTTTCAGAACTGGAAGCCCAACTTCGCGCGCATTTTACCTGTGATTATGTTCAGATTCAGGTATTTCCCTAGTTGAATAAAATCTATTTCTACCAGTTAAGTTTCCAACGCACCAAACGGATTACCAATCGCACGTCTATGTCAGAAATTATGTTCAGATTAATGTGACAATGTAATGAACATTTCTGCAGAAACTGCAGAACACAATGACATTCCAAAATACAATTTAAATATCAAACGACCGTAAAAATGCACAGGACCAATTTTAGAGGTAATTAAGTTATCTACGCGACCATATGGGGCTCCGCGCATTTACAGTTTTAAGCAGGTATGTACAGGTGCTTAGAATTTAGTTTCCCCCGTAGAATGCTACCCCGGACTGCAGTCCAGAATTACGTTCCTCCTCACTTTTCAGGGTCATGAAATTGCATTATTCCAAAACTAATTACATAGTATTATAGGTTATCTAGTTAGGTTCGATACGAGCCCTGAAACACCATGATTAGATTTATATTTAATTAACTATTAATTTTACAATGTGATGGTTGCGTGATTTTCAGATTTGATGTAACCGACAGGCAGGAGGGGTATCATTCATAGTGGTGGAAACAATTATTTTCCCTCGAATTCTCATGAGCTATCTGTTATCCTAAAAGGGTTTCGAAGCTCATAAATTTCGCTATTTTAAGTAGGGTTTTTCATCTAGAGTGTCGTGTCATTATGTATAGGCATCAAATAAAATATTCGCTCTCATTAACTGACCTAACTAAAGTTATTCGATTTGAGTGTTATAATGGAATGATAAGGGACGGTATCTCTTAATATAATTGAACGACGTGGTCGGCTACAAAACTAAATTGACGGTTAGACATCGATGTCGCTATACACATAAACATTTACACCGGAGTATGTAACCTTATTAATTTAATCAACTACTGAAGTTTTTTAGCATGAATAAGTAAGGGAAAAGGGTTCCACTTGCCTAGCGATAGACGACGATACGACGGTGGACGACGGTGGACGGCGCGATACGGGCACGATCACTGCACGATGCGCGCTCGACTTAACTAGATCGGAGTACTCGGCTCAGCACTGGCATGGAGGCGGCCACGGCAGGGGGTTTCCAGTGACTCCGTTGAAGTGCTCGAATGCAGAGGGGCTGCCAACGGTGAGCTCAGATAACTCTGTGGATTGGAGCTAGTGAATCGGGGAGCTCCGATTAGATGCAACGGCTTGGGTTCGGGGTTGGTGCCCGAAGATGGTGAGCAGGGAAGTAGCTCAGAGATGGTCGGTGAGATAGAGCGGGAGGAGGAAGATCGATGGCTGCGGGTCGTTTGGCGAGGCGGCTGCGGTCGGTGTTGATGGAGTAGGGGTTGAAGATGGGGTCGATGGAGAGAGGTGTTGTGGTGAGTTGGGGAGCTCGGTCACTGTCACGGCCCGAAGGTATGGAACGTGACTGGCACTTAGATTACAAGACGTCTCAAGGCGTAACGTAACCTAAGTCAGCCAAAGCCCAAAAATTCTAAACCATAAACAATAAGAGTGAAGGAAAACCTTTTATGAAAACAATTTTAAACCAATTAAGTTATATTAGTCCCTTTTTTAAAAACATCAAAATTTTCCGGAAATTTCGGCAAAGTCTCCTTTGGAAATACTAGCCCCCAAAAATGGATACAAGATATATAACTTGTAATAACAAAATGGCATCCCCAAGCGGGAACTAGCTCTTCGCCCAAGGCGGATCACAACCACACGCAATATATATGCAATATCAAGAAAATAAGCATAAAGAAATGCAAAAAAATAAGAAAAACACAACGTCGGCTCAAGTGAGCTCGACCCCAAAGAAACCACATATACACAAATCTCTCAATCTCGTCACTAGGTCACATATATAAATAAGAAGTGGTAGATGGAGAATACTAGATACAAAGATAGTACAAAAAGATAAAAGTGTCCTCGCAACCCACCTAAGAGCAATGTCACGAGTCTGAGTAAAAGAAGCCAATGATATGATAAGCCCGCCGCTACAAGGCTGACAAGTCCGACCTGCAAGACACTGTGGCACAACGGGGGTGAATTGCCAGCTCGTGAGTAGAAAATAGCATCTAATAAGGATATCGTAAGAATGCACACAATGCGTCACACCCTGCATACCTAAATATGATGCAATGCTACTAATATGTATGCACATGGATGCAAAATCAATACGAAATCTTTAAGTGTTTAATATGATGATCTTTGCATTCTTAACTTAAAAAAACATCTGTACAATAGCCAAGGTTCCATCAATGAAATCATCCGAAAACCGTGTCAAGCATTGACACCAAATATGGAAATATATATGTCTCAATGTCTCACTATGTCAATATCTCAATACATCGGGCTCCGTTAGTCCGGATCGGCCCATATCATCAAATCTCTCAACAACGGTCGGTATCCTCCGGATATTCGCCGCGCCAGACATCACCGGTAGGTAGTCTTCCCCTGCCAGGCTCATCATCTACAACTCGATCTTCTTGCCCTGGGGTACCATACCGGGTCCACCATGTACCCGAGACGGTTCATCCACTCCTCGAATCGGGTCTCGAAATCCAACAGAAAACATAAAAACTCATGGTGAACGACACATACATCATGAGAAAACCGCAACTTTATTTTAAAAATGATAATAATAAGCTTTTGTTAAATTCTTGCGGTTTTCCCCAAAATCCAGAAATCTCATCAATACTGAAATCCTCAAGAAAATCATAATACCTAACATGCTGTATATGATAAATGCTTATGATGTCAAAGGTATGCAATGTGATTTATGGCTAGGAATCTATATAAGCATGATGATGAAGTGAGGTATATATATATGCTATGCAATTCAATGTATCATATACGATTCAAGTGTTGATACTGAACTAAGAAGGTTCTACCATGCTGGTAGCATGGCAATTACCAAAAGCGTGTGTGTCACATGAATAGTGCGCGTGCAACATGAGCCAATGGTAATGTTGTAAGTGTCCTAAGGGGTGATATGACACATAAGTATATAAATATCCATGCAATACCAGCAGACGAATAACTAGAAGGGTATGCATATGAATGAGATGGTTAACTAACTAACTATGTGTTGAAGTCGAAAATTGCACCCCGGTTGACCAAGTCAAAGTCAAAGTCAACACCAAGCCAGGTGAGCCCAAGCCCAGATCAAGTAGGCTCATGCCCGAGTCGAGCCCGAACATGAAGCGGCCGGCCCTCCCCATGCCAAAATAAAAAATCATGTAACGAATAATTTTGATGTAATTTTTTGTGCATGAATGTATGCAAAATGGGCATAAAGCCAATTTTTTGTAAGCCCATGGCTTATGTGCAAAAAGAAATGGCACATGAACCATGGGATGGGCAAAATGCCATTTTGTAATGCCCAAGGGGCTATATGTAAATATGTAAGCCTATATAAGGCAACATGATGATGAATAAAATATATACTTTTCATTCCCCTCAAAATCTAGGATTTGTGCCTCTTTCCCCTTTCTGAAGGTTCTAAACCTTCTTCTTTCTTTTGAATTAAATCAAGAGTTTTACTCTTCCTTTTCCAAAACTAAATAGTTTTTCACCACAAAACCCACAAAGGGGAACTCAGATCTGCCATCAGATCTCAAAAAGAAGAGATTTTTAAAATCTCATACTCCTTGATCTTCAGGATCCGACCAACAAAGGAAGAAGAAGGAGACCCATCTCCAAGAACCCCATCTTGGGGAAGCTCCAGGGCTCGAGGGGAGAAGCCCCCCTTCATTAGCTTCAAAATAGCCTAGGAGTTTAACTCCTCATATATATATATATATATATACATACATACATACATACATACATACATACATACATACAAAATAATAAGCGCTCCTTTCTGGGAGTACAACTCTCATTGCAGGGACCAAGTCCCTTTTGCCACCCTTGCGCTCAAAAGCGCTAGCGCTCGAGTGCCCACGTGCTGACACGTGGGGCGCTAGCGCTCAAAGCACTAGCACCCTTGCGCTCAAAGCGCTAGCATCCAAAGCGCTAGCGCCCGAGCGCCCACGTGCTGACACGTGGGGCGCTAGCGCCCTTGCGCTCAGAGCGCTAGCGCCCGAGCGCCCACGTGATGACACGTGGGGCGCTAGCGCCCTTGCGCTCAGAGCGCTAGCGCCCGAGTGCCCACGTGCCTGGCATGTAGGCCGCTAGCGCCCTTGCGCTCAAAGTCCTAGCGTCCAAAGCGCTGGCACTTTTTCCCATGCATCCTTTGGATGCCCTTTCCTCTTATATATATATATATATATATGTGTGTGTGTATATGTATATATGTGTGTGTATATATACATACACACACATACTCCACACTAAAAATACCTCCTCCGTTAAAAAAAATTCTAACGGGGCGCTGCCCCGTACCCCGCAAGGGGGTTGCTAGCCCCCTTGACCCCCAGCCCGCTATCCGGGTAGCGGGACCCCCGGAAAAATTCTGCGGGGCCCCCGATATATCCAGACCCCTTTTAAAACACGACACACGTACACTGCACATTGAGTTCGCATGACCAGTTTAACCAGTCAATCGGAGGTTCCTTCGCTCCAAAGGCGATGGGTAATTAACGGCAGCTTAGTCCGCGGCTGTCGGAGATTCGGATCACCACAATCAATAAACCCCGGCCTACCCTAGGAAGGGGGAATCTGTAGTACGCATGACAAGCGCACGCGTATTCCCATCTCAATGGAGTGACGAAAAACACCCTACAGATTCTGGCACGCCCGGTGGGACTAATCTCTCCGCCCATATTTCGGGTTAAATGTTCTTGCGAGCTCAATCAATATACATATCGATCGTATATACTGAAATAATGTTTCTATTTGCAGGGGTTAACAGTTTCTAATTGCCATCTGCGAACGCAAGTCGGTATTTGAACGGCTTTCTTTGGCCCCAGCTAAGGGCAAGGCCATCAACACCGACAAAGTAATAAGGCATCTCATGCAAGCTTCAGCGGCGCCCTTGACAACTGCTCAGTCGGGTATCTTCTCTAAGCTCCCCGTCGGATGACCTCTAAGTCGTTAAACTGGAAACAGATGACCTCTAAGTCGTTAAACTGGAAATAGATGACCTCCATGTCGTTAAACTGGAAATAGAGGACCACCACGTCGTTAAACTGGGAACACCAGCTGACCACCACGTCGTTAAACTGGCAATGATGACCACCACGTCGTTAAACTGGGAACCATCGACCTCTACGTTGTTAAACTGGGAATGTAAAAATGTGTAAATAAAACAAAAAATAATAAAAAGCCGAATATATAGGGCAACTCGCAATAAAAATCAGCGAGTAAAAATAAAAATGAAAATAAACAACCGAAATGATGAGGCAACCGCGAATAATAGCCGAAATGATAGGGCAATCGCGACCTTCGCGGTAAGAAAAGCTAAAATGATAGAGCAATCGCGGTGATAAAAAAAAAGAAAAAAAAAACGGCGAATGATGAGTCACTTCTGGTACCATATTCCAGTGTAGCGATGCAGACGCCAACCAAAAATTCAAATATCCAAAATTCTCCCAGCCCTACGGCTAGTCCTCAAATTGACTACCGTATACAATCCACGGGCTTAAATAATTCTCATCATACCGATGCCCCACCGTAATCACCAGTTATGCGGCTATTCTCCGCCCTTGGAATTATGGTCCATTGAGAAGACCCACTCATGTGTCCTCACGATACATGGGGAGAACAAACCTTTGTGGGATCCTTACGACTCATAAAGGAAAAATACACTTAGGAGTCCTCACGACTCCTAAGGAGAAAATACACCTACGGGATCCTTACGACTCGTAGGGAGAAAATGCTTTTATGGGACCCTTATGGCCCATAAAATTGAAAAGCCTTAGGTGATAGGGATCGAAAACCTGTCTCCTAAGCCATCGCTTCCCAATAGGCACGGCGAATGATGAGTCGCTCCTGGTACCATATTCCAGTGTAGCGATGCAGACGCCAACCAAATTCCAAGTCCCAATCCCTAAATGGCGAATGATGAGTCGCTCCTGGTACCATATTTCAGTTCAGCGATGCAGATGCCAACCAAATTCCAAATTCCAATTCCCAAGTGGCGAATGGTGAGTCGCTCTTGGTACCATATTCCAGTGCAGCGATGCAGACGCCAACCAAGTTCCAAATACCATACCCCAACGGCGAATGATGAGTCGCTCCTGGTACCATATTCCAGTGTAGCGATGCAGACGCCGACAAAGTCCCAAAAATTTTACGGCCCTACGGTCTGGATCATACATCCTGCAAAACCGTATACAATCCACGGGCGTAAAACGATCCCAATCTCTCCCAAGTCCTACCGGTGAGACCACATTCAAAGTCCTACCGGCGGTGAAGATTCAAAAAAAAAAAAAAAAAAAGAAGGTATGTCCACAAGCAAAATGGGAACGGATGAAAACCCGGAAGGGCTCCGTGAGTAAAAACAGCAGGACTGCCGGCGAGTTTGTGAAAACCCGAAAGGGCGCAAACCCGTGAAAAAGAAATGAAATGCACTCACAAAGTCCTCTCGACTTTGAGAGGAGATAATTCCCGCGTGAGATCCTTACGACTCACAAAGGAGCAACACACTTGGGGGTCCTCACGACTCCTAAGGAGAAAATACAGCTACGGGATCCTTACAACCCGTAGAGAGAAAATGCTTTGTGAGACCCTTACGGCTCACAAAATTGAAAAGTCTTAGGTGATAGGGACCTAAAACCTGTCTCCTAAGCCACCGCTTCCTGATAAGCAAGCGCAAATGATGATTCGCTCCTGGTACCATATTCTAGTGTAGCGATACTGATGCCAAGCAAAAAGCCAATTCCCAAATCCTACCGGGACAAATGATGAGTTGCTCCTGGCATTATTCCAGTGCAGCAATGCAGATGCCAAACAAAAACCAATTCCCAAATCCTCCCGGGGCAAATGATGAGTTGCTCCTGGCATTACTCCAGTGCAGCAATGCAGATGCCGACCCAAAAAACCAATTCCCAAATCCTACCGGGGCAAATGATGAGTTACTCCTGGCATTATTCCAGTGCAGCAATGCAGATGCCAAACAAAAACCAATTCCCAAATCCTCCCGGGGAAAATGATGAGTTGCTTCTGGCATTATTCCAGTGCAGCAATGCAGATGCCAAACAAAAAATCAATTCCTAAATCCTCTCATGACAGATGATGATTCGCTCCCGGTACCATATTCCAGTGTAGCGATGCTGATGTCAACCCAAATCACAATCAACAAGTCAACTTCGACCCCGACACCGCAGAAAGCAGGGCAAGTCAGAATCCAATCTCGACACCGCAAGAAGTGGAGCACGTCAAGTTCACCCCTGACACTGCAAGAAGCAGAGCAAGTCAAATAGAGCATCGACCGTCCATGTCGCAAAAAGGGCAGTGCAGGCTTCCCATAAATCGGGAACCAAATCGCTCCGGATCAGAGCGTCAACCGTCCATGTCGCAAAAAGGGCAGTGCAGCCTTCCTACAAAGCAGGAACCAGATCACTCCGGGCCAGGGAAAAGTCTACCACGGACACTCCGTCTCGGAGACGCGTCAAGCGTCGACCGTCCACGTCGCAAAAAGGGCAGTGCGGGCTTCCCACAAATCGGGAACCAAATCGCTCCGGATCAAAGCGTCGACCGTCCATGTCGCAAAAAGGGCAGTGCAGGCTTCCCACAAATTGGGAACCAAATCGCTCCGGACCAGAGCGTCGACCGTCCATGTCGCAAAAAGGGCAGTGCAGGCTTCCTACAAAGCAGGAACTAGATCACTCCGGGCTAGGGAAAAGTTTACCACGGACACTCCGTCTCGGAGACGCGTCAAGAGTCGACCGTCCATGTCGCAAAAAGGGCAGTGCAGGCTTCCTTCAAAGCAGGAACTAGATCACTCCGGGCCAGGGAAAAGTCTACCACGGACACTCTGTCTCGGAGACGCGTCAAGCGTCGACCGTCCATGTCGCAAAAAGGGCAGTGCAGGCTTCCCACAAATCGGGAACCAAATCGCTCCGGATCAGAGCGTCGACCGTCCATGTCGCAAAAAGGGCAGTGCAGGCTTCCCACAAATCGGGAACCAAATCGCTCTGGATCAGAGCATCGACCGTCCATGTAGAAAAAAGGCCAGTGCAGGCTTCCCACAAATCGGGAACCAAATCGCTCCGGATCAGAGCGTCGACCGTCTATGTCGCAAAAAGGGCAGTGCAGACTTCCCACAAAGCGGGAACCAAATCGCTCCGGATCAGAGCATCGACCGTCCATGTCGCAAAAAGGGCAGTTCAGGCTTCCTACAAAGCGGGAACCAAATCGCTCCGGATCAGAGCGTCGACCGTCCATGTCGCAAAAAGGGCAGTGCAGGCTTCCACAAATCGGGAACCAAATCGCTTCGTATCAGAGCATCGACCGTCCATGTCGTAAAAAGGGCAGTGGAGGATTCCTACAAAGCAGGAACCAGATGACTCCGGGCCAGGGAAAAGTCTACTACGGACACTCCGTCTCGGAGACGCGTCAAGCGTCGAGCGTCCATGTCGTGAAAAGGGGCAGGTTTCCTACAAAGCAGGAACCAGATCACTCCGGGCCAGGGAAAAGTCTACCACGGACACTCCGTCTCGGAGTCGCGTCAAGCGTCGACCGTCCATGTCGTAAAAAGGGTAGTGCATCTTAAAAAGTGGGAACCAAAGCAAGTCGCCTCCACGCAAAAGAAGATCCATCAATTTCATGCACACGAATCACATATGTGGTGTGCATTTATTGATGGGGGAACTTTGTTGAAGTCGAAAATTGCACCCCGGTTGACCAAGTCAAAGTCAAAGTCAACCCTAAGCCAAGTGAGCCCAAGCCCAGATCAAGTAGGCCCATGCCCGAGTCGAGCCCGAACATGAAGCGGCCGGCCCTCCCCATGACAAAATAAAAAATCATGTAACGAATAATTTTGATGTAATTTTTTGTGCATGAATGTATGCAAAATGGGCATAAAGCCAATTTTTTGTAAGCCCATGGCTTATGTGCAAAAAGAAATGGCATATGAACCATGGGATGGGAAAAATGCCATTTTGTAAAGCCCAAGGGGCTATATGTAAATATGTAAGCCTATATAAGGCAACATGATGATGAATAAAATATATACTTTTCATTCCCCTCTAAATCTAGGGTTTGTGCCTCTTTCCCCTTTCTGAAGGTTTTAAACCTTCTTCTTTCTTTTGAATTAAATCAAGAGTTTTACTCTTCCTTTTTCAAAACTAAATAGTTTTTCACCACAAAACCCACAAAGGGGAACTCAGATCTGCCATCATATCTCAAAAAGAAGAGATTTTTAAAATCTCATACTCCTTGATCTTCAAGATCCGGCCAACAAAGGAAGAAGAAGGAGACCCATCTCCAGGAACCCCATCTTGGGGAAGCTCCAGGGCTCGAGGGGAGAAGCCCCCCTTTATCATCTTCAAAATAGCCTAGGAGTTTAACTCCTCATATATATATATATATATATATATAACAAAATAATAAGTGCTCATTTCTGTGAGTACAACTCTCATTGCAGGGACCAAGTCCTTTTTGCCGCCCTTGCGCTCAAAAGCGCTAGCGCCCGAGTGCCCACGTGCTGACACGTGGGGCGCTAGCGCCCTTGCGCTCAAAGCACTAGCGCCCGAGCGCCCACGTGCTGACACGTGGGGCGCTAGCGCTCAAAGCGCTAGCGCCCTTGCGCTCAAGGCGCTAGCGTCCAAAGCGCTAGCGCCCGAGCGCCCACGTGCTGACACGTGGGGCGCTAGCGCTCAAAGCGCTAGCGCCCGAGCACCCACGTGTTGATACGTGGGGTGCTAGCGCTCTTGCGTTAAGAGCGCTAGCGCCCGAGCGCCCACGTGCCTGGCACGTGGGGCGCTAGCGCTCTAGCGCCCTTGCGCTCAAAGAGCTAGCATCCAAAGTGCTGGCGCTTTTTCCCACGCATCCTTTAGATGCCCTTTCCCTTTATATATATATATATATATATATATATATATACACACACACACATACACACACACATACACCACACTAAAAATACCTCCCCCCTAAAAACTCTGCGGGACCCCCGATATATCCAAACCCCTTATAAAACACAATATACGTACACTGCACATTGAGTTCGCATGACCAGTTTAATCCGTCAATCGTAGGTTCCTTCGCTCCAAAGGCGAGGGGTAATTACCGGCAGCTTAGTCCGCAGCTGCCGAAGATTCGGATCCCCACAATCAATAAACCCTGGCCTACCCTAGGCAAGGGGAATCTGTAGTACGCCTGACAAGCGCGCGTGTATTCCCATCTCAATGGGGTGACGACAAACACCCTACACTATGCATATAGTTTGCAAGTAATAAAGTGATACTAACTATGGGGCGCCTCATTCCATCCAGACGATTTCCCCATAGATGTATACATCTACTCACTTGGATGCCTCGCTAATCAGATCCAACCACCGCTTTGCCTTTGCGCTCCGCGTCCGATATTTGCTCAACCGATCCTAAAATTGCACAACACAAACTTAAGATTAAACATCAAGAAATGACGCAAGTCACAAAATAAAAGAATCAATACTGACAAGTTAGGCACAACGTGCACAAAACGCGCAGAACACACACGAAAACCACTAAAAGCTTAACTAAAATCGTCGTTTCGGGACAACCGTCAAAACTAAAACCAGACTAAACCAAATTCCGCATTCGCACACCCTAAAATTCATTATAGATGCTAATAGTATCGTCAATATATCGCAATTAAATCACTTCCTAATTTTTATAAAAGCCTAGTAAGCATTAACATATCGATTTTGATGCAAACAACGCGGATTAACGATATTGCGATCACAAACTAGCACAAACATCCAATTCAAACTACTAGATGGCCACAACACTAATTTTAACCCAATTACAATGCTTCAAACCCTAATTAAAATTTCAAACATTTTCTAGAATTTCCTAAATAAGAAATTATAACCAAATTAGCACTTTAAAATTCTAGTTTAGCATACTTAAACTACCAATTGAACATTAGATTAGAATTATACCTCTCAAGTTAAACCCTAGCTTGCACTTGACCTCTAAAGATGCCTCATTTCTCCTTGTCTTAGACCAATTTGGGCTTGAGAAGGGATAGCATAAGGGTTAGGTTTAAATTAGTGAAGAAAATTGTGGATTTTTGTGGATTTTTGCATGGATTTTGAAGCAAAGAAATGGGGGGAAATGGGGAAACCTGCTGAATGAGGCTCGGCCAGAGCATAGGAAGGGGAAAGAGTGGGGGAAATGTGTGGAAAATTCTACACAAAAGTCTTTCACAAGCTCATTTAATGCTTATGACATCATTTTTTTTTAAAAACCCCATTTTAATTCAATTTTTGATCCATTTTCAAACCATAGAACTACAAACTTGGAAAGTCTTAATAAATTTTTTATTAACACTAGATTTTAGTTTATAATGGTTCCTAAGTATGTAATTTACCCATTTAAATTTGTATTTATCACTAATTTAATGTACTTTTAAAAGCTTAAAATAATATTAAAAATAGTTAATTAAGGGGAAAAAATTAAATAACTAGAAAATTTTAAGTGACCAATTTCTAGCAATATCTTATCTAAATTTTGTATAATTAGGCCTATATTGAAAAATAATTATTTTGACTTTTTACGGAAAATACTGTTTATTTTACCGATTATCGAAAAACTACCTAAACGAAAATTCAAACCGTTACAATCTTCCCCCTTAAAGAAATTCGGTCCCCGAATTTAGAATTTAACTACGCGTACCTTCAAAAAGATGGGGATATTTCTTCCTCATCTCGTCCTTGGTCTCCCAGGTGATCTCCTCGCTGTTCGGGCCACGCCAAAGAACCTTGACGGACAGTATAACCTTCGACCTCAATTTCTTCACCTGCCGATCCAAAATGACTACCGGCTGCTCGGTGAATGAAAGATCGCACTCTAGCTGGATCGTCTGGTGTTGAATCGCATGGGAAGGGTCATGAAGGTACTTGCGGAGCATCGAAACATGGAACACGGGGTGAACATCGGGGAAGCTGGGCGGAAGAGCTAACCGATAAGCCACTGAACCGACACGCTCTAGTATCTCGAAGGGACCAACATATCTAGGACTAAGTTTCCCTGTCCGCCCAAACCTCATCATGCCCTTCATCGGAGAGACCCTCAGGAAAACATGATCGCCAACAGCGAACTCGAGTCGACGACGGCGCCTGTCAGCATATGATTTCTTCCTACTCTGTGCTGCCCTCATCCTATCTCGAATTAGCTGGATCTTTTCGGTCGTCTCCTGTACAATCTGCGGCCCCAAAATACTGCTCTCCCTGAGCTCTGTCCAACATACAGTTGATCGACATCTCCTTCCATATAAAGCCTCGAAAGATGCCATCTGAATCGTCTCCTGGAAGCTATTATTGTAGGAGAACTCGATCATGGGCAAATGACAATCCCAGCTACCACCGAAATCTAAAACATAAGCTCTGAGCATGTCCTCAAGAGTCTGAATAGTACGCTCTGACTGACCGTCAGTCTGCGGATGAAAAGTTGTGCTAAAACTCAATCGGGTACCCAAAGCCTCCTGAAGTTTCTGCCATAATCGGCTGGTAAACTGGGTGCCCCGGTCGGACACGATGCAAGTCGGGACGCCATGCAGTCGCACGATCTCATCAATATAAACTTGGGCTTACTGAGCAAATCCAAAAGTGGTCTTCACTGGCAGGAAGTAAGCCACTTTCGTCAGTCGATCCACAATCACCCAAATAGAGTCATACCCTCAACTGGTCCTGGGTAGACCCACAATGAAGTCCATGGAGACCTGTTCCCACTTCCACTCAGGGATGGGCAAAGGCTGTAACTCGTCGGCTGGCCTCTGGTGCTCGGCCTTGACTTGCTGACAAGTCAGGTATCTCGATACAAAGTCTATAACATCCTTCTTCATCCAGTCCCACCAGTAAACCTCTCTCAAATCACGATACATCTTGGTGGAACCTGGATGCACACTGTACACTGATCTATGTGCCTCCTCAAGAATATCATGCCTCGGTCCCTCAGAATCTGGTACGCACAGTCGAGTCCCAAATCGAATTATCCCCTGATCATTAATCACGAACTCGGAAACTCTGCCCTGCCGAATCTGCTCGATAATCTCTAAAATACGGGCATCCGGGCATCGCCGGACTGTGCCTCGCGGATACTGTCAAGTAACTGTAGGCGTGCTCTGAAATGGGCCAGCTGTCCCCCTATAGGAGTAAACTCGAACTGCACTCTGCTGTCATATAAAACTTGCCAATCCGCTGTCGACTGCATCTGTACTGCGCTCAAACAAGATAAGCTACCTCCGGGCCTCCTACTCAAAGCATTTGCCACCACATTCGTCTTCCCCGGATGGTATAGAATCTCGCAGTCATAATCTTTCACCAACTCCATCCAACAGCGCTGTCTCAGATTCAGATCTCGATGCTGAAAGATATACTTCAAGCTCTTGTGGTCGGTGAATATCTGGCACGACTCGCCGTATAGGTAATGTCTCCAGATCTTGAGTGCAAACACCACTGCAGCCATCTCTAAATCATGAGTTGGGTAATTCTATTCGTGTTTCCTCAACTGCCGAGAAGCATACGCTATAACTCTGTCGTGCTGCATCAATACACAGTCCATCCCCACTCGAGAAGCATCACAATATACCACGAAACCGCCCGATCCTGAAGGAAATGATAACACTAGTGCAGTAGTCAGACGAGTCTTCAACTGCTGGAAGCTATCCTCACATGCCTCGGTCCAATCAAAAGGAACCCCCTTCCGAGTTAACCGGGTCAACGGTGCAGCAATACGGGAGAAATCTTGGACAAAACGTCGATAATAACCGGCCAGACCGAAAAAGCTGCGAACCTCTGTAACTGATACCGGTCTGGGCCAATGCTGAACTGCCACGATCTTCTTCGGGTCCACACAAATACCATCTCTCATCACCACATGACCCAAGAAGTCGACACTGTCTAGCCAAAATGCGCACTTGGAATATTTGGCGAATAACTGATGTTCCCTCAAAGTCTGCAATGTGATACGCAAGTGCTGCCCGTGCTCCTCCCGGATCCAAGAATAAAACAAGATGTCGTCAATGAAAACAATGATGAACGGATCAAGATACGGCCTGAATACACGGTTCATCAAGTCCATAAATGCTGCCGGGGAATTGGTGAGCCCGAACGACATCACCAAGAACTCATGATGACCATATCGTGTACGGAAAGCGGTCTTCGGAATATCCTCCTTCCGGACCCGCAACTGGTGATAACCTGACCATAAATCAACCTTCGAGAAATACCCTGCACCCTGGAGCTGATCGAATAAGTCATCAATGCGGGGTAGGGGATATCTGTTCTGCACAGTAATCCGGTTCAGCTGACGATAATCAAAGCATAAGCGATATTGCCGTCCTTCTTCTTAACAAACAGGACGGGAGCACCCCAATGTGACACACTCGGTCGGATAATCCCTTTGTCCAGCAAGTCCTGTAACTGATCCTTCAGCTCTCTAAGCTCCACCAGGGCTATCCGATAGGGCGGTATAGAAATAGGCCCCGTGCCGGGGATCAAGTCAATGCAGAACTCAATATCACGCTCTGGTGGCAGACCAGGCAGCTCGTCAGGGAATACATCAGGAAACTCTCTCACAACAGGGACCTGGTCCAACGGAACCTCTGTGGCGCTAGTATCATAAACATAGGCTAAAAATCCCTGACACCCTTTCCGCAAGAGCTGACCCGCGCGAAGAGAAGAAATCAAGCTGGGAAGGGTAGGGCTACGATCTCCCTGAATAACAAGAACCGACTCACCAGGAAAACTGAATCTGACTACCTTTTCATGGCAGTCCAAGGATGCATAACAGGTGGCTAGCCAGTCAATACCAAGAAGAACGTCGAAATCTAGCATATCGAGGAGAATCAAATTAACGAAGAATCTCTCCCCCCGATACGAACAGGACACGATCGGTACACAAAACGAGCAACAAAGTACTCGCCTACCGGAGTAATAACGACAAGCGGCTGATCTAACAAGGAAGACTCTCGGCCCAACCTCGGTGCAAAGTATGTAGATACATAAGAATGTGTAGAGCCTGGATCAAATAATACCCGTGCATCAAAAGAACATACTGGCATAGTACATGTCACAACGGCATTGGATGCCTGTGCATCCTGAGGAGTCAACGCGAACACTCGGGCCTGTCCACCACTAATAGCTGGCTGTCCTCTGCCTCTGCCTCTGCCTCTGTTGCCTCGTCCCCTCTGAACCGGACCGCCATGCCCATGACCTCTAGGAGCATCTGGCTGGCATGGAGCATCATCAGGGGTAGGAAGTAGAGCTCTCTGAGGAGGTGGTGAAGGAGGTAAGGTCACATGTGGCACTGTCGTCACGCCCTGGCGCCCCATGGTACAGTCTCTGATACGATGGTACTGACTCCCGCACCGAAAACATCCTGGCGACGACTGCTGGTTCTGTGGATATGAACCAAATAACTGACCCCGTCTCAATCCTCTGCCGCCACCATCTCCCGGAAAGAATCTATCACGGTGTCTACCCATCTGCCGCTGAGCTGGCGTATCAGTACGAATCCTCTTCGGCCCAGAAACGACCGGAGTCTCAGAAATGCGCTCCTCCAAAAGTAAGGTTGCATCCATCACGGCTGCGTATGTGTCAAAGTGCTGGGTGTCGATGGCAAGGAATAGCTGTGTATCAAGTCCTCGCACAAACCTCTTTATTCTCTTCTCTTCCGTGTCTACTAGGTACGGAGCATATCGGGACAACTGAGTGAACTGTATATCATACTCGGACACTGTCATCCCAGGATTCTTGCGCAAAGACTCAAAACTACGGGCTCGAGCATCTCGGACACTCTCCGGAAGAAAACGGGCAAGAAATGCAGCTGTGAACTCGTCCCAGGTCATTGGAGGTAGACCTGTAGCTCGGCCTCTCTCTACTGAATCGTACCACGTCTGGGCAAGGCCCTCCAGACGAAAACTCGCGAACTCCATCCATCTATCATCAGAACACCTCAACGAACGGAAAATCCTAGCCATCCTATCTAGAAATGCCTGCGGGTCCTCTGTCGCATCCGTGCCGGTAAAAGCTGGAGGTCTCAGCCTCATAAACTCCTGTAATGATACGGGGATAGTCGCAGTAGTAGCAGGAGCAACCGTCTGGGCCGCAGGTACAATCGTGGTCTGTGCGGTAGAAGGAACGTCCTCAGATCTCTGTGCCCGACTGGCCTCAACTAAAGATCCCATCATCTGTCGCAACTCCTGCATACCGGCCTCTAATCTGGCAATATGGTCGGGAGAAGGCAGATCAATCTGACCCTGAGGGGTAGGCATATCATCCCGCTCGATCCTCACCTCAGACGAGCCCGCTCGAAGCTCATCCGCAGCCCACTGAGCTCTCGTAGTCTTTGGCGGCATCGAAGCTGGAATAAGAAACAGGAGCGATAAGAACATTGCAATTGAATCAAGGAATGCAAGGAATCAAGAGGGAAAATACAAGCAATTATGTCCTAAGGTCAGTCAGGTGGAGTACCGTATCGTAAGTATGCTGCGGAACATACTCATGCTACGCCACTCTTCTTAAGTCACCTACTCCATCTACCAAGGGTCGTCCTACACTCAGAAAGGTAAAACCTATGCTCTGATACCAACTAAGGTACGGAAAGTGACTGGCACTTAGATTACGAGACGTCTCAAGGCGTAACATAACCTAAGTCAGCCAAAGCCCAAAAAATCTAAACCATAAACAATAAGAGTGAAGGAAAACCTTTTATGAAAACGATTTTAAACCAATTAAGTTATATTAGTCTCTTTTTAAAAACATCAAAATTTTTCGGAAATTTCGGCAGAGTCTCCTTTGTAAATACTTGCCCCCAAAAATGGGTACAATAAGATATATAACCTGTAATAACAAAATGGCATCCCCAAGCGGGAGCTAGCACTACGTCCAAGGCGGATCACAACCACACGCAATATATATGCAATATCTAGCAAATAAGCTTAAAGAAATGCAAAAAAATAAGAAAAACACAACGTCGGCTCAAGTGAGCTCGACCCCAAAGAAAACCACATATACAAAAATCTCTCAGTCTCATCACTAGGTCACATATACAAATAAGAAGTGGTAGATGAAGAATACTAGATACAAAGGTAGTACAAAAAGATAAAAGTGTCCTCGCAACCCACCTAAGAGCAATGTAACGAGTCTGAGCAAAAGAAGCCAATGATAAGATAAGCCCGCATCTACAAGGCTGACGGGTCCGACCTACAAGACACTGTGGCACAACGGGGGTGAGTTGCCTGCTCGTGAGTAGAAAATAACATCTAATAAGGCTATCGTAAGAATACACGCAATGCGTCACACCCTGCATACCTAAATATGATGCAATGCTACTAATATGTATGCACATGGATGCAAAATCAATACGAAATCTTTAAGTGTTTAATATGATGATCTTTGCATTCTTAACTTAAAAAAACATTCGTACAATAGCCAAGGTACCATCAAGGAAATCATCCGAAAACCGTGTCAAGCATCGACACCAAATATGGAAATATATATGTCTCAATGTCTCACTATGTTAATATCTCAATACATCGGGCTCCGTCAGTCCGGATCGGCCCATATCATCAAATCTCTCGACAACGGTCGGTATCCTCCGGATATTCGCCGCGCCAGAAATCACCGGTAGGTAGTCTTCCCCTGCCAGGCTCATCGTCTACAACTCGATCTTCTTGCCCCGGGGTACCATACCGGATCCACCATGTACCCAAGAAGGTTCATCCAGACCTCGAGTCGGGTCTCGAAATCCAACAGAAAACATGAAAACTCATGGTGGATGACACATACATCATGAGAAAACCGAAACTTTATTTTAAAAATGATAATAATAAGCTTTTGTTAAATTCTTGCGGTTTTCCCCAAAATCCAGAAATCTCATCAATACTGAAATCCTCAAGAAAATCATAATACCTAACATGTTGTATATGATAAATGCTTATGATGTCAAAGGTATGCAATGTGATTTATGGCTAGGAATCTATATAAGCATGATGATGAAGTGAGGTATATATATATGCTATGCAATTCGATGTATCATATACGATGCAAGTGTTGATACTGAACTAAGCAGGTTCTATCGTGCTCGTGGCATGGCAATTACCAAAGGCGTGTGTGTCACATGAATAGTGCGTATGCAACATGAGACAATGGTAATGGTGTAAGTGTCCTAAGGGGTGATATCACACATAAGTATATAGATATCCATGCAATGCTAGCAGACGAATAACTAGAAGGGTATGCATATGAATGAGATGGTTAACTAACTAACTATGCATATAGTTTGCAAGTAATAAAGTGATCCTAACTATGGGGCGCCTCGTGCCATCTAGATGATTTCCCCATAGATATATACATCTACTCACCTGGATGCCTCGCTAATCAAATCTAACCACCGCTTTGCCTTTGCGCTCCTCGTCCGATGTTTTCGCAACCGATCCTAAAATTGCACAACACAAACTTAAGATTACACATCAAGAAACGACGCGAGTCACAAAATAAAAGAATCGGCACTGACAAGTTAGGCACAACGTGCACAAAACGCGCGGAACACACACGAAAACCACTAAAAGCTTAACTAAAATCGTCGTTTCGGGACAACCGTCAAAACTAAAACCCGACTAAACCAAATTCCGCATTTGCACACCTTAAAAGTCGTAGTAGATGCCAATAGTATCGTCAATATATTGCAATTAAATCACTTCCTAATTTTTATAAAAACCTAGTAAGTATTAACATAGCGATTTTGATGCAAACAACGCGGATTAACGATATAGCGATCACAAACTAGCACAAACATCCAATTCAATCTACTAGATGGCCACAACACTAATTTTAACCCAATTAGAATGCTTCAAACCCTAATTAAAATTTCAAACCTTTTCTAGAATTTCCTAAACAAGAAATTATAACCAAATTAGCACTTTAAAATTCTAGTTTAGCATACTTAAACTACCAATTGAACATTATATTAGAATTATACCTCTCAAGTTGAAACCTAGCTTGCACTTGACCTCTAAAGATGCCTCCTTTCTCCTTGTCTTAGACCAATTTGGGCTTGAGAAGGGATAGCATAAGAGTTAGGTTTAAATTAGTGAAGAAAATTGTGGATTTTTTTGGATTTTTGCATGGATTTTGAAGCAAAGAAATGGGGGGAAAATCGGGAAACCTCCTGAATGAGGCTCAGCCAGAGCATAGGAGGTGGAAGAGTGGAGGAAATGTGTGGAAAATTCTACACAAAAGTCTTTCACAAGCTCATTTAATGCTTATGACATCATTTTTTCAAAAAAAAACCCATTTTAATTCAATTTTTGATCCATTTTCAAACCATAGAACTACAAACTTGGAAAGTCTTAATAAAATTTTTATTAACACTAGATTTTAGTTTATAATGGTTCCTAAGTATATAATTTACCCATTTAAATTTGTATTTATCACTAATTTAATGTATTTTTAAAAGCTTAAAATAATATTAAAAATAATTAATTAAGGAAAAAAATTTAAATAACTAGAAATTTTTAAGTGACAACTTAGTGAACAATTTCTAGAAATTTATTATCTAAATTTTGTATAATTAGGCCTATATTGAAAAATAATTATTTTGACTTTTTACGGAAAATACTGTTTATTTTACCGATTATCGAAAAACTACCTAAACGAAAATTCAAAGCGTTACAGTCACGGCGGTGCTCAGGCGAAGGAGTTGTGTTCATTTTTGGGGTGTTCGGAGCTCGTGGCCAGAGACGGTGAGCAGAGGAGAAAAGAGACGGTGAGGGCAGTGAGGAGCTCAGCGATTTTTGGGTTGGGGGGTAAAGAGAAGCAGAGGGAAAGATAAAGAGATTGAGATGGAGATGGAGAAAGAGATGTTGAAGAGAAGAGGGGAGTTGTGGCTGTTGGAGATGGCCGGTTCGTACGCGAGAGCGAGGAGCGGGGAGTCGTGGGGGCGCCATTAGGAACTTGGAGCCGTTGGGGAGTGAGCAGGTCGAGCGTGAGAAGGGAGCGTCGTTAGTGTGATGCGAGGGGTGCGGTCGTCGTGGCGAGCGCGAGAGGCGGGCGTAGGCGCGAGAAGCGGGGAGTCAAGGGAAGAGACATTACGAGGAAGTGGCGGGAAAAAAGAAAGTTTGAGGAAGAAAGAGAGGGGAAAGCGGGTCGGGTCGTGGCCGGGCATGATGGACTACCCTAGCACCATGATAAGATTATAGAAGCATTTACCATACCAAATTCAAATTTTTCTTGGTGCAAAGTTAGTCTAACAAGATCTTTAACTAGAAATATAGGGTTTCACCTAAGATGATATGTTAACTATAGAAGTTGAAGATGATTATAGCTGGGTAGAACCAAGTCCTTCACTTCACTTGCTCCTTGTATTAGTCCCGCGACTCCACTAGGCATCTCTTGAAACATCGATCGGGCTTCCTCCGGTGATCTTCGCGCCAGAGATGATCCACAACGAAGCTCCTACTAGTTCAATCTACCACTACACTAAACTCCTTTAGTGTAAGAACACACTAATGTAGAGTGCTAATCTACACTAGGATGATGAAGTAGGGGATGTTACAAGCTCACAAATTCTTTCAAGAATCCACGGTTCATATCACATGTGAGGGTGTGGATTCTTGAAGACATGAAATGAAGAAGAAGATGAGCATGAAGAAGCAAGAAAGGTAGAATGACTAAGTCTTGAGAATGAGCAAGAATGAGAGCCAAGCCTTGACCCCTCACTCATTCAAGTATGGAATTATGTAATATAAAATTGCATCCATGCTTGAATAGTGAGTCAAGAAGAATAAAAAATAGAAAATCCCATGCTTGCAACCATACTTCCACTTTACACCTCATTTCTATTTTCACAAAATAGAAATTTAAATGCCATGCTTCATTATATATATATATATAAAGAAGAAGAATTAGTGAGCTAATGATATTAGTTAAGATATAATTATATCATATATAATATATATCACATTATTAAATCAACACTTGATTTAATAATCCGGTTATATAACATATGACCGGCTAATATCATTTATCTGTACATCATAATATCGAATCAACACTTGATTCGACAATCTGGTTATATCACATATAACCTCACCGATGACAGATGAATTCCAGATTACAATACGGTATCACATACACGTATTTAATCAGGCCCACACACATATCACATATGTGTCCTACTTCGTTTCACTTGAACCAGGGAACTTCTGTGTGGGACTCTAAAGACTCGTCAATACGCCAGCAGTAGGTGATGATCATATCAGTCACCTACAAGTCGTCAGCGGTACTAGCTAGACGTAACGGCTACCTGGGTATTAAGCGATATGAAGATCAACAAGAAAGCCTGTCCACAGTCTCCATGAAGCCTATCAGTAACACTCCCATACAGTCCGGTCTCTTCGTCTGATATGTCGCATATCATGTCTAGGGGTGGAAATCGTCAGACCCCGGTAACATGATAAGTCATGTCGATGTCTGGCCTATAACGGTTTGAGAAACTACTGATAACACTTATAAGTATATCTTGGCAGTAGCCCTGGCCAGGGACTTCCAGTTATAGCCAATCGAACATAGCGCAACATTAACCCCCAATACCGGGAGAGACGAAACCCCTCCTATCGCTCATTGCCTCCATGTGACTCGAGACTGTACCCAAAATTCACCTGTTTGCATGACTCCTTTGAGACTTGGTAGGGTGGAAATCAAAGTATAGTGGGATCCACACAAAACTCTATGACGATCTCGGGTCTACAGACTAACCTGTACCAGTGTCACCAAAGGACTGCTATCTGACGATAAGTATACTACCACATAGGAGTCCTCGGCGAGTCCTATTCAGTGTATCCAGTCTCCACTGAGCACCCGTATACCATCCTTGATGTCAAACACCAATGGATGTAGGATCATCCATTGCCCATCATATGGGTCAAGAAGCGTATGTGCTAGTCTACTCCCTGTCTCGATATTCCCTCGACTAGGAACATTTGAAGGATGTACTTGTGAACTACCATGGCCCCACTAGTATGATCTTCATCATAGTCCTGGTAGTCAAGTATATATCCTAAGGGCTTTATCAACATGTGAGAGCAAGACAGTACCAGAATAGAAGTCTACATGTTAAGACAAAGATAACCAGACAGTATACTATCATGTCGAGCAAGAAATTCCTCTCTATATATCCAAGCATCCACTATAATATACATCATATGTACAATAATGGCCTTTAGGGCATACATGTAACTAACAATCTTCCACTTGCACTAAGGCCATGTGTTGTAGTATCTCATACCCAACATCCCAAAGAGTCTCTCAAATTGCGTCTGGGGAAGGACCTTCGTGAGTGGATCCTCTATGTTGTCCTTCGTGTCAACTCTCCTGATCTCGATCTCCCGGTAATCTACTATCTCCCGGATCAGGTGATACCGCCTAAGAATATGACTGGATCTCTGATGGGAGCTGGGTTCCTTGGCCAAAGCCACCGCTCCATTGTTATCATAATACACAGGTATTGGATGTTCAATGGATGGAACCACACCAAGTTCAGCAATGAACTTCTTCATCGAGACAGCTTCTTTGGCAGCATCGTTAGCAGTGATGTATTCAGCCTCCATCGTCGAGTCTGCAACGGTTTCTTGCTTGGAACTCTTCCAACACACCGCCCCTCTATTGAGGGTAAAGACAAAACCCGAGACCGACTTACTGTTGTGCTTATCACTTTGGAAGCTCGAGTCGGTAAAAGACTCCACTTGGAGTTAACCGTTACCGTACACCAAGAACATCTCTTTAGTCCTTCTCAAGTACTTGAGAATGTTCCTCACAGCTATCCAATGATTCTCTCCTAAATCTGCTTGATACCTACTCACTACACTTAGTGAGTACGCTATATCGGTTCTGGTACATAACATCGCGTACATGATAGAGCCTACTACCGAAGCATAGTGTATCCTTTGCATGCGAGCTCTCTCCAAATCAGTCTTGGCAGACATCTCTTTGGAGAGAGTGAGTCCTGAAATCGTGGGTACGTTCCCATGCTTGGAATCTTCCATACTAAACAACTTTAGTACGATGTCTACGTAGCTGGATTGGGACAATCCCAGTATCCATTTAGATCTATCGATATAGATCTTAATCCCTAAAATGTAGGAGGCATCACCTAGATCTTTCATTGAGAATCTTTGTGATCAGAAGAGCTTGACCGAGTGCAGCATAGGAATATCATTTTCTATCAAGAGTATGTCATCCACATACAATACGAGGAAGACGACCTTACTCTCTGCGACCTTCTTGTGTATACAAGGTTCATCTATGTTTTTGATGAAGTCAAACTCTTTGACTACCTCATCAAAACAGATGTTCTAACTCCGCGATGCCTGCTTCAACCCGTAGATTGATTTAAACAGCTTGCACACCTTTCTGCTATAGGGTTTCCTTAGCACCATGTGAAGGTTTAGGCAAGCATCAATCATGCTAATTTAAAAATTCGGGGTGCTAAACAAACCATAACCAAGATCTTAAAGACTTTGGGTTAAGCATAATATGTAAACAACTTTACATCTAAGTGAATACGGAATACAACCTTTGTAGACCGGTCCTTCACTTCTAAAGCTCCATGTAGTAGTCCCTTCGCGCCTAGTAGTGAACATACGAACTCTAGTAAGGATCACAAGAAGAAATGAACAAGCTTGCTCAATTGCCTTCGAAACCGAAGAAGATCTACATCGAGGAGACTCAAGCTCATGCTACCTCTTCACTAATGGTGAGATAAGTGAAGAAAACACCCTAAATTAAATGGCTAATAGTAGAGAATGATGAAGTGGGAATTTTTCTCACTTTAGATTTGATTTTCTCATTTTATTTCATCACTTTGTCAAAAGCTAGAAAGCTTCAAGAGGAAGAAGAAGATGAAGTGGTGAAGTGGTGAAAGAATCATTCTCTTTGTTTCAAATGCAACCATGGGTGAGTATATCATATATACTAACCCATGTAGAGAGTTAACCATGGTGTATGGTTAATGGTTAAGTCAACAAATATCTTAAGTAAAAACAAAGAAGTGGACTTTGGTCAAAACTTATCCACAAGCTTCTAGCAATGACTCATTTCCACTAATTTGTAATTACTTAATAATAAATAAAACCACAACATAAACTTAGTATGGTGTGAGTCTCATACATACATGTTGCATGTGTAACCTAGCATGACACACTAAAATATATCACATATATTCATGTGTGAAAAACAATACGATTAACATATATCACATATATATTAATGTATCATAAATGAGAAAAATGAATACTTAAGTGAGCCAATATTAGTTAATGTAATTTAATATATCAAATATATAATTATATATTAAATTATTAAATCAATAATTAATTTAATAATCTGGTCATATTTCATATAACCGACTAATATCCAATGTATCAATTTATCGAATCAACAATTTGATCCGACAATCCGGCTATATTAAATACAACCGATCGATACACAAATTGCGAGAATAGAATGCGGTATCACATACACGCATTAATCTCGGTCCCGCATATATCTCATATGTGCTCCTACTCCTTTTCGCATGAACCAGGAAAGCTCTGTGTAGGACTCTAAAGACTCGTCAATACGCCAGCAGTTGGTGATGATCATATCAAACACTCACAAGCCGCAAGCGGTCTGCCAAATGTAACGGCCACCCGGGTATTAAGCGATCAGAAGATCAACAAGAAAGCCTGCTATAACTCCTGCGAATCCAATCAGTAACATTACCGTACAATCCGATCTCTTCGTCTGATATGTTGCATATCACAGCCTGGGGTGGTATAACGTCAGACCCCAATAGCCTGATAAGTCATGCCGATGCAAGGTCCATAACGGTTCGAGAAATTACTGATAACACTTACCAGTAAATCTCAACAACCCTGGCCAGGGATTTCCTGTTATGTCTAATCGAGCATAACGCAACATCAACTCCCAATACCGGGAGAGAAGAAACCCCTCCTATCGCTCATTGCCTCCATATGACTCGGGACTGTACCAAAAAACCACTTTTTTGCACGATCTCTTGACCGTGATATGGTGGAAATCAAAGCACGGTAGGAATCACACAAGACTCTATGACGATCTCGGGTCTACAGACTAACCTGTATCAGTGTCACCAGAGAACTGCTATCCGACGATGGATATAATACCATCTAAGAGTTCTCGGTGAGTCCGTTCAGTGTACCCGGTCTCTACTGAGCACCCGTATGCCTTCTCTGATGTCAAACACCAATGGATATGGGATCATCCATCGCCCATCATATGGGTCAAGAAGCGCATATGCTAGTCTACTCTGGAGTACCGATACTCTGTCTCGATACTCCCATGACTAGGAACATGTGAAGGATGTACTAATCGACTACCCTGTCCCCACTAATATGATCTGCATCATAATCCTGATAGTCAAGTAATCATCCTAAGGGCTTTATCAACATGTGATCACAAAACAGTATTTGTTAACATGTTAAGATAAAATGCAACCAGATAGAATACTATCATGTCGAGCAAGAAAGTCCTCCCTATATATGTCCAAGCATCCACTACAATATATATCGCATGTACAGTAATGGCCTCTAGGGCATACATATAACTAACAATCTCCCACTTGCACTAAGGTCATCTGTTGTAGTATCCAATACCCAACAATATAGCAGTGGTTGTAGTATCCCATACTCAACCATTGTAGAGAAGTCTCTCTAGGGGTAAGGCCTTTGTGAGTGGATCCGCTGTGTCAACCTTCTGGTCTACTCTCCTAACCTCGATCCCTTGGAGACCAGCTATCTCCCTGATCAGGTGATACTTTCCTCAGTATATGTCTGGAATGCTGATGGGGCCAGTGTTTCTAGGCTAAAATCACAACTCCATTGTTGTCACAATAACAGTTATTGGACGCTCAATGGTAGGAACCTTGTTCATCTCATAAACAAGAAATGTCCAGACAGCCACTTTGGTAGTATCGTTGGTAGTAATGTATTCAGCCTTTATCGTCTAGTATGTCACGGTATCTAGCTTGGAACTCTTCTAACATATCGTCCCTCCACTGAGGGTAAAGACAATGCCAGTGACTGACTCTCAGTCGAACTTATCACTCTGAAAGCTGGAATCGAGAACTTTCTTTTAGTGCTTCTCAAGCACTTAAGAATGTCCTCCACAGCTTTCCAGTGATTCTCCCAAGATCCGATTGATTCATGATCACTACACTTAGTGAGTCATCTACATCTAGTATGGTACATAACATCGCATACTCTGATAGAGCCTACTGCCGAAGCATAGGGTATCCTTTGCACGCGAGCTCTCTTCAAATTAGTCTCGGGAGACATCTTTTTGGAGAGAGTGGTTCATGAGTAAGTGGGCGAACCACCACGCTTAGAATCTTCCATACTAAACTCCTTTAGTATGGTGTTTATGTACCTGAATTTGTGACACTCCCAACATCCAGTTAGATCTATCACCATAGATCATAATCTACAAGATGTAGTGGGTATCATCCAGATCTTATATTGAGAATCCTTGTGATAAGAGGAGCTTGACCGAGTGTAGCATAGGAAACTATTTCCTATCAAGAGTATGTCATCTACGTACAATACGTGGAAGACAGCCTTAGTCTCTACAACCTTCTTGTATATACAAGGTTTATCTATTATTTTGATGAAGTCAAACTCTTTGACTATCATATCAAAACAGACGTTCCTAACTGCCTGAACCTGGTTGGGCCATCATCTCATGATGCAATCCTCGTTCCCACTGTTACCGAGAAGACCGTAGTATCTTTCAAGTAGATGAGGAACCCTACCAGATTCGAGGAAAGGCTGAGGTTCGTTGGAGACTATTGAATCCTTTGGTTTCACCAAATCATCAGCTGTTAGTTTGTCTAGCTGGAACTCCTTCCAGTTCTACCTCATGACCACAAATTTCTTCAAAACAAATTCCTTTTTAAAAAGGTGGCATGCTGAGAAACAAAACACCTTTGCTCCTCAGAGTGGTAGAAGATATTCCCTCACAAATATTTTGGGATATCCTAACAAACTTACAGAACTGACCTTGCCTCGAGCTTGTCCGGATTCTGCCTTTCAACATATGTCGGACAACCCATATCTTAACTCGTTTAAGACATGGTCTCTTTCCATTCCATATCTTATATGTAGTGGTAGGCTCTAATTTGGATGGAACCCCATTCAATAGGCATGCAGCTTTTCAAGTGCATAACACCAAAAGGAAACAGGTAACTCAGCAGTACTCATCATAGAGTGCACCATATCTCATAGGGTGCGATGCCTCCGCCCCGATACACCGTTGTGCTGTGGTGCACTCGAAAGAGTAAACTGAGAGAGAATCTCATTCTCTATTTAGAAAGTCCAGGAACTCCATGCGCAAGTATTCTACTCCTCGATCACATCTAAGGACTTAATACTTCTACCCGTCTGGTTCTTTAACTTCAAGCTTATGTTCTTTGATTTTCTCAAAAGTATCAAACTTGTGTTTCAACAGGAACATATGTCCGAATCTCGAGAGATGATCAGTGAATATAATGAAGTACGAAGAACCAACCTTGGCATTTGTAGACAAAGGACCGTATACATCATCATGTATCTGTTCCAAGAGTTCACTAACTCTTTCTTTGTTTCCAGTAAACGGAGTATTGGTCATATTACCTTTGAGACAAGACTGGTAAGTAGCATAAGATGAAAATTCGAACAGATTCTTATATTCATCCTTATGTAACTTAGCTGGTTGTATCGCATTGATATGACCTAGTCTACAATGCCACAAGAAGGATTCGTTCATCTCTAAACTACTTCTCTTGTGTGTGTTCTAAATACTTTGAACTGTGGTTTGATTTAGAACGTATATGTTATTATATAACGTGCCTGATCAATCAACTTTTGATTCAGGAAAATGTTCACAATATTATCCTCTAATACATAATTATATCTTTCTTTAACTTAGTAAAGAAACAGACGTAATGTTGTATATCAGGTTCGGTATCTAATAACATTTGTTCAGAATCGATGTATTAATACAAGGTGATATCTGCGAACTTATTTGGCTGCAATAATTGCACCATTCTCTAACACTTAGAGACATATCACCCATTCCCAGTTCTCTACTTATCTGTAGCCTATGTAACATATTACATATGCGGGGTCCTGATCCGGTATCACATACCTAGGACGTAGAGGATACTGAGAAACAGCTTTCGGTAATGAACATACCCGAAGAAGATGCATCAACATGTACTTTCTTCGATTGGGTCGCATGGGAATCCGGATATTCCCTTATTTCCTATTCAGTCTTATAACAATTATAAGAAAGAACGGAACCAACATCCCCCTGCACAGTATAATGAGCAGGTTCGGTCAATGCATCCATATTATTATTTTGATTAAGGCGTGACATAGTCGCTACCAGGAGAGAGAGATAAAAACACTCTGCGTGCGCTCTTACAAGATTAGATTTGGTTATTATTTTATCTAATCAGGTTGACTCCTACTGTTTTAGTCAAATCTACCTTCAAATCCTAAAAGGTAAGAATAGCCGGGATTAATTACACCTTACAAGTTCGCTAATCTTTCGGACAGACCAGTGTCGGTATTTTGAGGGAGGTTCCCTGTGATTTTGCACGGACCTAATTAAAATAAACCTCGTTTTCTCAGAGGCAAAACCCCGTTAACACCTTTCTAGACACCTACTTGATCGGTTAATTGTCATGTGTAAAACTCTCCCAGGAGTAACTCTTACTCGCAGTGGGTATCGGGATCCAACTATTTCATAGAAGGTATGCAATCTCATTGCAAATTTAAACACTTGAAATTCCCGATAATGGTTTTTACCCCTAGCACTTATGACCTTGGCTATGGTCAACATATCATAAGTCCTAGTTTAGTTCTACCCGTCATTTCGTGATTAATTAGGCCCACCCACATGACCCTCGGCTATGGTCAACATAATCATGTGACTGTCCTAACTAATCGCATCATATGATGTATAGGAAGACATCACTTGGTTACCATACACTATGCCTCGGCTATGATCGACGTACGCAGTATGAATACTAAGTACTCTGCTTCCTAAAATGATGGAGGGTTGCGACAGGTTTTAAGAAAACCTTTTGCGTAATGAACTTGATATCGTTGTAGAATCGATTGATTTTGAAAAGGAGTGTTTTTTAGGCTTTTACTAGTTTTGCTAAAGAGATCACACCCGGTGAAGGGATCTCGGCTCTTTCCTTATAGAATAAGGTGCTGGATATTCTACAAGGAATACCGCTATGCAAAGCAAAAAACTATAAAAGCAATCAAAAGACAAACCGAGTAGGTTGTAGCATCTGCTAGTTTCGCTAAAGAGGTCACTCCTGGTGAAGGGATCTCGGCTCTTTCCTTATCGAATAAGGTGCTGGATATTCTATAAGGAATACTGCTATGCAAAGCAAGAGCTAGAGCTACCAGTTTTTAAACAACTTTCTACAACATCTTTAGGTTTCTTTTTATTTCATTAATCTCATTAATGAAGTCCCATTATTTATGCTTCACAAGCATCACAAAAGAAACGAAAGCAATAATATTAATTATATCTCATATATATAATATAGGCATTCGTCTCAGAACATATCAAATGATCACATCACAGAATATCAGCAATAGAAGAACATATATGAAATATTGGATATACTAGAAATTCCGTGTTTTATTTAAGCCAGTATAAAACACGAATTCCACGGTCGCGACGAATATCCAAACCCACATCCCCAGACCCCTACGAGAGCTGCAAGCAACCGTACCAATTCTAGAGTTAGGAGACTCGGTCTCGACTCCTCAAGATAGTCTCCCACTGGACCCTAAAACCCGGTTACTTGTGCTCCCCGTCTTGGGTCTATCCTAATGCGGAAAAGTAAATAATATACAACAATGGTGACATCAACCTCAACCCGGAAGTGTCCCAATAAAAGAATATTACATACAATGAATTTTACATGAATGAAAATGAAAAAACTCTCATCTCACATGAAAACCACCGGCTATTCAAAACACGACAATCCAATATAACATATCATAGCAACACATAACATCACATATCATCAACGTAAGTAAATATGTGTATCCCAATTTTCGTTGACATATAACACCGAAACCGGCGATACACCACATATTACACTTACAGTTGCAGAAAAGAAAATGTCAAACTATAACATTTGGAATCCACAATCATCTTAGACATCATAAACCCGAAATATCACATACTTCGGATTTCATGCCTAACAATATGAATTCCAAACATTGTATCACAATCACAGAAAGCTAGGCGAAGTTAGATAATTCGATCGATTCAACGAATTCCCAAAATTTCCCTGAGAGCTCAATACTTGAGCACTGTTAAAATTAACTAGAGACATACCACAGTACCTACGGACCTACAGCTGAAGGGCCTGACCCAAGCCTCTCAAGTGGCGACGTGGATCCGCCGCCCAAACCATGTTTTGGCCGCGGATCCGCGGTCACTTAGACAAGTTAGGGTTTCGTTCTTCAGGTGTGTCCATAGAATTCCCTGCATAATTTTCTGAATATTTTTAACATGGAAAAATCCAACTTTTTGAAATGAGAGGGGCTCCAAAATGGGTTTGCGGGGTTCGATCTGAATTCTAACTTCGTCTAGACAACCTCTAATGCTCCAGTTTGGCTCTGATACCACTGTAGGGTTTCCTTAACACCATGAGAAGGTTTAGGAAAGCATCAATCATGCTAATTTAAAATTTTGGGGTGCTAAACAAACCATAACCAAGATCTTAACTAGAGACTTAGGGTTAAACATAATATGTAAACAACTTTACATCTAAGTGAATGCGGAATACAACCTTTGTAGACCGGTCCTTCACTTCTAAAGCTCCATGTAGTATTCCCTTCGCATCTAATAGTGAACATCCGAACTCTAGTAAGGATCACAAGAAGAAATGAACAAGCTTGCTCAATTGCCTTCGAAGCCGAAGGTGATCTACGTCGAGAAGACTCAAGCTCATGCTACCTCTTCACCAATGGTGAGATTAGTGAAGAAAACACTCTAAACTAAATGGATAATAGTAGAGGATGATGAAGTAGGAATTTTGCTCACTTTAGATTTGATTTTCTCATTTTATTTCATCACTTTGTAAAAAGCCAGAAAGCTTCAAGAGGAAGAAGAAGATGAAGTGGTGAAGTGGTGAAAGAATCATTCTCTTTGTTTCAAATGCAACCATGGATGAGTATATCACATATACTAACCCATGTAGAGAGTTAACCATGGTGTATGGCTAATGGTTAAGTCAACAAATATCTTAAGTAAAAACAAAGAAGTGGACTTTGGTCAAAGCTTCTCCACAAGCTTCTAGCAATGACTCATTTCCACTAATTTGTAATTACTTAATGATAAATAAAACCATAACATTAACTTAGCATGGTGTGAGACTCATACATACATGTTGCATGTGTAACCTAGCATGGCACACTAAAATATATCATATAAATTCATGTGTGAAAAAACAATACAATTAATATATATTAATGTATCATAAATGAGAAAAATGAATACTTAAGTGAGCCAATATTAGTTAATGTAATTTAACATATCAAATATATAATTATACATTAAATTATTAAATCAATAATTGATTTAATAATCCGGTCATATTTCATATAACCGACTAATATCCAATGTATCAATTTATCGAATCAACAACTTGATCCGACAACCCGGCTATATTAAATACAACCAATTGATACACAAATCACGAGAATAGAATGCGGTATCATATACACACATTAATCTCGGTCCCGCACATATCTCATATGTGCTCGTACTCCTTTTCGCATGAACCAGGAAACCTCTGTGTAGGACACTAAAGACTCGTCAATACGCCGATAGTTGGTGATGATCATATCAAATACCCACAAGCTGCAAGCGGTCTGCCAAACGTAACGTCCACCCGGGTATTGAACGATCAGAAGATCAACAAGCAAGCCTTCTATAACTCTTGCGAATCCAATCAGTAACACTACCGTACAGTTCGGTCTCTTCGTCTGATATGTTGCATATCACGGCCTGGGGTTGGTATAACGTCAGACCCCAATAGCCTGATAAGTCATGCCGATGTAAGGTCCATAATCGTTCGAGAAATTACTGATAACACTTACCAGTAAATTGCAGCAACCCTGACCAGGGATTTCCTGTTATGTCCAATCGAGCATAGCGCAACATCAACTCCCAATACCGGGAGAGACGAAACCCCTCCTATCGTTCATTGCCTCCATGTGACTTGGGACTGTACCCAAAAACCACATTTTTGCACGATCTCTTGACCGTAGTATGGTGGAAATCAAAGCACAGTAGGAATCACACAAGACTCTATGACGATATCGGGTCTACAGACTAACCTATACCAGTGTCACCAGAGAACTGCTATCTGAAAATGGGTATAATACCATCTAGGAGTTCTCGGCGAGTCCGTTCAGTGTACCCAGTTTTCACTAAGTACCTGTATTCCTTTTCTGATGTCAAACACCAATGGATATGGGATCATCCATCGTCCATCATATGGATCAAGAAGCGCATACGCTAGTCTACTCTGGAGTACCGATGCCCAGTCTCGATACTCCCATGACTAGAAACATTTGAAGGATGTACTTATCGACTACCATGTCCCCACTAGTATGATCTGCATCATAATCCTGATAGTCAAGTAATCATCCTAAGGGCTTTATCAACATGTGATCACAAAACAGTATTTGTTAACATGTTAAGATAAAGTGCAACCAGATAGCATACTATCATGTTGTTAGTTATATGTATGCCCTAGAGGCCATTATTGTACATACGATGTATATTGTAGCGGATGCTTGGACATATATAGGGAGGACTTTCTTGCTCGACATGATAGTACGCTATCTGGTTGCTCTTTATCTTAAAATGTACTCTGATTGTCTTTATATTACATGTTGATAAAGCCCTTAGGATATGTACTCGACTACTGGGACTATGATGAGATCATACTAGTAGGGCCACGGTAGCCGATGAGTACATCTTATAACTGTTCCTAGTCGAGGGTGTATCGAGACAGGGCATCGATACACCAGAGTAGACTAGCGTATATGCATCTTGACCCATATGATGGGCGATGGATGATCCCATATCCATCGGTGTTTGACAACAAAGATGGTGTACGGGTGCTCAGTAGAGACTGGGTACACTGGACGAACTCGCCGAGAACTCCCAGATAGTATTATACCTCACGTCAGATGGCAGTTCTCTGGTGACACTGGTACAGAGTAGTCTGTAGACCCGAGATCGTCATAGAGTCTTGTGTGATTCCTACTGTGCTTTGATTTCCATCATACCACGTCCAAGAAGGCGTGCAAAAAGGTGGCTTTTGAATACAGTCCTGAACCATTCAGATTAGGGTGTTCACTTCATTTAGTAGGAAAGAGCTTGTGTTAAAGAAACTTCAAGGTAGATCATCTTAGTTATCGAAGATCGAAAGCAAGCTTGCATTTTTCTCTTCGTGGAGCCTCTCTAGAGTCCGGGTACTCGATGATCGCAGTGAAGGGACCTCAACAAGGAGCTTTAGAAGTGAAGGACTGGACTACAAAGGTTGTAATATCAAACTCTTAGTGTTAAAGTGTTTAACATGCTTTGTTTCGCCTAATCTCTAGTTTAAAGATCTTGGTTAGGGTTGTTCGGCACGTCTAAATTTTAAATTGGGCATGGTTGATGTCTTGTAGACCCTTGTGAGTGTGCCTAGTAACCCTGCAGTGGTATCAGAGCCAAGCTAGAGCTTTAGGTGAAGTCTAGGCGGAGTTTAAAGTCCGATCGAACCCCGAAACCCCGACACGGACCCCTTCTCTGGAAATTTTTTAAAATGTTGTTTTTTTCGTATTAAAAATACTCAGAAAAATAAGCAGAAAAATCTAAGAATTACTGTGAAGTACGGACCACCAAGTCGATCACGTGACCGTGGAACCGCGGCCTAACCACGGACGTGGCGGCGGTTCCGTGGCCGAACAGTGTCGTTGGGGCCCATTGCTTCACAGTATTATTCCTGGAATCTTTTGCATTATTCTGGGAATTTTTAATTCCACTCAAGTGTTGAGTTTTCTGGGTTGTATTGGGAACTCGTTGATTCGATCGGAAAGTTTAACTTCGTTTATTTTTTTCCGGATAATTTTAGAAACTGTTAAAAAGCTCGAACGGATATCAATAACTCACTTTTTCCCCTATCGGAAAATTTTTCAAAAGTTGGATTTTTTCTCGAGTTTGAAACTTCCGGAAAATCATGCAAGTAACCCGGTGGACCCTCTAGAAGAACACAAACCTTAACTCGATTATGTGACCGTCTGAACCGCCTCTGAACCTTAGGGTTTGGGGCAGTACGGCGTTGCCATATGTGAGGCATTGGTTTGACCCTTCTACGGCTGGACCATTGGTACTGTGGCATGTGATGGATACTTTTTGAACTCCGCTCAAGTGTTGAGCTATTTGGGAAATCTTGGGTGTTTGATTATTCGATCGGAAAGTTTAACACTATCTTTTTATCTGAAATGTGATACAATATTTGGAATCCACAAGTAGTTATGAGATAACTAATTTGAATGTTATAAATCTAGCAGTTTAGTCTCAGATGATCGGTTGCCACGGGATTTTGATGCGATCAAAAGTCCGTCGCAATCACGTAGCGTACGTGGATACTCGCCGGGTAAACTTAATATATAGCCACGCCCCATAGCCCCGACCAAGTGACTGTAGGAGAATCCCATCGCCAAAAGCATCCATTCGGGTGCTCGCGGCAGCGGTGTTCCGCCTTAGTGCACTTCGTCGACGGCATCCGGGGGTGCGGCCGTCTGCTAAAGTTTGCGATGAGCATTCGATCAGGATGTCGGAAATCTTGTTGAATTACCCGACTTGATATTGAAAAGACTTTTCGATAATGAGACTAAAATACGGAGTTTATAATTGTTAGGCATGCGATGTCTAAGGAATTCATTTGGTTAGGCATGAGATGTCTAAAGAGGTTGCCGATTCCAACTGTTGTAGTTTTACACTTTCTTTTCTGTGACCGTAAGCGTAGTATGTGGTTTATCGCTGGCTTCGTTGCTATACATCAACGACAATCAGGATACGCATGCTTGCTTACGTTGATGATATGAGATATTATGTGTTGCTGTGATATGTTATATTGGATAGTCGTGTTTTGAATAGCCGGGGGTTTTATGTAAGATGAGAGTTTTTTTATTTTCATTCATGTAAAATTCATTTGTATGTAATATTCTTTTATTGGGGCACTTCCGGGCTGAGGATGGTGTCACCATTGTATATTATTTACTTTTCCGCATTAGGTAGACCTAAGGCGGGGAGCACAAGTAACCGAGTTCTAGGGTCCAGTGGGAGACCATCTCGAGGAGTCGAGACCGGGTCTCCTAACCCTAGAATTGGCAGTGTTGCTTTCCGCTCTCGTAGGGGTCTAGGGATGTGGGTTTGGCTATTCATCACGACCGTGGAATCCGTGTTTTATACAGGCTCATATTAAAACACGGACGTCCTAGTATATCCAATATTTCATATGTGTTATTCTGCTGCAATGTTCTGTGATGAGATCATATTACTGCCTGAAACGAATGTTTATATTATATATATGAGATATATGTTATATTGCAGATTTCATTTCAAAAGTGATGCTTGTGAAGCATAATAAAATGGTACTTCATTAATGAGATTAATGAAAACTAAAAGAAACCTAAAGATGTTGTAGAAACTTGTCTCTAAAACTGGTAGCTCTAGTTCTTACTTTGCATAGCGGTGTTCCTTATAGAACATCCAGCACCTTATTCGATAAGGAAAGAGCCGAGATCCCTTCACCAGAAGTGACCTCTTTAGCGAAACTGGCAGATGCTACAAACTCGGTTTGTCTTTTGATTGTTTCTATAGTTTTTGCTTTGCATAGTGATATTTGTGAAATATCCTACACCTTATTCGATAAGGAAAGAGCCGACGATCCCTTCACCGGGAGTGACCTCTTTAGCAAAACTAGAAAAGGCCTCAAAAACATTCCATTTAAATTCACTCGATTCTGCAACAATATCAAGTTCATTACACAAAGGGTTTTCTTAAAAACCTGCGTAGCCCTCCGTCATTTCAGATAAGTACTACTTAGTATTCGTGTTGCGGTAGTTTGGCATGCGTCAAGGCGTAGTGTACGGTAGCTAACTAGTGCTTATCTGCTAGCATACGATGCGATTGGATTAGGGTATTCGTACGGCGTTGTTTGGCATGTGTCAAGGGTCGTGCGGGTGGGTTTAATTCAATCAAGAAATGTACGGGTTGAACTTGACTACCGGACTATGAGTTGTTTGGCATGCGTCAAGGTCATAGCACGCTAGGGGTAAAATATTATTGCGAATTTCAAGTGTTGAAATTTGCAATGAGATTGCATACCTTCTATGAGATAGTTGGATCCCGATACCCGCTGCGAGTAAGAGTTACTCCTGAGAGAGTTTTACACATTACAATTAGCCGATCAAGTAGGTGTTAACGGGGTTACGCCCCTGGGAAAACGAGCTTTATTTTAATTAGGTCCGTGCGAAAGCACGGGGAACCTCCCTCAAAGTACCGGCACTGGCCTGGCTGAAAGATTGGCGAACTTGTAGGGTGTAATTAATCCCGGCTAGTCTTTCCTTTTAGGGTTTGAAGGAAGATTTGACTAAAACAGTGGGAGACATCCTGATTAGATAAATTGATAACCAATCTAATCTTGTAAAAGCGCACGCTAAGTGTTTTCTTCTCTCTCTCTCTCCTGGTTACGACTATGTCACGCCTTAATCAAGATAATAATACGGATGTATTGACCAAACCCGCTTGTTATACTGCGCTAGGGAACGTTGGTCCCGCTCCAACTTATAATTGTTATAAAACAGAGTAGTAAATTAGGGATTACCAGAATTCCCGTGCCGCCCAAACGAAGAAAGTACATGTTGATACATTTTCTTCGGGTGTGTTCATTACACAGAACTGTTTCTCAGTATCCTTTACGTCCTGGGTATGAGATACCGGATCAGGATCCCGCATATGTAATCTGTTACATGGGCTACTGTTCATATCATAATATTGCATTATTATATTCCCCATTCTTATTCTTTTTACAATAAACAGGTGCTTTTGACCCATATCTGCTACATAGTTGCAGGTTACACGTCCTCGGAATAAAAACAATGAAAAGACGATGCAAAATTGAGACTTCGACCAATAAATAGAGAATCTTGATAAAGCCTACACGAAGAACAGTTCATAAGAACAAAGGAAGTGCAAGGTTCAAGACTTCGTCACGAAGCAATGGTAAAAGTCCACTACAATTAATCACTGTGGAAATCTGGAAGAGAACCCGAAGGTATTCTGAAGAAAAAAGTAAAGAAAAAAGTAGCCAAAATGCAGCAGACCAAGACCAAGGAAAATCAACTCATGATCATCCCACTTGGCCGCGGAACCGCGGCCAAACAGGCCCTATGGCCACGGTTCCGCGGCCGTCTAATGCCCGTGTCGGTGCAGAAAGTTGTGGCGGTGCGCGGAGCGTTGAATAGGTCTTTTTCTTAGGGGGTATTTTTGTAAAAGCAGATGTGCGAGTCCATTGTAACCTAGGGTTTCTATGAATCTATAAATAGAAGCCCTAATACCTCTTTTGAGGCATGCCTCCTTTCATTAATAAAATTCAGAATTATTTTTTAGGGAGCATCAATTTAGGAGTAAGTTTTCAATTCTTGCCCTAGGTAATTTCTTATCTGACCTAGTTAAATTTAATTCCTTACCCTAGTTAGATAGTTAGATCTTTTATTCTCTGCCCTAGATATATGTTTTTCAATTCCCTAATGAGCGAGTAGTCTCCTCGCTTGTTAGGGTTAGCTTTGGGGAAGGTTTGAGAGATGAAAATCTCTCACCCCTTTCTTGCCCGTCATATATTTTCATAGGACTCCATGCATACATGCACATACCGCTCCCTACGGCACCCTATCCCACGAGGTAGCGGTGATACCGTAGTATAAAGGTCCGGTTGAGCGTGTTTTCCATGGAGGTTAGGGTAAGGATTGATGAAGGAAGGACAAGAACCTAGAGGAAGAAACATCTTCCCGAATGGTTCTAATCCACTTTATTAATAATTACCATAACTCTTAATAGATCCTAATATGGGTATAAAAAGCGATGAGATTTATTGACTTTCCAAACTTAACCTAAACCTAACCCTGGCAAGATTTAGATCTAGATTAATTTAGTTTTTAGATTCAATAAATCCGTTCACACCGTTCGGAATTAACTCGTTAGAGCAATTAGGAAATTCACAAAATCCCTATGGACCGACCCGTACTCACCGGCTACCTACCAAGCGACGCCATTCTTGATTGCGATTTAGAAATATTTTTGATCAATCAAATGGCGCCGTTGCCGGGGATGGCGTGTTATTTCCTTTTTGCAATTTCGGGTTAATCTAAAATTGAAAAATCATAAAAAACTGAAAATTTTAAAAATATATAAAAATTTATCATTTTGTTATTTTGTGAAGGGTATTTTTTTTTTGAATTTTGCAGGATCTACAATCGAGTTCGGGTCTGGAAAAATCAAGAAAGCGAAACAGAAAATCGAAGATCTGAACAATAGAGGATTTCCATAACAGAACAACAGAAGAAATTTGGAGGACCGAGTCAACAAGACAACCGCGGAACCGCGGTCAAAGGTGCGTTTCGGCGGCGGAACCGCGGCGATCTGGTGACATCATCAGGGGAAAAAACGGCCGCGGAACCGCGGCCATAGCACTACTCTGGCGGCGAAAGCGCGGTAAAAAAAATTCCCTGTAAGCCTTCTGATCTCCTCCTCTGCAAATCCCGATATATCTTCTGTAAAAATTTCCTGCAGGATTCTTTGCGCTTAAAATCACTCCCCATTCCAATAACACATCTTGTGCAGGATTCTTTGCGCCGCGCTAAATAAAAAATTGATTGCGAGTGGTTGTTACTGTTTTGCATATTTTTAACCGGACTTTAAGGGGCTTGAAACCAATCCAGATTGGGTGGGGATTTCATCACCCTTCCCAGGACCCCACAAATCACATAAGGAATATGCATTGACTAATATTTCATTAAAAAATACTAGACTCGGCCCTAAGTACGTCGCGCTCAATAGGACAGAGGATTAGTTATAGGCATCGGCCGTTGATCCTAACCTAATTTTGCGGTGTCTAGGCAAGTGTGTCTAAGGAGAGTGGTTACTTAATTAGGGCCACTACTTGTAGTGGAGAGCCTCCCACTCACCTGGCACTTACCTGGCCGCAATTGGCGGTGAAGAGGCGGTTTGAGGTATTTTTAGCCCTTCGGAACAGTTAGGATCTGTCTAGCTGACCTAGGTGACCCTAGATCTAGGCCTGATTGTGCATTTGTGGTTGATTGCATTTGTGTTTAAGCCCTTTATCGAAAATCCTTTTTGCAAAAAGTACCAAATAAAAAAAAGGAAATTTATTTTTAAAAAAGACTTGCAAATTTTGTCGCTAAGAACTCCTTGCACCACCCACCTTCTTTCTCTTCTCCTTCTTACATCATGGGTACGCCACCTCATAAATCTCTTGCCGAACTTTGGTATCCCGAACCTAACTTTGCCTCGTAAGCGAATTGTTTCAGTCGATTTAAGGACCACCCCTCCATGCCCAAAATTTCTTTGAAAGATCGAATAGAAGAGTCTAGGAGAAACTGTTCGACTTTGCAATCCACTTTGTGTCAACCATGTCAACCTTCACCGCCTTCGTACGTTGATACCACTTTTTCGAGTCCTGTTGTAACTCCTAAACCCATGTCTATCGCTGAGCACATTGAACAATCTCGTAACCGATCTTTCACTCCTTTCAACACATCCAGTTCTTGAGATCAACAAGTCCATTCACCTTTTTATCCAAATGTTGATCCTACCCCTGTCCATCCATCCAATTCCTACCAGTCCTACCCGACTTTCCCATCTTCACTAGACACTGTTTCTACACAGCCATTTGGGAGTTTCACGTATCCAAACAGTTCTGAATCTTTTACTGAAACCCTTCACAACCCATGTCTAGTTTGGAACAGTCGTCGGAAGCTTATATTTTAGCAACAAACAAAATGATGAGGAATGTGGATGCGTCCATCGCCGCCCTTATGCAACCTAGTGAACTGGTAGCTAGTTTCAAACTAGCTCCAAAAATTCCAATGTATGAGGAGGCGGTTGGACAGAGTGAGAATTTGAGAGGATATCCAAATCAAACCTACCCATACCCAATTGAATCCCACAACTCCGGTTTTGAATATCTATCAAGTGCTCCACATGATAAAACGTTTAATGAGTTGTGTGACTTTGTAGTGATTGATTTCCCAGATTGTGAAGAATCCCTTTCGAGTGAAACCACACCTAATCCTTTCGATCTTTACACCTCCAATCTAGAACCTAAATTGATAAATATCCATGCTTTTGATGAGGTCTCAGAAAAAATTGATTTTCACTTGATTGAGGATATAGACGCCGGGAATATTTCAGATGATGAACCCGTAAATTTGACTGAAATTTTATCTCCAATTCATCATCCCGAGTCATTAAATGTTTCTCCCGAACTTCATATGCGTCTTGATTTTGATGATAATGGCATGGATAAGCTAAATTTTGAGGAGAATTATGAGGATAATATTGAGGAGAGTATTGATGATAATATTGAGGTTGAACCATTTTTGTTTGATGTGTCGGATTTTCCAATTCATCCTCTTGAACCTTTAAGTAAATCACCCTCCCTCCTTTCCATCGTTCCGACCATGCAACATATCACGCTTGAAGACTATGAGCTTGAAAAATTTCTCTTTGAATCTGATACAGTTCTCACAGAAGATAACGATTACGAGTGTTTCACTTTTTCGGACGATGTTGAAAACTCACTTCCCAAGTTTGAATCCTTTGAATTTTCAGATGAGTTAGTTGAACCATCAAACTCGGTTGCTTACAGTCATTTCGAAGCATTAATGTAATCCTTCGAGTTCGAAACTGTTTACTTCGGTGAGAATAAGACTATCCCTAAATCACTCCCTTTCGTCCTTCCTATCGTTTTGACCACGCAAGACTCCGTCGCGTTTCCATTTTCAATGGAGGGTTTACCAAGTTCGACGTACCCATGTTTTCTCGCGAATCTTGAGGGATTTGACCCCATTTCTCAACAAGTTGATAGATTAGCATGATCGCTTTTAACACATTGGTCATCATAAATTGTGCTAATTTATTCACTCGATTTACACCCTCAAGATCGTACTACACTTCTTTCTCTTTTCCGCCATTCTCCTCCTCCACCGAGACCATATTCTACCTTTCTTCCCACACGGTCTCGTGTGTTTCTCATTTCTTTCCTCTACACTCCATTCTTCCACCAACCATACCATCATAACGATAAAAATTTTGAATGGTTGGTGCTAACCTTTGGTCTGTGTAAGGCCTTGTTTAGTTTGGGGAGGACCTTGTTGTATATATGTATATATATATTTTTTGTTTTCTTTTTCTATTAACAATATAAAAAAAGAAAAAAAGAAAAAGAAAATTTTTTGTAAATAAATAAACAGGGGAGTGCCGACATTTTGACCCTCTTGGTGTAGCATGACAGTGAGGACACTGTCAAGTTTAAGTTTGGGGGTATGCTCGGTAAGCCTTCTTCCTTCGCATTCATGTGTACATTTTTGCATTTGCATACTTATTTTAAAACCCATAAAAATTGAAAATTTTAAAAATTATGAAAATTAAAGTATTCAATTTTGGCCATAATTGACTTAAGTTTGACAAAAAGGTTAACTAGTTAGGAACAACTAGATCCTAGACTTAGTAAATTAAAAACCCTAAAAATAACTTTTCTTAAAATTTAACGGTAGAAAGTATATGACTTTGTAGATTATTTAGAAATAGGCAAATTTCGAGCTAACTTCTTGGGCTAAGTTAAAACAAGGGAAAAGTATTGATATTTTTATTAAAGTATAAGTTTGAAAAATAATTCCTAGTTTTAGTCTAAATTCTGAAAATATATACCCTACAAATTGCACAAAAACGCACCTTGAAACATGGAATAGTAGAAGAGACCTTGAAATGCTCTTGTCTAAAGTCCTTAGTACGAAGAAAAATAAAATAAAAATTCAAGTGTGAATAAAGAGGTAATAAAAAAATGAACACTGGTTTTTGTGATTACTTAAGGCAGCAAAAATAGTAAAATATTTAGCGAGGGTGCTTCATCACCTAGTGCCTTAGACCAACTGGTTTGGGAGTCACTGCTAAAGCCTTAGGTATTACAAGACTAGGAGTTACGCTTTAATGTGCAAACACATCTTGTAATCGGTTGTTGGTACCTCAAGAAGTATTAACGATCGTATGAAGGATGTGTGAGCGAAATTCATCTAAAAATTCACCAATTAAGAAGTGCTTTGGACAACGGACAAGAGTATGATTGCTTGATTTGAATTTCCAAGTGTAGGGGTGATATATACACATACGTAGGGGTATGTGATTGGGGTTTAGTTAAGAGATAGGAATGAATAATGGGACTTGTATCTTTAATAGAGATGATAAAAATTCCTAAGTTGAGATGGACCCTAGAAAGAAAACTTAAGAGATGCCAAAAGCTAAGTAAATTCACAAGAATATATATAATCTTAAGTTAAATGATAGGGAAGCGTGAAGAATACGGGTGGATAATTTACGAGTCGAAGATAATAGAATTCCTTGTTAGAAAACCTAATTGGAGAATAAAAGTCGATAAGCCAAATTGATAGGATTTTGTGGGTAGTATCTGCTGAAAACCCTCAGGATACAACACTCCTCCTGCTAGGGACACCTAGAGGTTTAACGGCTTGTTGCACGAGCTCAGTGCAATCGCGATTCCCTGCGAAAGTGAGGTTAGGATTTTGTTGAGAATAAAACTAGGTTTGCTCGAGAATGAGCAAAAGATAAGTTTGCGGGTATTTGTTCATATCATAATATTGCATTATTATATTCCCCATTCTTATTCGTTTTACAATAAAGAGGTGCTTTTGACCCATATCTGCTACATAGTTGCAGGTTACAGGTTCTCGGAATAAAAACAATGAAAAGAAGATGCAAAAGTGAGACTTCGACCAACAAACAGAGAATCTTGATAAAGCCTACACGAAGAACAGTTCACAAGAACGAAAGCAGTGCAAGGTTCAAGACTTCGTCACGAAGCAACGGTAAAAGTCCACTACAATTAATCACTGTGGAAATCTGGAAGAGAACCCGAAGGTAATCTGAAGAAAAAAGTAAAGAAAAAAGTAGCCAAAACGCAACAGACCAAGACCAAGGAAAATCAGCTCATGATCATCCCACTTGGCCGCGGAACCGCGGCCAAACAGGCCCTATGGCCGCGGTTCCGCGGCTGTCTAATGCCCGTGTCGGTGCAGAAAGTTGTGGCGGTGCGCGGAGCGTTGACCATGTCTTTTTCTTAAGGGGTATTTTTGTAAAAGCAGATGTACGAGTCAATTGTAACCTAGGGTTTCTATGAATCTATAAATAGAAGCCATAATACCTCTTTTGAGGCATACCTCCTTTCATTAATAAAATTCAGAATTCTTTTTTGGAGAGCATCAATTTAGGAGTAAGTTTTCAATTCTTGCCCTAGGTAATTTCTTATCTGCCCTAGTTAAATTTAATTCCTTGCCCTAGTTAGATAGTTAGATCTTTTATTCTCTGCCCTAGATATATGTTTTTCAATTCCCTAATGAGCGAGTAGTCTCCTCGCTTGTTAGGGTTAGCTTTGGGGAAGGTTTGAGAGATGAAAATCTCTCACTCCTTTCTTGCCCGTCATATATTTTCATAAGACTCCATGCATACATGCACATACTGCTCCCTACGGCACCCTATCCCATGAGGTAGCGGTGATACCGTAGTATAAAGGCCCGGTTGAGCGTGTTTTCCATGGAGGTTAGGGTAAGGATTGATAAAGGAAGGACAAGAACCTAGAGGAAGAAACATCTTCCCGAATGGTTCTAATCCACTTTATTAATAATTACCATAACTCTTAATAGATCCTAATATGGGTATAAAAAGCGATGAGATTTATTGACTTTCCAAACTTAACCTAAACCTAACCCTAGCAAGATTTAGATCTAGATTAATTTAGTTTTTAGATTCAATCAATACGTTCACACCGTTCGGAATTAACTGGTAAGGGCAATTAGGAAATTCATAAAATCCCTGTGGACCGACCCGTACTCACCGGCTAGCTATCAAGCGACGCCGTTCTTGATTACGGCTTAGAAATATTTTTGATCAATCAAATGGCGCCGTTGCCGGGGATGGCGTGTTATTACCTTTTTGCAATTTCGGGTTAATCTAAAATTGAAAAATCATAAAAAACTGAAAATTTTAAAAAATATATAAAGATTTATCATTTTGTTATTTTGTGAAGGGTATTTTTGTTTGAATTTTGCAGGATCTACAATCGAGTTTGGATCTGGAAAAATCCAGAAAGCGAAACAGAAAATCGAAGATCTGAACAATAAAGGATTTCCATAACAGAACAACAGAAGAAATTTGGACGACCGAGTCAACAAGTCAACCGCGGAACCACGGTCAAAGGTGCGTTTCGGCGGCGGAACCGCGGTGATCTGGTGACATCATCAGGGGGGAAAAAACAGCCGCGGAACCGCGGCCGTAGCACTACTTTGGCGGCGGAAGCGCGGTAAAAAAAAAATCTCTGCAAGCCTTCTGATCTCCTCCTTTGCAAATCCCGATATATCTTCTATAAAAATTTCCAGCAGGATTCTTTGCGCTTAAAAATCTCTCCCCCTTCCAATAACACATCTTGTGCAGGATTCTTTGCGCCGCGCTAAATAAAAAGTTGATTGCAAGTGGTTGTTACTGTTTTGCATATTTTTAATCGGACTTTAAGGGGCTTGAAACCAATCCAGATTGGGTGGGAATTTCATCATCCTTCCCAGGACCCCAGAAATCACATAAGGCATATGCATTGACCAATATTTCATTAAAAAATACTAGACTCGGCCCTAAGGACGTCGCGCTCAATAGGACAGAGGACTAGTTATAGGCATCGGCCGTTGATCCTAACCTGATTTTGCGGTGTCTAGGCAAGTGTGTCTAAGGCGAGTGGTTACTTAATTAGGGCCACTACTTGTAGTGGAGAGCCTCCCACTCACCTGGCACTTACCTGGCCGCAATTAGCGGTGAAGAGGCGGTTTGAGGTCCTATTTCTAGCCCTTTGGAACAGTTAGGAGCTGTCTAGCTGACCTAGGTGACCCTAGATCTAGGCCTGATTGTGCATTTGTGGTTGATTGCATTTGTGTTTAAGCCCTTTATCGAAAATCTTTTTTGCAAAAAGTACCATATAAAAAAAAGGAAATTTTTTTTAAAAAAAGACTTGCAAATTTTGTCGCTAAGAACTCCTTGCACCACCCACCTTCTTTCTCTTCTCCTTCTTACATCATGGGTACCCCACCTCATAAATCTCTTGCCGAACTTTGGTATCCTGAACCTAACTTTGCTTCGTACGCGAATTGTTTCAGTCGATTTAAGGACGACCCCTCCATACCCAAAATTTCTTTGAAAGATCGAATAGAAACGTCTAGGAGAAACTGTTCGACTTTGCAATCCACTTTGTGTCAACCATGTCAACCTTCACCACCTTCGTACGTTGATACCACTTTTTCGAGTCCTGTTGTAACTCCTAAACCCATGTCTATCGCTGAGCACATTGAACAATCTCGTAACCGATCTTTCACTCCTTTCAACACATCCAGTTATTGGGATCAACAAGTCCATTCACCTTTTTATCCAAATGTTGATCCTACTCCTGTCCAACCATCCAATTCCTACCAGTCCTACCCGACTTTCCCATCTTCACTGGACACTGTTTCTACACAGCCATTTGGGAGTTTCACATATCCAAACAGTTTTGAATCTTTTACCGAAACCCCTACACAACCCATGTCTAGTTTGGAACAGTCGTTGGAAGCTTATATTTTAGCAACAAACAAAATGATGAGGAATGTGGATGCGTCCATGGCCGCCCTTATGCAACCTAGTAAACCGGTAGCTATTTTCCAACTAGCTCCAAAAATTCCAATGTATGAGGAGGCGGTTGGACAGAGTGAGAATTTGAGAGGATTTCCAAATCAAACCTACCCATACCCAATTGAATCCCACAACTCCGGTTTTGAATATCTATCAAGTGCTCCACATGATAAAACGTTTTATGAGTTGTGTGACTTTGTAGTGATTGATTTCCCAGATTGTGAAGAATCCCTTTCGAGTGAAACCACACCTAATCTTTTCGATCTTTACACCTCCAATCTAGAACCTAAATTGATAAATATCCATGCTTTTGATGAGGTGTCAGAAAAAATTGATTTTCACTTGATTGAGGATATAGACGCCGGGAATATTTCGGATGATGAACCCGTAAATTTGACTGAAATTTTATCTCCAATTCATCATCCCGAGTCATTAAATGTTTCTCCCGAACTTCATATGCGTCTTGATTTTGATGATAATGGCATGGATAAGCTAAATTTGAGGAGAATTATGAGGAGAGTATTGATGATAATATTGAGGTTGAACCATTTTTGTTTGATGTGTCGGATTTTCCAATTCATCCTCTTGAACCTTTAAGTAAATCACCCTCCCTCCTTTCCATCGTTCCGACCACGCAACATATCACGCTTGAAGACTGTGAGCTTGAAAAATTTCTCTTTGAATCTGACACAGTTCTCACAGAAGATAACGATTACGAGTATTTCACTTTTTCGGACGATGTTGAAAACTCACCTCCCAAGTTTGAATCCTTTGAATTTTCAGATGTGTTAGTTGAACCATCAAACTCGGTTGCTTACAGTCATTTCGAAGCATTAATGGAATCCTTCTAGTTCGAAACTGTTTACTTCGATGAGAATAAGACTATCCCTAAATCACTCACTTTCGTCCTTCCTATCGTTTCGACCACGCAAGACTCTGTCGCGTTTCCATTTTCAATGGAGGGTTTACCAAGTTCGACGTACCCATGTTTTCTCGCGAATCTTGAGGGATTTGACCCCATTTCTCGACAAGTTGATAGATTAGCATAATCACTTTTAACACATTGGTCATCATAAATTGTGCTAATTTATTCACTCGATTTACACCCTCAAGATCGTACTACACTTCTTTCTCTTTTCCGCCATTCTCCTCCTCCACCGAGACCATATTCTACCTTTCTTCCCACACGGTCTCGTGTGTTTCTCATTTCTTTGCTCTACACTCCATTCTTCCACCAACCATACCATCATAACGATAAAAATTTTGAATGGTTGGTGCTAACCTTTGGTCTGTGTAAGGCCTTGTTTAGTTTGAGGAGGACCTTGTTTTATATATGTATATATATATTTTTTATTTTCTTTTTGTATTAACAATAAAAAAATTCAAAAAAGAAAAAGAAATTTTTTTGTAAATAAATAAACAGGGGAGTGCCGACATTTTGACCCTCTTGGTGTAGCATGACAGTGATGACACTGTCAAGTTTAAGTTTGGGGGTATGCTAGGTAAGCCTTCTTCCTTCGCATTCATGTGTACATTTTTGCATTTGCATACTTATTTTAAAACCCATAAAAATTTAAAAATTTAAAAATTATAAAAATTAAAGTATTCAATTTTGGCCATAATTGACTTAAGTTTGACAAAAAGGTTAACTAGCTAGAAACAACTAGATCCTAGACTTAGTAAATTAAAAACCCTAAAAGTAACCTTTCTTAAAGTTTAACGGTAGAAAGTATATGTCTTTGTAGTTTATTTAGAAATAGGCAAATTTCGAGTTAACTTCTTGGGCTAAGTTAAAACAAGGGAAAAGTATTGATATTTTTATTAAAGTATAAGTTTGAAAAATAATTCCTAGCTTAAGTCTAAATTCTGAAAATATATACCCTACAAATTGCACAAACACGCATCTTGAAACATGGAATAGTAGAAGAGACCTTGAAATGCTCTTGTCTAAAGTCCTCAGTACGAAGAAAAATAAAATAAAAATTCAAGTGTGATTTTCAAGTGTGAATAAAAATTCAAGTGTAATAAAAAAATGAACACTGGTTTTTGTGATTACTTAAGGCTGCAAAAATAGAAAAATATTTAGCGAGGGTGCTTCATCACCTAGTGCCTTAGACCAACTGGTTTGGGAGTCACTGCTAAAGCCTTAGGTGTTACAAGACTAGAAATTACGCTTTTATGTGCAAACACATCTTGTAATCGGTTGTTGGTATCTCAAGAAGTATTAACGATCGCATGAAGGATGTGTGAGCGAAATTCATCTAAAAATTCACCAATTAAGAAGTGCTTTGGACAATGGACAAGAGTATGATTGCTTGATTTGAATTTCGAAGTTTAGGGGTGATATATACACACACGTAGGGGTATGTGATTGGGGTTTAGATAAGAGATAGGAATGAAGAATAGGACTGGTATCTTTAATAGAGATAATAAAAATTCCTAAGTTGAGATGGAACCCTAGAAGGAAAACTTAAGAGATGCCAAAAGCTAAGTAAATTCACAAGAATATATATAATCTTAAGTTAAATGATAGGGAAGCGTGAAGAATACGGGTGGATAATTTACGAGTCGAAGATAATAGAATTCCTTGTTAGAAAACCTAATTGGAGAATAAAAGTCGATAAGCCAAATTGATAGGATTTTGTGGGTAGTATCCGCTGAAAACCCTCAGGAGACAACACTCCTCCTGCTAGGGACACCTAGAGGTTTAACGGCTTGTTGTACGAGCTCAGTGCAATCGCGATTCCCTGCGAAAGTGAGGTTAGGATTTTGTTGAGAATAAAACTAGGTTTGCTCGAGGACAAGCAAAAGATAAGTTTGGAGGTATTTGTTCATATCATAATATTGCATTATTATATTCCCCATTCTTATTCGTTTTACAATAAACAGGTGCTTTTGACCCATGTCTGCTACATAGTTGCAGGTTACAGGTTCTCGGAATAAAAACAATGAAAAGAAGATGCAAAAGTGAGACTTCGACCAACAAACAGAGAATCTTGATAAAGCCTACACGAAGAACAGTTCACAAGAACAAAGGCAGTGCAAGGTTCAAGACTTCGTCACGAAGCAACGGTAAAAGTCCACTACATTTAATCACTGTGGAAATCTGGAAGAGAACCCGAAGGTATTCTGAAGAAAAAAGTAAAGAAAAAAGTAGCCAAAATGCAACGGACCAAGACCAAGGAAAATCAGCTCATGATCATCCCACTTGGCCGCGGAACCGCGGCCAAACAGGCCCTATGGCCGCGGTTCCGCCGCCGTTTAATGCCCGTGTCGGTGCAGAAAGTTGTGGCGGTGCGCGGAGCGTTGACTAGGTCTTTTTCTTAGGGGGTATTTTTGTAAAAGCAGATGTGCGAGTCAATTGTAACCTAAGGTTTCTATGAATCTATAAATAGAAGCCCTAATACCTCTTTTGAGGCATGCCTCCTTTCATTAATAAAATTCAGAATTCTTTTTTGGAGAGCATCAATTTAGGAGTAAGTTTTCAATTCTTGCCCTAGGTAATTTCTTATCTGCCCTAGTTAAATTTAATTCCTTGCCCTAGTTAGATAGTTAGATCTTTTATTCTCTGCCCTAGATATATGTTTTTCAATTCCCTAATGAGCGAGTAGTCTCCTCGCTTGTTAGGGTTAGCTTTGGGGAAGGTTTGAAAGATGAAGATCTCTCACCCCTTTCTTGCCCGTCATATATTTTCATAAGACTCCATGCATACATGCACATACCGCTCCCTACGGCACCCTATCCCACGAGGTAGCGGTGATACCGTAGTATAAAGGCCCGGTTGAGCGTGTTTTCCATGGAGGTTAGGGTAAGGATTGATAAAGGAAGGACAAGAACCTAGAGGAAGAAATATCTTCCCGAATGGTTCTAATCCACTTTATTAATAATTACCATAACTCTTAATAGATCCTAATATGGGTATAAAAAGCGGTGAGATTTATTGACTTTCCAAACTTAACCTAAACCTAACCCTAGCAATATTTAGATCTAGATTAATTTAGTTTTTAGATTCAATCAATCCGTGCACACCGTTCGGAATTAACTCGTAAGAGCAATTAGGAAATTCACAAAATCCCTGTGGACCGACCCGTACTCACCGGCTAGCTACCAAGCGACGCCATTCTTAATTGCGGTTTAGGAATATTTTTGATCAATAAAATGGCGCCGTTGCCGGGGATGGCGTGTTATTTCCTTTTTGCAATTTCGGGTTAATCTAAAATTGAAAAATCATAAAAAACTGAAAAATTTAAAAAAATATAAAGATTTATCATTTTGTTATTTTGTGAAGGGTATTTTTGTTTGAATTTTGAGGGATCTACAATCGAGTTCGGATCTGGAAAATCCAGAAAGCGAAACAAAAAATCGAAGATCTGAACAATAGAAGGTTTCCATAACAGAACAACAGAAGAAATTTGGAGGACCGGGTCAACAAGTCAACCGCGGAACCGCGGTCAAAGGTGCGTTTCGGCGGCGGAACCGCGGCGATCTGGTGACATCATCAAGGGGGGAAAAAACGGCCGCGTAACCGCGGACGTAGCACTACTTTGGCGGCCGAAGCGCGGTAAAAAAAAATATCTGTAAGCCTTCTAATCTCCTCCTCTGCAATTCCCGATATATCTTCTGTAAAAATTTCCTGCAGGATTCTTTGCGCTTAAAAATCTCTCCCCCTTCCAATAACACATCTTGTGCAGGATTCTTTGCGCCGCGCTAAATAAAAAATTGATTGCAAGTGGTTGTTACTGTTTTGCATATTTTTAATCGAACTTTAAGGGTCTTGAAACCAATCCAGATTGGGTGGGGATTTCATCACCCTTCCCAGGACCCCAGAAATCACATAAGGCATATGCATTGACCAATATTTCATTAAAAAATACTAGACTCAGCCCTAAGGACGTCGCGCTCAATAGGACAGAGGACTAGTTATAGGTATCGGCCGTTTATCCTAACCTAATTTTGCGGTGTCTAGGCAAGTGTGTCTAAGGCGAGTGGTTACTTAATTAGGTCCACTACTTGTAGTGGAGAGCCTCCCACTCACCTGGCACTTACCTGGCCGCAATTGGCGGTGAAGGGGCGGTTTGAGGTCCTATTTCTAGCCCTTTGGAACAGTTAGGAGCTGTCTAGCTGACCTAGGTGACCCTAGATCTAGGCCTGATTGTGCATTTGTGGTTGATTGCATTTGTGTTTAAGCCCTTTATCGAAAATCTTTTTGGCAAAAAGTACCATATAAAAAAGAAGGAAATTTTTTTTTAAAAAAGACTTGCAAATTTTGTCGCTAAGAACTCCTTGCACCACCCACCTTCTTTCTCTTCCCCTTCTTACATCATGGGTACCCCACCTCATAAATCTCTTGCCGAACTTTGGTATCCTGAACCTAACTTTTCCTCGTACGCGAATTGTTTCAGTCGATTTAAGGACGACCCCTCCATGCCCAAAATTTCTTTGAAAGATCGAATAGAAGCGTCTAGGAGAAACAGTTCGACTTTGCAATCCACTTTGTGTCAACCATGTCAACCTTCACCACCTTCGTGCGTTGATACCACTTTTTCGAGTCATGTTGTAACTCCTAAACCCATGTCTATCGCTGAGCACATTGAACAATCTCGTAACCGATCTTTCACTCCTTTCAACACATCCAGTTTTTGGGATCAACAAGTCCATTCACCTTTTTATCCAAATGTTGATCCTACTCCTGTCCAACCATCCAATTCCTACCAGTCCTACCCGACTTTCCCATCTTCACTAGACACTGTTTCTACACAGCCATTTGGGAGTTTCACGTATCCAAATAGTTTTGAATCTTTTACCGAAACCCTTCACAACCCATGTCTAGTTTGGAACAGTCGTTGGAAGCTTATATTTTAGCAAAAAACAAAATGATGAGGAATGTGGATGCGTCCATGGCCGCCCTTATGCAACCTAGTGAACCGGTAGCTAGTTTCCAACTAGCTCCAAAAAATTCCAATGTATGAGGAGGCGGTTGGACAGAGTGAGAATTTGAGAGGATTTCCAAATCAAACCTACCCATACCCAATTGAATCCCACAACTCCGGTTTTGAATATCTATCAAGTGCTCCACATGATAAAACGTTTTATGAGTTGTGTGACTTTGTAGTGATTGATTTCCCAGATTGTGAAGAATCCCTTTCGAGTGAAACCACACCTAATCCTTTCGATCTTTACACCTCCAATCTAGAACCTAAATTGATAAATATCCATGCTTTTGATGAGGTGTCAGAAAAAATTGATTTTCACTTGATTGAGGATATAGACGCCGAGAATATTTCGGATGATGAACCCGTAAATTTGACTGAAATTTTATCTCCAATTCATCATCCCGAGTCATTAAATGTTTCTCCCGAACTTCATATGCGTCTTGATTTTGATGATAATGGCATGGATAAGCTAAATTTTGAGGAGAATTATAAGGATAGTATTGAGGAGAGTATTGATGATAATATTGAGGTTGAACCATTTTTGTTTGATGTGTCGGATTTTCCAATTCATCCTCTTGAACCTTTAAGTAAATCACCCTCCCTCCTTTCCATCGTTCCGACCACGCAACATATCACGCTTGAAGACTGTGAGCTTGAAAAATTTCTCTTTGAATCTGACACAGTTCTCACAGAAGATAACGATTACGAGTGTTTCACTTTTTCGGACGATGTTGAAAACTCACCTCCCAAGTTTGAATCCTTCGAATTTTCAGATGAGTTAGTTGAACCATCAAACTCGGTTGCTTACAGTCATTTCAAAGCATTAATGTAATCCTTCGAGTTCGAAACTGTTTACTTCGGTGAGAATAAACTATCCCTAAATCACTCACTTTCGTCCTTCCTATCGTTTCGACCACGCAAGACTCCGTCGCGTTTCCATTTTCAATGGAGGGTTACCAAGTTCGACGTACCCATGTTTTCTCGCGAATCTTGAGGGATTTGACCCCATTTCGCGACAAGTTGATAGATTAGCATAATCGCTTTTAACACATTGGTCATCACTAATTGTGCTAATTTATTCACTCGATTTACACCCTCAAGATCGTACTACACTTCTTTCTCTTTTCCGCCATTCTCCTCCTCCACCGAGACCATATTCTACCTTTCTTCCCACACGGTCTCGTGTGTTTCTCATTTCTTTCCTCTACACTCCATTCTTCCACCAACCATACCATCATAACGATAAAAATTTTGAATGGTTGGTGCTAACCTTTGGTCTGTGTAAGGCTTTGTTTAGTTTGGGGAGGACCTTGTTGTATATATGTATATATATATTTTTTGTTTTCTTTTTGTATTAACAATAAAGAAAATTCAAAAAAGAAAAAGAAAAGTTTTTGTAAATAAATAAACAGGGGAGTGCCGACATTTTGACCCTCTTGGTGTAGCATGACAGTGATGACACTGTCAAATTTAAGTTTGGGGGTATGCTCGGTAAGCCTTCTTCCTTCGCATTCATGTGTACATTTTTGCATTTGCATACTTATTTTAAAACCCATAAAAATTGAAAATTTTAAAAATTATAAAAATTAAAGTATTCATTTTTGGCCATAATTGACTTAAGTTTGACAAAAAGGTTAACTAGCTAGGAACAACTAGATCCTAGACTTAGTAAATTAAAAACCCTAAAAATAACCTTTCTTAAAATTTAACGGTAGAAGTATATGTCTTTGTAGTTTATTTAGAAATAGGCAAATTTCGAGTTAACTTCTTGGGCTAAGTTAAAACAAGGGAAAAGTATTGATATTTTTATTAAAGTATAAGTTTTAAAAATAATTCCTTGCTTAAGTCTAAATTCTGAAAATATATACCCTACAAATTGCACAAACACGCACCTTGAAACATGGAATAGTAGAAGAGACCTTGAAATGCTCTTGTCTAAAGTCCTTAGTACGAAGAAAAATAAAATAAAAATTCAAGTGTGATTTTCAAGTGTGAATAAAAATTCAAGTGTAATAAAAAAATGAACACTGGTTTTTGTGATTACTTAAGGCTGCAAAAATAGAAAAAATATTTAGCGAGGGTGCTTCATTACCTAGTGCCTTAGACCAACTGGTTTGGGAGTCACTGCTAAAGCCTTAGGTGTTACAAGACTAGGAATTACGCTTTAATGTGCAAACACATCTTGTAATCGGTTGTTGGTACCTCAAGAAGTATTAACGATCGCATGAAGGATGTGTGAGCGAAATTCATCTAAAAATTCACCAATTAAGAAGTGCTTTGGACAACGGACAAGAGTATGATTGCTTGATTTGAATTTCGAAATTTAGGGGTGATATATACACACACGTAGGGGTATGTGATTGGGGTTTAGATAAGAGATAGGAATGAAGAATAGGACTTGTATCTTTAATAGAGATGATAAAAATTCCTAAGTTGAGATGGAACCCTAGAAGGAAAACTTAAGAGATGCCAAAAGCTAAGTAAATTCACAAGAATATATATAATCTTAAGTTAAATGATAGGGAAGCGTGAAGAATACGGGTGGATAATTTACGAGTCGAAGATAATAGAATTCCTTGTTAGAAAACCTAATTGGAGAATAAAAGTCGATAAGCCAAATTGATAGGATTTTGTGGGTAGTATCCGCTGAAAACCCTCAGGAGACAACACTCTTCCTGCTAGGGACACCTAGAGGTTTAACGGCTTGTTGTACGATCTCAGTGAAATCACGATTCCCTGCGAAAGTGAGGTTAGGATTTTGTTGAGAATAAAACTAGGTTTGCTCGAGGACGAGCAAAAGATAAGTTTGGAGGTATTTGTTTATATCATAATATTGCATTATTATATTCCCCATTCTTATTCGTTTTACAATAAACTGGTGCTTTTTGACCCATGGCTGCTACATAGTTGCAGGTTACAGGTTCTCGGAATAAAAACAATGAAAAGAAGATGCAAAAGTGAGACTTCGACCAACAAACATAGAATCTTGATAAAGCCTACAAGAAGAACAGTTCACAAGAACAAAGCCAGTGCAAGGTTCAAGACTTCGTCACGAAGCAACGGTAAAAGTCCACTACATTTAATCACTGTGGAAATCTGGAAGAGAACCCGAAGGTATTCTGAAGAAAAAAGTATCCAAAATGCAACAGACCAAGACCAAGGAAAATCAGCTCATGATCTTCCCACTTGGCCGCGGAATCGCGGCCAAACAGGCCCTATGGCGGCGGTTCCGCGACCATCTATGCCCGTGTCGGTGCAGAAAGTTGTGGCGGTGCACGGAGCGTTGAATAGGTCTTTTTCTTAGGGGGTATTTTTGTAAAAGCAGATGTGCGAGTCAATTGTTACCTTGGGTTTCTATGAATCTATAAATAGAAGCCCTAGTACCTCTTTTGAGGCATGCCTCCTTTTATTAATAAAATTCAGAATTCTTTTTTGGAGAGCATCAATTTAGGAGTAAGTTTTCAATTCTTGCCCTAGGTAATTTATTATCTGCCCTAGTTAAATTTAATTCCTGCCCTAATTAGATAGTTAGATCTTTTATTCTCTGCCTTAGATATATGTTTTTCAATTCCGTAATGAGCGAGTAGTCTCCTCGCTTATTAGGGTTTGCTTTGGGGAAGGTTTGAGAGATGAAGATCTCTCACCCCTTTCTTGCCCGTCATATATTTTCATAGGACTCCATGCATACATGCACATACCGCTCCCTACGGCACCCTATCCCACGAGGTAGCGGTGATACCGTAGTATAAAGGCCCGGTTCAGCGTGTTTTCCATGGAGGTTAGGGTAAGGATTGATAAAGGAAGGACAAGAACCTAGAGGAAGAAACATCTTCCCGAATGGTTCGATTCCACTTTATTAATAATTACCATAACTCCTAATAGATCCTAATATGGGTATAAAAAGCGGTGAGATTTATTGACTTTCCAAACTTAACCTAAACCTAACCCTAGCAAGATTTAGATCTAGATTAATTTAGTTTTTAGATTCAATCAATCCGTTCACACCGTTCAGAATTAACTCATAAGAGCAATTAGGAAATTCACAAAATCCCTGTGGACCGACACGTACTCACCGGCTAGCTACCTAGCGACGCCGTTCTTGATTGCGGTTTAGAAATATTTTTGATCAATCAGCTACATATAGGTAGAGAACTGAGAATGGGTGATAAGTTTCATGAGATAGATACGGTGCAAGTGTTGCAGCCAAGTCTGTTGGTAGTTATCACCCTGTATTACCAGAATACATTGATTCTGAACGAATGTTATTAGATACCGAACCTGATATACAATATCATATCAGTCTCTTTATTAGTAAAGATGGATATAATTTTGTATTGTTGGATAATATTTTGAACATTTCCTATATCAAGAGTTGATCGGTTTAGTCATGTTATCTAAAATCATAGACGTTCTAAATCAAACCACAGTTGTTAACGTACAGAACATACATAAGAGGAAGAGTTCAGAAATGAACGAATCCTTCTTGAGGCATTGTAGACTAGGTCATATCAATGCGACCCGACTAGCTGAAATTACATATAGATGCATATTTAAATTAGTTTGAATTTACATCTTGTGAAACTTGTTGGTCATGTCACAGAGATAAGATGACCACAGCTCCGTTTATTGGAAACAGAGAAAGAGTTAGTGAACTCTTGGGATTGATACATGTTGATGTATGAAGGTCTCCTGTCTACAAATGCCAGGATCAGTTCTTTATACTTCATTATATTCACTGATGATCTCTCAAGATCCGGACATATGTTCCTGTTGAAACACAAGTCTGGAACTTTTGAGATATTCACAGAATATAAGTTAGAAGTAGAGAACCATAAAAACGGGTATAAGTATTATGTCCTTTGATGAGATCAAGGAGGAGAATACTTGAGCACGGGATTCCTGGACTATTCTAAAAGGAGAATGAGATTCTCTCTCAACATTACTCCTCCGTATACACCACAGCACGTCGGTGTATCGGGGCGGAGCAATCACACCCTATGTGATATGGCGTGCTCTATGATGAGTACTACTGAGTTTCCTATTTCCTTTTGGGAGTTATGCACTTGAGAAGCTGCATGCCTATTGAATAGGGTTCAAATCAAATCAGTTGCCTACCACTTCATATGTGATATGGAATGGGAAGAGCCCATATCTTAAGTATGTTAAGATTTAGGGTTTTCCGGCCTATGTCTAAAAGCAAAATCCGGACAAGCTCGAGACAAAGTCAGTTCTGTGAAAGTTTGTTGGATATCCTAAGCATTCGCAAGGGAAGATCTTCTACCAAACCGAGGAACAAAAGATATTTTGTTTCTCAGCATGCCACCTTTGTGAAAGGGAATTTCTTATGAAGAAATTATTGGTCATGGGGTAGAACTGGAAGAAGTTCCAGCTATACAAACTGCAGCTGATGATTTGGTAGAACCCGAAGGATTCAATAGTATCCAACGAACCTCATCCTCTCCGCCGATCTAGTAGGGTTTCTCACCCACCTGAGAGATACTTCGGTTTCTCTATGACAGTGGGAGCGAGGAATGCATCATAAGATGATGACCCAACTAGTTTCGAGCAGGCCATCAGGAGTGGGACTCTGTAAGAATGGCTGGATGCTTAGCGATCTGAGATGGAATCCTTATAAACCAACAAAGTATGGACTTTGGTTGCTTTATCTGAAGGGTTAAATCCCCATCAGGAGCAAGTATATCTTGAGAAGATTACTTGGTGTACATGGAAAAGTTGAGACTTCCAAAGCTATGCTTAAAGTCCATCCAGATCCTACTTGCCACGGCTACATACCATGACTAAGATTTCTGGCGGTTGGGTGTCATGACTGCTTTTCTAAACGATGATTTGGAAGAGAGCGTCTATAAGTACACAGCCAGAGGGCTTTGTAGACAGTGGAGCAACGGAAACGTGAGCAAGATGTTTTATATGATAAATCAGGCATCGCGGAGTTGGAACGTCTGTTTTGATGTGGTAGTCAAAGAGTTTGACTTCATCAAAATGGTAGATGAACCATGTATTTCCTCTTATCACAATGATTCTCCATATAGGATCAAGGTGATACCTCCTAAATTCTGGGTTATGGATCTATGGGATAGATCTAATTGGATGTTAGGATTCTCACTAGTTGTAGTGAGATGGTATCAATCGATCCTGGGGAGAATCACTGGAAAGTTTCCAGGGAGATAAAGACGACTGAATGTCAGTCGCAGGCATTGTCTTTACCCTCAGTGGAGGGACGGTATGTTGGAAGAGTTCCAAGCTAGATACCGTGACTTACTAGAAGATTAAAGGCAAGATACGTCATTACCAAGGATGCTAACAAAGAGGCAATCTGGATATATATATAAGTTCATGAGATGAACTTCGTTCCTACCATTGTGTGACAATGGAGTTGTGGCTTATGCCAAGGAACCCCCGTCCCATCTGAAATCCAGATATAATTCTTAGGCAGTATCACCTGATCATGGAGATGGTTGATCTACAGGGAGATCGAGGTTAGGAGAGTAGACACAGAGGACAACAACGCGGATCCATTCACAAAGGCCTATTTCCCAGTAGAGACTTTTATGGGATGGTTGAGTATGAGATACTTCAACCACAGCTGATTGTTGGGTATGCGATACCACAACAGATGGCCCTAGTGCAAGTGGGAGATTGTTAGTTATATGTATTCCCTAGAGGCCATTACTGTACATACGATGTATATTGTAGTGGATGCTTGGACATATATAGGAAGGACTTTCTTGCTCGACATGATAGTACGCTATCTGGTTGCTCTTTATCTTAACATGTACTATGATTGTCTCTATGTTACATGTTGATAAAGCCCTTAGGATATGTACTTGACTACTGGGACTATGATGAGATCATACTAGTGGGGCCACGGCAGCCGATGAGTACATCCTAAAACTGTTCCTAGTCGAGGGTGTAACGAAACAGGGCATCGATACACCAGAGTAGACTAGCGTATACGTATCTTGACCCATATGATGGGTGATGGATGATCCCATATCCATCGGTGTTTGACATCAAGGATGGTGTACGGGTGCTCAGTAGAGACTGGGTACACTGGACGGACTCGCCAAGAACTCCCAGATGGTATTATACCTCACGTCAGATGGCAGTTCTCTGGTGACACTGGTACAGAGTAGTCTGTAGACCCGAGATCGTCATAGAGTCTTGTGTGATTCCTACTGTGCTTTGATTTCCATCATACCACGTCCAAGAAGGCGTGCAAAAAGGTGGCTTTTGAATACAGTCCCGAATCATATGGAGGCAATGAGCGATAGGAGGGGATTCGTCTCTCCCGGTATAGGAAGTTGATGTTGCGCTGTGTTCGATTGGCTATAACTGGAAATCCCTGGCCAGGGTTGCTAAGATTTACTGGTAAGTGTTATCAGTAGTTTCTCGAACTGTTATAGACCTCATATCGACACGACTCATCAAGCTACTGGGGTCTCACGTTTACCACCCCTAGGCGAGATATGCGACATATCAGACGAAGAGACCGGACTGTACGGGAGTGTTACTGATTGGATTCGCAGGAGAATGTACAGGCTTGCTTGTTGATCTTCTGATTGCTCAATACCTGGGTGGCTGTTACGTTTAGCTGACCGCTTGCAGCTTGTGGGTGTTTGATATGATCATCACCTACTGCCGGCGTATTGACGATTCTTTAGAGTCCTATACAGAGGTTTTTTGACTCAGGAAAAATGGAGTAGGAGCACATATATGATATGTGCGGGACCGAGAACAATACGTGTATGTGATACCGTATTAGATTCTCGCGATATGAGATATCGGCCGGGTATATGTGATATAGCCGGGTCATCGGATCAAGTGTTGATTCGATGAACTGATACAGATTATATTAGTCGGTTATTTTTGAAATAGCCGGATTATCGGATCAAGTGTTGATTCGATAATTTAATGTATAATTATATATTTGATATATTAAATTACATTAACTAATATAAGCTCACTAAAAGATTCTTTTTCTTACCCGGGTAATATATTGATATATATGCGATATATGTTAATTGTATTATTTTATTTTGTTACAATAAATATTGTATATGTGATATATAATATTGTAACATGATATGATTACTAATGCAATATGTTTAGTGAAGATTAAACAAGGTTAGGGTTTTATTTGGGTTAGTTCTTTCTTGAACTTTCTAGAAGGTTTCATTTTGTTTCTTGCAAAGATATTTTGTTTAGATATTTGCAAGATATTTCCTAACCCAACCCACACCCTTTAACCCTAGTTAACTCTCTACATTGGTTAACTCTCTTCATCTTTGACTATGGTTGCATAAGCAATTAACAACACAATTCATTATTCATCACAAAAGGATTACTATTCTTCTTCTTCTTCCTTGAGCTTTGAAAAGCTTTCTAGGTTTTCATTTTGTGATGAATTAGAGTGAGAATTTGATAATAAATGAGAGATAAAATCCTACTTCATCATCCTAATCTATCCTAGCCATTTAGATTAGGGTGTTCACTTCATTTAGTAAGTGAGAGCTTGTGTTAAAGAAACTTCAAGATAGATCATCTTAGTTATCGAAGATCGGAAGCAAGCTTGAATCTTTCTCTTCGTGGAGCCTCTCTAGAGTCCGGGTACTCGATGATCACAGCGAAGGGACCTCAACACGGAGCTTTAGAAGTGAAGGACCGGACTACAAAGGTTGTAATCCCAAACTCTTAGTGTTAAAGTGTTTAACATGCTTTGGTTCGCTTAATCTCTAGTTTAAAGATCTTGGTTAGGGTTGTTCGGCACGTCTAAATTTTAAATCGAGCATGGTTGATGCTTTGTAGACCCTTGTGAGAGTTCCTAGTAACCATGTACATGTTGAACAAGAAAGTCATCCCTATATATGTCCAAGTATCCACTACAATAAACATCGCATGTAAAGTAATGGCCTCTAGGGCATACATATAACTAACATCCGCTGCTCCCACTGTCTACGAAGCCCTCTGGCTGAGTCATGTAGACTCTCTCTTCTAAATCACCATTTAGAAAGGCGGTCTTAACATCTATTTGCCAGATTTCGTATTCATGGTATGCAGCGATGGCAAGTAGGATCCGGATGGACTTAAGTATAGCCACTAGAGAAAATGTTTCGTCATAATCCATACCTGGTCGTTGACGAAAACCCTTTGCAACAAGTCTAGCTTTGAAAGTCTCAACTTTTCTATCTACACCAAGTTTCTTCTTAAAGATCCATTTGCTCCCAATGGGTTTTACCCCTTCAGGAGCAACTTCCAAAGTCCATATTTTGTTGGTGTACATGGATTCCATCTCAGACCGCATTGCATCCAGCCATTTCATAGAGTCCCCACTCGTGATGGCCTGCTCGAAGCTAGTTGGGTTATCATTTTCCATGATGTAATCCTCGCTCCCACCATCAACGAGAAAACCGTAATATCTCTCAAGTGGATGAGGAACCCTACTAGATTGGAAGAGAGGCTGGGGTTCGCTGGGAACTACTGAATCCTCTGGTTCCACTAAATATTCAGTTGTAGTTTATTCTGCTAGAACTTCTTCCAGTTCTACCTCCTCGCCACTAATTTCTTTATCAAGAAATTCCTTTTCTAAAAAGGTGGCATTGCGGGAAACAAACACCTTTTGTTCCTCGGAACGGTAGAAGATATACCCACGTGAATTTTTGGGATATCCAACAAACTTACACAGAATTGACCTTTCCTCGAGTTTGTCCGGATTTTGCGTTTTAACATAAGCCGGACAACCCCATATCTTAATATAATTAAGACATGGTCTCTTTCCCTTCCATATCTCATATGGAGTGATAGGCACAGATTTGGAAGGGACCATATTCAATAGGTGTATGACTGTCTTAAGCGCATACCCCCAAAAGGAAATAAGCAACTCAGCAGTACTCATCATAGAGCGCACCATATCCAATAGGGTGCGATTCCTCCGCTCCGATACACCGTTGTGCTGTGGTGTATACAGAGGAGTAAGCTGAGAGAGAATCCCATTCTCTTTTAGATAGTCACGGAATTCTGTGCTCAGGTATTCTCCTCCCCGATCAGATCTAAGGATTTTAATACTTTTACCCGTTTGGTTCTCTATTTCGTACTTATATTCTTTGAATTTCTCAAAAGCTTCAGACTTGTGTTTCAACAGGAACACATGTCCGTATCTTGAGAGATCGTCAGTGAATGTAATGAAGTATAAGGAACCATTCCTGATATATGTAGACATGGGACCGCATACATCACTATGTATCAGTCCCAAGAGTTCCGTAACTCTTTCTCTATGTCTACTAAACAGAGTTTTGGTCATCTTGCCTTTGAGACATGACTGGCAAGTGTCATAAGATGAAAATTCGAACGGATTCAAATATCCATCATTATGCAACTTAGCCAGTCGTGTCGCATTGATATGGCCTAGTCTACAATGCCACAAGAAGGATTCGTTCATTTCTGAACTCTTCCTCTTGTGTGTGTTCTGTACGTTAAGAACTGTGTTTTGATTCAAAACGTATAATCCATTACATAACGCACCAAACCCAATCAACACTTGATTTAGGTAAATGTTCATAACATTATTCTCTACTACAAAGTTATATCCTTCTTTATCCAATAAAAAAATTGATATTAAATTGCATATCATAGAGGGAACGTAGTAACAGTCATTCAGGATCAATGTATTCCCTGTTGGCAATACAAGGTGATATTCACCAACTGCTTTGGCTGCAACATTTGCACCATTCCCTACATTTAGGGAATGATCATATTTTCCCAGTTCTCTACCTTTCCTTATCCCATGCAACATATTGCATATGTGGGATCCCGATCCGGTATCTGATACCCAGAATGTAGAGTGTACTGAGAAACAGTTCTCTATAACTAACACACCTGAAGAAGTTGCATCAACATGCTTATTCTTCATTTGGGTGGCGTGGGAATCCGGATATGTTTTTATTTCCTGCTCGGACTTATAACACTTATAAGTTGGAGCGGAACCAACTTTCCCCTACTCGGTATACCAAGCGGGTTCGGTTAATACATTCATATATTATCTTGATTAAGGCGTGACATTGGTTGCTTCCTGGAGAGAGAGAAGGAAACGTGTTAGCGTGCTCTCTTTGCAAGATTAGATTGGTTATTATCTTATCTAATCAGGACGTCTCCCACTGGTTTTATCAAATCTTCCTTCAAATCCTAAAAGGTAAGACTAGCCAGGATTAATTATACCTTACAAGTTCGCCAATCTTTCAGCCAGGCCAGTGCCGGTACTTTGAGGGAGGTTCCCCGTGCTTTCGCACGGACCTAATTAAAATAAACGTCGTTTTCCCAAGGGCGTAACCCCGTTAACACCTTTCTATACACCTACTTGATTGGCTAATTGTGATGTGTAAAACTCTCCTAAGAGTAACTCTTACTCGCAGTGGGTATCGGAATCCAACTATCTCATAGAAAGTATGCAATCTCATTGCAAATTTCAACACTTGAAATTCCCGATAATACTTTTGCCCCTAGCAACCTAAGACCTTGACGAAGTCCAACAAACCATAGGCCGCTAGTCAAGTTCAACCCGTACATTTCTTGATTGAATCAAACCCACCTGCACGACCCTTGACGAAGGCCAACAAAGTCGTACGACTACCTTAATCCAATTGCATCATATGCAGCAGATAAGCAGTAATTAGCTACTGCACACTATGCCTTAACGAAAGGCCAACAAACGTAGCATGAATACTAAATACTACTTATCTGAAATGACGGAGGGCTATGACAAGTTTTTAAGAAAACCTTTTGCGTAATGAACTAGATATCGTTGCAGAATCGAGTGATTTTGAAAAGGAGTATTTTTGAGAAATTTACTAGTTCCGCTAAAGAGGTCACTCCTGGTGAAGGGATCTCGGCTCTTTCCTCATCGAATGAGATGCCGGATATTCTATAAGGAATACCGCTATGCAAAAAAAGAACTAAAAGGGCAATCAAAAACAAAACCGAGTGGGTTGTAACATCTGCTAGTTTCGCTAAAGAGGTCACTCCCGGTGAAGGGATCTCGGCTCTTTCCTTATCGACTAAGGTGCTGGATATTCTACAAGGAATACCGCTATGCAAAGAAAAAAATAGAGCTACCCTTTTTGATAATTAGATTCTACAACATTTTTAGGTTTCTTTTCTTTCATTGATCTCATTAATGAAGTCCTATCAATTAAGCTTATTAAGCATTACAGAAGAAATGAAACGAAAATAGAACGTACGCTTATGCCATCCGCATTCGCTACGGAGCCCCGTCATGCACCATTAAGCTACTTAACTACCGGCAGAGCGGGGGCTGGACTAGCGCGGGTGCAAAACATAAGCAACGTTTATTATATATCTTATATATAATATTACATTCATCTCACGCAGTTATATGATCAACATCACAGAACGCAGCAGAAGATAAACATATGAAATATTGGATATATTAGAATGTCCGTGTTTTAAATTTAGCCAGTAATGTAAAACACGGAATCCACGGTCGTGAAGAATAGCCAAACCCACATCCCATAGACCCCTACGAGAGCGGCAAGTAACCCTGCCAATTCTAGAGTTAGGAGATCCGGTCTCAACTCCTTGAGATAGTCTCCCACCGGACTCTAGAACCCGGTTACTTGTGCTCCCCGCCTTGGGTCTATCCTAATGCGGAAAAGTAAATAATATACAACAGGTAACAACATCCACATCCCGGAAGTGCCCTAATAAAAGAATATTACATACAAATTTTACATGAATGAAAAAGAAAACAATTATCTCACATAAAACCCCCGGCTATTCTTTCACGACGATTCAATAAGACATATCAGCAGCACATGACATCACATATCTGTACATATTCGTATTCCAAATTCCGTTGACATATAGCAACGAGATTTGTGATACCCCACATATTACACTTACGGTCGCAGAAAAGAAATTGTAAAACTACAATAATTAGAATCCGTATATCCTTAGACATCATAAACCCGGAATATCGCATATTCTGGATTTCATGCCTAAACTGTAAACCTTGTATTTTAGTCTCAAATTGAAAACACTTTTCAATTATCTTAGTCGGGTAATTCAACAAGATTCCAGACTACAATATCGAATACTCGTCAGAAACTTTAGTAAATGGCTGCACCCCCGATGCCGGCGACGAAGTGCACCAAGGCGGAACACCGTGGCCGCGAGCACCCGAATGGGTGCTTTTTGGCAACGGGGTTCTCCTATAGTCACTTGGTCGCGGCTATGGGGTGTGGATGTCTACTTGAGTTACCCGGCGGGTGTTCGCGTACAATACGCGATTGCGGCGAAGTTTTGATCCGAATCAAAACTTCATGGCAACCGATTAATCATTACTAACATACTAGATTCACAATATACTATACATAATACCAGTTTTCACAAAACCAATAAACCGGATTCTAACAATTGTATCACATATCATAAAAATCTATACGACGCCAAATATTTCGATCGGTTTAACAACATCCATAGAACTCAACAACTTGAGAATCACAGTTAAAAATACCCAAACAGTGCACAAATCACCTACGGACCTACACAAGAAACCATGCTCCTTGCCTCACCTACGGGCCGCGGAACCGCCGCCAAAATCAGGTTTTGGCCGCGGTTCCGCGGTCGTAAAGTCGAGTTAGGCTCTCATTTTTCTTGTGGGTCCATAGAAAACCCTGCACGATTTTTGGATACTTTTAATTTAAAAAATTCCAACATTTGAAAAAATCGACAAAAACATGCAAAAATACGGATTTTTAAAACCGATCGAACTCTTTAACTTCGTAACGACCTACCCCAATGTTCTAGTTCGGCTCTAATACCATGATGGACTACCCTAGCACCATGAAGAGATTATAGAAGAATCTGCCATGCCAAATTAAAAATTTTCTTGGTGCAAAGTTAGTCTAACAAGATCTTTAACTAGAAATATAGGGTTTCACCTAAGATGATATGTTAACTATAGAAGTGTAAGATGATTATACCTTGGTAGAACCAAGTCCTTCACTTAACTTACTCCTTGTAGTAATCCCGCGACTCCACTAGGCATCTCTTGAAACATCGATCGGGCTTCCTCCGGTGATCTTCGCTCCAAAGATGATCCACCATGAAGCTCCTACTAGTTCAAGCTACCACTACACTAAACTCCTTTAGTGTAAGAACACACTAATGTAGAGTGCTAATCTACACTAGGATGATGAAGTAGGGGATGTTACAAGCTCACAAATGCTTTCAAGAATCAATGGTTCACATCACATGTAAGGGTGTGGATTCTTGAAGACATGAAATGAATAAGAAGATGAGCATGAAGAAGCATGAGAGCTAGAATGTCCAAGTCTTGATAATGAGCAAGAATGAGGGCCAAGCCTTGACCCCTCACTCATTCAAGAATGGAATTATGCAATATAAAATTGCATCCATGCTTGAATAGTGAGTCAAGAAGAATAAACAATAGAAAATCCTATGCTTGCAACCATGCTTCCACTTTACACCTTATTTCTATTTTCACAAAATAGAAATTTAAATGCCATGCTTCATTATATATATATATAAAGAAGAAGAATTAGTGAGCTAATGATATTAGTTAAGATATAATTATATCATATATAATATATATCACATTATTAAATCAACACTTGATTTAATAATCCGGTTATATAATATATGACCGGCTAATATCATTTATCTGTACATCACATTATCGAATCAACACTTGATTCGACAATCTGGTTAAATCACATATAACCGCACTGATGACAGATGACTGCCAAATTACAATACGGTATCACATACACGTATTTAATCAGGCCCACACACATATCACATATGTGTCCTACTTCGTTTCACTTGAACTAGGGAATTTCTGTGTGGGACTCTAAAGACTTATCAATACGCCAGCAGTAGGTGATGATCATATCAGTCACCTATAAGCCGTCAGCGGTACTAGCTGGATGTAACGGCTACCCGGGTATTGAGAGATATGAAGATCAACAAGCAAGCATGTCCACAGTCTCCATGAAGCCTATCAGTAACACACCCGTACAGTCCGGTCTCTTCGTCTGATATGTCGCATATCATGTTTAGGGGTGGAAATCGTCAAACCCCAGTAACGTGATAAGTCATGTCGATATCTGGACTATAACGGTTCGAGAAACTACTGATAACACTTATCAGTATATCTCGGAAGCAGCCCTGGCCAGGGACTTCCAGTTATAGCCAATCGAACATAGCGCAACATCAACCCCTAATACCGGAAGAGACGAAACCCCTCTTATCGCTCATTGCCTCCATATGACTCGGGACTGTACCCAAAATCCATCTGTTTGCACGACTCCTTTGAGCCGTGGTAGGGTGAAATCAAAGCACAGTGGGAGCCACACAAGACTCTATGATGATCTCGGGTCTACAGACTAACATGTACCAGTGTCACCAGAGGACTGCTATCTGACGATAGGTATACTACCACATAGGAGTCCTCGGCGAGTCCTGTTCAGTATACCCAGTCTCCACTTAGCACCCGTATACCATCCTTGATGTCAAACACCAATGGATGTGGGATCATCCATCGCCCATCATATAGGTCAAGAAGCATATACGCTGGTCTACTCTGGAATATCGATGCTCTGTCTCGATATTCCCTCGACTAGGAACATTTGAAGGATGTACTTTTGAACTACCCTGGCCCCACTAGTATGATCTCCATCATAGTCCTGGTAGTCAAGTACATATCCTAAGGGCTTTATCAACATGTGAGAGCAAGACAGTATCAGAATAGAAGTCTACACGTTAAGACAAAGATAACCAGATAGCATACTATCATGTCGAGCAAGAAATTCCTCTCTATATATATCCAAGCATCCACTATAATATACATCATATGTACAATAATGGGCTCTAGGGCATACATATAACTAACAGGGCATGGGTCGGGTAGAATAGGATTGGGTTTTAGTTTTAGGATTAATTAAATAAAATAATAAAATATGTATAAAAATGAAATAAATTCGGAATAAAATCTGAAAAATACGGAAAATTATATTCGGAACCGGGGATTTACATCATACCCTCCTTACAAAAAATTTCATCCTTGAAATTAAAACAAAACAACGGGACAACACTATACAAATAAATGCGGGAAACGTTCACGGATGTCCTCCTCGCGTTCCTAGATAGACTCCCCTGGCGAACGACCACCCCAAGAAACTCGAACCAGGGGAATCTCTTTTTTCTTCAGTACTTTTCCCGACGATCGAGAATAGTGGTGGGCTGCTCCTTGTAGGACAGATTAGTGCCCAAAGTTAACTCCGAATGATCCAGAACATGGTTGTCATCCCGAACATAGCGTCTTAACTGAGATACGTGAAAAGTGTTGTGTACACAAGCTAGCGATGGAGGTAAGGCAAGTCAATAGGCCACCTCTTCCACTCACTCTAGCATCTCAAAAGGTCCGATGAATCGGGGACTGAGTTTCTCGCGACCTACAAACCTGATAACACCGCGGGTAGGAGAAATCTTCAGAAACACATGATCTCTGACCTCGAATTCTAGCGCTCTCCTGTTGGCATCCGTCCAACTCTTCTGTCGGTCTTGAGCCGTCTTAATGCGCTGCCTGATCATCTGGACCTTATCTACCATCTGAACAATAAGTTCGGGGCCCAGTAATCTCCGTTCTCCCACGTCATCCCAACAAACATGGGATCTTGGGAGGATCACCTCCATCTGGTGGATTTTTCTTTTAATTGGTACGGGCCAGGTTTGTTTGGATTTAGAGGATGATCGTTCGCTATTAGTGATATTTATATATATATATGCATACTTTAAGTTGTGGGCCTAGTGGCACGGCTGACAGGGTTATGTTCCGGGCATAGTGTACCGTAGTCTCGGGCATACACGAGACCCTTGTTAAACACGAGTATCCTCTCCACCATTTGATTTCATGGACTTGGTGACCGTTAAGTAGTGACATATGCATTGCTTAGTTCACCGACATGTTACTCATAGTGCACTATTCATATTCGGTTGATGTTATTATACACATGTTCTGAAATTCATTGTACTCCTCATGTTTAATAATACTGCATGCCCATTATATATATTTATTGCTATACGTGTCGCCCTGATGACCTGAGTGTGCATACTCAAAGGACGAAGTGGATCCAACCCAAGAGCAGGACTTATCCTTCGAGATTGCGGAGATTTAGATTGCATCACCAGCGCTATTTTCTTTGATTTCAGCATTTGTTTTATTGGTTAGTTGTTTATTCTATGAAATAAATGTACCTCGAACTCTTTTAAATTGCAATGTAATAAAGTTATGAACTGTGATTTTCCTTTACTCGGGTATTGTTTACTGACTACCATGTAATGCTAGAAGCCGAAGTGTGACTACGTCGGGATTATTCCATGACCGTAGGAGCATGGCTGTCCTAGTCACCCCTCGTATCCCGTATTTTGGGAAGCAAGGCGTGACATGGGGATTTATAGTGATTGGAGGCGGCGACAGGCTGCGGCGAACGAGGATGGAGACGGGGCGGCGGATGGTGTTGGAGGCAATGGCAATGACGAACAGGGATGATGGCAGCGACGAACAGGGACGGCCGCCGACGGCGGTGGCAACAGGCGACCGATGACTATGGGCGGCAATCGGCGGCGGCAGTCAGCCGATGATTGTGTTGGGGACGGTCGGCCTGCGGGGGTCAGCCAGCGACGGTGGTCGGTGACGGTGGTGGGGGCAGTCGTCCGGCGACGGTGATGGGGACGGTCGGCCAGGCCGGCAGTGGAGACAATCGACAGGCGGTGGCGAGGATGGTCGGCCGGCGCTGGTGGTGGAGACGATCGACATGCGGTGGCTGCCGGTTGCGGTGGAGACGTTCATCGGAGGTTGACCGCCGTTGGCTGTGGAGACGATCGGCTGGTGATGGCGAGGATGGGCGGTCGACAATGGTGATGGGGACCGGGGGCCGAAGGCGATGGTGGGCCGATCGGCCGGCTGCAGCGATGGCGGTGGGGACGGTCGGCCGACGGTGGTGGTCGAACGGAGGCAATGGGGACAATTGGCCAGCGGTGGTGGTGGGAGTGACGTCAGTTGTTGTCCGGTTAATGGTGGCGGCAGCCGGTGGTCACGATGCCTGATAGGCCGGTTTATTTAAATTTTGATCTATTTTGTATAATATGACATTTTAGAAAACCTAGAGGCACATGGTGATTTGAAGATTGATTGGTTTTCTCATTTTTGTACTATAATCAAAATTCCCGCATTCTAAAATCTAAATTCCTGCATTCTAAAATACTAGTTTCGACTCACACTATTAAGCAAATTCCAATTTTAAATAAGTTGGTGATGGAGGGTGGAATCTCCTTCAGACGTTGCTTCCCGTTGATCTGTGGATGGCTGCGATGTGTGGCTGAGATTGGGTCTGGAGGCTGTCGCTCCTGAAGCGTGTGGATCTCAATGGGTTGAGGTTATGGTTGCCGAGTTACCTGCAAGGAAGTCCGGGGGTGGTTGTACCACCGAGGACCCTCTGACGATCAAGTTAGTCTAGAGATCCGAGCAGAGTAACGGTTTAGTGGAGTAGAATTGGCTTACCTTGACCGTCTGAAAGAGGGGTGGCAGCAGGCGTGAGAATTACGCCGGCCGTTACGCTCCCGACGTCATGCCCGTGTGATGGACCTCTCATTAATGGCGAGACAGGCTCGTTAATGGGGGATCGTGGTGGCGTGGAATGTGGGATGTGGCCGTCGGAGATCTCACGCATGGCGAGATTCGCGGGATGGCGGTTACGCCTGCAAGCGATGCTGTTGGCCGGTCAATGAGACCGAAGAAGATGACCTCGGCGGGAGAGCTCGCGAGCGGGCGGGGGAGCCGAGGTATCTAGTTTCTGTGGTAGCTCGGGAACAAGCTGTGAGGATGAGGAGGCCCATTGTGCTGGGGCTCGGTGGCGAGCCAGCGTCTGCTCGGTAGGACGAGAACATGGGTGGTTTGGTCGGCTACTGTAGGCCCTTTCTTGCATGCCCTGGGACAAGTCATCTGCCACGTGTCATGATATGGGAGGTCACCGATATCGAGCATCATCATTATCCCCCCACTCTCGTCCCGACCAGCTGATGGGTCGGGTCGAGAGTAGTCTGCCGGGTCACCCGAGGTGAGCTTTCTTCCGAAGATATCATCGGGCGTGTCCCCGGACAATCCGTTGTCTTTTCCTGGATGACACAGGCGAATCAGGATGAGATCTTCTGCATTAAATAAGGGCGCCAGATAGTGCGCACTTTGACGAAGTGGCGACCTACATGTCGAGCATTGGTTGGTAGACGCGACGGGCCGCAGGCCTCTGGCGTCTGATGGGATGATGTCCAATGCGCGCACGCCAGGTGGAGCTGTCTGGGTCGTCGAATGTGAAGGGTTGTTTTTGGCGGGAGCCGACGATCTCTGTTGGATGGGGGCGCCGGAGGCGATAAGTAGAGGTAGGGCCCTCTTCAGGGGCCATCTCTTTTCATATTTTCCTCATCATTCATCTCGTAAGCTCGGCGCTCTCATCTTAGGTCGGATCTTCTGATTTCCCAAGGGCTTCTCAATCAAGTTAGATGTCTTCTTTTTTCTTCCTTCTGTTTCTTCTCCTTCTGAGTCGAGCCTCTTCTCCCTTTTGGCAGGACGGATGGTTCAATCCCAAACTTTTGGTGTCTTCGGCGCTCAGTCCCGAAGGGGGGACGGCGGTGAGGCCTTGCCTCTGGCTGACTCGAGCCCTGCACTGGATGTGCCCCCGACGGCCGGGCCACCTGCCCTATCACAGGCTCTTGGTGATTGTTCCGGTAGCGTCCAAAGGCGTATACGGGTTCCCGACACTCAGACGAGGGATGCAGGAGAGAGCGAAGATGGGGTTCCTCTCAAGCGGAAGAGGACGATCTCCCGTGCACCGCCGGCGGACATTCTGGAGGGGACTCCCATGCGGGAGGGGGACATCCAGTTCGTGGTCCCATCAGGGCTCTTCATTGCCGCCAGTCTTCTTGCTGGTATGGAGGAGTCGGCCGGGGGCCGGATGCCGCGGGGGACCTTGAGGGCCCGAATGGCTGCTATTGCACAGGAGGTGGTTCAGGTATGCACTCCCTCATGTGTTGCTTCGGGCGACCTTTTCTTAGTTCGGGTGTCCTTAGGTTTTTCTGCCATTTTTCGCCAGGTCCTTCAGCACTGCGCCCTTATCACTTATATGGAAGCCGAGGGGGCTATTCGAGCTGCGGGGTCAGCAGAAGAGTCTTCTTCGGAGGTCGAGGGTCTGCGACTCGAGCTGCGTCTGGAGAGGGAGAGGTCGCTCGCCCTCAAAGCTCTATCAGAAGTTGCGGACCTCACCGTTTCAAAGTGCCGGGAGTCCTACCGCCGTCTAAGCGAGTCCCACCGAGTCGTTGAGGAGAAGTTGAAGGAACTGGCCGACCGCTTTGTAGCCATGAAGAGGGTGAGGGATGCTAGCAGGAAGGATGCCGACGTGGCGCATCAAGCAGCGGAGGCCGCCAAAGCCCGGGCTAGGAGGGCGGTGACGGATTACAAGGAGTCGGACCAGTTTTACGTCGACCTCGGCGAGGCCTCCGCCCTTGCATGGAACAAAGCTTTTGATGCCATCAAGGAGCAGCTTCCGGAGTTCGCCGACAGTGAGCTCCGTGCTCGAGTCCCACTCTCGGTGGTCCCGCTTTCGGCCGATAGCGATGAGGGGAGTGAGGTCTAGGCGGGGCTTGTTGCCCGATCATTTTGGTTTTTCCTCCTCTCTCTCTTGTAAGCCTCCGGGTAATTTGATAAGGCTGGGGAGCCCACAGTACCCTTGTAAAAGTTTTCACTTTTTGAATAAAAACTTTTTGTTTTCGCAGTAGTGTTTGTGCATGTACTTTCTTTTGTTGGTAGACACTTGTATCTGCACAATACTGCTTTATGGTCGGCATGTTCCTCGTCTAGCGATTACTCGTCGACTTGACTTTGATCATTTGCCGAGTGTATGAGGACCGGCGGGAAGACGGTGTCTCCATGGCCCCGAAATCAAAGTGTAGATCGCTAAGACGTTGATAGATTGGATGCCTCTTGTTGAGTCCACGTTCCTTAGTTATTGGAGGGGCCGTAATTGGCCAACTGAGGATATTGCCGAGTAGGGTAGCTGCTCGGTGCTTCTTGGCGAGGGCATTGATCCTTAGCGCTGGATGGGCCGTGAGAGGCCTGTGAAGGATAGCCGAGCAGGGTAGCTGCTCGGTGCCTCCTTGCGAGGGCTTTGATCCTTAACGCTGGAGTGGCCGTGAGAGACCTGCGAAGGATGGCCGAACAAGGTAGCTGCTCGGTGCCTCTTGACGAGGGCTTTGATCCTCAGCGCGAGAGATGCCGTGAGAGGCCTGCTGAGGATGTCCGAGCAGGGTAGCTGCTCGGTGCCTCTTGGCAAGGGCTTTGATCCTTAAGGATGCCTGAGCGGAGTTGCCGCCCGGTGCCTCTTGGCGAGGGCTTTGATCCCTAGCGTTCTGCCAGGAATAACCGAGCATGGATCGTGCTAAGTGGTTGCCTCTTTCGAGGGCTTTTCATCCTTAGCACGGAAGGGGCATGGGAGGCCTACTAAGGATGCCCGGGCGGGGTTGCCGCCCGGTGCCTCATGGCGAGGGCTTTGATCCCTGGTGGTGTGCCAGGGATAACCGAGCATGGTTGTGCTAAGTGGTTGCCTCTTTCGAGGGCTTTTGGGTCATTAAGGATGGCCGAGCAGGGTTGCTGCCCGGTGCCTCTTGGCGAGGGCTTTGATCCCTGGCGTCGTAGGGTAGGGAAGCTACCAGCCAGGGATAGCCGAGCAGGGTAGCTGTAGGGCTGCCTCTTTGCGAAGGCTTTGATCTCTGGCGTCGTGGGGTAGGGAAGCTACCAGCCAGGGTAGCCGAGCAGGGTAGCTGCAGGGCTGCCTCTTTGTGAGGGCTGCAGGGTAGCTGCAGGGCTGCCTCTTTGTGAGGGCTTTGATCCCTGACGTTGTGGGGTAGGGAAGCTACCAGCCAGGAATAGTCGAGCAGGATAGCTGCAGGGCTGCCTCTTTGTGAGGGCTTTGATCCCTGGCGTCGTGGGGTAGGGAAGCTACCGGCCAGCGATAGCCGAGCAGGGTAGCTGCTCGGCGCCTCTTTCGAGGGCTTTGACCCTTAGCTGCTGGCGGTGCCGTAATTGGCCAACTAAGGATGGCCGAGCAGGGTAGCTGCTCGGCTGCCTCTAGGTGAGGGCTTAAACCACAAAGATAGAACTCTTCCTTTTTGCAATGCTCTAATGTTCCCTTCTTGTTATTCGGATGAAAAGGACTTCTTAGAAAAAATTTACATTGTCTTTGTGACAGGAGGGGTGTACACTCGTAGGTAGTGAGTTCACTGGTACAACTTTAGCTTATCGGCATTGTAAGACCGTGGAAACTTGCGCCCATCCGCTTCCTGTAAGCGGTAGGCTCTGCCGGGAAGTACCTCGGCGACGAGGAAAGGACCGTCCCATTTCAGGGAAAACTTATGCAGACTGCCTTGATCGTCGAACTCGTTCCGCTGTAGGACCAGGTCTCCAGTCTTGAAGGAACGAGGCTTGACCCACGCGTTGTAGTATCGGGCAGTTTGTTGCTGATAGGCGGCAGCCCTGATCTGAGCCCGGTCCCGTTTCTCCAGCAATATGTCCAGGTTGGTCCGCAGTGCCGTGGTGTTCGCTTCGTCGTCGAAGTGTTCGACCCGGTGACTGGGTAGCCTGATCTCCGTCGGGACCATCGCCTCGGTCCCGTAGCAGAGGTTGAAAGGGGTTTCCCCGGTGGGGGTCTTCTTCGACGTGCGCAGGGCCCATAAGACCTGGGGCAACTCCTCGACCCAACTGCCTTGGCGTCCCTCCAAGCAAATCCGGAGACCCCGGAGGACATCCTGGTTGGCGACTTCGGCCTGCCTGTTGCGTTGGGGGTGTGCGACCGCGGTGAATTTCATAAGGATATGATATTTGCTGTAGAAATCTTTCACCTTCTCGTTCTCGAAGTTCGTCCCGTGGTTGGTAATGATACACCTCAGGATGCCAAACCGGAATATCAGGTTGTTCTGCAGGAACTTGATGGTCGTGGCAGCGTCCGGTTTTCTGATGGGGACAGCCTCGATCCACTTCATGAAGTAATCCACTGCGACGAGAACATATTTGTGCCCGCCCATGCCGATAGGGAATTGGCCTATCATGTCCAATACCCACTGGGCGAACGGCCACGATGAGGTCAGCGCGGTTAGCTCGGTGGTCGGGAGGCGAGGTATGCTTCCGTGGAGTTGGCAGCTTTTACATCTCCAGACAAGCTTCTGGGCGTCCTCATGAATAGTGGGCCAGTAATACCCCTGGAGCAACGCCTTCTGGATTAAGGATCGGGCCCCTTGGTGTGCACCGCCGACCCCTTCATGGATTTCACGGAGGACATAGTTAGCTTCGTAGGGGTCGACGCACCGGAGCATGGGCTGAGTGAAGGATTTCTTGTAAAGGTTCCCATTGCTCCAGATGAAGTGACAGGCTTTGGGTCGGAGACGGCGGGCTACTTCCCGATCTTCTGGGAGCGTGCCATCCCGTAGGAATTCCACGAGGGGCTTCCTCCAGTCTTGGTCGCCCTCCTGCGCTGCATATATATGAAGCATCATCGCCCCATCTTCCAAGCTGGGCTGGGACAAGGTCTCGAAAAGGATAGATCGCTTGTTGTTGGCCGAGTAGGATGAAGCATGTTTGCTCAAGGCGTCGGCTTGGGCGTTTAGCTGCCTGGGTATTTGCTCTACCTGGACCTTGTCGAAGTTCTTCCAAAGTTTTCTTACCTCGGCTAGGTACTTTACCATTAGAGGTTCCCGGGCCTCGAAGTGACCGGTCACTTGGCCAACAACTAGGGCTGAGTCGTTGCGGATTCGAATTGTTTTCAGCCCCAGCCCGAAGGCCATGCGTAGTCCGACCAGCAGGGCCTAGTACTCCGCCGCGTTGTTTGAGGCTTTGAACCCGAGCTTTAGGGAGTACTCCATTTCTGCCTCGTTCGGGGCCCGAATGATGAGGTCGGCGCCACGGCCTTCCTCGGTTGAGGACCCGTCAACGTAAATGACCCACTCTGGGACCGAGTCGGGTTTCCCCACGATTGGGTGCTGAGCCGCGAGGGCCGGCATGGGCTCCGGCCCCTTGCTGGGGATGGTGCATTCGACGATAAAATCGACCAAGGCTTGTGCTTTGATGGCCTGCCTTGGGCGGTATTTTATGTCGAACTGGGACAGCTCCCACCTCCACTTCTCTAATCGACACGAGGGTTCGGGTGAGGCGAGGATATCCCCCAGCGGGCGCTCGGTGAGAACGAGGATAGTATGCGCCTGGAAGTAGTGTCGCAGCTTCCTTGAGGCCACAACGAGTGCCAAGACAATCTTCTCTATGGCTGGGTATCTCGTCTCTGCGTCTTTGAAGATGTGGCTCACATAGTACACCAGTTTTTGTGCTCCATCGACCTCTCGTATGAGCACTGAGCCTGCTGCTTGGTAGGATACCGCCAGGTACAGAGATAGCTCATCTCTCTCAACTGGTCAGGTGAGCAGCGGTGGCGCCGCAAGATGCCTTTTTAACTGGTCGAAGGCGATCTGGCACTCTTCTGACCATTCGAACCTTGGAATTTTCCTTAGAGCTTTGAAGAATGGGAGGCATTTTTCCCCGGACCTTGACATGAAGCGGCTCAGAGCGGCTACCCGCCCTGTCAGTCGCATGATCTAGACGTTGGTCTTGGGCGCGGTCATGTTGAGGATAGCGTCGATTTTTTCCGGGTTAGCCTCGATCCCGCGGTGGGAGACCATGAAACTGAGGAACTTTCCCCCGGTGACCCCGAATGCACACTTGGCCGGGTTCAGCTTCATCTTGAACTTGCAAAGTATCTCGAAGGCTTCACCAAGGTCCTTGGCATGGTCGGTCGACAAGACTGATTTGAATAGCATATCATCGATGTAGACCTCCATGTTCCTGCTGATCTGTGGCTTGAACATGCGGTTGACCAGCCGTTGGTACGTAGCCCCGGCATTTTTGAGTCCGAAGGGCATCACCTTGTAGTAGTATACCTCCCGGTCCGTCTTGAATGCAGTGAGATCTTCGTATGTCGGATTCATGCGGATCTGATTGTAACCGGAGAAGGAATCCATGAAGCTCAATAGCTCGTGGCCTGCCATGCCGTCGACGAGCTGACGAGGCAGGGGATAGTTGTCTTTGGGGAAAGCCTTATTGAGGTCGGTGAAGTCGACGCACATGCGCCACTTCCCACTTGATTTCTTGACCAGGACGACGTTCGCTAGCCATTCTGAATAGGGCACATTACGAATGAAGTTAGCGGCGAGGAGCCGATCTACCTCGTCCTCAATAGCCTTCTGTTTGGCCGAGGCGAAGCTTCGCTTCTTCTGTCTGATGGGTCGGGCCGTAGGATCTACCTCGAGCTTGTGGGATATAATTTTGGGGTCGATCCTCGGCATGTCAGCAGGTGCCCAAGCAAACACGTCGGAGTTGTTTCTGAGGAAATGAACCAGGTCGTCTCACTGAGGACCTGTTAGAAGCGACCCGATCTGAACGAGTCTTTCGTCGTCCCCTTCTACAAATGGGACCTCTGTCAGAGGCTCAACTGGGGTCCCTCGGATCTCTTTTTGCTCATCTCAAGTATCCAGGGAACCCCTGATGTCACCCCCGCTCTCGACATCGTCTGCCGGCTCCTCCGATGAAGATGTTGAGGTGAAGCAAACATTTGCAACTCGCTGGTCTCCGTAGACCCGACCTATCCTTCCCTGCTCGAGAGGGAACTTCATCGCCAGGTGGTAGGTCGATATCTGGGCTCGGAGGGAGTTCAGCGTCGGGCGGCCGAGGAGGATGTTGTAGGCCGAGGGGATTCTAGCTACGATGAATTCCACCGGCACTGTCCGCGTATGGCCGGCCTATCCGACGTTGAACTGTAGAGTGATTACTCCTTCCGCCGGGATGGAGTGGTTCGTGAATCCTGAAAGGACGTGGGAGGTCGGCCTTAGGTCTGCTGCGGTGAGCCCCATGCGCAGAAAGCAGTCGTGGAAGAGGATGTCTGCCGAGCTTCCCGACTCGACCAAGATCATGTGCACCTCGTATTAATGGACCCGAGCCGTGATCACCAGGGGGTCATTGTGGGGAAGGGATATGCCGTGAAAGTCCCCATCGTCAAAAGTGATCGGCTCGGGCTCCCTGACCTTCTTCCTTAGCCGGCCGTCGACCCCCGCGGCTGGCGTGGGATGCTGAGTCTCGTAGGCACTCGATGTACCCCCCGCCCTCGCGACCATGATTTTGGACGAGCCTCGGCTCTTTTCGGTAGGGTCCCTTACGTTCCCTAGTGGGGCTGTTTTCGAGCTGCCGTGGAGAGTCTCACATGCGCGACCCCGTCGAGGGAGGGGGTGCCGGTCGTGCCTGCGAACAGGCGAGCTGACCGCCACCGCCTCGAAGGGGACAAGGGTGCGACGAGACTTGGGGCGAAACACTCTGGCGTAAGACCTCGAAGCCAAACTTAGCGGTGCCCACCGGGTTTTCGAGTACGTCGGCTCGAGAAAGCCGTAGTTGTCGGAAATGATGAGGCGGCGATCGGCAGGGCCGATGTGGACGGAGCCCTCTCTTTCCCCGTAAGGGTCCTGGCCCCGAGGCAGGGGAGCGACAACATGGGAATTTTGCCCCGCCGTTTAGACGTGGACGAGCGCCTCCATGAAGGATGCGAGTCGGTCTATTCGGCCAGCGAGGGCGTTGGTGGCATTTGGCGAAGGAGGCTCGTCTGTGCCACCGTTGAGAGGGAGGCGACGGTTGGCGCTTGGATCGTCTTGATGATCGCTCGCCATTGGAGTGAGATCAGGAGGCGAACTTTTGTTTTTGTGGAATCTACGTTCCCACAGACGGCGCCAGCTGATGGAGGGTGGAATCTCCTTCAGATGTTGCTTCCCGTTGATCTGCGGATGACTGCGATGTGTGGCTGAGATTGGGTCTGGAGGCTGTCGCTCCTGAAGCGTGTGGATCTCAATGAGTTGAGGTTGAGGTTGTGGTTGCCAAGTTACCTGCAAGGAAGTCCCGGGATGGTTGTACCACCGAGGACCCTCCGACGATCAAGTTAGTCTAGAGATACGAGCAGAGTAACGACTTAGTGGAGTAGAATTGGCTTACCTTGACCGTCTGAAAGAGGGGTTTAAGTAGCGGTGGCAGCAGGTGCAGCAGGCGCGAGAATTACGCCAGCCGTTGCGCTCCCGACGTCATGCCCGTGTGATGAATTGGATTTGCCCTTGTTTTTCAGCTTTGGGTGAAATTATGGTTTCAAAATAGGAAATTTGGATGAAAACTAAAGGAAAACAAAAGACCTACTTTTTATTACAATTTTTCTGATCCATGTTCTTTACAATTTTATAGCTGCTGCTCAAAAAGAATATCCGAATTATGTTCTTTAAAAAAACAATTAATTTTCTTACATGGCCAATTACGCCGAATATCGTGAATATCATAAAAACAAACCTCAACTGTATATTGACTCTCAGTTCATAAGCTAGTACAATAGGTTCATCGTTTTGCACAAAATATAAACAAACACCTTCTTTTTATTTGACACCATATGACATGCGTTTTCTTTATCTTCATGTTTATGCGCCATTTTCACTCCTTAAATGTTATTTCCACTCCTTAACTTATTTCCTATTCTTTAAACATATCAATATTCATTCTTCATCCATGTTTAAATAATATGCATAACTTAATCCATTAATGGATCAAACTAGTTTAAGAAGGTGGATATGTAAGATGTGTAGTCCTATCCAAGTTGAAAAAAATGGAAGTGAAATTATCTTTTTGAGTGTATATAAAACAGGCAACTAAAAATTTTATTCTTTAAGTGTATTAAATTATCAATTCAATTTCCTCCAAAATTTCAATATGAAAAGATAGAAGAGAAAAGCGAGCATTTCTGTTATATCACAACAAATGTGAAATGGATATAATATAAAGAAAACCTAAATGATACTAGCATGACTCCCGTCTAATCCAACACAATTGTTGTGATAATGACTGCCTATATTAATGTATGAAGAAATCCCATATAATAATAGGGGAAAATGCATCTTAGTCCCTAACTTTGAAAAGCAATAGTTTTAAGTCCCTGGTCCCAAAAAAGTTGTGAAAAACTCCCTAAACTTAAAAATTCTTGTGTTTTAGTCCCTATAGTACATTTACTATTGTTTTATGCCAATATTGACTTTCAGGTAAACTACTATATTTACCTTTTAAAGTACGATAATTATATTGTAAAGTACTGCATTTATATTGAAATATATCAAATGTAATAGATATAGTAAATTTACTAAAAATGTAATAGTTTCATGTCAAATGTAGTATTTTAACGCAAATGTATTACGTTATAACATTAATGTAGTACTTTGAAAGATAGTTATAGTACTTTAAAAAGTAAATGTAGTGGTTTGTCTGAAAAGACAGTATTGGAATAAAACAATAGTAAACGTACTATAAGGACTAAACACAAGAATTTTTAAATTTAGGGAGTTCATTAATTTTTTTGGACCAGGATCTAAACTCTTGTTTTTCAAAGCCAGGGACTTAGACAGATTTTTCCCATAATTTTAAGTTGGTCTAAATTGCAAAAAATACTTATTTATTTTTATCGCTCATGCAATATAACTTGCTTCGCAAAATAAGAGTTCACCACTTCGATGCCTGTCTCCTAAAAATAAAAATACTCCGTCTCAGTCCACATATTCTCAGATTGGATCAGAAGTCAAATTTCATCCAACCAGAACCCTTACCTGAATGGGACTTGTACCAAGATAAGATGCGTAAACTGCAAACATATTAAAACGGATCATTTTACTATTTTTTTAAAAATCAATCCCCTGATGGATCAAACTTGCGGTTTTGAAGAAAATAGGCATCTACTAAGCTAAGCCCAGTTGGCGAACAGGTCATTTTTGGACAAATGGATCAACAGTCCAACCTAAATCATATTCAATAATACGCAAACAATATCAAGCAAAGCTCAATGGTCAGGAAAATTGTGTACCAACTACCAAGCACAAAAAGACAACATTTGAACCATACAATATCTGTAACAACTCAAGAAGAAGGCTATAGACATCAAAATAGCCACTAATTTTTTTCCTAATATTGACAACATAAGCAGTACCAAAAGGTTACAAGAAAACATGAGTTTAAAGAAAAATAATGCAACAGATTTTTTCCATGGAGCTAGCATATTATCTCTGTGCTTGAGTTTGCTGGATGTCAGTAGGTACCACGTGGCACAGCTCCCAGACCATAAGGAGAAGCACCATCTGCAGCTCTTGGAGCCTTCAAAAGATAAAATTTGAGTAATGAGTTCCTGAACAATTTGGATAAAAATGCAAAGTTCCATAATGACTCTGGAGATATCTGATAACATAGTAGCTAGCAATTTAGGATATGAAATGAGTGCAATGGTAAGAAAATGGAGCTAACTCCCATAGAGGACAAAATAATCAAGAACCAGTTGCGATGATTCAGACATGTACAGCAGTGGCCGCTATATGTGCCAATTAGAAATGACAACCTTTGAGTCATTGGTGCAAGGAGAGCTATAGATAGATCAAGACAGTCAAAAATATATGTTGTTAATTTGATTGAAACAACCAATAATAAAGCTAAATATAAGAAAAGGTTTCGCCCTAGATGTTTCAGACAAAGGCTTGTTGTAGCTGTCTTTTTAAAGATACAGTGGAAGAAATCCATATCAAGCGTGCTTGTGCGAGAGTAGTACTAGGATGGTGACCTACTGGGAAGTCCTTGCTCAGACAACGGTTTATACAAAATTATAATACTAACTGGTTCGGTCTTCGGAAATCAATCATCGATGTCTATATACATGCATTTTGTCCTATGAAATGGTAAATTTTCCCCCACATTTCATTCAACAGACATAAACAAATATTTATGCACCGACATTTGTATGTGATTGAAGGAGAGTTGCGAAAAGAAGGAAAGAGGTAAAATTATTTTTTTGGTTGGACAAAAAAAATATAGGAAAAAAAGAAAATGATAAGTAAAATAAAAGGGTCTTCAAATTTTCTCTATGGCTCTCATCTAAAAAAATAGCTAAAACAGATAGTATAAGTCGAGGAAAAAACGCTAGGCATGAGAGATTTTTCTTCCTCCCTGTTGAGTTTGGAATATGAGCTTGTTCAGTGTTCTATAAAGCGGTCTAGGCGGCCGCCTAGACGGAAACGGTGCGAAGCCGCTCCGCTTCATCCCTAGACGGTTTAATTAAACAACTTAAGCAATTAATTAAGCGCTTAAACCGCCCACATGCTTAAGCGGGCGTCTAGACGGACTCAGCTCACTTGATGGAATAAAAATTAGTCTTTTTTGAAGTATCATGGGTTGTGTTTGTTCTCTTTTCACCATACTTAATCCAAAGCTATACTTAATGAAATAAAAGTAGGTCAATTTTGCTACCTTTTTCTGAATAATTTTTGAATTATATATAGCTCAAAATTTATCTTTTATTCCGGTTAAAAAATCAATATGTTACAAGTTACCATGCTAAATTATCAATATATTTATGTTTTTATTGCTGAAATTTCAATATATTGCTGAATTTTCAATATGTATATATATTAAATATAATTTTACCTAAAATAAAATTAAAAAAACCGCTTAGGCGACGTTTAAGCGGCAACTAGGTGCTAGGTGGTACCCTAAACGCTCAGCCCCGTCTAACACTTTTTACAACCTTGAGCTTGTTAGTGCTACTCAAACTAGACAGAACTGGGTTGGGTTTGGTTTCAGAACTGGGAGATATTCAGAACTCATACACAACTTATACAATACTTTTCCTACCGTGGGCCTTTAGGTGGTAAGTTGCCACCTATAATGATCGGCCATAATCTTATTGAACATATGTTATCATTCTAAGCTATAAAATCCAATGCTTCAAATAATGGTAGAGAACAGAATTTAAAATTTCTAAAATTGAAAGAGCATATGCAATGCATGATTTAATATGATAACCAAGTATACTATTAAATTACCAAGAAAACTAATTCGTTCTCCCACATCCCCAAACCCCCCACTTTTGTGCAAACCAGCCAAAAACACAAACTAAGAAAATTTATTCGTTGTCCTTATTCCGACTCCTTAATCACTGCTCATTGTCAACAAAACTGGTTGCCAACTTCTTCTAGTTCCCTTATTATAATATGAGTCTTTTTCCACCACCATATTCATTTGAATCTATAGCTATGTGAAGAAAATTTGTTCGTTCTCCCCCCATCCCACCCCACCCCCCCCCCCCCAAACCCCCTCTTTTGTGCAAACCAACCAAAAACACAAACTAAGAAAATTTATTTGTTGTCATTAGTCCTCCTTAATCGCTGTTCATTGTCAACAAAACCAGATGCCAACATCTCCAAGTTCCCATATTATAATATGAATCTTTTCCCCCCACCATATTCATTTGAATCTATCGCAATGTGAACTAAATTTACGTCTCATGCCTTATATATAATTCTTATGGGAGCTAGTTTCAACTCTATGCTGGATTTTATACCTGAATTGTTCAAAATAACGATAGCGTATAGCATAGCGTTTCACTACTGAATAGCGTTGCGCATAGCGTAAGCTACACAAATTATTAATTATTACTAATTACTATTATCATATTATTTACAATAAATTATATTATTATAAAGATATAAAATTAGCTTGAAAACATTGAATAATAAGCAACATAACAATATTTTCTAAATTTCCAATCCTTAAGTCCATATGTATGATTCATAATAGTATTAAACGATATCGAAAATCAATTAAATAATATCTATTTGAAAAACATGTCTACTAAATATGATTTCAAATTGAGAAGTTAGAACTTCAAGAAGACTGTCTTCATAAAGTTTAGGATTAGATACTGAAATCTTAAAAACTTCAATAGAAAATCTTATATGAAAAAAACGTATGCATAGCGTAGCGTATGCTATTTGTGAAAAAGCGCAAGTTATTTGTGAAAAAGCGTAGGCTACTTTGCGTTTAAGCTATTTTCAAATACTATGTAGCGAATAGGCTAAGCTACACTACATAGCGCAAAATAGCTAGTCACGTAGCGAGCTATTTTAAACATTGTTCCTGCCTTATATGTAGTTCTTGTGGAAACTAGTTTCAACTCTACGCTGGATTCTATTGTTTTGCAAGGTGAAATAGACTTCTACCATTCCGAAAAACACACCACCTAATTCTTTACTTCTTGTTACATACATGCTTACTTAAAGAAACATGCGTATTAAAAAATATAGAGAGATTATGGTTATATTGTGAGGTTTGTGAAATAATTTCAAGTATGTGAATTATATTGAATGATATATCAACTTTTTTCAAGCTAACTTAAATTCTGTTTTCTCCTTGATTTTCATGGTGCAACCATACAAAAGAGATTGTTTTCTTTACCATTTGTAATATTCTTTTATGTTTACTAGGAAGATAGTAAATAGACATAAAAAATAATTTCCTTACTTTTTCAGGCTCTTTTTGTTTCTATCAATTTCCCTAAACATACTTGAAATACATATAATTCATAGAGTAAGGTACCGCATCGAATGTATTCATTTAATAATATAACCTAGGCCATCTAAAGATCTATGTTGTTGTGCTTACATTTGGTTATTTAAATTGTACTTAGCATGATCTCAATACTACAGCAAGGAGAATTATTAAAAGAAAGCCAAAAGAAGCCAACTCGGAACATCACAAACCTGATGATAACCATACGAATTGGCATATGCACTGCCTCCATATGCCATCTCATTACTTCCGTAAGTTTCAGGATATGCTGAACCTGAAAAGAGACATGATTCAGGCTAAATCAAACAATGGCAACAAGGCTGAATATTTAGAATAACCGTGCTCAAGAAATTTGGTAAAAAATGGCAGTGACCATAGCTATGCCCTTTTAGAATTGATCACAGGCACAACATGAAAATAATTACGGGGGTTTGCAATTTTTAGATATTCTAAAAGCTCAATTGGCATCCTGCTTTTTATCTTGAATGATCTCTTTCAACTTCCAAGTCATTCCGTATCAAATTCAAACTTACAACTCATAGTTATCTTCTTTTTACAGATAAGGCCTTCAAAACTGATAAAACTTGCATTGGACAGTAATGTGTATAGCATAAACTATATTTGCCAACTGCCAATGCAAAATCATTTTCCAAATTTGCTGTGTGTGCATTACAGGAGACAAAGAAACTTGTCAATCAATTTATGGAAAGCATAATACCTGGATTGGCTGCAGCAGCAGCTCGAGCTCGCTTCTCGGCATTGGCAAGTTCAGTATGAAGTTTTTCAAGCTCACGAGCCATGGAGACCATATCTTTCTCCATCTTCTGGCTTTGCTCAAGATTTTCAGCATGTGCCTTCTTCTCATACTCAACAGCAGCCCTATCCATAGTCATTGCAAATGGCTATCAGTATAATTATTTCTTAGTCCACATATTTAATAATAAATTAAAATATCAAGAAAAACCGAAAGTTCAAGACTAGAAGTTATATAGGGTGCAAAGGAAAAAGGATGTATGCCTTCAATGAATAGCAAATGGGCTAAAATTTATGCATGGCTTGCATTATTGGACATTCAAGTAGAATCACAAGGAACTGAACAATATGTTTACTAGTAGCTGTAACAAATTTTCCTTTTGAATAGCTTTGACAACAGCAAAGTTAGTAAAGTTACAAGGCAAAAGCATGGACATAAAATTAAGGAGCAAATTTTGTATTGTGTTGTTAAAACAAAATAAGCGATGGATTAGAATGGTAGTATAATAAAAACTGAGTGCTTGAAATACCTTAGGCAATGGACCGTTTACAACATGTGAAATCATGTCAAAAGAGGAATTTGATGACGACTCTATCTTGATTGATAGCCCTTCGTTGCCTCATCTAAAATGCCCAGACACAGATGTTCAAGAAACCATGTGGCTCCATTTGATAGTGATTTAATCTAATTTAAGATCTAATCCAAAGAATTCCTAAAAGAAAATATAATATAAGTATGTAATTTGGTAGTCCTTCATTAAAGTAGACATAAAACTCCAAGACTAATTAATCTATGACCATAATTATTTGAAACAGTTGCCATTCCCTTCATTACAATTTACCTCTCCTTTTAGCTTATTTGCATACTAATTTAAGGAAAATCGTACCTCTACTTGAATAAAGAATTCTAGAAATATATTATCCTCAAATTGGAATAGATAGTTTCTTGTTTCAAAAAGTGAAGGATTTCTTTTGGTAATGTAAATTGCATCAGTTATAGATGTAGATTCCCAACATTCTTATTGATTCTCTAAAATTGTAAAATGGCGATCAATTTGAAACACAAAAAGATGGCCAAAAGTACAAGGACATTAAACGGAGGGGAAACGTACAATTTTTTTAGGAACTCGAAGTGACATAAACTCCAAGTCCATACACAATTCATGCCTTGCACAAAAATTAATGACAAATTCAGATCTCTCAAACAAAATTCATTTAATTTTATTTTACCTAGGGCAATTTGTACTTTTATTTTACTTAATGATTATGTATTGTAGTCATAGTAGACTAGTTATTACTATACATTCTAAATTCTACACTACTTTTAAAAAGGAAAATAAGAAGAGAGAGTAGCTGATCTATCATCAACCATATTTTAACTTGTTGGGTTAAGAGCCCAGCTTTTAAAATCAATGGAAGAAATAGAAGATGACTGGTTAAATTTGTAGTGGGTTCAATAAGAAAAAGATAGAAAAATAATGAACACGTCAATCTTATCTTCATAACTTCCATAATGACATTATCTTTTTGAATTCTCATAGATTAGTTCTTTATGCGTAATGTATGAAAATCTCTAAGTTAAGAAAAATTTGTGCATTATGACGACATTAATTAATTATAAGACAAAAACTTGTCAAAAACCAAAAGTAATGTTTATATTACTGAGGGGGTTGAAAGCTTTAAACTAATGATGGTTCATAATTTAAAGGATTCATTCATTCTCTATTCTAAATCTTATAGTTTGATTCCTCAACTTCTCATTACCATTTTCTTTTTTTTAATATAAAATTGAAACCATCAAAATTAATAAGATATATTTACTCTATTCTTACTGTCAGGATGTCTGGACGAACAAAAACCAAGCCTTCCTAACTTTTGAAATAACTTTGTACAATTTTTTATATAAGTTTATAAGAAAGTATGTGTATGCGCATATACAAGTTAAAATTAATACAAATTAACAAATCTAACTTTCTATGGTGATAGACTAAGCTTTGTGGGCTTTTAGGTCCTACATTCAAAACCTTTTAGCTATTTATATTTTCCACATTGTTGCTTACTTAACTGGAAAAGTTGATAAGAGCTATGCTTTGCATATTGATATCTAACCTTTTGGTATATTCATATTAGTTCATAATTTGTTGAATTTTTTTAATGTTTTAATAAATATTTTATTTGTTTTTTATTTATTAAAAGAATTTTAATGGTAAAATTATTTATACTATTTAATATTTATACAAATGTAAAAAAGCCTCTTTTCTAGTTTATTGTGTATTTTACATATATTCACCCACAAAAACAAGTCCAAAGAAAGTCACACGACATCTATTTTTATTACTTTAGAAACAACTTATGCTTTCTTTCACCTTTTTAATATTTTAATTTGTATATCTTAGTTTTTCTTATACCTAACTGACATAAATATTTGCTCCGTCACTAAATAAGTAGGTTTGTATATTTTTTTTAATAGATACATGCCATAATGATTTGAAAAGGTAAGAGAGAATGCATGTGTAATTAAAGATATGATGTAAAACTTCCAATTTCTTTATAAATTTTGCTTTTATAAAATAGTTTGTACTTAACTACTATGTTCCAATTATTCCTATTAACAATTAAATTCATCCTAAGTCTCCTATACACCGTATTTTTAAATTAATGTTATAGGTACGATGTATAAATATATCAATCAAGATTTAATATTTAAAAAATAACTATATAATATTCTCATTATAAGTCGAACCTATATGGTTTTATCCGAGCTTGTGAAAAAATATAGTTGGAACTTGCAAAAGAATATGAGAAAATATGTTAATCATATATATGCTAGCTTTTTCTTTCCAATTGAGATTATGATGAACTAAATTTTTACTCATATTAAAAATTTCAATAATGTCATACGTATAAAACACTTATAAGTATTCAAATTTAATATATCTACAAGCTTTGTTATATGTGGATAACAATTATGTTATGTACAGTTGAACTTACGAATGAATAAGAAAAAATATGTTAAATACATATGTGCTAGCTTTTCCTTTCCAATTGAGATTGTGATCAACTTTCTAAATTTTTTCATATTAATGATTTCAATATTGTTAAATGTGTAGAACACTAATACATATCAAGAAGTATTCAAACTTAACATATCTACAAGTTTTATCACATTTGGATATAGATTTTGTTTTGCATGTCCATAATACAACTAATTCCTAGATCCGTCAGTGCTTAATGCATCTTTACCCTTTTGTATTGTCTAATAAGCTAGCATATATTAAGTTATTAATGATATTTAATGCATGTTTACCCTTTCATATTTAAGTTTTTAGTAATCTTATTACGCAATTCATAAACAAATAGAGAAAAAGCTCTTAGAAAACTAGAGATAATTTTATTGAAATTTAGCCTCTTAGCTTAATTCCATAATTGTCTATATTTTTCGTAAATGACTTCTTATCTGACTATAATTTTTTAAAATTAATGTAATGGTTGCCCATATTAATGTCTCAGGTATCTTGTTCTTCAATTGTTAATATGAAACAAAGACTTGCATTACAACGCATATGTGGTTTTGGATCAATTTTATAATATTTCGTTGATGACTATACCAATGTGCTGCTTATGTATAATGTATTCTTCTATAGAATTGTATCTTTTGCCATCGGCTTTGTAAGCAACTAGCACTTTAATTATTTCTAATTCGATCAAAAAACGTATATGTCAAATGGCATGCATTAATTAATTTCATTTGATTACAGAATTATAGAATTTTCACATTACCCTTATATTAGGATTTGGAAATAGACAGAATTTCTTGTTTTGAAAAGTTAAAGATAACTTTTGGAAGCTTATATCTAAATATTGTATTAATTATAGATACAGTGTAGCGTTCATCTTTGGTTACAGCTAAAATGGTAATTTAAACCCAAAAAATACTAAAATGACAAGAAAATTAGTAAAAGGAAGAAATATTTAGTTTTACGATTATAAAAACTCAAAGGGATGCAGAACTCCAGCTCTATGCAAAATCTCTTGGATCATATAATGAGCTATACCTGGTTTTGTTCGATTTTAGACAATTCTATGATTACTAGATGACTATTCCACATGTTTTGTTGTGAACCCCCTTACGGAATTATAGATTTTGGCAATCAATTTTGCATGTCGCTAGAATTCCCTTTTAGTTGTTTCCAATCTTAAAATGAAAGCTTTTATATCAATTTGGACCACAAGAATTATCCATGAATTGATAGTCTTTATTAGCCATATGAGAATTAGAAAACAACCCAATTAAATTCTTTGTTTTGCTCAAAAATAGTTTGTTTTAATTCTATGTATTTTCTGAAGTGAAATGTTTAAGCATATAATATCATTTATGTTTCTTGTGTGATCAAATATCTCAATTGTCGTCAAAATCTTATTATTTATGTTTATAACTATTTAGACTTTGCAAAAGTTGGTGTAGCACCTGTGGAGGAGAAGATGCGGGGAAACCGGCAAAATGGTTTGGTCATGTGCGACGCAGACCTATGGAAGCACCGGTTCGACGAATAGATACTCTCGATATGGGCAATGGCAAAAGGGCAAAAGGGAGATCGAAGAAAACATGGATGGAGGTGATACGAAACGATATGGTTGCCAAAGGACTCAATGAAAATATATTGTTCGATAGGAGTGAGTGGAGGCGGAGGATTCATGTGCTGGACCCGGCGTGATTCTCATGTTGGTTCATGTAGCCTACCCCATATGCTTGGGATAAAAGGCTCAATTGTTGTTGTTGTAGACTTTGCAAGACAAGCATAATTTTATAGCTATCTGTGATAATTAAGTAATTGGTTACTAATTCTTTATCTATAGTGGCTTACTTAATTATTGTCCATTATTCAATGTGTATTAGTCAAGGACGGATTCCTGGATGGCCGAAATTTTGGAGCTAGTATTTTTTCCACGTCAATTCTCATGGTTATCCTAGAGCTCAAGGTATAGAAACTAAACCCTTTAATACCTCATGGTAAGATTTGATTTCAAGTTTGTACATCAATTCTTTTTGTTCGTGGCATGTGCGTTTTTTCTAGTTTTAGAAAAAAGGATCCTTCAAAACAATTGTTTGTTTGTTAATACACAAGACGGCCACGTGAATCGCTAAATGTCCATCGCACTCGAGGCAATAAGCATTAAGGCAAGGCATGCGCCTCACTAAGTGAGGCATAATTTTTTTAAAAACATTTTAACTAGTATATAAACTTATTATACATGCAATTTGTGGTACGCACATATTACAAGTATATTATTTACAAAAAATGAAGAAATAACGGTATATATGTTATAATAAAAAAATGATAATTAACACGTGCTAACAACTACAGGTAATATGAGAGTAATTAGTATTACCTAGTAAATAGCAATAATTATTAGCAACATAGACTATATGTACCGGTAAATAGGCGCTAGCAAACTATTAAACCCAATATAAAAATATGCAACGGTAAATAGACACTAGTGAATTATTAAACCCAATATAAACCTAAGTAACCATCGAGTATCAACTATTAAAAAAAGTGAAACCAAGAAGGTAACAAATATTAATATGCCTCTAGAAGAAAAAATGACGTCAAAAAGAAGTAACCCCTATGACAGAATATCTTTAAAAACAAGCACGATAAAGATCTCTAAACATAAAGAAAGGTATGGGGAAGGTGCATCGAGCGAGTGCCTAAGGCGATACGAGGTGCACACAAGGTGTATTGAGACGTGCGCCTTAGCAATGTGACAGCGCCCAAGGCATGCGTCCAGTTTCTCTTTGGCAACAATGTGGTTAAAATTATTATTTATCTATGACTTCATTGAATTCACCTTTAAAATAGCATGCTCATCTTCCACCCTTGATAAACTAATCAGTGGTTAAAGTCTTATGAAGCATGAAAGGATCATTTCAAGCCATCTAAAAAAGGATATAAATTTTTTGATTGCTCTATAGTGTATGATGTAAGCAAGCATGCCATGTCACTGATCCACTCATTTGAACTACTTTAGGTAGAGACATATAAGTTTGTTTGAATGTTAAACCGACATTCTACCATTGATAACACTCATGTTTCTTAGACATGTAATAATCAGTAAATGTATAACTCTATGATTAAGTATATAATATAATGATTTCATATGCTTGTTCAATAAATCAATGTACCCCCAATAAGGAAGCTAGACTCTCCTAGAGTAGGATGTTGCATCTAGAACCATCATTAATGTTAATGCAATGCTAAGAAAGATATGAGCTTATGTGTGCATATACTTTACCTCTGTTTTGATGAGAATATGAGATATGAATCCACAGATGGAACATGATATAGGAATAAGATAAAGATATCAGATATTTCCTAGTCGTGTTGTTGTGGTAACAATTGCAAGATTATCAAATAGATGAACCTAAAAAATAATTTAGACAATGCCCTCTCTGTGCCTGTGTCTATAAACGGACAAATAGAACATTGATCACATCAAAATTCACTAAGTTACTCATTCAATGAAATCTACTCCCTTACCACTTAGCAACTCATCACTTCACCGCTCAATCGAAAGTCAGTAACCTTTAAGGTAGACGATCACAACAGATCTACAAATTTATCCTTATTGGTTTTCGTATTTCATCCCCATGCAATCAATATTGGTAAATATCATCCACAAATATTTATTTGTGCATTGTCAAATACAATGGTAGAAAGTCAAAATTCCACTTCCATGTAAAATCATGTATCCATTAGCTAATAACGCACACATATTTATAGATTTTAAAAGTTTTGACTTAATATCCCAAATTCTTTATAAGAAAATAAAGGACTCTAATTCTAATTGATTAGATATCCCAGGTCCTAATCAACCCAATTACATCACCAAATTACCATCTCAATTGTGTACTATTAATCTTAACATCATCATTGCAACATTGCCAACAAAAGACATTAGACAAATTTTCATATAAATGAAAATAATAATCAAGAGGGAGAATCGAATTACCTTCCCCTTACGATCTCGTTGCGCATGTACTCCATCTCCCACTTGACCTCCTCGACCCTCTCTCTCTCAGCCTTCACTCTCCCCAGCTCCGCCTTCAACTCCTCCGCCTTCGCCTTCATCTCGTCCGTCTCCTTAGCCAACCTCGTGACGTCCGCCCTCACCACCGCCAGCTCAGCCCTAGCCGCCTCCACTCGCCTCGCCTCCTCCTCGATCCTAACCGACCTCTCGTACAGCTCCCTCACTTCGTTTTCTCTCTCCGCCTTCGTTCTCGCCGCCACCTCGGCGAGGAGGCGGAGGTCTCGGGTGGAGACGGCGAGGTCCTGCTTAAGGGCCACGTGTGTGGCGGCGAGGCGCTGGTTGTCGAGGAGCAGAGTTTGCAGATCGCGCTGCTGAGCAGCGATGCGCTCCTCAAGGGCGGCGATCGACGGCGCCGCGGGGCGGTGGAGGAGGTGATGGTGGCTGCTCGCCATGGCGGAGATTAGGGTTTTGCGAGGAAATGGCGATTTAGGCTTCTAGGGTTTGTTTGCGTTTTCCTTTTGCCTTTTATTTTTTGCCCTATACTTTCTACGAATTTTTTTTATTAAAACAGAAATCAGAGATAGTGGTTATATGAAGTTGTGTTGGGGGGAGTAAAGTAGTTCGGGTCGGATTTTACGAGGTGGATACGTGGACCCGTTTTAATTTGAATTATAAATTTAACCTAGCAGCCCAACTTTAACCCTAATCCCTTTTCCTCTTTTGCTTTTTCATCGCTTTTGTTTTTTGCAAGAAGAAAATTTTGAAGGAAGATGAAAGGGCAGCATTTACAAGTGGAAGATGAAGTGGTAAAAATTCTTAAACTCTGTTTTTGCTCTTGCAGATTTTAAGAAATAGAAATTGATCCATCCGTGATATTTTATAAATGCGTATTCGTTTTCTATCCGGTCGCGTATCTCATCAACATATTGTACATCTAATAATTTGATTATACAAATATACGCAAAAGTTGATTCATAGTAATTATATTTAAATAGATATGGATAAAATCAAAAGGATCAAATGAAGAAATTTAATTGAGTTTAGGAATTAGGAATGTGTTATGCATCACGCATGGCTCAACAACTTAAATGTTATGTGTTTCACATATAACATCAACAAAATAAGAATAAGCATGCTAATTTTATAAAACAAATTACATTTTTCGGTTCAAACTCCACAAGTTCTGTCTTGACATAAATCATACCACATTCATTTATATTTATTGTTATTTTTTAAAATGTTGATGTATTTTTTGTGCACCTCTGTTCTTAATTGCACAAGTACAGGATCTCGAGCATCAAGTAAAGTATAATGGCCAGCCAGCGACTGCAGACATAATATGCAGACATCCTATGAAATCTCTCGTAAGATTTCAATGTGTATGCACGCAGTGGCGCTATTTAAATTACGATGCCTACTTTGTGAAAGAACAACGAAAGAGAGCTATGACTAGGTGGCCTGGAATTATTAGCTTATTCAGCTCTAAGCGAAAGATAGGACTCTACAATTTCGACATGGTCGGTGATCTCAAGGGCTCCTCCTCTGTGAAAGAAGATCGGGAGCGAAGGTCGTATAGGATATCAAATTCTGTCAACGGATTGGCATTTGCATATGATTTTTACAAAAAAAAAAGTCCGCAACTACTATGTATTTAATCCTGCCACTCAGGAATCTGTAGAGATCCCCGCTAGCTATCGAGAAAGTTTGAAAGATGAGAGCATTGGATTGGGGTTCTACGACTCTACAGGTGAATAAAAGTAGTTTGGATATTCTCTCGCGGTTGGATTGAGCCTTGTGGTTGTGAAATCCTTTCTTTGGGCACCAATGAATGGAGATATACCGGGGAAACTCCACGTACTTTCGCACATGGGTCTTTATACCGGAAGGCAATTGTTGTGGAAGAAAGCGGGCGCTGGTATCCTTGCATTAATTTAGACGGCATGAGAAGTTTGGAGTAATATCTTTGCCCAAGGACTCATCCTTCGAGCTTGGTATAGTGAATGTATGTGAATTGAGAGGGTGCCTTTGTGTTTATATTCTTGTAGGCGCAAATCCTGAGTTAAGAATATGGATGCTGAAGGATGACAAAATATGGATCAATTTGTTCGATATCAATACACAAAATTTGTTCATCAATGCCGTTGTGTTACCTATTGGCGTGGTAGATGAGATGATTCTGCTCGTATCTTGTGAACACAGAAGATTGGCGTCCCTGATTTGTTGCTATGATCTTCACAAGAAAACTTTTTTCCAAATTATGATGGAGCATGTCTTGTTCTTCACAGGGAAAGCCTGGTCTCACCAAGGAAATTGATAGGCAATTAGCTGAAGCAATAAGGAGTTCAATTTAGAATGTACTTGCAAAACCATCAAAGAACTTGTACATTATGCTTTCCTTTTGTTGTAGTGGTCTTTTTATTCCTCTTACGAACTCATTCTTAGTAATTAAGAGAGTGTGTATTTACGCTTGAAAGATACTTGACAAAATGCTGAATCAATCTTGAAGCTTTATTCATTAATAAGGAGGTGTTTGTGGGCAGAATGTAAAACTTGGTTTGGGGCCACAGCACATAGGTCTGGGCCCACAACACATGGATGCACATGGGCTTTAATACAATGGAGTTTCATCCAAAAGACTCAAGCCTTATCGATATTTATCTCATCTTATATCTTATACACATATGCATCTCATAATTTTCCTGATATGAAACTATATTCCTACATTCTCAACACCCCTCTTCACATGCAACATGGGAAAACTTCATCTCCTATGCAACGCTGACTTCAGGCGCAACGAGGACTCAGACATCATATGCAATGTGGACAAATAAATACCTAAGATCTGATACCATGTTAAGAACCACTTTACCTAGGAGAGTAAATTGGTTCTTAACACATAATCATGTCTTCTTCTTTTTTCTTTCTTTTCTTCTTCTTTTGTGGGTTCTTTCTTTCTTTCTTTCTTTCCATATGTTGGAAGTTGCTAGTAGTTTTCTGAAATTAAACCTAAATCATATCCTCATAATTTCTCTAATTTTACCATGCATTATCCCTTGTTTTCTTACTGAATCACACAAGGGTTGCATTCGGATGGGATACAACCATGTACACATTCACTTTATAATTTTGGAGACAGATACAGAATAATTCGATAAAATAAATTTATATTAATATTTGACAAAATCGGATATGCATACAGATCGGATATGAGAGAAACGAATACGGTTATAAATCAGATATTGATAAATAAATATTTAAAATGTAAAATAAGTGAATGTGAGGTGAAAATATGCATGTAACCAATGGCTGGACCCAGAATTTTCAGTTAGTGGGGACACATGTGAAAAATTTCAATTTCCAAGTGCATTATACATAAAAAAAATTTAAAATAATATGTTTATAAATTGATTTAATCATTAATGAAACAACTTTTGTTTGCATAACATTTTTGCAAGAGTTTATCTTGGATTATCTCATATAAATCATGCTTTGAGTGAAACTAAAGTAAATGAAATTTATTGCACATGTGCACACAAGTTGTGCATGAAATTTATTCTAGAGAGAATAAATACTGTGATGACTTATAAAACAAAATTTAATTCGAAATATCATATTATTATTGTAATGAAATGAAATTAATGACAATGGTGGGAATTGAACATGACTCTTTGTTGCAAAAAAAAACTGCTTAAACACTTAGGTAATAGCACAATCGTAACATATATAATATACTCTTATATATGAGAATAATGAAGAAAAGAGATTTTGTTTGTCAGATGGCGTCAAAATACTACACCCTTCACCATTTTTTCTAATGATCAATATCCATCATCTTCATCTTTAGTTGGATATAGTGCCCTCAAGTCAATTATGGTGATCGCAAGTAGGCGATTATGATAATTGAGAGAGAATTTATACAGGTATAGCAGTCTTACTCGAGGTGATAGTATGTGACGCAGGTTGGACCGCGTCAAGATGTTACTTTCCGTTGATCAGCTGGCGATGATGGACGGCCGAGATTTGAGTTGGAGGATGGCCGTTGAAGTGTGTGGATCTTAATGGGTTTGAGGTTGTTAGGGCCGAGCTACCTACAAGGAAGTCCCGGGGGGTGGTACCACCGAGGACCCTCCGACGATCAAGTTAGACAGGTAATCCGAGCAAAGTAACGGCCTAGTGAATGGAAAATGACTTACTTGAACCGTCTGAAAGAGGGGTTTAAATAGCGGTGGCAGTAGGCAGGCGGGCGCGAGAATCACGCCGGCCGTTACGCTCCCGACGTCACGCCACGTGATGGGCGGGATCTCCCATTAATAGCGAGACATGCTCGTTAATGGGGGATCGTGATGGCGTGGAACGCGGGACGTGGCCGGCGGATATCTCGCGTATGGCGAGATTCGCAGGATGGCGGTTTCGCCTGCGGGTGGTGCCGTTGGTCAGTCGTTGAGACCGAGGAAGATGAGCTCGGCGGGAGAGCTCGGGAACGAGCGGGAGGCCAAGCTATCTTGGTTCTGCTAGAGCTCGGAGGCGAGCTGAGAGGGCCGAGGAGGCCAGTTGTGCAGGGGGCTCGGAGACGAGCCAAAGGTTGTCTGTAGGACGGGCATAGGAGCGACCTGGTCGGCCACTGTGGGTCCTTTCTTGCATGCTCTAGGACACGTCATCTGCCACGTGTCATGATCCGGGAGATCACCGATATCGAACATCATCATTAGCTCCCCACTCTCGTCCCGACCTGTTCACGGGTCGGGTCGGGGGTGGTCTGCCGAGTCACCCGAGGTGAGCTCCTTTTTGTAGATATCGTCGGGGGGTGTCCCCGGGCAATCTGTCGTATTCTCTTGGCGGCGTCAGCGGATCAGGGGCCAGATCTCGCATTAAAGAGGATGCGTTGGATCGTGCGTACGATCACCGAAGTGACAGCCTACGTGTCGGGTGCTGGTTGGCTGATGCGACGGGCCGCAGGTTTCCTGCGCCCGATGGGTGCGGCCAATGTGCGCATAACAGGTGGAGCGATGGTGGCCGTTGAGTGCAAAGAGTCGTTTTGGCGGGAGACGACTGTCGTCGTTGGATGTGTTACGCCGGCTGCTATAAATAGAGGTAGGGTCCACATGAGGGCCCATTCCTCTTCATAATTTCCTTGTTTTTGGTCTTATTAGCTCGGCGCTCTCTTTTTTAGGTCGGATCTCTGCGTTTCCCTTTCCGAGGACCCATCCTCTCAATCAGGTTAGATGTTTTCTTCTAAAGAGTTTATTGAAATAGATCGGGTAGGGTCTAGGGAGCCCCCTGTAGATTCTTCTTCTTCTTCTTCTTCTTCTGCTTCTTCTTCCACTGAGTCGGAGTCTTCCCGGGAAGTCAGGGTCAGATCCTCTTCTCGGGGTCGCGAGATGGGGGCGGTTCCCAGAGCGGATGTCGCGGAAGCCCCTGGCGTGTTATCCACGGTGAGGTACGAGGATGAGCTTGCCACCGTTCGGACTCGTTTCCATATCCCTCCCGGCTATACGCTACGTTTGGCCGGGGAAGGAGAGAGGGCAGATCAGGTATGAGGTAAAGAGATTGCCTTGTATCTGGAAGCCTTTTGAGTCGGAATGCGCCTGCCACTCTCTCCCGAGGTTGTTAGAGCGCTAAATTACTTTGGGTTAGCCCCGGACCAGCTAGTGCCGAACTCCTGGAGGGTTCTCCTTGGGTTCTTGGTCCGTTTGAAGTTGCAGATGATCCCTTTCAGTCTGTCCACCCTTGCCTCCTCTCTCATTTACAAAGGTCACCCCGGCACTCGCGCGGGTGATCCGAGGTGGGTTTATCTCTCCTTTAAGAAACAACGGGGGAGTGCAGCCGGGTCGAGAGTTGTCGTCTTGCCTTCTTCCATCCACGATTGGAAGAAGAAGTTTTTCTTTGTTGGGCCACCAGAGGGTGAGGAACTGGCCCGTGCCCACCCAGTGGTCTAGGGATAGGTGCTGGCGGGAAAGTCAGTCCAACGATCCCGACGCGGTGAAAGTGGCGGAGTGGGAGCCCATTCCCCGGGCCGACGTGCTACTTTCTGAGCGGGCCCTTAGTTAGGCCGCGCTCAGCCCCGCCCAGTTCGTCGGTAAGTTAGGAGCTTGCAGGCGATCTGTTAGACTTGTGTTTATTTTCTTTTCTACTTGTGTTGCTGACTCCATTATATCTTGTCTTGTGCAGAACCCATGGACTTGAGCCAATTTCGAGCGGCCATGCGCAAGCCAAAGAAGGGATCGAAGGCTGGAGGCGTCAGCTCTTCTCGTCCGACGTCGGTCCCGGCTCGCCCGGTGGCTGTCCCACCCTAGCGTTCGAGTGCGAGCCGTACCCCGGAGCCCAGCCAGGCGCCGATCCGAAAGCGGGTTCAGGAACAAGAGGCCGAGGCTTCGGAGATGGAGACCGGCTCCCCGGCGTCGTCTCTTAAGCGGTTTCCCCGGACGGTTCCGCGGACCCCGGCCTCCCCGATCTTAGTGGAAGAGGGGAACCTCCGCTTTGAGGTGCCCTCGGGGCTCTCCATTGCTGACAGCTTGCTGACGGACATGGTGAGGTCGACTGGAGGCAAGGTCCCTCGGGGGACCCTAAGGGCGCAGATGGCGGCGATCGCCGAAGAGGCCGTGCAGGTTAGTGTTCGCACCTTACTTGATTTTTCTCTCAGCGTTTTACCATTCATGAGATTTTGTGCCCCCTTTTTCTTTTTAAGCCCCCTATGATTTCTTTAGGTCCTCCAACACGTCACCCTCGTCGTCCAGATGGAGGACGAGGAAATTGCCCCGGCGATGCAAGCCACGGGCGAGCTTTCCTCGCTGGAGGAGAGCTCAAAGTTAGAGTTGGAAGCGGCGATGGCGAGGGTCGCTGTCCTAGAGGGCTAGGTGGCGGCCGGGAAGCAGGAGGTGGCTGCCGGGAAGCAGAAGGTTGCCAGGTACCGTGAGGCCGCCCGGGCCGCCGAGGCCAAGGTTCAGGACTCCAAGGTCCTCTTCAGCACCTTGAAGAAGTTGGCGAGCACCCTCCGCAAGGAGCTGAAGGCGGCGGTAGAAGGGACGAAGCGAGCCGATCTCAGAGCGGCGAAGGCGGTGGAGAACTACAAGAAGTCGGAACATTATTACACCGACCTAATCGCGGCCACTACCCTCATCTGGCATGAGGCCCTCGACGCCGTCAAGGCTCGGATGCCGGAGTTCGCTGACGCTGAGCTCTGAGCTGAATATCCTCACGGGGATGACGAGCAGGGGGATGACCCCGGGGGCGAGGCCGGGGAAGAGACTCCCGGCGAGGGCGACGCCGAGGCTCCTGTGATGGGCGCTGACCCTCCAGACGCAGCCCGAGCCATGGTAGATATTGAGCTTCCTGGAGTTGCGCCTGGCCCTGAGGCCTGAAGCCCCTCGTCTTCCTGTTTCTTTTCTTTTGTTAGATCGGGAATTTTGTAGGCCTCCGGGCATTTTGTAAGGCTGGGGAGCCCACAATACCCTTGTAAAGACTTTTGGCTTTGTGAATAACAACCTTTTGCAGTAGTATTTTGCGCGCATATTTTCCTTTGTCGGTAAACACTTGTATCTGCACAGTTCAGCCTTCACTGCGGGTCGGTTCCTCGTCTGGCGATCGCACGTCGAGTTGAATTCGATTATTTGCTAAGTGTGCAAAGACCGGTGAAGGGTCGGTATCTCCATGGCCCCGAAGTCGAGGTTGGGATTGCTTAGACGTGGATGGCCTCATGGATAGGGCTTGGACCGTGGCGTTGGCGGTTAGTAACACCAGCTACGGATGGCCGAGCATGGTAGATGTTTGGTTGCCTCTAGGCGAGGACTTAGGTATTTGGCTTCATGGGGTAGTGAACAACATCCATCATAACCGAGCATGGTAGCTGCCCGGTTGCCTCTTGGTGAGGGCTTCAATCCTTAAGGACGGGCCGAGCAGGGCTACTACCTGGTGCCTCTTGGCAAGGGCTATTAATCCATAGCGTCGTGGGGGTAGGGAACTACCAGCCGGTGATAGCCGAGCAGGGTAGCCGCTCGGCTGCCTCTTGGTGAGGGCTTTGATCCCTGGCGTCGTTGGGTAGGGAACTACTAGCCATGGATAGCCGAGCAGGGTAGCCGCTCGGCTGCCTCTTTATGAAGGCTTCGATCCTTAGCGCGGGAGGGGCCGTAAGAGGCCTGCTAAGTATAGTCCGAGCAGTGAAGCTGCTCGGCTGCCTCTTGGCGAGGGCTTCGATCCCTGGGGCTGTGTGGCAGTGAACTACCAGCCGGAGATAACCGAGCAAGGGTGGGCCCGGTTGCCTCTTGGCGAGGGCTTTAGATCCCGGCGTCATGGGGTAGGGAACTACCAGCCAGGGATAACCGAGCAAGGGCGGGCCCGGTTGCCTCTTGATGAGGGCTTTTGATCCTTAGCGCGGGAGGACCCGTAAGAGGCCTGCTAAGGATGGGCCGAGCAGGGTTACTTCCCGGTGCCTCTTGGCGAGGGCTTTGATCCTTAAGGACGGGCCGAGCAGGGTTACTGCCCGGTGCCTCTTGGCGAGGGCTTTGATCCCTGGCGTTTTGGGGTAGGGAGCTACCAGCCAGGAATAACCGAGAAAGGGCGGGTCCAGTTGCCTCTTGCAAGGGCTTTTGATCCTTAGCGTGGGAGGGGCCGTAAGAGGCCTGCTAAGGACGGGCCGATCAGGGTTACTGCCCGGTGCCTCTTAGCGAGGGCTTTGATCCTTAAGGCCAGGCCGGGAAAGGTTACTGTCCGGTGCCTCTTGGCGAGGGCTTTTGATCCCTGGAGTCTTGGGGTAGGGAACTACCAGCCAAGGATAGCCAAGCAGGGTAGCCGCTCGGCTGCCTCTTGATGAGGGCTTCGATCCCTAGCGTTGTGGGGTAGAGAGCTACCAGCCAGGGATGGCCGAGCAGGGTAGCCGCTCGGCCGCCTTTTGGTGAGGGCTTTGATCCCTGGCGTTATGGGGTAGGGAGCTACCAGCCAGGGATGGCCAAGCAGGGTAGCCGCCCGGCCACCTCTTGGCGAGGGCTTTAATACTTGGCGTTGTGGGGTAGGGAACTACCAGCCAGGGATAGCCGAGCAGGGTAGCCACTCGGTCGCCTCTTGGTGAGGGCTTTGATCCCTGGTGTTGCTGGTAAGGAGTTACCAGCCAGGGATGACCGAGCAGGGCAGCTGCTCGGCCGCCTCCTCATGAGGGCTTGGATCCCTGACGTTGAAGGTAGGGAACTACCAGCCAGGGATGATCGAGCAGGGTAGCCGCTCGGGCACCCTTTGATGAGGGTTTTGATCCCTGGCGTTGCGGGTAAGGAGTTACTGGCCAGGGATAGCCGAGCAGGGTAGCTGCTCGACTGCCTCTTGGTGAGGGATTTGATCCCTGGCGTTGCGGGTAAGGAGTTACCAGCCAGGGATGACCGAGCAGGGTAGCTACTCGGCCGCCTCTTGATGAGGGCTTTGATCCCTAGCGTTGCAGGTAAGGAGTTACCGGCCAGGGATGACCGAGCAGGGTAGCTGCTCGGCCGCCTCTTGATGAGGGCTTTGATCCCTGGCGTTGCGGGTAAGGAGTTACCAGCCAGGGATGACCGAGCAGGGTAGCCGCTCGGTCGCCTCTTGATGAGGGCTTTGACCCCTGGCGTTGCGGGTAAGGAGTTACCAGCCAGGGATGACCGAGCAGGGTAGCCGCTCGGCCGCCTCTTGATGAGGGCTTTGACCCCCGGCGTTGCGGGTAAGGAGTTACCAGCCAGGGATGACCGAGCAGGGTAGCCGCTCGGCCGCCTCTTGATGAGGGCTTTGACCCCCGGCGTTGCGGGTAAGGAGTTACCAGCCAAGGATGACCGAGCAGGGTAGCTGCTCGGCCGTCTCTTGATGAAGTTCTGTCCGACCTTCCCGGTGTAAGTATGGGGAATAGGGACAGTCACGGGCAACACGTGTATAGAACGCGTGTAGGAGGTGAAGCGCCGGAGCCGTGTCGTTTCGATTTCGCCAAGGAAGACTCGAGGTTTGCCGCGTGGCGGCACAGTTGTGGGTGAAATGGGCGACTGTTGGATTCTCAAGGGCGCAGCAAGCTATAAAGTGGAGGGAGCGTTGATCACTCCATACTTCACACCCAAAACATAAGAATGGATGACTTCCCTTTCATGATCCCTGACATCGTAAATTTCGAGGATGTGTACCTCTATGACCAGTACTGCACCGAGGACACGGTGCAGCTGGTGATTGGCTGCATTGAGGATCATTTTGGTCGACTGCTTCCCCGGCGCTCCCCCTTGCTCCAGCTGCTGATGTACTCCATCTGGAGGGCGTCGCCGGTGCTCTATAACCCCTTGTCCGAACAGCTGAGGGACGAGGCGGCTGGTAAGCTAAGGTCTTTGCGGCGCTTCGGCCTGATCTCCGCGGGTCGGATGGATCGCTCGGTGGCGCTCATCCTTGAGTGCTATCAATTGAGGCACCATGCCGACATTCATGGGCGGCATCAGAGGCAAAGGGCTGAAGCGGCGAGGGCTTGGTTGGTGGAAATATGCTCGAAGTACCACGAGCAGTGTTTCCTGTACCCCCTTCCCCCGCTATTGTAATTTTTCCCTTTTTTTGTAAGGTTGAGGAGTCCTTAGTACCTTTTTGAATGAATAAACTCTTCTTTTTGCAATGTTTTATTGATCTCTTCTTATTATATAAACAGAAAGATCTTGAGAAAGTTTACATTGCCTTAGTAAAAGAAGTACAGCTAGTAGATGTTCTTTTCATTGGCTCGGTTTGAGCTCCTCGGATGTCTGTTGGGGCGAGCCCCAGGCGTTGAAAGCAGTCGTAGAAGAGAATGTCCGCCGAGCTACCCGAGTCGACAAGTATCATGTGCACCTCGTATTGGTGGACTCGAGCCGTGATCACCAGAGGGTCGTTGTGGGGTAGGGATATGCCGTGGAAGTTCTCGTCGTCAAAAATGATTGGCTCGTTATCCCTGGCCTTCTTTTTCGGGCGGCTGTTGGCCTCCGCTGCCGGCGCGGGGTGCCAAGTCTCGTAGGTGCTCGACGGACCCCCTGCTGACCTGACCATGATTCTTGATGATCCTCGGTTCCTTTCGGCAAGGTCCCTTAGGTCTCCTGGCGAGGTCGTTTTTAAGCTGCCGTGGCGAGTCTCGCGTGCGGGACCCCGTCGAGGGAGGGGGTGCCGCATGCCCGAGAGTAGGCGAGTTGACTGCCACCGCTTCGGGAGGGATAGGGGTGCGACGAGACTCGGGGAGAAGCTTTAGGACATAAGACCTCGAAATCAAATAGGTCGGCCCGAGGGACCTGCGACTGTTGGAGAGGGCGAGGCGGTGGTCGGCAGTGCCGACGCAAGCAGAGTCTTCTCTCCCTCTGTAGAGGTCCCATTCCCGAGGTGGGGGAGAGACGACCTGGAGAGCTTGCCCCGCCATTTGGACATGGACGAGCGCATCCACGACGGACGCGAGTCGATCTATCCGGAAGGCTAGGGCGTTGATGGGGTTCGGAGGAGGAGATTCGTCCGCGCCTCCGTTGTGGGGGAGGCGGCGGCTAGTGCTTGGATCATCGTGGTGACCGCTCTCTTTTGGGTTGAGATCGGAAGATGAACTTTTGTTTTTGTGGAATCAAGGAGTTCCCACAGACGGCGCCAGCTGACGCAGGTTGGATCGCGTCAAGGTGTTACCTTCCGTTGATCTGCTGTTGGCGATGATGGACGGCCAAGATTTGAGTTGGAGGATGGCTGTTGAAGTGTATGGATCTTAATGGGTTTGAGGTTGTTGGGGCCGAGCTACCTGCAAGGAAGTCCCGGGATGGTTGTACCACCGAGGACCCTCCGACGATCAAGTTAGACAGGAAATCCGAGCAGAGCAACGGCCTAGTGAATGGAAAATGACTTACTTGAACCGTCTGAAGGAGGGGTTTAAATAGCGGTAGCAGTAGGCAGGTGGTCGCAAGAATCACGCCGGCCGTTACGCTCCCGAAGTTACGCCCGCGTGATGGGCGGGATCTCCCATTAATAGCGAGACAGGCTCGTTAATGGGGGATCGTGATGGCGTGGAACGTGGGACGTGGCCGGCGGATATCTCGCGTATGGCGAGATTCGCGGGATGGCGGTTGCGCCTGCGAGTGGTGTCGTTAGTCGGTCGGTGAGACCGAGGAAGATGAGTTCGGCGGGAGAGCTCGGGAACGAGCGGGAGGCCAAGCTATCTTGGTTCTGCTAGAGCTCGGAGGCGAGCTGAGAGGGCCGAGGAGGCCAGTTGTGCAGGGGGCTCGGAGACGAGCCAAAGGTTGTCTGTAGGACGGGCATAGGAGCGACCTGGTCGGCCACTGTGGGTCCTTTCTTGCATGCTCAGGGACACGTCATCTGCCACGTGTCATGATCTGGGAGATCACCGATATCGAGCATCATCAGTATGCTATCTGGTTTGTCTTCATCGTTGATGAAGCCCGTAGGATCGTTTCTTGACAACCAGCATTATGATGGCGATCATATATGTGAGAGCTGGGTTGTCCATAAGCACATCCTTAAATGTCCTTAGTCGTGGGAGTATCGAGACTGGGTATTCATATTCCGGAGTAGACTAGTGTATACACTTTTAGATCCCGACGAGGGACGATGGCCGATCTCATAAACCATTGGTGTTGTGTCACCTAAGATAATATACAGGTGCTCACTGGAGGTGAGTATACTGGACGGACTCGCCAAGAACTTCTAAATGGTATTATATCTATCGTCAAATGGAAGTTCTCAGGTGGCATGAGTACAAGTTAGTCCTTTGACCTGAAGTTGTCATTTGTCTCGTGTGAGTTCCTACTGTACTTTGATTACTATCTTACCATGGCTCAACGGAATCGTGCAAACATGTTTTAGTTGGGTACAGTCCCGAGCCACATGGAGGTAGTGGTCGACTGTCAGGGATTCTTCTCTACTGATATTAGGAGTCGATATCACGCTATGTTCAGTTGGCTACGACCAGAAATCCGTAGCCACGGTGGATGAGATTTACTGATAGTTGATCAGTAGTATCTTTGTTGGTGATGGGCTTGACTCAGACACGACTTATCGGGTTAGTAGGGATCTGACGTTATCTACCCCCTAGACCCGATATGCGATACTATTTGATGAAAAGACCGAACTGTACGGAAATTGTCACATTTAGGCTCAGTAGGGTAAGAACGTACTTGATTGTCGATCCCCCTTTCGACAAGTACCCAGGTAGCCGTTATGTATAGGTAGTGCCGCTGACGTGCTTGTGGTTAAACCCACTGCCAGCGTATTGTTGAGTCTTTAGAGTCCCACACAGAGAGTTTTCCCAGTTCAGGCGATAGATGTAGGAGCCGTACGTTGGTACGTGCAGAGGTTCGATTAAATACGTATACGGGATACACGGACTTTAATCGGGTGGTTGATAATACTAGCCGGCTTAGGATTAAGCCGGATTATTAAATCAAAATTTGATTTAATAATTTATATATGTATTTTGATACATATATTTTAGTATTATTGTTTACTATTCATCTTCTCTTTGGTGCTATCCGTATTTTTATACGGATACACGTATATGTAGCGATACATATACCAAGTGAAGTATTCCGTATTTATATGGGAATGCTTCTAGAAGAAGGACACCTCATATTTGTTTTTCTTTTTAGAAAAACAAATGGGAAATGAGGTGTTAATGAGGTGGCAATGAAGCGTGGTGATGAGTATGGCTTGGGCATTTATTGTATGCATTTATTTGGTGCTCTATTGGATCATGGTTGTGTTATATGTAGCCATTCTCTTTTGTTTTTTGACTTGATGATTTTTCTTGATCTTATGCCTCATGCTTCATGGTTGCCTCATGTCTTCTCCTTCTTCCTCCTCTTGCTCTCATGAGTTTGAGATAAAAAAGAGAGAAAAATTTAGTGAAATATTCCTACATCACCGACCATCCACACCTAGCAAGTCTGGATCATCGGTTAGAGCCTTCTCCGGTTTCTCTCAGATGGATCGTCTTAGGCGAAGGTGGTCTATTTTCAAGCGGGTTTCCGACGGTTATGAGCTTGGAAGGTTCTTCCACAATTGGGTGGACACGTGACAAAGGTTGTAGTTTCTTAACCCTTACACTCTTAGTTAGCTAGTTTAGCTTATTGGACCATATCCTGGGTTTTTGTAACATTTCAAAAAAAAAATAAAATATTATTTTTGGGAATTTTTATAATTAAATAATAAAATATTGAATATTTTAATAAGGCGGTATAATTAAATACCGATAAATTTTGGAAAATTTTGGAAAATTATGGAAATTACTAAAAAGATGGTGTTTTATGTGAATTAGGAAATTTTAAGTTTTTATGATTAATTATATGTTAGTTTAGTTCTAATCGCGATTAAAAATCGCTAATCGCGGATTAAGCGTTTTTTTGTGCAAAACATGCACCATATCTTTTCACACTTGTGCTGCATTTTCCTACATGGCTTTATCATCATTTTTCATTATTTGTTTTGGGTTTACTATTGAGGAGAAAAGAAAAGAAAAAGAAAAGAATAAAATATTAGGTATGGGTGAGAGGGAGAAAGGTGCGGGTTACTTTGACTTGGCCATTCCCTCTTCATTCTTCACCCATTTCCTCTCCCCTCAACTTCATTGCTGCTGCCGCTGCCCCCCCTCTTCCTCCTCCACTACAACCCCCAAAACACCATGAAATCACCTCAAAACCCAATACCCATTTCAATAAAAAGATGCACAAGCTCACAAGCTACTCCATGGACCAAGAAAGCAAGGATTTTGGACACTTGGGGCAACTCAAGAATTTTCTTGAGTTGCCAAATGAGATATTTTCTGAACCTTTAGCTTAGTTTTTCCATTTCTTTTACCCCCATATTAGATTAGAACCGATATTGTGTGGTTTGGGTGAACTTTGAAAATTCTAGTTAGGGTTAATGGAAATTGAGAGTTGTGATGTGAAATTGAGCTCAGTAGAGGCCATACAAACCCCCTAGTGCTAGAATTCAGACCTAAACCAGAGACTAGAACCCCGGAATACGGATTTAGAAAAGCCAATATCGGAAAATTGTGGATTCTGTGAGGGTTAAATGAAATCTGCTAACACCCGGAGCCTATGAAAATTATTTTGCAAGGGCAGTGATACATTCAGGCACCTAGGAAGTTACCACTAAAAACCTAGCCCCTAACCCTCAAACAAGGCCGCAAATAAATTCTTTCTGGCCGCAATTTGCTGCCAGACCAGTGAGGATTTGACTCGTATTTGTTCTGTGGCTTTATCTCCTGTAAATTAGACCCCTGGCATATGCAGAATTGACCAATTTGACCTAGGGTGAAATCTGGGACCATTTTCAATAGTTGTTGTTTTGATTCGGGGTTTGTTTCTCGTATTTTGAATTCTGGATTTACGTATTTGTGTTTTACCTCGATCACTTGACGTTTGTACGACGATATCGAGAGTTGTTTGATGGTTTTGAAAGCGTAGTCCATAGGTTCTAACCTATAGGCCTTAGCATGTCGTTTTGGTTTTCGTATGTCGTTTCGTCTTCGAATTTGATTTTAATACGCTTTGCGATACGTTATGATGTGTAGGTACCCCACGAAGACTTCGAGACGACAAGAAAGCGCGTGGCGGCGTCGGCAACGGAAAGCGAAAGCAAGGTGAATAGATTATATCTACGGGGGAAGTCGGGTGGATGGCGTATAGCACCCCCGCAGTTCGATATTTAGTATACTATATATATACTATATATATGATAGCTTTATGCGTGACATGGATATTCTAGATGTGATTAGGTGTACTATGGTTAGATTAGGGTTTAGAAGTAAACTAGTATAATTTCCTAGTTGCGAACCTTAGAATAGGTTTACACCCACACGCACACCCATGCTTACTTGTTATACTTATACCTGGATGATGATGATAGTGGGTGATATTTGAAGATGGGTCGATGAGATTGGGCACAGTGTCGTGAAATTGGTGATATGATGTGGTTCGTATTTGGGATACGACATGAGATTTTTAGCGGGCCTTTGGGCGTGTTTTCATACACGCACACATATCTATATAGATGGTATCGGTTAGTACTAGACTTAGATCAGTACCTCAGATCATGAGATATGATGATAAGGATACCAGATAATTGATGAGATGAATGTGATATTGACCCGTACCCAGATTTGGGATGCCATACGATGATTTACCGTACGAGCTTTATTTAATGATAAGATCTGCACTCATGACTCGAGGATGTCATATGATATTGTATCGTACGCGGTACCTTTGAGGCGGGATCACCGACTATTATATTTATATATATATATCGACTCAGATGTAGGTGGTTTCCATATCCCTCCTGATTAGCTTGTTAGTTAGATCTGTAGTTTGCTTAGTAGATGTTAGGCTAGACCGAGTCATACTTATTTCAAAACTAACGAATCAGGAGTATTTTAAAGACATGCAAGGGGATTCTACGGATATTTTCAAAAGACGCACCTTTTCTTAAAAAACACCGTAGCCCTTGTTTTACTAAAAACCCCGATTCGTCTTATTTCAAATGGCAAAACTGTATGACATTTTTATATGGATGTAGATTCTTCACTGTTGTGTTTATTAGTCGATTTCTGCATATTCTTGCTATTCGCACCGCATTGCATGTGTAAATATAATTATTGTTATATTAAAACCATGCTGTCAGGACACCAGCACCATTATCGATGATGCGTATGTTCCATGTAAACCTGCTTGCCGGCTCACACACTTCATCATCGATAATTGCCATGTCACTACACAGTAGGATTATTGCATCAGGATATGACCCCTTGCATGGCATACTTGTGTACATACATATTGTATACTCATACTTGTGCACATACCTATTGTACACTCATACTTGTGCACATACCTATTGTACACTCATACGTATTTGCACATATATAGATGATTCTGGCTTGATTTGGGATCCGCAAGATACTTTTTAAAACTGATTCATTTTAAAGGAGCGGTCTTCCCACGTTATGTGGATATACTGTTTTGTGTTGCATGATATACTGATATGCTTACATTTCTTTTATATGTCGCATACATCATGCTTTATGATTATACGCATTGAGATATGTTGTTTCCATGATATTTCTGGATTTAGGAACCGTGGGTATTTCAAAAGTGATTATGTATTGTTTTAAAAACTCGGTTACCCTTGATATGATATTTCAGTGCGCTTACCATGAGTTTTATCGGTTCTGATGTATATATATACCCCATGCGAGGAGTCGTGAGTCGTGTGTGGGTACATGGTGGGGCCCGGTATGGTACCCCGGGGCAAGAAAGGGATGCTGTGTATACAGACGGTGAGCCTGGAAGAGGGACCACTACCTACCGGTGATAGTATTTAAGCTCGGCGGATATCCGGAGGATACCGACTGGAGTTGAGAGATGATATGGGCCGATCCGGACTGACGGAGCCCGTGGGCCGATCCGGACTGACAGAGCCCTATATATATATAAGGATTTACGTGCCGATGCTGGGCACATGTTTCATGATGTTTTAGAGTGTCGATGCTAGACACTCAGGTTCCATGATTTTGATGTGTCGCGAGGGACACACGTTGATTTATATCCTCATACCTTCGTGCATATGCTTTATGATATTTACATGCATGATGTTTTTTGTCATTGGGTGACACGTGGACGAGATCCACATACATACAGATATTGATTACATAGTTGGATGATAACCACATAATTAGACTTCATGATATAGTTGACATTGATTCATTTGATTACTTTGATCATACCTTATATTTATAATATGTCGTTACCTGAGGCACTGACACGGGCACATGGGATTACACTCATGTATAGATGTTTACCCTGGCCACTTTTTCATGCTTCAGACTTATTCATATTGAGGATATTATTATTACTGATCGTATTGACCTAGGATTGTGTCATACATACGATTTTTGCTCTGCGATGTTTTCTATTCACGAGTTGGTAATTCACCCCGTTGTGCCACAGTTCTTGCAGGTTTTGCCGTACAGGTTTTATTGCGGCTTTTCTGGCACACTGCTTCCTTTCTGGGTGATTGCTTTGGTAGGTGGGTTCACTCGCATCGTGACCACCCTTATATTTATTTTAATCAGTTGTATCTAGTAATTCCATCAACCAAACTTGTATATTGTTTCAGACTTAGAACCAGTTGTGTATTATTTCGACCTTAGAGTCGCGAGTTGTAGTATTATGGTTTTCATGCAGATTTTGAGTTTTCCTTTTGAGTTTTGATCCTCGCCCTTCGGCGTTGTATATTATATTGCTTGCGTGGTTGTGACCGTCGATTGACGAAGAGCTAGCTCCCGCTTGGGGATGCCTTTTATCATTGCATATATTATTCTTGTTGTACCCCGTTTGGGGCCAATATTTACAAAGGAAACTCTGCCGAAATTTTCAGAAAAGACTAGAGATTTTAAAAACGCATATTCAGCTTACTTATTTAAAAACCTTGCTTTTAAAACATGTTTTCTTTACTTCTTAAAAACTAGTTTTCTTTATTTACTCCTTAAAATGGTTTTAGATTTCTGGGCTTTTGGCTTACTTGAATTAGATGAGGTCCTATAGACTTCATATGATTCAAGGGCCAGTCACGTGCTATTTCGGGACGTGACAAAGTTGGTATCAGAGTGCTAGGTTAACCTTGGTTCGAGTCTAAGTTTGACTATGCGGAGCCTAGAGCGTTTATATATTTACGGAACTTAGGCTTGACCTTATGGAACTTAGACTTAGTCGAGGGGTATTAGACCCGAACTTTCGTCGCGTAGGTTGACCTTGGTTGATAGAGTAGGTGACTTGAGTAGAGTGACATACCGTACATATGTTCCGCGGCATACTTACGATACGCTACTCCGTTTAAGGAGCCTTAGGATGTACATTTTCTTGCATAGTATTATATTCATTCCTATGATCTATCATCATCGATATTGGTTATGATTTTGCTACCACGATTACACGGGCAGAGAGAGCTATGGCTAGAGTTGCATCAGCTTGAGCTCATCACGGACGAGGACTGACCAGGGCGTGATTCCAGGGACGTACGATTGCATAGAGAGGCGTCGTTTTAGTGTGTCTTCGTGCCATGAGCGTTTGACAGATCGCTTTTACGAGATTTCTCGGACGTGCAGATCAGCACCAGGGGATCAGGCTACTGCTAGAGGCCAGCCAGAATGTGATGACCATTGATATATCGCTTATTCATGATGAATGAGGCGCTATTCAGCGTACAGACGAATGAGCCAGTTGCTGCTGCAAATGACAAGATATCGCCCAGATGTTGGAGCTACTGCAGCATGAGCATACACTTAGAGATATGATGGAAGGTCGTTAGTCAACCAAGGATGAATGACTAGGACATGTGGTTCGTTTGCTTACCCCGATGCGAGGTCATCAGATCGATTGATTCCAGCTAGAGACGACTTCACGCAGGTTCATTGGTAGTCGATAGAGACGATCGAATGTCAGGAACCCATTTCCAAGTTTAAAGTATTCGGAAGACAATGCAAGTAATGCTATGGACCCTCTAGAAGAATGAAACCCTAACTCGACGTAATGACCATGGAACGCCTTCGAACCTTAGGGTTTGCGGCAGTTTAGCGGTGCCATTTGTGAGGCTTGGGTTTGCCTTTCTATGGTTGGTCCACAGGTGGTGTGGCATGTACTGGAATACTATTAAACTGTACTCAAGATGTTGATCTCTTGGGGGATTATGAGGTTTTGACAATCGATCGGATGGTTCGACATCATTCGGATATCATGTGATGGGATACATTGCTTGGGAGACTCCAGATATGAGTATAGCCGTTGGAGCGCAGTCCATGCAGCCACGAGAAGACGAGTCTGAATCAGTCGACATTGGAACAAGGTGGAGTAAGGAGTTCGTATGAGATTTCGACGAGATGACGTTCCACTCCGCTGACATCAGAGATGCGATACGCATGCAGAGGCGTTGATTATGGATATATCTTCCAGAAGGAGTCATGAAGAGAATGCAGCCGTTCCAGAACAAGAAATATTTATACTGAAGGGGTGAGAACTTCCGGACAGTTCGGCAGAAACGAGATTTGAGAGAGATCTCGATAGGACCTTTCTGGAATACTATACGAGGAGATTTGGACCCAGGAGTGGTCATATTGCGCACGCCCAGCATGCCAGAGTTCGGCATCGTCGACGAGATAGTTAGCCAGAGATCTGTAGAGGATGTGCCAGAGCGGGACTGTTTTCGTCGTCACTCCATATTGGGCCGTTGAGCCGAGGAGCTATATAACTAGCAATGCACAGTGAGAGACGGGAGCCTAAAAGCACCATACGATATGTCATAAACAGGAGGCAAGTAGATATCTTGCTATGCTAGTATTGGATGCACCGATACCTTTTCGATTGCGAAGGAGGAAGTATCGGTGACAGTATTTATGATTTGTGATTTGGTGAGTTGATTATCACGTATCTGTCACCTTGGATTTCAGTATTTGGGCGACCTATTCACATGATTTAGTCTTGATGACTGAGTTACATGATATTCGTTTTCGTGCACCATGGTTGCACCTACTGGGTATTCATATTTTGTGCATAGTTATTACGCTTGAGGTATTGATTGTGATTTCATGCCTATTTTATGCCTGTGATTTGATTTATGCTTCCAGCATAGTTTTCATGCACTTTTAGTGTTTTGATTTGATTTGTGCACGCTGATGCACATGGTTGTGAGATTATATACCGCGGTATACCTGATCTGGATTGAGCTGTATTGTATACTGTCGATTTCGATTCTGATTTTGATGTTGATTTCGTGATTTCGGGCATGATGGATGCACCGATTTGGATTTTCGCGCATGTTGGGCGCATGTTATGAGATGCGATTTTGGTGCACACCAGATACGCTAAATCGAGATTCTTCGTGCATAACAGATGCACCTAATTTTGCTGTCAGGCACACACGCTGCCTATAACAGATGTTTCGTGCACACCCGTTGCACCTAGATGTTCTTCTGTGCACATGTATGGCACATATATGGATTTTGATTTTCGTGCGCACCAGACGCACGTTGCATTCATATACACATTTTGGGATTGGTTTCTTATGGAGCAGTACGTTTTTATGATATTTGCTATTTGTTTTCGTACTGAGAAGGACTAGTCAGAGGACAGTACCTGGATATATTTTGCATGCATTGATAGTTATCGAAGGGATTTCCAAAAAGGGAGCTATAGTCTCAGTATTTACCTACGTGTCTGATAAGACACAAATCGTTAAAAACAAGGGAACCCTTCTAAATTATTTTCAAAACGGAGGGACGTACATATTAAACAAGGATAAGTATTTATATAGCTATTTTCTTACAATAGACGTCCTCCGCTGTGCCGCGATATGCGCATAGCACAGCAACATGAAAGGTTTGGCATGCATTTCCTTCAGATATTTACATGTATAGATTTGATGTTTACATGTATAGTTCTGATTTATATCATATTGGTTTTATTTTGGAATTGACATTTGTGTCTTTACCATGACTCCGATGATTACGGGTTGCTTGACGGAGTTTTTGAGTTATCTTCTCATTGTTCATGCGCATGCATTGCGCTATGATACGTTTTATGTATTGATGATTTCGGAGCCCCGACGACTTGGACTTTTACTGAAATGTTTTAGTATTTGAGGTGTTTAAATTTAAATTCGGGGACCGAATTTCTTTAAGGGGGGAAGATTGTAACATTTAAAAAAAATATATTATTTTTGGGAATTTTTATAATTAAATAATAAAATATTGAATATTTTAATAAGGCGGTATAATTAAATACCGATAAATTTAGGAAAAAATTGAAAAATTATGGAAATTACTAAAAAGAGGGTGTTTTATGTGAATTAGGCATTTTAAAGTTTTTATGATTAATTATATGCTAGTTTAGTGCTAATCGCGATTAAAAATCGCTAATCGCGGATTAAGCGTTTTTTGGTGCAAAACATGCACCATATCTTTTCACACTTGTGTTACATTTTCCTACATGACTTTATCATCATTTTTCATTATTTGTTTTGGGTTTACTATTGAGGAGAGAAGAAAAGAAAAGAAAAGGAAAAGAAAAGAATAGAATATTAGGTATGGGTGAGAGAGAGAAAGGTGAGGGTTACTTTGACTTGGCCATTCCCTCTTCATTCTTCACCCATTTCCTCTCCCCTCAACTTCATTGCTGCTGCTGCTGCCCCCTCTCTTCCTCCTCCATTATAACCCCCAAAACACCATGAAAATCACCTCAAAACCCAATACCCATTTCAATAAAAAGATGCACAAGCTCACAAGCTACCCCATGGACCAAGAAAGCAAGGATTTTGGACACTTGGGGCAACTCAAGAATTTTCTTGAGTTGCCAAATGAGATATTTTCTGAACCTTTAGCTTAGTTTTTTCATTTCTTTTACCCCCATATTAGATTAGAACCGATATTGTGTGGTTTGGGTGAACTTTGAAAATTCTAGTTAGGGTTAATGGAAATTAAGAGTTGTGATGTGAAATTGAGCTCAGTAGAGGCCACACAAACCCCCTAGTGCTAGAATTCAGACCTAAACCAGAGACTAGAACCCCGGAATACGGATTTAGAAAAGCCGATATCGGAAAATTATGGATTCTGTGAAGGTTAAATGAAATCTGCTAACATCCGGAGCCTCTGAAAATTATTTTGCAAGGGCAGTGATACATGCAGGCACCTAGGAAGCTACCACCAAAACCCTAACCCCTAACCCTCAAACATGGCCGCAAATAAATTCTTTCTGGCCGCAATTTGCGGCCAGACCAGTGAGGATTTGACTCTTATTTGTTCTGTGGCTTTATCTCTTGTAAATTAGACCCCTGACATATGCAGAATTGACCAATTTGACCTAGGGTCAAATCTGGGACCATTTTCAATAGTTACTGTTTTGATTCGAGGTTTGTTTCTCGTATTTTGAATTCTAGATTTGCATATTTATGTTTTACCTCGATCACTTGACATTTGTACGACGATATCGAGGGTTGTTTGATGGATTTGAAAGCGTAGTCCATAAGTTCTAACCTATAGGCCTTTGCATGTCGTTTTGGTTTTCGTATGTCGTTTCGTCTTCGAATTTGATTTTAATACGCTTTGCGATACGTTATGATGTGTAGGTATCCCACGAAGACTTCGAGACGACAAGAAAGCGCGTGGCGGCGTCGGCAACGGAAAGCGAAAGCAAGGTGAATAGATTATATCTACGGGGAAGTCGGGTGGATCGCGTATAGCACTCCCTCAGTTCGATGTTTAGTATACTATATATATACTATATATATGATAGCTTTATGCGTGATATGGATATTCTAGATGTGATTAGGTGTACTACGGTTAGATTAGGGTTTAGAAGTAAACTAGTATAGTTTCCTAGTTGCGAACCCTAGAATAGGTTTACACCCACACGCACACCCATGCTTACTTGTTATACTTATACCTGGATGATGAGGATAGTGGGTGATATTTAGAGATGAGTCGATGAGATTGGGCATAGTGCCATGAGATTGGTGATATGATGTGGTTTGTATTTGGGATACGACATGAGATTTTTAGCGGGCCTTTGGGCGTGTTTTCATACACGCACACATATCTATATAGATGCTATCGGTTAGTACTAGACTTAGATCAGTACCTCAGATCATGAGATATGATGATAAGGATACCAGATAATTGATGAGATGAATGTGATATTGACCCGTACCCAGATTTGGGATGCCGTATGATGATTTACCGTACGAGCTTTATTTGATGATAAGATCCGCACTCATGACTCGAGAATGCCATATGATATTGTATCGTACGCGGTACCTTTGAGGCGGGATCACCGACTATTATATTTATATATATATATATATATATCGACTCAGATGTGGGTGGTTTCCATACCCCTCCTGATTAGCTTGTTAGTTAGATCTGTGGTTTGCTTAGTAGATGTTAGGCTAGACCGAGTCATACCTATTTCAAAACTAACGAATCGGGAGTATTTTAAAGACAGGCAAGGGGATTCTATGGATATTTTCAAAAGACGCATCTTTTCTTAAAAAACACCGTAGCCCTTATTTTGCTAAAAACCCCGATTCGTCTTATTTCAAATGGCAAAACTGTATGACATTTTTATATGGATGTAGCTTCTTCACTGTTGTGTTTATTAGTCGATTTCTGCATATTCTTGCCATTCGCACCGCATTGCATGTGTAAATGTAATTATTGTTATATTAAAACCATGCTGTCAGGACACCAGCACCATTATCGATGATGCGTATGTTCCACGTACACTTTCTTGCCGGCTCACACACTTCATCATCGATAATTGCCATGTCACTACACAGTAGGATTATTGCATCAGGATATGACCCCTTGCATGGCATACTTGTGTACATACATATTGTACACTCATACTTGCGTACATACCTATTGTACACTTATACTTGTGCACATACCTATTGTACACTCATACGTATTTGCACATACATAGATGATTCTGGCTTAATTTGGAGATTTGGGAACCGCAAGATACTTTTTAAAACTGATTCATTTTAAAGGAGCGGTCTTCCCACGTTATGTGCATATTACTTTTTTGTGTTGCATGATATACTGATATGCTTACATTTCTTTTATATGTCGCATACATCATGCTTTATGATTATACGCATTGAGATATGTTGTTTCCATGATATTTCTGGATTTGGGAACCGTGGGTATTTCAAAAGAGATTATGTATTGTTTTAAAAACCCGGTTACCCTTGATATGATATTTTAGTGCGCCCACCATGAGTTTTATCGGTTCTGATGTATATATATACCCTATGCGAGGAGGAGTCGTGAGCCGTGTGTGGGTATATAGTGGGGCCCGGTATGGTACCCCGGGGCAAGAAAGTGATGCTGTGTATACAGACAGTGAGCCTGGCAGAGGGACCACTACCTACCGGTGATAGTATTTGAGCTCGGCGGATATCCGGAAGATACCGACCGGAGTTGAGAGATGATACGGGCCGATCCGAACTGACGGAGCCCGTGGACCGATCCGGACTGACGGAGCTCTATATATATGAGGATTTACGTGCCGATGCTGGGCACAGGTTTCATGATGTTTTAGAGTGTCGATACTAGACACTCAGGTTCCATGATTTTGATGTGTCGCGAGGGACACACGTTGATTTATATCCTTATACCTCCGTGCATATGCTTTATGATATTTACATGCATGATGTTTTATGTCATTGGGTGACACGTGGACGAGATCCACATACATACAGACATTGATTATATAGTTGGATAATATCCACATAATTAGACTTCATGATATAGTTGACATTGATTCATGTTGATTACTTTGATCATACCTCATATTTATGATATGTCGTTACCTGAGGCACTGACACGAGCACATGGGATTACACTCATCTATAGATGTTTACCCTGGCCACCTTTTCATGCTTCAGATTTATTCATATTGAGGATATTATTATTACTGATCGTATTGACCTAGGATTGTGTCATACATACGATTTCTGCTCTGCGATGTTTTCTATTCACGAGTTGGCAACTCACCTCCGTTGTGCCACAGTTCTTGCAGGTTTTGCCGTACAGGTTTCATTGCGGTTTTTCTGGCACACTGCTTCCTTTCTGGGTGATTGCTTTGGTAGGTGGATTCACTCGCATCGTGACCACCCTTGTATTTATTTTAATCAGTTGTATATAGTAATTCCATCAACCAAACTTGTATATTGTTTCAGACTTAGAACCAGTTGTGTATTATTTCGACCTTAGAGTCGCGAGTTGTAGTATTATGGTTTTCATGCAGATTTTGAGTTTCCTTTTGAGTTTTGATCCTCGCCCTTCGGCGTTGTATATTATATTGCTTGCGTGGTTGTTACCGTCGATTGACGAAGAGCTAGCTCCCGCTTGGGGATGCCTTTTATCATTGCATATATTATTCTTGTTGTACCCCATTTGGGGCCAGTATTTACAAAGGAAACTCTGCCGAAATTTTCAGAAAAAATTAGAGATTTTAAAAACGCATATTCAGTTTACTTATTTAAAAACCTTGCTTTTAAAACATATTTTCTTTACTTCTTAAAAACTAGTTTTCTTTATTTACTCCTTAAAATGGTTTTAGATTTCTGTGCTTTTGGCTTACTTGAATTAGATGAGGTCCTATAGACTTCATATGATTCAAGGGCCAGTCACGTGCTATTTCGGGACGTGACAGTTTTACGGGCGTTCGGTGCTTGCAAAAGTTTTTATTTTCGCTTCCTTCTCGGCCGCGGCCTCCACGGTGCGGGCACCGAAACCTAACATAGTATCAGAGCCACTCCATAAATCTTAACTAGTTAGTTTGCACTTATTTAGAGTTTTGATCGAAGGATTTTTCCAAATTGCATTTCTAAATCGTCGCTTGCTGTTTGAATTTTAAAGTTGTTCAAAAAATTGTTCTGGTTGCTTTAAAATTAAATGCAGGTAATAATAGAGGCCACGAAGAAATTGGATCCCCTGATCCTAAATTTTGGCCGTGGAACCGCCACCCAACATGGTATTTGGCCGCGATTCCGCTGTCAACTTTGGGCCATTGTACCCCAAATTTCTTCAGGTGCTTTAGTATATAAAAATGTGATTTTTGGGATATTTAATTTTAGCCCAGATTTATTTGAGTACTGGTTTGTACTTAGGGCCAATGCGGAAAGTTTTAGTCGATCAAAATTTTGAATTCATGGTTTTCAGTGCGTTTGTTAGTTTCTGCGGCCGTGAATATCACAGCGCGGTACAATCTGACCAGCTGCTATATGTACAATCAGATGGGTTTACGAACATGATATTCACGTTGATGTTCTGTGTTGCACTGATATTAAGGATGGATTGTCGTGATGGATAACCTTATGTGCAATGTTAGATGTACAGTTCAGATTCATTTGTATATTGATTATTACAGGACGGGCGTTCGACATGCGGATTGCTGTTTCTGCCAGTTTATATATTCTTTTATTAGGGCACGACCGGATTGAGGTCGATATCACCGTTGTATATATATTTTCTTTTCTGTACTAGGATTACCCCGCGGAGGAGTGCTCGAATAGCCCGGTTCTAGAGAGCAACGGCCCACATCTCATGGCATTGAGACCGGAGGGCCTTACTCTAGAATTAGCAGGCTATTCGCCGCACTCGTAGGGGTTATAGGTTGACCCACGGTGGGGTGCCTAAGTTACCGGATTCCGTGAAGTGCAGGGTGGCCCATTCATTTTGTTGATTGGGGTTGCCTCACTTTGGGGATTGGTGTAACATTTTGAAATATTTTAGATAATTAATTATTTTATTTATTTAATTAAAAATGTTATTTTAATAATTTTATTTTAATAATAAGACCTTTTTATATGTTGTGTAAGAAATTAAGTAATTTGAATATTTAGTTTGTAACATTAGTGGTTAAGAAGGGTTTTAATAAAAATTGTTAGCTTCATTGTGTATTATAATATAGTGGGAGGGTTTATATGTTAATGTGTTGATTATAGGATTAGGTTATATTGAACCTCATAGACACCACACCTTAGGTTAAACCTTATGCATACACCTCCTACTTACATGAGTTCATACCATCCTTCATGGTGACACCTCCTCCTAACCTTATCATTTCTTATCCTTACCTCTTTCATAATTATTTCAGTTGATATATTAAGATTTGAAACAAATAACCTAGTCTAGTGAAAATCCTCTACCTCATTTATGAAAGAGAAAAGAAATGAAATGCTACGTATTTGTGTTCCTCAACTCAAACCCTCAAACTAGGACCTTTTGGACTTGTGCAATTCTTGAAGAGCCATTCAGTTGATCTTTCAAATAGGTATAATCTCTGACCCTATAGATTTTTATTACAAGTACTGTTTAGAGTAGAATGTAGAAATCGGTAAATATTGTATTTTGTTAGATTCTTGCTTTGTTTTGAACTGCTATGAGTTAGTTAATATTTTAGAAAAATCAAATAATACAGTAACCTTGTAAATTGGACCTAGAATATACACTAGAAACACGGACCCATTCTATGAATTTTCGATCGGCGAAAATCCCCATTTTCCCGATCTCACCGGTTTTTCGTGGGAGTTGGCTATTGAGTTTTCTAGAGTAGCTCTCTGTATATATTTTAGGGTATCTGGTATAGTTAGATTATGTTATATGTTCTGTATATAAAATCTAGAAGCAAATTCTTGTTTTGGTTATAGTTCTAAATACAATATGGATATTTCGTATCACGATTCTGTTTTCCCAGTTACGAATAGCATGGGGTTAGTTCAGGTTAGTAGGTTTTAGATAGTTCACAATATTCGCACGTAGCACGTTTAGTATGTAAGTCTTGTAGTTTCACGTTTTCGCCATATCGGAGTTTAGCCGTTTCTTATATGAAAGTTAATTTCGATATTAGGTTCGACCGCGGGGACTTCGGAGGCCCCAAGGAAGGGAAATGGATTGATGTATCCGAGTAGATTCGGCGTGTTCCGGTGAGTAGACTAAACATCTACCGGGGGATTTTGTATGGATGGCGTAATACGCCCGTGATTATAAATTTAGTTATAATTGTTTTCCATTTACATTGTGCGTATAATTAGAACTAAAAACTTTATCATATGCATTCATATCTATAAATCACCATGTCTAACAATTACTAGGAAACTGCACTATTTATCGATGAGTCATGTTGCACGCACACATACCTAAATGTTACACTATACCTCATCGGTATTGACATGTCACGTACCTACTTAGAACTTATTATGTCATGTATGATTCACTTCATACCATAAGCATCATTAATAGTAATTAGTTTGCATCAATGTTATTATGGACACTTATTATATTTTACTTTCAATTGTTATTATTGTAGTATAAGGTGTATTGAATTATGAAGATTTCTGGTTTTGAGTGTTATGCACTATTAAGTTATATTCGGCAGTTCTTCATGATTGATGTGATATGTCCACCATGAGATGCTGTTTTTATGATTTGGCTTTATTTCGGACCGAGTGGGGGAGCTATACGGTTGCGGATTTTTACGTTATCCAGACTGAGCGGGGGAGTATACAGTCGGATTCATGGTGGACCCGGTCGAGACCGAGGGGTAGGAAAGCCGCATTTGAGGCGAGGAGCCTAGCGAGAATACTCGATACCGGAGATAGTTATAAAACACGGCAGATATCTGGAGGATACCGACTGGTGTTGCTGATTGTCAGGATTGTTCGGAGAACGATGCCTGCTAAACCAGAAGATTTGTGTCGATTTTGGACACGAAAAAATGAATCTTATTTGGAAATGACCAATATTTTGAATATTTGATGAGAGTTCAGTGTTGTTTTATACAGTCATTTAGTACATTTTCATGCATAAATGTGCTATCATACATCATGCTTACCTTTGTTTGCTACTACTCTATTTCGTCATGCTTACAATATCAACTGTTAGATGTTAGATTTACTCACTGAGTTTGCAAATCACCCAGTTGTGCCTTAGTTCCTTGCAGGAGACGCATAGACGCATAGCTGCCTTGTAGACACACTTATCAGATTTTCTCGCTTGTCTTGCTGGGTGGGTTGCATATGTAGTAACCTCCTATTTTAGTATATGTATTTTGGATCTAGTATTACTCCATCAGACCCTATATATTTGACTTAGAACGAAACATGCTTGTATATGTTTTGATTCGATTGAGTGAGATCGGCTAGTTGTATTAGTTTTTGCTTTCTTTACTTATGCATATATTCTTCGCTTTGAGCGTCGTATTGTTATTGCATGGGTTATATTTTTCCGTTGTTGGATGTTGTTTTGCTCCCTATTAGGGACGTCGTTTATTTAAACATTATATAACTGTTTTTAATTATAATTAAAAATGGAGGTGCTGTCGAAATTTTAAATGCTAAAAATCAGTTGTTTAAATTTCATTTCTTAAAAATCATTCGACATGCTACCTCATTCTTTTACTTTAAAACTGAATTTTTTTCTTAATTTCGCAAATAGGGTTTTGATCTTGGTTTTCTGGCTTACTCGGATTGTGTCGGCATCTTTAGATGTCATACAATCTAAGTGCCGGTCACGCACCAAATTTCGGATCGTGACAAAATTGGTATCAGAGCTTAGGATTAACCTTACGGAACCTAGGAGCGACTTGATGTTAATAGGCTTAAATTTCGTTATTTAAACCGACCTTTTGTTTGATGGAGTAGGTGACTTAGGATGAGTAAAGTACCGTACATATGTTCCGCGGCATATTTACGATACGATACTCAGCCCAAGTAACCTTAGGATGTATATCTTGATTAATCCTTCCTTTGACTCCCTATTATAGCTGTTCCTATTTGTACGCCTTATCAACTCTCGTTTCTTGTTCCAGGTACTATGGCTACACGAGCTAGGCGAGCCGCAGCCATAGATGCAGCTCGGACAGATCCGTCTATGACAGCGACTGACGCACAGGACATTCAGGCGGTACCAGGGCATGTTGATCCTCCTCCTCCAGATAGACTGACTAGGATAGAGGAGAGCATGTTAGGCTTATAGCAGATGATGGGGCAATTGACTGGGGCCACCCGTGTTCAGAGACAGGATTAAGTATCGACGATAGTAGAGCCCGTTATACAGCCCGTACAGACTGTCGCACTTGTAGACTCGAGAGTTATGGAGGTATCACTTCCGGAGTTCATGAGGTTGAGGTCTCCAGTGTTTATGGGGACAGACGCAGCAGAGGATCCTTAGTCATTTCTTGATAGGATGGCTAGGATCGGCAGGTCATTGAGATGTTCAGATGCGAGGTCGGTGGAGCTGACCAGTTTTCGATTAGAGGGACTTGCACAGACATGGTGTGAGTCGATGGAGAGAGGGCGAGCCGCATGTCTTTCTCCGATATCATGGACAAAGTTTTCTGAGGTTTTACTTACCAGATTCCTTCCATAGAGCATGAGACATGCTAGAGCCAGCAGTTTCGAGGCGTTACGAAAATCTGTAGATATGCCGGTGGCAAAGTATGACTTGCAGTTCACCCAGCTATCACGCTATACTCCATACTTAGTTCCTACGGAGGAGCTCCGGGTGAAGAGGTTTGTGAGGAGTCTGGATACACAGCTGTTCTTTGCTATACGCTCCCAGCATTTCGATACTTATACACAGGCCATGGACGCAGCTATGCGAGTAGAGGAGCATCTGAACGAGACATTGATCATTCCTGAGCCGAAGAGGACCAGACCTATTGGGTCAGTTACCAGGCAGTTTTGCAGAGGTCGAGGCAGACACATTCCAGGCTGCAGTTTTGGTCGAGGTTGGGCCAAGGGCCAGATGTTCAGCTCATACCCCGAGGAGCAGAGGCCGCCTCCGACATGTTTTAGTTGTGGCCGTCCAAGGGATTACGATAGGGATTGTAGACTCCAGGGAGGAACTGTATTTCCACAGGCTGCTTTACCCCCTCCTCCTTCTACTTCGATGGCATTACTTCCTCCACCAGCTGGTACTATGCGCCAGGCCGTTGCACCGCGAGTTCGGGGTTTTGCAGGACGTTTTCAGAGAGGACGAGGATATCGAGGAAGAGGACGTCAGGATGCTGGTAGGTGCCAGGCTCGGGTTTTTTCTTTGACTCCACAGGATGCCCAGGCATTCAATGCAGTTGTGACAGGTACTCTTTCAATATGTTCCATATACGCGCATATTTTATTTGATCCCAGTTCTACGCACTCTTACGTGTCTGCACACTTTGCACTTTCTCTGGGGAGAGATTCGTCGTTGTTAGAGTTACCGCTTGTCGTGATTACTCCTGTGGGAGATTCTTTTGTAGCCCGACACGTATTTAGATCCTGTTCTGTACGTATTGGTGATAGGAATTCGTTAGTCGATTTGATTCTCTTGGATATGCTAGATTTTGATATACTTCTCGGTATGGATTGGCTGGTCGCTTGTCATGCTTACGTTGATTGTCGGGGGAAAGCGGTCAAATTCTGTTTTCCAGGCGAGCCGATTTTTGTTGTGCAGGGAGACTACAGTGTAACTCCTGCCAACCTGAATTCTGCTCTTTGTGCGGGACAGCTCTTGAAGAAGGGTTGTCATGGTTTCTTAGCATTTATTCAGGATGTGGGAGCCACTGAGGTTCCATTGGACCAGGTTCCGATCGTACGAGAATTTCCTGATGTATTTCCTGCTGGGTTACCAGGATTGCCGCCTGAACGCGATATCGAATTTTGCATTGACTTGATTCCGGGTGCAGGGCCTATTTCTATACCACCCTATCGGATGGCCCCGACGGAGCTGAAGGAGCTCAAGGGTCAGTTGCAAGAATTGCTTGATAGGGGGCTCATTCGTTCGAGTGTATCGCCGTGGGGAGCTCCTGTCCTATTCGCTAAAAAGAAGGAAGGCAACATGAGATTGTGCATCGACTACAGGCAGCTGAATCGAGTTACGGTGCGAAATAGGTATCCATTACCTTGTATTGACGACTTGTTCGATCATCTGCAGGGAATTGGCTATTTCTCGAAGATTGATTTGCGGTCAGGGTATCACCAATTGAGAGTTCGGACGGATGACATTCCGAAGATTGCTTTTCGCACACGATATAGGCATTATGAGTTTTTGGTGATGTCGTTTGGACTCACCAATGCCCCAGCAGCTTTCATGGATATGATGAATCATATATTCAGGCTGTTTCTTGATCAGTTCATTATCGTATTCATTGACGATATTCTTGTATACTCCCGTAGTCGAGAGGAGCATGAGCAGCACTTGCGAATTACATTGCAGATTTTGAGGGAACACAAGCTGTTCGCTAAATTCTCCAAATGTGCTTTCTGGCTGGATAGTATGGATTTCTTGGGTCACGTAGTTACGAGAGATGGTATACGTGTGGACCCAAAGAAGATCGAGGCAGTACAACACTGGGCCAGACTTGTATCAGTTACGGAAATTCGCAGCTTCTTGGGTTTGGCCGGTTACTACCGACGTTTTGTGCAGGATTTTTCTCGTATCGCTGCTCCGCTGACCGGGTTGGCTCGAAAGGAAGTTCCATTTCTTTGGACCGAGGCTTGCGAGCAGAGTTTTCAGTAGTTGAAGACTCGCTTGACGACCACACTGGTCTTATCTTTACCTTCAGGGTCAGGCGGCTTTGTTGTTTATTGCGATGCCTCTCGAGTGGGTTTAGGCTGTGTGTTGATGCAGAACGGCAGGGTCGTCGCTTATGCTTCTCGGCAGTTGAAGAAGCACGAGCAGAACTATCCTACTCATTACTCAGAGATGGCTACGGTGGTCTTCGCACTCAAGATTTGGAGGCATTACTTATACGGTGAGTCGTGCCAGATATTCATAAACCACAAGAGCTTAAAGTATATCTTTCAACAGCGGGATCTGAATTTGAGGCAGCGTCGTTGGATGGAGCTCATAAAGGACTATGATTGCGAGATTCTCTATCATCCGGGCAAGGCGAATGTGGTGGCAGATGCCTTGAGTCGGAAGCCTGGAGGTATCTTATCTTATTTGAGCACAGTGCAGAGGCAGTCTTCCGCAGATTGGCAGATTTTATGTGACAGCCGAGTACAGTTTGAGTTTACGTCGACCGGAGGACAGCTCGCTCATGTCCGCACCCGTCCACAGTTACTGGATCCCATTCGAGAGGCTCAGTCCGACGATGCTCGGTTGTCAGAGATCATAGAGCAGGTTAGGCAGGGTAAGGATTTAGAGTTCGTGATTAATGACCATGGAGTGTTACGATTTGGGACTCGTCTTTGTATGCCAGATTCTGAGGGACTGAGACGCGAGATCTTAGAGGAGGCGCATCGGTCAGCATATAGTATTCATCTGGGTTCCACCAAGATGTATCATAACTTAAGAGACTTCGACTGGTGGGAAGGGATGAAGAGAGATGTCACGGATTTTGTTTCGAGATGCTTGACTTGCCAGCAAGTCAAGGCCGAGCATCAGAGGCCGGCAGGAGAGTTACAGCCCTTGCCCATTCCGGAGTGGAAATGGGAGCAGATCTCCATGGATTTTATTGTGGGTCTGCCCAGGACTAGCAGAGGGTATGATTCCATCTGGGTGATTGTGGATCGATTGACAAAGATAGCTCACTTTCTTCCGGTGAAGACGACTTATGGATATACGCAGTATGCCCAGATCTACATTGATGAGATTATGCAATTGCATGGAGTTCTGACTTGCATTTTGTCCGATAGAGGCACACAGTTCATCAGCCGATTATGGCAGAAACTTCAAGAGGCTCTAGGCACTCGATTGAGTTTCAGTACAGCTTTCTACCCGCAGACCGACGGTCAGTCAGAGCGGACCATACAGACTCTTGAGGATATGTTCTGAGCTTGCAGTCTAGATTTCGGTGGCAGTTGGGATCGTCACTTTCCCTTGATAGAGTTTTTCTACAATAACAGTTTTCAGGAGACGATTCAAATGATCCCCTTCGAAGCTTTGTATGGGAGAAAGTGTCGATCGCCCGTTTGTTGGACAGAACTCAGTGAGAGCAACATTTTGGGACCGCAGCTATGTAGGGTTCCTTGGCACGCTAATGAAGTCACACAAGGCATCAACCATGCCAATTTCAAATTTTACAAGTGCCGAGAAACCCTAATACGGATTCGTTGACTAGAGTTTAGGCGAAAAGTGAAACTAGTTAACAAATTAACTAAAAGTAAGAAGCTACAACCTTTGTAGATCCGGTTATCCACTTCCTTAGCTCCACGTAGACGTCCCCTCGCTGTCCATCTCGAATCCCGGACTCTTGCGTCGGCTTCATCGGAGAAATGGGCGGGCTAGGTCGTCGGCTTCGATGCCGAAGATGATCTACGTCGAGGCAACACAAGATCAAGCTCCAACTTCACCAAGTCATGAAACTTGTGAAGAAAACACCCTATACTTCTTGGCAAGAGGTAGAGGGTGAAGAAATAGGAGGTGGGTTCACTTTAGAATTGGATTTCTTACTCTTTTGCTCAAGATGCCATTAGAGCTAGTAAGCTTTCTTCTTGAAGATGAAGAAGAAGATGAAGATAGAATATGATAAGTGATTCTTTAAAACGAAAATAATATCAATACTTATTATATCCTAACCTTGGTTAGGTGTAGAGAAAAGACCATGGTTAGTTTGAATGGTTAGGGTTAAGCATGAAGACAAAATGGTCACTTTAGTCAAAGCTTCATGAAGCTTCAACAACAAACAAAGAAAGCCACCATTTTCTCTTTTATCTTTTCCAAAATAAATAAATAAATAAATAAGTAAGGAAAAGAAAAACCCTAACCATTACATAACCATGGTTTAATCCTTACACATACTCAAGTAAACATGTATCATCAAACATGATACAATCAAGTGTACATAAAAATATATCACATATACAATGTGCACATCAAGTGAGAAAAACCTTTTAAAGTGAACCAATACTAGTTACTGCAAAGTAATATATCAAATATATAATTATACATTAAATCATTAAATTAACACTTGATTCAATGATCCGGTCATGTCGCACATAACTGACTAGTATTCAATGTATCGATTTATCGAATCAATGATTCGATAACTAGGTTATATCGCATACAACCAATCGAAACATTCATCGCGAAAATGAAATACGGTATCACATACTCGCATTATTCTCGGTCCCGCACATATCTTATATGCGCTCCTATTTCGTTTCGCTTGAGCCAGGAAACCTTTGTGTAGGACTCTAAAGAATCGTCAATACGCCGGTAGCAGATGATGATCATATCAAGCACCCACAAGCCGCAAGCGGTCTGCTAAACGTAACGGCCACCCGGGTATTGAGCGATCAGAAGATCGACGAGCAAGCCCGCTCACACTCCTGTGAATCCAACCAGTAACACTTACCGTACAGTCCGGTCTGTTCGTCTGATATGTCGCATATCAAGTCTAGGGGTGGTAAACGTCAGACCCCAATAACCGATAAGTCGTGCCGATGTGAGGCTCATAACGGGTCGAGAAACTACTGGTAACACTTACCAGCAAATCTCTGATCAGCCCTGGCCAGGGACTTCCCTGTTACGGCCAATCGAGCACAGCGCAACATCAACCCCCAATACCGGGAGAGACGAAACCCCTCCTATCGCTCATTGCCTCCATGTGACTCGGGACTGTACCCAAAAACCACCGTTTTGCACGCCCTCATGGACGTGGTAAGGTGGAGATCAAAGCACGGTGGGAATCACACAAGACTCTATGACGATCTCGGGTCTACAGACTAACCTGTACAAGTGTCACCTGAGAACTGCCATCTGACGTGAGGTATAATACCATCTGGGAGTTCTCGGCGAGTCCGTCCAGTGTACCCAGTCTCCATTGAGCACCCGTATACCATCTCTGATGTCAAACACCAATAGATATGGGATCATCCATCGCCCATCTCATGGGTCGAGAAGCGTATACGCTAGTCTACTCTGGTATATCGATGCCCCATCTCGATACACCCACGACTAGGGACCTTGAAGGATGTACCTATGGACTACCATGTCACCACTAGTATGATCTGCATCATAGTCTAGGTAGTCAAGTACACATCCTAAGGGCTTTATCAACATGTAACTATAAGACAGTTTAAAGAGACTAGTATGCATGTTAAGATAAAGAGCAACCAGATAGCATACTATCATATCGAGCAAGAAAGTCATCTCTATATATGTCCAAGCATCCAATATAATATACATCATCTGTACAATACTGGCCTCTAGGGCATACATACAACTAACAATCTCCCACTTGCACTAGGGCCAGCTGCTGTAGTATCGCATACCGAGCATCCCGAAGAGTCTCTCAAACTGTATCTGGGGAATGGCCTTTGTGAGTGGATCCGCCGTGTTGTTCTTCGTGTCAACCCTCCTGACCTCGATCTCCCGGCGATCAACTATCTCCCGGATCAGGTGATACCGCCTCAGAATATGCCTGGATCGCTGATGGGACCTAGGTTCCTTGGCTAAAGCCACCGCTCCATTGTTATCGCAATACAAAGGTATTGGATGCCCAATGGATGAAACCACTCCAAGTTCAGTAATGAACTTCTTGATCCAGACAGCCTCTTTGGCAGCATCGTTGGCAGCGATGTATTCAGCCTCCATCGTCGAGTCTGCCACGGTTTCCTGCTTGGAACTCTTCCAGCTAACCGCCCCTCCGTAAAGGGTAAAGACAAATCCCGACTGCGACTTAGAGTCGCCCTTATCACTTTGGAAGCTCGAATCGGTAAAGGACTCCACTTGGAGTTCTCCGTTACCATACACCAAGAGCATCTCTTTAGTCCTTCGCAAGTACTTGAGAATGCTCTTCACAGCTGTCCAGTGACTCTCTCCAAGATCAGCTTGATACCTGCTCACTACACTTAGTGAGTATGCTCATCGGGTCTGGTACATAGCATCGCGTACATGATAGAGCCTACAGCCGAAGCATAGGGTATCCCTTGCATGCGAGCTCTCTCCAAATCAGTCTTGGGAGACATCTCTTTGGAGAGAGTGACTCCAGAGATCGCGGGCAAGTTCCCACGCTTGGATTCTTCCATACTAAACCTCTTTAGTATGGTGTCAATGTACCTGGATTGTGACAATCCCAATATCCGTTTGGATCTATCTCTATAGATCCTAATTTCCAATATGCATGAGGCATCACCAAGATCTTTCATTGAGAATCTTTGTGATAAGAAGAGCTTGACCGATTGCAGCATAGGAATATCATTTCCTATCAAGAGTATGTCGTCCACGTACAATACGAGGAAGACAACCTTACTCTCTGCTACCTTCTTGTAGATACAAGGTTCATCTGGGTTTTTGACGAAATCAAACTCTTTGATAACGACGTCAAAGCAGATGTTCCAACTCCGCGATACTTGCTTTAATCCATAAATGGATTTAAGCAGCTTGCACACCTTCCCGCTGCTCCCACTGTCAACGAAGCCCTCTGGCTGAGTCATGTACACGCACCCTTCTAAATCACCGTTTAGAAAGGCGGTCTTAACATCCATTTGCCAGATTTCGTAGTCATGATATGCAGCGATGGCAAGCATGATCCGGATGGATTTAAGCATAGCCACTGGAGAAAAGGTTTCATCATAGTCCACACCTGGTCTTTGACGAAAACCTTTTGCAACAAGTCTAGCTTTGAAAGTCTCCACTTTCCCATCTACACCAAGTTTTTTCTTGAAGATCCACTTGCTCCCAATGGGTTTTACCCCTTCAGGAGCAACTTCCAAAGTCCATACTTTGTTGGTGTACATGGATTCCATCTCGGACCGCATAGCATCCAGCCATTTCACTGAGTCCCTACTCTTGATGGCCTGCTCGAAGCTAGTTGGGTCATCATCCTCCATGATGCAATCCTCGCTCCCACCATCCATAAGAAAACCGTAGTATCTTCCAGGTGGGTGAGGAACCCTACTAGATCGGCGGAGTGGCTGGGGTTCATTGGGAGCTACTGAATCTTCTGGTTCCACTAAATCTTCAGTTACGGTTTGTGTATCTGGAACCTCTTCCAGCTCTACCACTTTTCCACTAATTTCTTTTTCAAGGAATTCCTTTTCTAAAAAGGTGGCATGTTGAGCAACAAACACTTTTTGTTCCTCACTGTGGTAGAAAAAATACCCATATGAGTTCTTTGGATATCCCACAAACTTGCAAAGAACTGACCGTGCCTCGAGCTTGTCCGGATTTTGTCTTTTGACATAGGCTGGACAACCCCATATCTTAACTCGTTTAAGATATGGCCTCTTCCCACTCCATATCTCATATGGTGTGGTAGGTACAGATTTAGATGGAACTTGATTCAATAGGTATGCTGCTGTCTCCAGCGCATATCCCCAGAAGGAAATAGGTAACTCAGCTGTGCTCATCATAGAGCGCACCATATCTAATAGGGTGCGGTTCCTCCGTTCTGATACACCGTTGTGCTGTGGTGTATATGGAGGAGTCAGCTGAGAGAGAATCCCGTTCTCTTTTAGGAAGTCCAGGAATTCATTGCTCAAGTATTCACCTTCTCGATTAGATCGAAGGATTTTAATACTTTTTCCGGTTTGGTTCTCGACTTCTTGTTTATATTCTCTAAATTTCTCAAAAGCATCAGACTTGTGTCTTATCAAGTACACATGTCCGTATCTTGAGAGATCGTCAGTGAATGTAATGAAGTACGAAGAACCATCCCTGGCATGTGTAGACATGGGACCGCATACATCACTATGTATTAGTCCTAAGAGTTCGGTAACTCTTTCTCCGTGTCCCGTAAACGGAGTTTTGGTCATCTTGCCTTTGAGACATGACTGGCAAGTGTCATAAGATGAAAATTCGAATGGTTTCAAATATCCATCCTTATGCAACTTAGCCAGTCGTGTTACATTGATGTGACCCAGTCTACAATGCCATAAGAAGGATTCGTTCAGTTCTGAACTCTTCCTCTTGTGTGTGTTTGTTATGCTCAGAACTGTTGATTGATTTAGAACATAAATGCCATTGCACAACGTGCTTGATCCAACCAACTTTTGGTTACGGAAAATGTTCATAACATTATCCTGTAATACAAAATTATATCCCTCTTTACTCAATAAAGAAACCGATATAATGTTGCATATCAGGTTCGGCATGTAATAGCATTCGTTCAGAACCAATGTATTACCAGTTGGTAATACAAGGTGATATTCCCCGACAGTCTTAGCTGCAACAATTGCACCATTTCCAACTCTAATGTCTTTATCACCTTCTCCAAGTTCTCTACCTTTTCTAAGCCCATGTAACTGATTACATATATGGGATCCTGACCCGGTATCTAATACCCAGGACGTAGGGCAAATGGAGAAACAGTTCTCTGTAACGAACACACCCGAAGAAAATGCATCACCATGTACTTTCTTCAATCGGGTGGCATGGGAATCCTGGTATTCCCCTATATCCTGTTCATTCCTATAACTCTTATAAGAAAGAACGGAACCAACGTTCCCCAGCATAGTATAACATGCGGGTTCAGTCAATACATCCATATTATTATCTTTATTAGGGCATGACATGGTCGCTACCTGGAGAGAGAGAGAAGAAAACACTTTAGCGTATGCTCTTGCAAGATCAGATTGGTTATTATCTTATCTAATCAGGATGGCTCCCACTGGTTTTTATCAAATCTTCCTTCAAACCTTAAAAGGAAAGACTAGCCGGGATTAATTACACCTTACAACTTCGTCGATCTTTCAGCCAGGCCAGTGTCGGTACTTTGAGGGAGGTTCCCCGTGCTTTCGCACGGACCTAATTAAAGTAAACCTCGTTTTCCCAGAGGCGTAACCCCGTTGACACCTTTCTAGACACCTACTTGATCGGCTAATTGTAATGTGTAAAACTCTCCCAGAAGTAACTCTTACTCGCAGTGGGTATCGGGATCCAACTATCTCATAGAAGGTATGCAATCTCATTGCAAATTTCAACACTTGAAATTCCCGATAATGCTTTTGCCCAAAACGATCTATGACCTTGACAAGGTCAACAAACCATAGACCGTAAGTTAAGTTCAACCCGTCATTTTTTGATTGAATTAAACCCACCCGCACGACCCTTGATAAGGTCAACAAGGCCGTACGACTACCCTAACTCAATCTGCATCATATGCATAAGCAGATAAATACTGGTTAGCTACCGCACACTGCGCCTTGACAAGGTCAACAAACGCAGCACAAATACTAAACAGGAATTATCTGAAATGACGGAGGGCTACGACAGGTTTTTCTGAAAACCTATTGCGTAATGAACTTGATATCGTTGTAGAATCAAATGAAGTTTTTGAAATGGAGTGATTTTGAGGCTTTTCTAGTTTTGCTAAAGGGGTCACTCCCGGTGAAGGGATCGTCGGCCCTTTCCTTGTCGAATGAGGTGCGGGATATATCATATATATCACTGTGCAAAGCAGAAACTATAGAAGCAATCAAAAGTCAAACCGAGCGTGTAGCATCTGCCAGTTATTGCTAAAGGGGTCACTCCCGGTGAAGGGATCTCGGCCCTTTCCTCATCGAATAAGGTGCAGGGTATATCATATATACCGCTATGCAAAGCAAAACTGTAGCTACCCTTTTTTTTAATTTAAAATTTGATTCTGCAACATCTTTTAGGTTTCTTTTCTTTCATTAATCACATTAATGAAGTCCCATCATTTAAGTCACTTAAGCACCACAGATAAATACGACGTACGCTTATGCCATCCGCATTTGCCTCGATGTCCCCTCGTGCACCGTTAGGTTAGGTAACTAACGACAGAGCAGGGCAGGGCTAGTGCGGGTGCAAAACATAAGTAACGTCTATATAATATATCATATATACTATTTTCTATATCCATCAGAACATATCAAATGATCACATCACAGATATCGCAGCAGAAAATATCATATGAAATATTGGATATACTAGGACGTCCGTGTTTTTAATACGAGCCAGTATAAAACACGGATTCCACGGTCGTGATGAATAGCCAATCCCACACCCCTAGACCCCTATGAGAGCGGCAAGCAACCCTACCAATTCTAGGGTTAGGAGACCCGGACTCGACTCCTCGAGATGGTCTCCCACTGGACCTTAGAACCCGGTTACTTGTGCTCCCCTCCTTGGGTCTATCCTAATGCGGAAAAGTAAATAATATACAAACGGTGACATCTTCCGCAACCTGGAAGTGCCCCAATAAAAGAATATTACAAACAAGTTTTTACATGAATGAAAATGAAAAACACTCATCTCACATAAAAACCCCCGGCTATTCAAACACGACGATCCAATATAACATATCCAGCAACACATAACATCACATGTCATCAACGTAAGTAAACATGCGTATCCCAATTGTCGTTGGCATATAGCAACGAAACCGGCGATATCACATATTACACTTATGGTCACAGAAAAGAAAGTGTAAAACTACAACAGTTGGAATCCGCAACCTCTTTAGACATCGCATGCCTAATCAAATGAAATACTTAGACATCACATGCCTAACAATTATAAACCCCGCATTTTAGTCCCATTATCGAAAACTCTTTTCAATATCAAGTGAGACTAAACCGCTAGATTTATAACATTCATCCAGTTATCTCATAACTGTTTATGAATTCCAATTATTGTATCCCATTCCGGATAAATAGAAAATATTAAACTTTCCGATCGAACATTCGAACACCCAAGTTTTCCCGAAACCGTTCAACACATGAAATAAGTTCAAAGACGTTCACTTCATGCCTCAGTACCAACGGTCCAGCCGTAGAAGGGTCAAGCCAACGCCTCACATGTGGCACGCCGTACTGCCCCAAACCCTAAGGTTCAAAGGACAGTTCAAGACGGTCACATAATCGAGTTAAGTTTTGTTGTCTTCTAGAGGGACCATCGCGTTACTTGCACTACTCAGAACGTCCTTAAACCACAGAAAAATCCAACACTTGGAAATTTCAGGCAGGGGAAAAAGTGGGTATTTATATCCGGTCGAACTTTTTAACATATTCTAAAATTATCCGGAAAACACATAGGCAAAGTTTGAAATTTCCGATCGAATCATCGAAGCTCCAAAATACCCCAGAAAACTCAACTCTTGAGTGCAAATTAAAAATTCCCAGAAAACTCAGCACCTGAAAACATGAATTACTGTGCAAAGTTTAAAGGCAAATCCCATCAAGTGGCCGCGGAACCGCTGCAGAAGCCAGGCTTCTGCCGCGGTTCCGCCGCGCTTTAGAGGCATCATGAGATAATTTTTGCACCGTAATTCTTAGAATTCCCTGCTGAATTTTTTAAGCATTTTTAATCTGGAAAAAACCCAGTATTTGAAAAAAGTCCAGAGAGCAATTTGTTTTAGGGTTTCGATGTTCATTCGGGTTTCAAACGTCGTCTAGACTTCGCTTAAGGCTCTAGCTAGGCTCTGATACCACTGTAAGGTTCCTTGGCACGCTAATGAAGTCACACAAGGCATCAACCATGCCAATTTCAAATTTTACAAGTGCCGAGAAACCCTAATACGGATTCGTTGACTAGAGTTTAGGCGAAAAGTGAAACTAGTTAACAAATTAACTAAAAGTAAGAAGCTACAACCTTTGTAGATCCGGTTATCCACTTCCTTAGCTCCACGTAGACGTCCCCTCGCTGTCCATCTCGAATCCCGGACTCTTGCGTCGGCTTCATCGGAGAAATGGGCGGGCTAGGTCGTCGGCTTCGATGCCGAAGATGATCTACGTCGAGGCAACACAAGATCAAGCTCCAACTTCACCAAGTCGTGAAACTTGTGAAGAAAACACCCTATACTTCTTGGCAAGAGGTAGAGGGTGAAGAAATAGGAGGTGGGTTCACTTTAGAATTGGATTTCTTACTCTTTTGCTCAAGATGCCATTAGAGCTAGTAAGCTTTCTTCTTGAAGATGAAGAAGAAGATGAAGATAGAATATGATAAGTGATTCTTTAAAACGAAAATAATATCAATACTTATTATATCCTAACCTTGGTTAGGTGTAGAGAAAAGACCATGGTTAGTTTGAATGGTTAGGGTTAAGCATGAAGACAAAATGGTCACTTTAGTCAAAGCTTCATGAAGCTTCAACAACAAACAAAGAAAGCCACCATTTTCTCTTTTATCTTTTCCAAAATAAATAAATAAATAAATAAGTAAGGAAAAGAAAAACCCTAACCATTACATAACCATGGTTTAATCCTTACACATACTCAAGTAAACATGTATCATCAAACATGATACAATCAAGTGTACATAAAAATATATCACATATACAATGTGCACATCAAGTGAGAAAAACCTTTTAAAGTGAACCAATACTAGTTACTGCAAAGTAATATATCAAATATATAATTATACATTAAATCATTAAATTAACACTTGATTCAATGATCCGGTCATGTCGCACATAACTGACTAGTATTCAATGTATCGATTTATCGAATCAATGATTCGATAACTAGGTTATATCGCATACAACCAATCGAAACATTCATCGCGAGAATGAAATACGGTATCACATACTCGCATTATTCTCGGTCCCGCACATATCTTATATGCGCTCCTATTTCGTTTCGCTTGAGCCAGGAAACCTTTGTGTAGGACTCTAAAGAATCGTCAATACGCCGGTAGCAGATGATGATCATATCAAGCACCCACAAGCCGCAAGCGGTCTGCTAAACGTAACGGCCACCCGGGTATTGAGCGATCAGAAGATCGACGAGCAAGCCCGCTCACACTCCTGTGAATCCAACCAGTAACACTTACCGTACAGTCCGGTCTGTTCGTCTGATATGTCGCATATCAAGTCTAGGGGTGGTAAACGTCAGACCCCAATAACCGATAAGTCGTGCCGATGTGAGGCTCATAACGGGTCGAGAAACTACTGGTAACACTTACCATCAAATCTCTGATCAGCCCTGGCCAGGGACTTCCCTGTTACGGCCAATCGAGCACAGCGCAACATCAACCCCCAATACCGGGAGAGACGAAACCCCTTCTATCGCTCATTGCCTCCATGTGACTCGGGACTGTACCTAAAAACCACCGTTTTGCACGCCCTCATGGACGTGGTAAGGTGGAGATCAAAGCACAGTGGGAATCACACAAGACTCTATGACGATCTCGGGTCTACAGACTAACCTGCACAAGTGTCACCTGAGAACTGCCATCTGACGTGAGGTATAATACCATCTGGGAGTTCTCGGCGAGTCCGTCCAGTGTACCCAGTCTCCACTGAGCACCCGTATACCATCTCTGATGTCAAACACCAATGGATATGGGATCATCCATCGCCCATCTCATGGGTCGAGAAGCGTATACGCTAGTCTACTCTGGTATATCGATGCCCCGTCTCGATACACCCACGACTAGGGACCTTGAAGGATGTACCTATGGACTACCATGTCACCACTAGTATGATCTGCATCATAGTCCAGGTAGTCAAGTACACATCCTAAGCGCTTTATCAACATGTAACTATAAGACAGTTTAAAGAGACTAGTATGCATGTTAAGATAAAGAGCAAACAGATAGCATACTATCATATCGAGCAAGAAAGTCATCTCTATATATGTCCAAGCATCCAATATAATATACATCATCTGTACAATACTGGCCTCTAGGGCATACATACAACTAACAAGCTAGTGCAGGAGACTACAGAAAAGATCCAGTTGATAGGGGACAGGATGAGAGCGACCAAGAGCAGACAAAAATCTTATGCTGATCGACGTCGTCGCAGACTCGAGTTCGATGTGGGAGACCATGTGTTCCTCCGTGTCTCTCCGATGAAGGGTGATGCATTTCGGGAAAAAGGAGAAGCTCAGTCCCAGATATGTCTGACCCTATGAGATTCTGGAGAAGGTGGGTACTGTAGCTTATCGTTTAGCACTTCCACCAAGTTTTCCCGATGTACATCCAGTGTTCCACGTGTCTATGCTTCGCAAGTACCTTCACGATCCCTCTCACGCGATCCAGCATCAGACTTTACAGCTTGAACGGGATTTATCCCACACTGAGCAGCCGGTAGCTATTCTAAACCGGCAGGTAAAGAAACTGAGATCAGGGTACTTCCATCCATGAAGGTTCTTTGGCGAGGACCAAATAGCGAGGAGGTCACTTGGGAGGCCAAGGATGACATACGGAAGAAATTCCCGCATCTTTTTGAAGATACGTGTACTTAAGTTTTAAATTCGGGGACCGAATTTTCTTAAGGGAGAATATTGTAACCTTTTGAAATATTTTAAATAATTAATTATTTTATTTATTTAATTAAAAATGTTATTTTAATAATTTTATTTTAATAATAAGACCTTTTTATATGTAGTGTAAGAAATTAAGTAATTTGAATATTTAGTTTGTAACATTAGTGGTTAAGAAGGGTTTTAGTAAAAATTATTAGCTTCATTGTGTATTATGATATAGTGGGAGGGTTTATATGTTAATGTGTTGATTATAGGATTAGGATATATTGAACTTCATAGACACCACACATTAACTTAAATCTTATGCCTACACCTCCTACTTGCATGAGTTCATACCATCCTTCATGGTGACACCTTCTCCTAACCTTATCATTTCTTATCCTTACCTCCTTCATAATTATGTCAGTTGATATATTAAGATTTGAAAAAAATAATCTAGCCTAGTGAAAATCCTCTACCTCATTTATGAAAGAGAAAAAAAATGAAATGCTAAGTATTTATGTTCCTCAACCCATACCCTCAAGCTAGGACCTTTTGGACTTGTGCAATTCTTGAAGAGCCATTCGGTTGATCTTTCAAATAGATATAATCTCCAATCCTATAGATTTTTATTACAAGTACTGTTTAGAGTAGGATGTAGAATATCGGTAAATATCGTATTTTGTTAAATTCTTGCTCTGTTTTGAACTGCTATGAGTTAGTTAATATTTAGAAAAATCAAATAATACAGTAACCTTGTAAACAGGACCTAGAATATACACTAGAAACACGGACCCATTTTATGAATTTTCGACCGGTGAAAATCCCCCTTTTCTCGATCTCGCCGGTTTTTCGTGGGAGTTGGCTGTTGAGTTTTCTAGGGTAGCTCTCTGTATATATTTTAGGGTATCTGGTATAGTTAGATTATGTTATATGTTCTGTATATAAAATCTGGAAGCAAATTCTTGTTTTGGTTATAGTTCTAAATACGATACGGATATTTCGTGTCACGATTCTATTTTCCCAGTTACGAACATCATGGGGTTAGTTCAGGTTAGTAGGTTTTAGATAGTTCACAATATTTGCACGTAGCACGTTTAGTATGTAAGTCTTGTAGTTTCACGTTTTCGCCGTATCGGAGTTTAGCCGTTTCTTATACGAAAGTTAATTTCAATGTTAGGTTTGACCGCGGGGACTTCGGAGGCCGCAAGGAAGGGAAATGGATTGATGATATCTAAGTAGATTCGACGTGTTACGGTGAGTAAACTAAACATCTACCGGGGGATTTTGTATGGATGGCGTAATACACCCGTGATTATAAATTTAGTTATAATTGTTTTCCATTTACATTATGTATATAATTAGAACTAAAAAATTCATCGTATGCATTCATATCTATAAATCGCCATGCCTAACAATTGCTAGGACACTGCACTATTTATTGACGAGTCATGTTGCACGCGCACATACCTACATGTTACACTACACCTCATCTATATTGACATGTCACGTACCTACTTAGAACTTATTATGTCATATATGATTCACTTCATACGATAAGCATCATTAATAGTAATTAGTTTGTATCAATGTTATTATGGACACTTATCATGTTTTACTTTCAATTGTTATTATTGTAGTATAAGGTGTATTGGATTATGAGGATTTCCAGTTTTGAGTGTTATGCACTATTAAGTTATATTCGGCAGTTCTTCATGATTGATGTGATATGTCCACCATAAGATATTGTTTTTATGATTTGGCTTTATTCCGGACCGATTGGGGTAGCTATACAGTTTCGGATTTTTACGTTATCCGGACTGAGGGGGGGAGTATACAGTCGGATTCCTGGTGGACCCGGTCGAGACCGAGGGGCAGGAAAGCCGCATTTGAGACGGGGAGCCTAGCAAGGATACTCGATACCGGAGATAGTTGTAAAACACGGTGGATATCTGGAGGATACCGACTTGTGTTACTGATTGACAGGATCGTTCAGGGAATGATACCTGCTAAATCAGAAGATTTGTGTCTGTAAATCCCCGTTTCCATCAATGAAAATCCTTCTCTATTTTTCCCTACGTCCCCGAATACTTCTCTTTTCATTTCCCTCGTAATGTTTGTAGGTAATTGATTGCTTAAGATTAATATTGGAAATTTTCCAACCCTTTAAATCAAAGCCAAAACTAAAACCAAAAATATATTTATATAAACTGCCCAAACCCAAATTATATTTACACTTCCCTAAGCCCAACATAAAACAAATAAATTAACTAAACCCTTTTCCTCAGCCCAAAGGAATTATAAAATAAATTAAAACAAACACAAAAAAAGCCTTTGGCCCAGCCCAACTCCCTTCAGCCCGAGCCCGCTCCCCCTCCTCCTTCAAACCCGACCCGCCTCCTTAATTCCTCTTCTTCCCAATGTCTCTCTTTCCCAATCCACATTTCGCGCCAACTCCCGCGACCACGTCGCCGGGCCGTTTCCCACGACCCGCGCACCCCTTGCGATCCCCTCAAACCCCTCGTCGCTTCCCCCTCACTCACTCTCACTTTCAATCTCAAACCTTCTCTCTCTCTCTCTCTCTCTCTCACGAGAAACATCCAGCTTCCTCTACGCGAACCCACTGCCAACTTCACCTCGCCACTCCCTCCGACGACGACGACGACGAACCACCTCATCCTCCTCCCTCGTTTCTCCTCCACCAACAGAGCCCTTCACTACTCTTCCTCCACCAACCAAGCACCCCTGCCAAGAACCCCTGCACACCCAACCTCCTGCACACCCGAGCTCCCCTGCACCCATTTGGCCACCCCTTCCACCCGACGCCGGCGAGCCCCCAACTGACCAGAAACGCCTCATCGACCTTCTATATCCTCAGCATCGTCATCATCACTCCAAACCCGAGCCCCACTATCCCTCTCTCCCTTTCTCCAAAAGCTTACAAAACCCACGACCACCATCTAAACACCCACTGTACACATTGCCGAAGCGTCACCGCCGACCATCGTCGACCCCAGCACATCCCTGGAGATCCGCAGCACCCCACTCCGCCTCCGGTGATCCCGAGACATCTCCGGGCAACTCCGACGTCGAACCCGAATCGCGAGCCAAGGCCATGAAACCAAACCACGCCGTTCGTCGCGCGTTCGTGCCGCTGCCGCTGCCGTGCATCGCCAAAACATCTCCATGCAAGTACTTTATGTAGGGTGTTTTTCGTCACCTCATTGACATGGGAATACGCGCCGCTTGTCAGGCGTACTACAGATTCCCCCTGCCTAGGGTAGGCCGGGGTTTAATGATTGTGGGGATCCGAATCTCCGGCAGCTGCGGACTAAACTACCGTTAATTACCCCTCGCCTTTGGAGCGAGGGAACCTCCGATTGACGGGTTAAACTGGTCATGCGAACTCGATGTGCAGTGTACGTGTGTTGTGTTTTGAAGGGGGGTTTTGGATATATCGGGAGCCACGCAGAGTTTTTACGGGGGTCCCGCTACCCGGATAGAGGGCTGGGGGTCAAGGGAGCTAGCAGCCCCCTTGCGGGGTGCGGGACAGCGCCCCGTTAGAAATTGTTTTCTAACAGGGACAGTGTCGTGGAGTATGTGTATGTGTACATATGTATACATATGTATATATATACATGTATATATAAATAAAGGGGGAAAAAGACATCCAAAGGATGCGTGGGGCCAGCGCCTAGGCTCTTGAGCGCAAGCGCGCCACGTGTCGGCACGTAGGTGCTGTGCGCTCGAGCGCAGAGTGCTGGAGCGTAAGCGCGCTACGTGTCGGCACGTGGGCACTTTGCGCTCGGGCGCTGGGCGGTTGAGCGCAAGCGCGCCACTTGTCGGCACGTAGGCACTTTGCGCTCGGGCGCTGGGCGGTTGAGCGCAAGCGCGCCACGTGTCGGCACGTGGGCGCTTTGCGCTTGAGCGCAGGGTGCTGGAGTGCAAGCGCGCCACGTGTCGGCACGTGGGCGCTTGAGCGCAAAGGCGCTGCGTGTCGGCACGTGGACGCTTTGCGCTCGAACGCACGTGTCGGCACGTGGGCGCTGGAGCGCAAGCGCGCCACGTGTCGGCACGTGGGCGCTGGAGCGCAAGCGCGCCACGTGTCAGCACGTGGGTGCTTTGCGCTCGAACGCGGAGCGCTGGAGCGCAAGCGCGCCACGTGTCGGCATGTGGGCGCTTTGCGCTCGAGCGCTAGCGCGCCGGCGAGGAAAATGGGCCTTTTAGCCCCGGAAATTCTTTAAAGAGAAAATAGGGTGGAGTTTAAACTCCTAAGATGCTTTGGGTTAATGAAGCGGGTTCTTCTTCTTTCTCTTTTGTTGGCTGGATCTTGAAGATCAAGAGATATGGGATTTTTAAAAATCTCTCCTTTTTGAGATCTAGTGACAGATCCAAGTTCCCCTTTGTGGGTTTGGTGGTGAAAAACTATTTTGTTTTATAAAATGAAGAGTAAAACTCTTGATTTAATTCAAAAGAAAGAAGAAGATTTTTGGAACCTTGAAGAAGGAGAAAAGATCTCAGATCTAAATTTTTTTTGGAGAGACAAAAAAGTTCTGAGATATTTTCATTATCCTTGCCTTTATAGGCTACACACTTTACACATAGCCCCTTGGGCTTCATAAAATAGCATTTTGCCTATCCCATGGCTCATGTGCCATTTCTTTTTGCACATAAGCTATGGGCTTTACAAAAATTTGGCTTTATGCCTATTTTCTTACATTTATCCATAAAATAAAAGAAAAGAAATACAACAAAATTATTTATTACAAAATTTTTATCTTGGCATGGGGGGAGGCCGGCCGCTTCATGTTTGGGCTCGACCCGGGCATGGGCCCACTGGGTCTGGGCTTGGGCCCCCTTGGCTTGGGGTTGACTTTGATTTTGACTTGGTCAACCGGGGTGTAAATTTTTACCCCAACAAATTGCCCCCATCAATAAATGCACACCACATATGTGGGTCGTGTGCATGAAATTGATGGATCTTCTTTCACGTGGAGATGACTTGATTCGGTTCCCACCTTTTGGGAAACTAGCATTGCCCTTTTTACGACATGGACGGTCGATGCTGCCCTTTTTTGCGACTTGGACGGTCGGTTCTTCCCTTTTTGCCACTTGGACGGTCGGTTCTGCCATTTTAGCGACGTGGACGGTCGGTTCTGCCCTTTTTGCGACTTGGACGGTCGGTTCTGCCCTTTTTGCGACTTGGACGGTCGGTTCTGCCATTTTAGCGACGTGGACGGTCGGTTCTGCCCCTTTTGCGACTTGGACGGTCGGTTCTTCCATTTTAGTGACGTGGACGGTCGGTTCTGCCCTTTTTGTGACTTGGACAGTCGGTTCTGCCCTTTTTGCGACTTGGACGGTCGGTTCTGCCATTTTAGCGACGTGGACGGTCGGTTCTGCCCTTTTTGCGACTTGGACGGTCGGTTCTGCCCTTTTTACGACTTGGACGGTCGGTTCTGCCATTTTAGCAGCGTGGACGGTCGGTTCTGCCCTTTTTGCGACTTGGACTGTCGGTTCTGCCCTTTTTGCGACTTGGACGGTCGGTTCTGCCATTTTAGCGACGTGGACGGTCGGCTCTGCCCTTTTTGCGACTTGGACGGTCAGTTCTGGATTTGACTTGCCCCGCTTCTTGCGGCGTCAGGGATGAAGTTGACTTATTTTCGAGGTGGAATTTGATTCTGCCAGGGAGGTTATTGGTTGTTTTGCTGACTTGATGTGATTTGGCTTGACATCAGCATCGCTACGCTGGAATATGGTACCAGGAGCGAATCATCATTTGTCATGACAGGATTTGGGGATTTTGGTTTTGGTTTGGCATCAGCATCGCTGCACTGGAATATGGTACCAGGAGCGAATCATCATCTGCCATGAGGAGATTTCCCTCGTTCCCAGTTTAACGACTTAGGGGTCATCTGTTCCTAGTTTAACGACTTAGGGGTCATCTGTCCCTAGTTTAAAGACTTTGGGGTCTATTGGATTAGTGTTTGGGATTTTGGGGTTAGGGTAGGCATCAGCGTTGCTAACACTGAAGCACACGTGCCAGGAGCAATTCATCATTTGCCTATTCCTGTTGGGGGAGCGATGGCTTAGGAGACAGGTTTAGGTCCCTATCACCTAAGGCTTTTCAATTTTATGGGCCGTGAGGGTCCCATAAAAGCATTTTCTTCCTATGAGTCGTAAGGATCCCGCAGGTGTATTTTCTCCTTAGGAGTCGTGAGGACTCCTAAGAGTGTTTTTCCTTTATGAGTTGTAAGGATCCCACAAAGGTTTGTTCTCCTCATGTATCGTGAGGACACATGAGTGGGTCTTCTCAATGGAGCATAATTCCAAAGGCGGAGACCAGCCGCGTAACTGGTAATTATGGTGGGGCATGGGTATGACGAGAATTATTTGAGCCCGTGGATTGTATACGGTAGTCAACTTGGGGACCAACCGTAGGGCTGGGAGAATTTTGAGAAATTGGATTTTGGTTGGCGTCTGCATCGCTGCACTGGAATGTGGTACCAGGAGCGACTCATCATTCGCCGTCTGGGGACTTGGAATTTGGATCTTGTCTGGCATCAGCATTGCTGCACTGGAATAATGCCAGGAGAAACTCATCATTTGCCTTGGGAGGACTTGGGATTTGGGTTTTTGGTCGGCATCAGCACCACTAACACTGAAGCGAAATGCCAGGAGCGACTCATCATTTGCCGTTGCCCGTTGGGGAACAATGGCTTAGGAGGCAGGTTTGGGTCCCTATCACCTAAGGCTTTTCAATTTTATAGGCCGTGAGGGTCCCATAAAAGCATTTTCTCTCTACGAGTCGTAAGGATCCCGCAGGTGTATTTTCTCCTTAGGAATCGGGAGGATTCCTAAGTGTGTTGCTCCTTTGTGAGTCGTAAGGATCTCACGCAGGGGTTTTCTCCTCACAAGGTCGAGAGGACTTTGTGAGTGTATTTCATCTCATTTCATGAGTTTGCGCCCTTTCGGGTTTTCACAGACTCGCCGGTAGTCCTGCTGTTTTTACTCACGGAGCCCTTTCGGGTTTTCATCCGTGCCCGTTTTGCTTGTGGACATATCGTTTATTTTTTTTATTTCTTTTAAATTTTTTTCTCTTTTTCTCTTTTTTTTTTGCCGCTGGTGGGACTTTAAAAGTAGTCTCACCAGCAGGATTTGGGAGAGATAGGGGTCATTTACGCCCGTGGATTGTATACGGTTTTGCAGGATGTATGATCCAGACCGTAGGGCTGATGTGCTCAATTCGCCTGTGACTTGGAGCATTCACGTGTAGTATTTCTTGAGGTATCGGCCATTGATGGGTGGCATGGGCCTTTCTCCCTCGGCACTTATTAGTTGGTAGGATCCTCCGTCGAACACTTTCTCGATGACGTATGGTCCTTCCCAGTTTGGCTCGAATTTTCCCTTGGCATGTCGATTGGGGATGATCGGTCTTTTGAGGACCAACACCAATTCACCTTTCTTGAAAGCGCGGAGACGGGTTATCTTGTCATAGGCCTGTGACATTTGGGCTCGGTATAGCTCCAGATTTTGCTGCACCGCGAGCCTCTTTTCTTCGAGGGCATCGAGCTCTTCAAGTCGAAGGAGCACGTTTTCCTCCTCCGTCAACTCGTGCTGAACGGCCATTCTCAAGCTTGGAACTTCGACTTTGAGGGGGATGACCGCCTCCACTCCGAAGAGCAATGAGTATGGAGTGGACTGAGTTGGAGTACGGTGCATGGTACGATATGCCCACAACGTCTCGTGAAGTTTGAGATTCCAGTCTCTCTTGTTGGCTGAAGCATTTTTCCTCAGGAGCTTGCATAGAGTCTTATTGAAGGCTTCGGCTAGCCCATTGGCTCTTGGATTATAGATAGAGGAATATCTCCAGTCTATCTTGTGCTGAGTAGCGAACCTTGAGACATTGAAGCTCTTGAAAGAGGGCCCGTTGTCAGAAATGATTCTTTTTGGTGTACCGAAGCGGTATAGAATATTATGCTGGAAGAATGTCAGAATATCTTTTGTCTTGACTTCTTTTAGCGGGACAGCTTCAGCCCATCTGGAGAAGTAGTCTGTCGCGACCAGTATGAACCGGTGGCCTTTAGATGACGGAGGATCAATTGGGCCAACAATGTCGGTGCCCCAGACTTCGAAGGGCCACGACGCCACCGTAGGATGCAACGGATTGGGATGCTTGTGAATGAAATCCCCATGGATTTGGCAGATCTGACATTTCTTTGCAAGTTCTCCGCAATCCCGTATCATGGTGGGCCAGTAATACCCAAGCCGTTTGATTTGAAGTCGCATCTTGGGGCCAGATTGGTGAGCACCGCAAACGCCCGAGTGAACATCTTTCATGACCTTTTGGGCTTCGGCCAATGACAGACACCTGAGCCAAAGTTGGTCATATGACCTGCGGTATAATGTGTCATTTACAAATACGTATCGGAGAGCTCTTTTCTTCAGCTGAATCCTCGCAGATTTTTCTTCGGGCAGCTTGTAGTATCGGAGGTACTCTATGAAGGGTTCTCTCCAATCAGGCTCGTCTTGGATGATCGAAGCTTCTTCGGCAGGACTGCTCTTCTGTTCCGCGCTTTTCTCTTCTCGTAGAGAGACTGGGGGTAGAATTTTCCGGCTCCTGACTGTGATCAGAATTTCGTCCATGTCAGGATCTACGTCAGCCTTTCCGTTCAACGCTCTAGGGACTTTCGTTAGTTCAATATGGGTGAACCGTTTCATGAGTTCCACCACTCGGCTTCTGTACCGAGCTAATTCGGGTTTGTATATCTTATAATCGCCGCTTACTTGGTTGACGACAAGCTGAGAGTCACCGTAAACCCGTAGCCAAAGGATTTCCATTTCTATGGCGACCTCCAGACCAGCTATCAGAGCTTCATACTCGGCCTCGTTGTTTGTGCGAGGCTCGGTGAGAGCAAAAGAACGCCGTAGGGTTCCCATTGATGGCGTGATGAACACCAATCCTATCCCCGCTTTTACCTTCGGGACGCTTAATCTGCCGGATCTCCTTATTGATGAGGCCCCATCGAAGTAGAGCTCCCAACATGGCTCATCTTCCTCGAGGTGCAGCACTTGTTCGTCGGGTAACTCACAATTTAGCTGCGACCCTTCTGGTATGGGATGAGCAGCGAGAAAGTCTGCAAGTGCTTGCCCTTTTACTGCTTTCTGAGGGCTATAAACTATGTCGAACTCAAGTAGCATGACATCCCATCTTGCCATTCTGCCGGCTAGGCTTGCTTTGGTCATCAAGTGTTTGAGCGGGTCGACCTTGGAGATCAGCATAACCCGATGAGCGAGCAAATAGTGCCTCAGCTTCTTCACAGCAAATATTAGAGCCAGGCATTGCTTTTCGATTGGGGAGTAGTTGTGTTCCACCCCGACTAGAGTTCGACTGAGGTAGTAGAGGGCATTTTCTTTTCCCTCCTCGTTATTCTGGGCAAGGAGCGCACCGAGTGACTCATCCAGCGCGGCAGTGTAGAGAATCAGCAGTTTATTTAGAATGGGAGCGGCCAGCACTAGAGGGTGCAACAAGTATTGTTTGATGCTTTCGAACGCTGCTTGACATTCGGCATCCCAGATAAAAGGAGCTCCTTTCTTCATGAGCTTTGAGAAGGGCCTACACCTTCCCGATAAATTTGAGATAAACCTCCGTATATAAGCAAGCTTGCCTTGAAAAGATCTTAGCTGTGTCAGACTTTTCGGAGGGGGCATCTCCATGATGGACTTTATCTTTGATGGGTCAACTTCGATCCCTCGATGTCGGACTATGAAGACCAGGAATTTTCCCGATGACACGCCAAAAGCGCACTTCAGAGGATTCATCTTCAGATCGTATTCCCTCAGTCTGGTGAGAACGGTCCTAAGATCTTGGATATGATCGGCCTTGGTTTTAGTCTTGACGACCAGATCATCAACATAACATTCGACGACTTTATGGATTAGGTCATCAAAGATATTGGTCATTGCCCTTTGATATGTAGCACCTGCGTTCTTCAGTCCGAACGGCATTACCTTGTAGCAATATATTTCGATCGGGGTTCGAAATGCTGTGTGTTTCTCATCCTCAGGCGACATTTTGATCTGATTATATCCAGATGAGCCATCCATAAAGGTGAACAGTTCGTAATTTGAGGTGTCATCGACCATCATTTCCATGACCGGTAGCGGGAAGTCGTCTTTAGGACATGCCTTGTTGAGGTCCCTGAAATCGACACAAACTCGGATCTGCCCATTTTTCTTCTTCACTGGGACTATGCATGCGATCCAGTCCGCATATTTCTCTTCCCTGATGAAGCCAGCATCGATGAGTTTCCTGGTTTCCTCGATGACCTTTTCTTCCAACTCCCTTCTCATTCATCGAGGAGCTTGTTTGACTGGCTTAGCATCAGGAGATATAGCCAGCTTATGCACGACTACTTCAGGGGAAAGGCCAGGCATTTCTTTGTACGTCCACGCGAAGCAGTCGACGAACTCATGCAGCAGGGCAATTATCTGCTCTTTCATTTCCTCCGACAAAAGTGAGCTGATGTAGGTCGGCCTTGGATTATCGGGCGTTCCTAAGTCAATCTCGGTTAGCTCATCAAAGGTTGCTTGTCCGCCATCTTCGAGCTCTTGAGGAGCTTCTTCTGGCTCGGCTATCTCGTCATCATCATTTGATCTTTCGCTGGCCTTGCCAACATGGACCATGTAGCATGCTTTGGAATCAGGTTGAATGTAGCCTATGCCCCGTCTATCTAGAATTCGTCCATCAATGAGTGCTCGGACCTAGGGTGGATACCATAGCCTTTCGTAAAACTTTGCTTCGGACTCCGTTTGATATAACCGGCATCCACACTTCTTAAAGTATTCCCGCATCTCGGGCGCATAGTATCTGGGATTGAGGACGGCTCTTATGCCTCTCTCATATGGAAGGCACGCGACAGACAAATCGTCCGGGTGCACAACGGGGTTTGACCCGTAAAATAGGATGCCCTTCTGTCCATTGTTCCTCCCGGGGACGTAGAAAGTTTTCAGCTGGTCCATGGTGTAGACTGACAATGCATTGAGCTCTTTGTACATCTGCTCTGGCACCCTTGTGACGGCTAGGGACCCTTCTGCAATTTCGAGGGTCTCTCGTAGTTTCGCTTTTTGCATGGGGGTCCAATCTGCACCGCTGTTGCACGACAGGTCCTCTTCCTCTGACTCTTCAGTGTCGCTGCCAAGATGAGGGCGGACTTTACTGCTAGATGGGGCTTCAGTGACAGATCCATCCGTATCGCTACCGAAATGAGGGCGAGTTTTACGGAAGGACGGACTTCCAGCGTCGGACTCATCAGTGTCGCTACCGAAATGCGGGCGCACTTGGGCATTTTTGCTTTTGAAAGTGACAGCCGGCGCAGATTTGCTTTTGAGTCTTGGGCCGGTCTATCCTCCGTCAGTTGTGGCTTAGCATTTTGGTGGTTCATAAAGTACCGAGAATCTTCATATCGGACTTCATGCACACCGAACGGCTGGATGTCTCCGTTGATGCGTTTTTCTTCGCCATTTTTAGTATACTTCATGCATTGATGGAGAGTTGACGGGACAATGCCATAATCGTAGAGCCACGGCCGTCCCAAGAGAATCTTATAAGACGTGTCGGCGTCGATCACGTATATCTTAGCTTCAGTTTGCAGATCCCCGAATTTGATTGGCAAAGCTATAGACCCCAGAACTTGCTGGCAATTTTGGTTGAAGCCTTGAATGACAATCCTTTCCCTTGACAGGTGTCGGACGTCCATTGACAAACTCTTCAGAGTTCGCAAGTTCATGATGTCCACTGAGGACCCTGGATCAATCAATATGCGATTAATTCGATCTCTGTCGCTGTACCCGGTCATGTAAAGCGGCCGATTGTGCTCAGCTGTTCCCAGTAGCAAGTCTTCATCCTTAAATGTGACTGCGGCAGCATGCAAAGCGTGCTGAGCTTCTTTCATATTAATTTCCACAAAGTGAGCCTGATACCGCTCGGGGTTTTGTAGAGCGTGAATAAGAACATCTCTAAGCTCCTTAGATAGGACCAAGGCGTCGTAGATGCTCAGGAGAGACGGAAGCCTTCGAAGGTGAGCCAAGACATTATAGTCTACTGGGGAAGGACTCGAGTTTTCATCAGCCGGTTCTCCTCCATCTTCATCATTAGCCACCTGTTTTCCCTTTCCTTTTGGGGCATTGCCCTGATTCGGTGGTAGAGCCCTGCCGCTTCTGAGCTGGATTTGGTTGGCCCTTGTGGCGAGCTCCTCGTCCTCTTCAGGAAAACAGAGCTCATCCTCAGAGTCGCTGCCAAGATGGATGGCGTAGCAGGTCACTACTGGGATCACTTCATTGGAGTCTTCTTCTAACTCCTCCAGAATTTCAGCCGCTTGTACAGGGAGGAACTCTTTTAATTGAACCAAAGTTCTTTCCTTCTGTTCATATTCTTCGAGGGAATCGATATATTTTTGAATGGTCGATCTCCCTGCAGACTCCTTTTCGCGCCGAGCCGCACTTTTCTTCTTCTTGAGTTTCTTGGATTTTGAGCGTGATGGAGCCGCATTGGCAGCTGGACTGGTAGGCTTCTTCTGCCCTTCCCATTCTGTCCTGGGCTCTTTCTGAAGTAGCTTTATCATCTTCTTCGTCTTGTTAGATATGTGCGTACTCCACGGAGACCGCGATGAGTCCGTCTCATTTCTCAGGGCAGCGGGTTCGGCTGTTTGCTCCCAGAAGGCTTCAGCTTCTATCTGTATAAAGTTGGTGGTTACAACTTGATTGTTCACCAACACACTTTTTGACAGCTCGATCTCTCCAGCCTTGTACTGCTTCTCGACCCAGTCTTTGAAGATATAGCAATCCTCGATCGCATGGCTCACTACTCGGTGGTACGGGCAATACAGAGGATTGTCGGTCATTTTTGCTTCTTGGGGTCTTTTCGACTCCGGCAATTGTAGGCCGTTGTTCAAGGCATCTTTAAATATCTTGCGGACCTTGTCCCTTCTGAAAGAGTAAACCTTGTTCTTTTTCTCCTCTAGGGAAGGCCCATCTCCTCCCAGCAATGGCTTTCGAGACCGGTTAGTTTTGGATTCGGCCACCCTTCGCTTTTCTTCATTGTCGGACGCATTGAAGACATTGGTACTGCTAGAATTCCCGCTTCTACGGTTGTCGTCCCGCTTGCTTTTCCAAGTTTTGTCTCTTTGAGAGTCCGGCGGGGACTCTTGCTTCGAGCGTTCCAGCATTTGGACCTTCTTGGTTAGCTCCTGAAATGTCTTGAGGCCCACTGTACACAAGAACGGGACCATCCAATTGCTGAGGTTCCCAATGAGAAGGCTGACAGACTGGTCCTGCTCCAGCGGCGGTTCGCACTTGACCGTGAGATTACGCCATCGGGCGATAAAGTTGGTGTTGCTTTCATTCTTCCCCGGCTTGGTCTTCACAAGGTCAGCAATGGAGATTTTATCACTGACACTCATGAACCTTTGCCGAAACAGAGACTCCATTTGGGCAAAGGTAATAATGGACCCGTTTGGTATACTCGCGTACCAGTCGAAGGCGACACCGGTCAGGCTGTTGACAAACTGACGAAGAAGGAGCGCGTCGTTGCCCCCTGTATTTCCGCACGATGCTTTGAAGTGGGCGACGTGCTGATTTGCATTCCCCGTTCCGTCAAATCTTCCGAACTTAGGAATGACGTAGTCGCTCGGGAACTCGATCAGATCGTACTGTGCGGGATATGGCCGCCTACTACTGCCAATTTCTTTCTGAGCTTCAGCTTCAGCCACCAATGTTTTAACTTTGCTGGTGACCAAATCCATTATCCGATCTTGTGTTAGTGGGATAGTGCTATCCGGGGCCAAGGCGTCCCCAGAAGCGGAGTGTGGCCGGCTTTCATGCGGCTCGACCGGTCTTGGACCCAAAGGAACATGCATTGGTTGCTTCGGATTATCATCACCCGGCTGATTAGTAGCGACTTGTGCTTGATTGGGAGGCGCTCGAGCAATTTGAGCCGTAAGCTGCATCACAACGTTCGTTAAGTCGTCAATCTTCGAATAGAGCTTGGCCATCTCTTTATCTTTGCTCCTGAGCTGTTTTCGAACCTCTTGAAGCAGCTCTTGCTCCGCAGTCCTGGGGCGGAAGGTCGGCTCTTCCTCGCTCTCTGAGGTTGATTCTTCCTGGACCGAAGGGTCCTTCTGCTTATCGTCCTCATCAAGAGGGTTTTCATCATCCAGCGGAGGCGGCTGTTCTTGGGAAGCGGCAACTACATTCAAGCCAGATTGGACTTGGGATGTGGTGGCCCCATCCTTGCTTTTGCTGCGAAGGTTGTCGCTGGGACGCCCGCCCGCCATATAGACCGTATGGACGACATATCCAGCCGTCTTTTTATTATCGGCGGCTGATTTCACGGATCGCTGTCTTGGCCCTCCTGTTTCGGTAGCTGGTAGTCGATTGAAGGCGGCTGGCCTAACCAGGTTCTTGAATGGTGCTGGCGCTTCTTTTCTGGGTTTGCCCTACTGCTTTCGTGCGGCACAGAGTGCTTGATAGACTCTTGAAGAGACAGTGTCATACTTTTTCTGTTGGGGCCGGGACACGTCTCTTTGTGGCATTGTTCGGACCGCTGTCTTCTTGATTCTGGCGGTCATGGCATTTTCTGAACCCACTTCAGAGGCTCGAAGGAATTGCCGATCCTTACGTCCGACTCAGCCGTCGTCGCGGGGCAACCCTGCACTTGGAACTTCATACGATTCCATTTGGCCGAAGCCCTGGCCCTCTTATTGGCTCGATACCTGAGCCGCTTCTGCCTTAACTTTTCTATTCTAAGCACCTGGCAGACTTTGGCTCTTTGGGAAGACGCCGCAGACCGGGTGATGGAGGGCCTTGGAGATACGCTCGATTGTGCATTTGTTGGAGTCATCGCCTGAGCTCGTTCGCAACATTTGATGTTGCCCTTTGTACCGAAGTTCTTGCCCCCCGCTGGAGCACCAGAGAATCGTTCAGATACCGTCTTAAGTTTTGGTTGTGGTGCCTTGGCGATCACGACATTCGGCCTCTTACCCCTTGAGACCGGCTTGGCCACCTGTTCCGCCGGGATTTCCACCAGATGAGCGCTTCCGGCAGGGTAGATGATGACGGAGCCAAACTGGCGGGGCGGTTCCTCCCACTGTCGACTGAGGCTTGCGGGGAGAACCACACGAGCGTTGATCTTGACCACGTACGGAATCGGGGTCGCTTTAGAAGTTGAATTCGTCTTGGGAGACATTGTCATTGAAAGTTGATTGCTGCACGAAAAGAAAACATCATTTCAGTATAGGCAATCGATATGTATATTGATTGAGTTCGAATGAACATTTAACCCGAAATATGGGAGGAGAGAATGGTCCCACCGGGCGTGCCAGAATCTGTGGGGTGTTTTTCGTCACCTCATTGAGATGAGAATACGCGCACGCTTGTCGGGCGTACTACAGATTCCTCCTGCCTAGGGTAGGCCGGGGTTTAATGATTATGGGGATTCGAATCTCCGCCAGCCGCGGACTAAACTACCGTTAATTACCTCTCGCCTTTGGAGCGAGGGAACCTCCGATTGACGAGTTAAACTGGTCATGCGAACTCGATGTGCAGTGTACGTGTGTTGTGTTTTGAAGGGGGGTTTTGGATATATCGGGAGCCACGCAGAGTTTTTACGGGGGTCCCGCTACCCGGATAGCGGGCTGGGGGTCAAGGAGGCTAGCAGCCCCCTTGCGGAGTGCGGGGCAGCGCCCCGTTAGAAATTTTTTTCTAACAGGGACAGTGTCGTGGAGTATGTGTATGTGTACATATGTATATATATATATACATGTATATATGAATAAAGGGGGAAAAAGACATCCAAAGGATGCGTGGGGCCAGCGCCTAGGCGCTTGAGCGCAAGCGCGCCACGTGTCGGCACGTGGGCGCTTTGCGCTCGGGCGCTGGGCGCCGGAGCGCAAGCGCACCACGTGTCGGCACGTGGGCGCTTTGCACTCGGACGCGGAGCGCTAGAGCGCAAGCGCGCCACGTGTCGGCATGTGGGCGCTTTGCGCTCGAGCGCTAGCGCGCCGGCGAGGAAAAGGGGGCTTTTAGCCCCGGAAATTCTCTAAAGAGAAAATAGGGTGGAGTTTAAACTCCTAAGATGTTTTGGGTTAATGAAGGGGGTTCTTCTTCTTCCTCTTCTGTTGGCTGGATCTTGAAGATCAAGAGATATTGGATTTTTAAAAATCTCTCCTTTTTGAGATCTAGTGACAGATCCAAGTTCCCCTTTGTGGGTTTGGTGGTGAAAAACTATTTTGTTTTATAAAATGAAGAGTAAAACTCTTGATTTAATTTAAAAGAAAGAAGAAGATTTTTGGAACCTTGAAGAAGGAGAAAAGATCTCAGATCTAAATTTTTTTTGGAGAGAGAAAAATGTTCTGAGATATTTTCATTATCCTTGCTTTTATAGGCTACACACTTTACACATAGCCCCTTGGGCTTCACAAAATGGCATTTTGCCTATCCCATGGCCCATGTGCCATTTCTTTTTGCACATAAGCCATGGGCTTTACAAAAATTTGGCTTTATGCCTATTTTCTTACATTTATCCATAAAATAAAAGAAAAGAAATACAACAAAATTATTTATTACAAAATTTTTATCTTGGCATGGGGGGAGGCCGGCCGCTTCATGTTCGGGCTCGACCCGGGCATGGGCCCACTGGGTCTGGGCTTGGGCCCCCTTGGCTTGGGGTTGACTTTGATTTTGACTTGGTCAACCGGGGTGTAAATTTTTACCCCAACAATTTACTTGCTACATGCTAATTTATTCATGTTGCAAACTCAAATCGTATAAATTCCATATTTATTCCCGATAAATTATATGACACAACTGTTCGATGTAAAATCCTAATGGAAATCTTCATCTAAATTGACGAAATTGGATTGCCTATGCTGGCCCATGTGATAATGAATACTTTGTATAAATTTCATGGGAAAATATGACTGTTAATGACTAAAACGAACACCCCCAAATACACCCGTGAAAACCGGAAATCCCCGCATCTGAAAATTGTTAAAATCACCATAAATTGTGTATATATTGAAATGATGCGTTCAAGGGCTCAAATCGAAGCCGACTCGACGACCTATAACCTTTACAAGTTTCTAATGGTTTCTGTACTGAAATTATGACGATAATTGGGTCGGAGTGCGGCTCTGGACTGCAGTCCAAAGCGACTCTGGTTACTGTTTACTGTCCCGTAATGCGTACCACCTTGTATCCTAAGCTCGTATGTTGTGGAACTCTGCATTTTATTAAAGGTGAATCTGTTAGATAAATAACACAAGTGGTTTCATTCCGTTTTAGCATCGTTTGCTATTTAATCTGTAATTTAAAAGTACAGGATGTATAACAGTCCAAAACAGAATCAGAATTGACATACTAGTGTTGAACAGTGCGTAACTTTTGACGTACAGACGCGATTGAGAATCCGTCTATTGCGTTGAACACCCTGTTAGAAACCCTAGATTTTATTAAACTGTAGTATCGCTAAATTCTAATCCCAACTGGGTGAAATTCGTGTCGCGAAACGGACGTTCAGTTCAGAAACTGAATTTCCTGCAGCGAGCACTTAAAAGGAAACGGCTGTAACTTGAATACCGGAAACCCGATTGAACTGAAACCAATTTTGATGAACTGCTGACAGAGTGTACTTATTATCTTATGTGTATCTTTTCATTGAATTCTGAACATATGAATTACTGCAATTTTTGTAAGTTTATGACGTGCATATTGGTTCATAATATACATGACTTGTTAACGGCATACATACACATATCTTACCCAATTGCCATATACACAGTGTTAGTGCGTGTTAGTGTTCAGTGGACATTTTATTATCGTGCGTGAATGATATTGGTTTAGGAGTGTCAAGTACGCCAATGGAAAAGTGAATGATTCGTGACAGTGAATAATACAGTGAACAGTGATAAAACCGTGCCATTGGTATACTTGTACACGTCTAAATCATAATCATAAATAGTGTATACCTGGGGAAAAAGGGGAAATCGAAGTGGAAAGAGTATCGTATTTAGCGAGACCGTGTTTTAGGGAATGATCATTCGAGCAGTGATATATATATTAGGTAGGATCTAGCGATCCGGCTGACAGGGTTATGTCCCGGGCATGTGGGCCGTTGTCTCGGGTATGTACGAGACTCCTGTTAAACATGATCCTCCTTTCCACTATACGATTTCAAACATGACTTAGAGACCGATAGGGACACAGATCATACTTTGCATCATTTAGTGACATAGTGATTAACCGCATTTTACTTTCACTATTATTATCTTATTTACCTGTTTCACATCATTATTATAACATTGCTATTACGTCGCTCTGACGACCTGAGTATGCATGCTCAGATCTCGTGGAAGAACCAGCGCAGGAGTCGGATTTACCTTTCGAGCTGACGGAGATCTAGTCTGGAGTACTTTTCTTCCTTTCTGTTTTCCATAAAGAGATCTTGTACTTGAACTTGGTTAGTAACACTTCTTGTTTATTTGTAAGCTGTGAACAATGGATTTTAATGTAATAATTTAGTGATGTATTTCCTTTACTGCTGTGCTTTGTTTACTGATTACTATGTAATGCTAAAAGCCGAAGTGTGACTACGGCGGGATTATTCCTTGACCGTAGGAGCATGGTTGGCCTAGTAATCCTTCGTTTTCCGTATTTTGGGAAGCGAGGCGTGACATGTTTTTTTTGGTATCAGAGCCGTGTTTAGTAACAAGGGATAACATTAACTATACTGTATTACGTTATTTTCGTTTCACTATTCTTGATTTTCATCCTCGGATCTAATCTTATCCTTTTGAATCTTCCAGCGATATGACGTCCCCGAACGACCCATCCTCGGACCGCACGGAAAGAATACTTAGTGCACTGACCTCTCTCGCAGAAGCTCAGGAGAGGAAGACGGAGTTACTCGCCGGGGGACTCAGGGCCATTAACGCTGCAGGAGGACCCTCCGCACTCATTACCGCCCCCGAGGGCACTACTCCACCAGCTTACCCTGCTAGGACTGGTACCGTATCAGACTTCCGGAGGTTGCATCCAGCTGCGTTCACAGGGCTAGCTGAACCCCTCGAGGCCGAGCAATGGTTAGTGAACATGGAGAACTTACTGACGGCCGCCAGGGTACCAGATGAAGATAGGGTGAACGTGATAAGGATCCAATTGGAAGATGAATCCCGTACATGGTGGTCAGTGGAAGAAAGCAGGCTAGACAGGCCGATTGAATGGGGCAAATTCAAGGAGTGCTTCCTAGACCATTATTTCCTTTCCACCGCCAAGGCAGAAATGGAGGAAAGATTCATTCTATTGAAGCAGAATGGATGCCCAGTGGACGTATATGCGGTAGAGTTCAACCGTCTGAGCCGTTTTGCTCCATACATGGTCGCCTCAGAGGCCACCAGGGCCAGACGCTTCTTGCAGGGACTTGATTTCGAGCTGCAGCAGTTGATCGCATCACTGGAGCTGCAGACTTTTGCACAGGTACTCAACGCGGCGAGAGTTCAGGAGCAATTGATCAACAAGTTCAGGAAGCCCCCAGTCGTTCCAGCACGTACCCCTGCACCTTCTCGAGGAACCATACCGGTCCACAGGCCTGGAACGGCACAAATGAAGCGTCCGTTCGTGCCACAGCATCGCCACCAGAGACGGAACGTAGTTTGCGGCTACTGCAATAGAGACGGGCATACCCAGAAGGACTGTCGCCGTGCCAAGGGACGGTGCTTGATTTGCGGATTCAGTCAGCACAGGATTAGCGGTTGCCCTGAGCGAGCAGAGATACAGGGAGGTTCTGGACCGCCACAGCAGAGGCAACCCTTTACAGGTCGCGGTCATGGACGGGCTTTCACCTTGATCGCCGAGCAGGCAGAGGCATCAGGAGACGTTGTTACAGGTACTCTACTCGTACATTCCTTGCCAGCTAGAGTACTATTTGATTCTGGGGAAACGCACTGCTTCATATCGGAGCATTTCATTGATACACACTCCATACCACATGAACCACTAACCAAGGGCTGGGAGATACATACGGGTAATGGCATTATAATATCTAGTCAAGAATGTAGATCATGTCCGGTTGTAGTGTGTGGCAGGGAATTCTATGCGAATTTCCTTCTGATTGGGACAGGCAGTTATGACGCAATTCTCGGGATGGATTGGATGAGTACCTTCCATGCAGTTATCGATTGCCGTGCAAGGAATGTGATCTTCCGCATTCCCAATCACCCGGAGTTTATTTTCGAGGGCGGAAGCGAATCTTTGGAGCCATCCAAGTACAGAGCCAAGCCCAAGGAGCTGACAGCTATAGAGATTGATGAGAGCCCAGACCCAGAGATTGTTCGGGACTTTCTGGACGTATTTCTTGAAGATCTACCAGGTCTACTACCTCCTCGCATCTTGGAGTTCTCGATCGATTTGATTCCAGGTATGGCACCAGTATCCAAGGCCCCATACAGAATGGCACCAGTTGAGTTGGCGGAGTTGAAGAAGCAAATTGAAGAACTATTGGAGAAGGGATTTATTCGGCCGAGCGCTTCACCGTGGGGTGCACCAGTTTTGTTAGTAAAGAAGAAGGATGGATCGCTGCGGATGTGTATAGATTATCGGGAGCTAAACAAGGTCACAATAAAGAACAAGTACCTAATCCCGCGCATCGACGACTTATTCGATCAGTTAGGTGGGGCCAAGGTATTCTCGAAGTTGGACCTCCGTTCGGGATATTATCAAATCAGAGTAGCAGCCGAGGATGTATGCAAGACGGCTTTCAGGACCCGATACGGACATTACGAGTTCCTTATGATGCCGTTCGGTGTTACCAATGTTCCAGCGATATTCATGGACTTGATGAACATGGTGTTCGTAAAGTACTTGGACACGTTTATCGTTGTATTTATCGACGACATACTTGTCTACTCGAAGACCCGGGAGGAGCATGTCGAGCATTTGCGCACGGTTCTACAAATTCTTCGGGAAGACAAGCTGTATGCGAAATTAAGAAAGTGTGAATTCTTGCTCGACATGGTTCAGTTCTTGAGACACATCGTTTCGGGCGAAGGCATCTCGGTGGACCCGGCAAAGATAGAATCTGTCAGAGATTGGCCAACGCCGAAGTCAGTGGCCGAGATCAGGAGCTTTCTGGGATTGGCAGGTTATTATCGGAGGTTTGTCCAATACTTTTTGAGAATCGCTGAACCGTTGACGAGGCTGACACGGAAGGATGTACCATTTCCGTGGACAGAGGAGTGTACTCAAGCTTTTGATACACTGAAACAGAAGTTAACCACGGCGCCTATCCTTACAGTACCAGATGATTCCGGCGGTTTGGTGATACACAGTGATGCCTCAGGGAAGGGTTTAGGCTGTGTTCTGATGCAGCAGGGCCGAGTGGTTGCTTACGCCTCTCGACAACTGAGAAATCACGAGAAGAACTATCCTACGCATGACTTAGAGTTAGCTGCTGTAGTCTTTGCGTTGAAGATTTGGAAGCACTATCTATTGGGAGAGAAAGTGGAGGTGTACACGGATCATAAAAGTCTGATGTACGTCTTCACTCAGAAGGAACTAAACATGAGGCAGCGCCGATGGCTAGAGCTGATGGCAGATTATGACTTGGACCTTCAGTATCACCCGGGGAAGGTGAATGTTGTACCAGATGCCCTCAGTCGCAAGCTAGCGGTCATGATGTTGACCAGTCAGAGGAGCATTATTGAGGATTTTCAGAGACTTGAGCTTGAAGTAGTTACACCGAGCGCACTCAGTCAACTTTGGCAACTACAGGTGTAGTCTTCCCTTGTGGATCGCATCAAGGCTGCACAAGCAGATGATCCTCAATTGCAAAAGTTCAGAGCGCAAGTAGAAGCCGAGCTGAGAACGGACTTAATCATACATGAAGATGGTTCTCTGAGATTCGGTAGCAGACTCTGCGTACCCAAGGGAGGTGTTCAAGAGGAGGTGCTGGCTGAAGCGCATAGTTCAGCTTATTCTGTGCATCCGGGAGGTACTAAGATGTATCGTGACCTAAAGCAACACTTTTGGTGGAACGGAATGAAGCGGGAAATTGCAAGGTTCGTATCCAAATGCTTAGTATGCCAGCAGGTGAAAGCAGAACATCAGAGGATAGCAGGATTGTTGCAACCGCTTCCGATACCAGAATGGAAGTGGGAGCACATTACCATGGATTTCGTGACGGCCTTACCACGGAGCCCTAGGGGCAATAACGCCATTTGGGTTATCGTCGATCGCCTCACGAAAGCTGCACACTTCATACCATTCCGAGTGGGACAGTCGACAGAGTCACTGGCAGAGAGATATATGCAGGAGTAGTGCGACTTCACGGTGTTCCAGTCAGCATTGTGTCAGATCGGGACACCAGATTCGTGTCGCACTTCTGGAGGAGCTTACAGGAGAGTTTGGGTACCCGCCTCAAGTTTAGCACAGCTTATCACCCGCAGACGGATGGACAATCCGAGTGTACGATTCAGATGCTCGAGGATATGTTGAGAGCCTGTATGTTGGACTTTCAGGGTTCCTGGGAGGACCATCTGCATCTAGTCGAGTTTTCTTATAACAATAGTTATCAGGCTAGCATTCAGATGGCTCCTTTCGAAGCACTTTACGGGCGGAAGTGTCGATCCCCAGTGTGTTGGGATGATGTGGGAGAGCGAAGACTACTGGGTCCCGAGCTTATTGTTCAGACAGTCGACAAGGTCCAGATGATCAGGCAGCGTATTAAGACGGCTCAGGATCGACAGAAGAGTTGGGTAGATACCAGCAGGAGGGCACTAGAATGTGAAGTCGGAGATCACGTGTTCCTGAAGATTTCCCCTACCCATGGAGTTATCAGGTTTGGAGGTCGGGGAAAGCTCAGTCCCCGCTTTATCGGACCTTTTGAGGTGCTAGAGCGAGTAGGAGAGGTGGCCTACCGACTCGCCTTGCCTCCATCGCTAGCTTGTGTGCACAATACCTTCCACGTGTCACAGTTACGGCGTTATGTTCGGGATGAGAGCCACATTCTGGACTACTCGGAGCTAGTTTTGGGTACCGATCTATCATATGAGGAGCAGCCCACTACCATCCTCGACCGCAGAGAGAAAGTGCTGAAGAACAAGGTCATTCCGTTAGTCCGAGTGTCTTCGGGCGGTCGTTCCCCAGGAGAATCCACCTGGGAGCGGGAGGAAGATATCCGTGCTCGTTATCCACATCTCTTTGTTTAGTACTTTTCTTTATTGTATCCTTGTTAAATTTCAAGGACGAAATTTTTGTAAGGGGGGTATGATGTAAATCCCCGTTTCCATCAATGAAAATCCTTATCTATTTTTCCCTACGTCCCCGAATACTTCTCTTTTCATTTCCCTCGTGATGTTTGTAGGTAATTGATTGCTTAAGATTAATATTGGAAATTTTCCAATCCTTTAAATCAAAGCCAAAACTAAAACCAAAAATATATTTATATAAACTGCCCAAACCCAAATTATATTTACACTTCCCTAAGCCCAACAGAAAACAAATAAATTAACTAAACCCTTTTCCTCAGCCCAAAGGAATTATAAAATAAATTAAAACAAACAAAAAAAAACCCTTCAGCCCAGCCCAACTCCCTTCAGCCCGAGCCCGCTCCCCCTCCTCCTTCAAACCTGACCCACCTCCTTAACTCCTCTTCTTCCCAACGTCTCTCTTTCCCGATCCACATTTCACGGCAACTCCCGCGACCACGTCGCCGGGCCGTTTCCCCACGACCCGCGCACCCCTTGCGATCCCCTCAAACCCCTCGTCGCTTCCCCCTCACTCACTCTCACTCTCAATCTCAAACCTTCTCTCTCTCTCTCACGAGAAACATCCAGCTTCCTCTACGCGATCCCACTGCCAACTTCACCTCTCCACTCCCTCCGACGACGACGAACCACCTCATCCTCCTCCCTCGTTTCTCCTCCACCAACAGAGCCCTTCACTACTCTTCCTCCACCAACCGAGCACCCCTGCCAAGAACCTCTGCACACCCAACCCCCTGCACACCCGAGCTCCCCTGCACCCATTCGGCCACCCCTTCCACCCTACGCCGGCGAGCCCCCAACCGACCAGAAACGCCTCATCGACCTTCTACATCCTAAGCATCGTCATCATCACTCCAAACCCGAGCCCCACTATCCCTCTCTCCCTTTCTCCAAAACCATACCAAAACCTACGACCACCATCTAAACACCCACTGTACACATCGCCGGAGCGTCACCGCCGACCATCGTCGACCCCAGCACATCCCTGGAGATCCGCAGCACCCCACTCCGCCTCCGGTGATCGCGAGACATCTCCGGGCAACTCTGACGTCGAACCCGAATTGCGAGCCGAGGCCGTGAAACCAAACCACGCCGTTCGTCGCGCGTTCGTGCCGCTGCTGCTGCCGTGCATCGCCAAAACATCTCCATGCAAGTACTTTACTTGCTACATGCTAATTTATTCGTGTTGCAAACTCAAATCGTATAAATTCCATATTTACAATTCCCGATAAATTATTTGACACAACTGTTCGATGTAAGATCCCAATGGAAATCTTCATCTAAATTGACGGAATTGGATTGCCTATGCTGGCCCGTGTGATAATGAATACTTTGTATAAATTTCACGGGAAAATATGACTGTTAATGACTAAAACGAACACCCCCAAATACACCCGTGAAAACCGGAAATCCCCGCATCTGAAAATTGCTAATATCACCATAAATTGTGTATATATTGAAATGATGCGTTCGAGGGCTCAAATCGAAGACGACTCGACGAACTATAACTTATGAAAGTTTCTAATGGTTTCTGTACTAAAATTGTGACAATAATTGGGTCGGAGTGCGGCTCTGGACTGCAGTCCAGAGCGACTCTGGTTACTGTTTACTGTCCCATAATGCGTACCACCTTGTTTCCTGAACTCGTATGTTGTAGAACTCTGCAGTTTATTAAAGGTGAATCTGTTAGCCAAATAACACAAGTCCAAAACAGAATCAGAATTGACATACTAGTGTTCAACAGTGCGTAACTTTTGATGTACAGATGCAATTGAGAATCTGTCTATTACGTTGAACACCCTATTGGAAACCCTAGATTTTATTCAACTGTAGCGTCGCTAAATTCTGATCCCAACTAGGTGAAATTCGTGTCGCGAAACGTACGTTCAGTTCAGAAACTGAATTTCCTGCAGCGAGCACTTAAAAGGAAACGACTGTAACTTGAATACCGAAAACCCGGTTGAACTGAAACCAATTTTGATGAACTGCTGATAGAGTGTACTTATTATCGTATTTGTATCATTTCGTTGAATTCTGAACATATGAATTACTGCAATTTTTGTAAGTTTATGACGTGCATCTTGGTTCATAATATACATGACTTGTTAACGGCATACATACACATATCTTACCCAATTGCCATATACATTGTGTTAGTGCGTGTTAGTGTTCAGTGGACATTGCATTATCGTGCGTGAATGATATTGGTTTAGGAGTGTCAAGTACGCCAATGGAAAAGTGAATGATTCGTGACAGTGAATAATACAGTGAACGGTGATAAAACCGTGCCATTGGTATACTTGTACACGTCTAAATCATAATCATAAATAGTGTAAACCTGGGGAAAAAGGGGAAATCGAAGTGGAAAGAGTACCGTATTTAGCAGGACCGTGTTTTAGAGGATGATCATTCGAGCAGTGATATATATTAGGTAGGATCTAGCGATCCGGCTGACAGGGTTATGTCCCGGGCATGTGGGCCGTTGTCTCGGGTATGTACGAGACTCCTGTTAAACATGATCCTCCTTTCCACTATACGATTTCAAACATGACTTAGAGACCGATAGGGACACAGATCATACTTTGCATCATTCAGTGACATAGTGATTAACCGCATTTTACTTTCACTATTATTATCTTATTTACCTGTTTCACATTATTATTATAACATTGCTATTACGTCGCTCTGACGACCTGAGTATGCATGCTCAGATCTCGTGGAAGAACCAGCGCAGGAGTCAGATTTACCTTTCGAGCTGACGGAGATCTAGTCTGGAGTACTTTTCTTCCTTTCTGTTTTCCATAAAGAGATCTTGTACTTGAACTTGGTTAGTAACACTTCTTGTTTATTTGTAAGCTGTGAACAATGGATTTTAATGTAATAATTTAGTGATGTATTTCCTTTACTGCTGTGCTTTGTTTACTGATTACCATGTAATGCTAGAAGCCGAAGTGTGACTACGGCGGGATTATTCCTCGACCGTAGGAGCATGGCTGGCCTAGTCATCCCTCGTTTTTCGTATTTTGGAAAGCGGGGCGTGAAAGTGTCAATGTCGGGCAAGGAAAAATGAATCTTATTTGGAAATGACCAATATTTTGAATATTTGATGAGAGTTCAATGTTGTTTTATACATTCATTTAGTACATTTTCATGCATAAATGTGCTATCATACATCATGCTTACCTTTGTTTGCTACTACTCTATTTCGTCATGCTTACAATATCAACTGTTAGATGTTAGATTTACTCACTGAGTTGGCAACTCACCCCCGTTGTGCCTTAATTCCTTGCAGGAGACGTGTGGACGCATAGCTGCCTTGCGGACACACTTATCAAGTTTTCTCGCTTGTCTTGCTGGGTGGGTTACATATGTAGTAACCTCCTATTTTGGTATATGTATTTTGGATCTAATATTACTCCATCAGACCCTGTATTTTTGATTTAGAATGAAACATGCTTGTATATGTTTTGATTCGATTGAGTGAGATCGGCTAGTTGTATTAATTTTTGCTTTCTTTACTTATGCATATATTCTTCGCTTTGAGCGTCGTATTGTTATTGTGTGGGTTATATTTTTCCGCCGTTGGATGTTGTTTTGCCCCCTAGTAGGGACACCACTTATTTAAACATTATATAACTGCTTTTAATTATAATTAAAAATGGAGATGCTTTCGAAATTTTAAATGCTGAAAATCAGTTGTTTAAATTTCATATCTTAAAAAATCATTCGACATGCTACCTCATTCTTTTACTTTAAAACTGAATTTTTTTTCTTAATTCCGCAAATAGGGTTTTGATCTTGGTTTTCTGGCTTACTCGGATTGTGTCGGCATCTTTAGATTTCATACAATCTAAATGCCGGTCACGCACCAAATTTCGGGTCGTGACAATTGGCGGGTGGCTTGCCACACTCGTAGGGGTGTAGGATCTTCATTGCACTGGCTATCCACATGACCGAGGAACGTCGCGTCTCATTTATGGCTCAAATGAAACGCGGGGTTCCTAAATTATCCGATATTCCATATTGTTGTTCGCATGTTTGTGATGATTTTTATCTGCCTGTGATGACTATTATCTGCCTGTGATGTTGATATATATATATATATATTTTATATATTTAGTATATGCTTCTATATGTTTTGCATCCGCGCTAGTCCTGCCCCCGCTCTGTTATTAGTAAAGTAACCTAACGGTGCATGACGGGGCTCCGTGGCGAATGCGGATGGCATATAAATAGCATGTTATTTTTGTTGTTTTTTTGTGGCTTGGAAACTTTAAATGATGGGAACGCATTATCGATATAATACAAGGAAAATAAACCTAAATGATGTTGTCGGAACAAATTTTAAAACTACTCGGTTTTCTTCAAAACTCATAGTCATATTCTTTTGCTTTGCATAGAGGTATTCGGTTAGGAATATCCCACACCTCATTCTATGAAGGAAGAGCCTTGATCCCTTCACTAGGAGTTCGCTCTTAAGCAAAAGTTTATGTTAATAGTTTTAAAAAGCAGAGCCTAAACCACTCCATTTCAAAGCCACTAGAGTTCTTTCAACGATATCAAGTTCATTACGTTAAAGGTTTTTCGCCAAAAACCAGTTGTAGCCCTCCGTCATTTCAGATTAGTATTGCTTAGTATTCGTGCTACGTATGTCGTGCTCAGCCGAGTTATAGTGTTCGGTATGTTGGATATATATACCCTAGAGGCCTTCATTTTATAGGATGCTAGGGATATGTATGTACAGGACAATCTTGCTCGATATGATAGTACGCTATTTGGTTTGTCTTTATCTTAACATGTGATGTGTTTTACTTAGTATTTCATATCTTGTATACATGTTGATAAAGCCTGTAGGATCTTTGCCTGACTACCAGCGTTGTGATGGAAATCATACTTGTGAGAGCTGGGTAGTCGATAGGCACATCCTTAAAGTGTCCCTAGTCATAGGAGTATCAAAAGACTGAGAATCAATACTCCAGAGTAGACTAGTGTATACATATATAGACCCTGACGATGGGCGATGGATTGGTCCCGCAGCCATTGGTGAGGTGTACCTAAGATTGTATATAGGTGCTTACTGGGTGTGAGTACACCGAATGGACTCGCCGAAGACTGGCTATATGGTATTATACCTAGCGTTAGATAGAAGTTCTCTGGTGACATGAGTGCAGATAGTCTGTCGATCTAAGGTCGTCATTTGTCTCGTGTGAGTTCCCACTTTGCTTTGATTACTACCCTACCATAGCTCTACTGAGTCGTGCAAACAGGTTTTAGTTGGGTACAGTCCCGAGCCACATGAAGGCAGTGAGCGACTGTTGGGGATTCTTCTTTCCCGGTATAGGGAGTCGATGTCGTCCAGTGATCGGTTGGTCAACACCATAAGTCTCTGGCCAGGACGGATTGAGAATTACTGGTGGTTGGACCAGTAGATTCTCGGATGGTCTTAAGCCACACCGACACGACAACTTGTATGGTTATTAGGGGTCTGACATTTTCCACCCCCTAAACCTTGTATGCGATACTTTCAGACAAATAGATCGGACTGCACGGAGATTGTCATGGACATGCTCAATAGGGGTTCGGATGAGTTCGCTCGTCGGCCTTCTTTTTGACAGATACCTGGGTAGCCGTTATGTACAGCTAGTACCGCTGACGGACTTGTAGTTAAACATACTGCCAACGTACTGTCGAGTCTTTAGAGTCCCACACAAAGGGTTTCCCTGGTTCAGACAAAACGATGTAGAGGCCGTATGGTTTTACGGCAGGGTTCCGATCATATACGTGTACTGGCTACACGGATGTTGTTCGGACGGATAATGCTGGTGGGCTTTGGTTTAAGCCGGATCCTAGTATTATATCATTGGATTATTATTATCTCATTATATTCCTATTTTTTGGAATACGAATACGGGTATGTATATACGGTGAGGGTATTCTTGTAATTTTCACAAAACATGCTTCTAGAAGGAGACATCTCATTATTAGATTTATCTATTTATGCAAATAGATTAATGAGGTGGAAATTGGAGATATTTGAGGTATGGATGAAAGCATGGCTAAGTCATTTGTTTATTCATTTGACTTTACTATTCAAGCATGGTTGCTTATTTTCTATTGAAAATAATCCATGCTTAATTATTGCAAGGACTTAGCCATTCTCATTTGCCTCCACACCCTAGCTCATTTGCACTTGTTCATTCTCTCTCCATTTTTACTGTCCTCCTTCTTCCTCAAGCCCTAACCCTCACATGAGTTGTGAATCTTAGAGCTATTGAGATAAAATACTCTATTCATCTTTTTCTACATGTTCTAAGTTGTTTAATCTAGCAAACTAGACATCTTAGTTCCCTCACACTTGAGGTTGAAGCTTGAACCATAGGCTCTCGGGTGGATCATATTCGATAAAGAGGAGACCGACGATCGTGCTCCATTCAAGCTTTCTAGGAGCCAAGAAGAGGAGTAGAAGAAGACCTGAAGGAATAGAACACAAAGGTATAAATAACTTCATATTAGATTAGAACCTTTGTTTGTTTTTCCCGCTAGGGCTTATGGTCGATCTTGGAAGTTTAGTCGATGTTGCTTGTTTTAAAATTGTTTTTTGTAAATTCTGCCTCTCTACAAACCCTGTAAAGTGTGTGACATCGACTTACATGGTATCATAGCCACTCCATGAGCTTTAAATAGCTTGTAGCAGCGTTTAAAATCCGCCGTTTTTATCGCACACAAATTGCCGACAAAAATAGTCCTGAAAATGTTGTTTTAAGATGTTTGCATACTTCGCGGGCTTACGGTTTGAACCGTGAAGCTGCAGGGTGGAGAATTGGCACCCTAAGGATACCCCGGAGGGGACCCAAGGCCAGGCCCAACCCCCAAGACCACCATAAGGTGGCCTTGGGGGGTGGTGACCCGAGAGCACCTTAAAAGGGTGCTCTTGGGTTTGCCTCCCCTTGGGGGCCACCTCGTGGTGGCCCCTGGGGGTTGGTACCCCTCTGAAGCCCCCAGATCGATAGTTAATTTTTCCCCCTCGCCTCCACGAAGGTTCGGACGGGTTTCGAGTTCATTTCGACTCCCAGATTTTCTTAAAATGAAATTTTTGGTGACTTTAGTGGACAGTTTTTCAAGTCATGGAAAATTAGTTTCATTCGCTAATTGTGCGCGGATTTTATAACATCGTGGATTTTGTTACTTGCTTTATGATGTGCATATGTGTTCTTAAACATCTTCTAATCGTTATACGTCGATTAGAAGGGGTTGCACATATCTTGTGATGTTTGGATGCGAATGGTTTCATGGATCGTCGTGTGAATGGCTCGGTGTGAATCTAGATGTGAGATGTGAGTGGATTTTTTGTAATTCATGTAATAATTCATGTATATTCATTTATTGGGGCGCATCCGAGTTGAGGATGTAGTCACCGGCTACATATTACTTTTCTTTTCCGCATCTAGGATTGACCCATGGAGGAGTACACAAGCTACCGGCTTCTAGAATTCAGTGGGTGGCCATCTCAAGGAGTCGAGATCCTGGTCACCAAATTCTAGGATTGGAGGGTAGCTTTACGCACTCGTAGGGGTCTAGGATGATTCACATTCGGCTATTCACACGACCGTGGATGACTGTATTCCATAGGTGGCTCGTTGAAATGCAAATGTTCCTAGTTGATCCATTTTTCCATTCTCTGTGATGATTATATCTGCCTGTGTTGCTTATCATGCCTGTGATGGATATATATATATATATCTATGTATAAATAAATGTTGTATATGTTTTTCATCTGTGCTAGTACAGCCCCCGCTCTGCCGTTAGTTAAGTAACCTAACGGTGCATGACGGGCCCCGTGGCGAATGCAGGTGGCATATACGTACATTCTATTTTCGTTCTTTTTGTGGTATGATAAGGTTAATTGATATGACCGTATTAATCTCACTTAATGCAAAGTAATAAACCTAAAATCCTACGTCGTTGGAACAATTGCAAAACCATTGGGTTTTCTTCAAAAACAACTTTTAAAAGTAGAGCTTAAACCACTTCTTTTCAAAAGCTATTCGGTTCCTTCGACTATATCAATTTCATTACGTTAACGATTTTCGCTAAAACCAGCCGAAGCCCTCCATCATTTCAGGCAGGTATCTGTTGGGTTATGGCAGTGCCTTGGCCATCAATCTGTGACCAAATGCGGAACAAAAATTTATAAAACTTAGCGCTACCACAACCAATTACCCGGATCTACCCATAAGCCCTAGATAACAAAACATGCAAAGGAGTTAGGATGGTTATACCGAATAGATCCATGTCCTTCGGTCTTCAACTATCATCCCAAGCTCTTAGGGGCTTCCTTGATCAAGCTTGATCTCCGGTCTCCCTCCATCGAAGATGATCTACCCAAGAGTCTATGCAACGAGCTCCAACCTCATATCCGAGGCAACTAGGGCACCTGGATTGCTACTCTAGATACCGTAGATGATGTTGAGAGTGATGAAGGATTAATTTGTCTCAAGACACCCAAGGATTCTCAACTCATGAGAGGGTATGGGTAGAGCTAGAGGAAGAAGAAGATGCCATGAGAATGAGGTGTTGAGAGCAACTCAAGAAAGAGAAAAAGAAATGAATAATGGCTTGTGTTTTTGTTTGTTGTGTGAGTGTGATAAGAAATAATGGAGCCATCACATAAATGTCCATGTTTCCAAAATATCTTAGTCAACAAAAAATATCTTAAGTCAACATAATCTCATAACAAACAAAAACCCTTAGCATGCTAGAATAGTAACCATGGGTCACTAATTAGCCATGCCACAAAATTGCAATAAACACCTCATCCTACACCTCAATAACCTTTTAATCCAAAAATATCTAAACCATGATAAGGTGTAATCTGCAGGGTTACCTAGCACGGCAACAAGGTTTCGGGAGGCATCGTCCATGCCATATTCAAAAATTTACCGTTTTAGCTAACCCTAACTAAGAATCATTAAACTACAAATCGACGGAAATATAAAAGCAAACACTTTGCAATCTAAGTGAGCAAGGAATACAACCTTTGTAGACCGGTCCTTCACTTCAATAGCTCCGTGTAGTAGTCCCTTCGCTGCGATCATGAACTCCGGACTCTAAAGAGGCTCCCATGAAGAAACGAACATGCTTGCTTCGATGTCTTCGAGGCCGAAGATGATCTACATTGAGGAGACACTAACCCAAGCTATTTCTTCACTAGGTCAAGAACTTTGTGAAGAGAACACCCTATACTAAATGGCAAGTAGTAGAGGATGATGAAGTAGGAAGTGGGCTCACTTTAGATTTCATTTTCTCACACTTTTTCTCACAACTCCATTGAAGCTAGAAAGCTTTAAGGAGGAGGAAGAAGAAGAAGAAGATCACTCATCAAATGAATTATTAGTGAGGATAATAATGCAACCAAGGGTTAAGCATGTCATGCTTAACCCTTGTAGAGAGTTAACCATGTGCTTTGGTTAAAGGTTAGGTCAAAAATATCTTAAGTAAGAAAAAGAAAATGGACAAAGTCAAAGATGCTTACAAGCTTCTACAAGCTTTCAACAAATATCAACCATGGCTATTATCCATAGTATTTGAATTACTTAATGATAAATTTAAACCCTAATCTTAACCCTAGCATGGTTTAACCCTCATTAATCCTAGTTGCATTTGTAACCTTGCATGATACATTTAACCTATATCGCACATATATTAATGTATCCAAAGTGAGAAAAGAAATCATAAGTGAGCTAATACTAGTTAATGTAATGTAATATATCAAATATATAATTATACATTAAATTATTAAATCAACTCTTGGTTTAATAATCCGGCTATATCACATATAACCGACTAATATCAAAAGTAACAACTTATCGAATCAACACTTGATCCGATAACCCGGCTATATCTTATATAACCGACCAATGTCACAAATCGCGAGAATAGAATACGGTATCTCATATCATATCAATCTCGGTCCCGCACATATCACATATGTGCTCCTACTCCGTTTCGCTTGAGCCAGGAAACCCCTGTGTAGGACTCTAAAGACTCGTCAATACGCCGGCAGTAGGTGATGATCATATCAAACACCCACAAGCCGCAAACGGTCTGCTAAACGTAACGGCCACCCGGGTATTGAGCGATCAGAAGATCGACAAGCAAGCTTGCTCACACTCCTGCGAATCCAATCAGTAACACTACCGCACAGTCCGATCTCTTCGTCTGATATGTCACATATCTTGTCTAGGGGTAGTAAACGTCAGACCCCAGTAACTCGATAAGTCGTGTCGATATGAGGCTCATAACGGGTCGAGAAACTACTGATAACACTTACCAGTATATTCCTGTTATAGCCAATCGAGCACAGCGCAACATCAACTCCCAATACCGGGAGAGACGAAACCCCTCCTATCGTTCATTGCCTCCATGTGACTCGGGACTATACCTAAAATCCACTGTTTTCCACGTTCTCTTGAACGTGGTAAGGTGGAAATCAAAGTACAGTGGGAATCACACAAGACTCTATGGCGATCTCGAGTCTACAGACTAACCTGTACCAGTGTCACCAGAGAACTGCCATCTGACATTAGGTATAATACCATCTGGGAGTTCTCGGCGAGTTCGTTCAGTGTTGTCACGACCCGAAAAGTACGGAACATGACCGGCACTTAAACTACGAAACATTTCGAGGCGTATGTAATCTAAGTAAGCCAAAACCCAGAAATCCAAACCAAGTAAAGCAATAGAGTGAAGGAAAAACCAATTTTTAAGCAAGAAGTTTAACAACATAAGCCGAAATATGCATTTTTAAAATCTCAAGTCTTTTCTGAAAATTTCGGCAGAGTTTCCTTTGTAAATACTGACCCCAAACGGGTACAAAACCTGATAAAGCATAAATAATGAATAAAGGCATCCCCAAGCGGGAGCTAGCTCTTCGTCAATCAACGGACAAAACCGCACAATGCAATATAGTATACAACGCCAAGGGCGAGGATCAAAGCTCAAAAGGAAACTCAAAAACTTCAAGAAAACCATAATAATACAATGCGCGACTCTAAGGTCGAAATAATATACACTGGTCTTCTATGTCTATCAAATAATACAAGTCTGGTTGATGGAGTTTTACTAGATACAACTGAATATATATATATACAATGGTGGTCCTGATGCAAAAGAACCCACCTACCAAACCAATTACCCGGAAGGAACAGTATGCCAGCAAAGCCGCTATGAAACTTGTACGGCAAAACCTGTAAGGAACTGTGGTACAACGGGGGTGAGTTGCCAACTCGTGAGTAGAAAATATCCACGAGTAGAAATCGCATGCATGACGCAATTCTAGGTCATACGATCAGTAATATATATCCTTAATATGATAAAGTCTAAAGCATGAAAAGGTGGCAAGGGTAAATATCTATACCAAGTGTAATACCGAGTGCTCATGTTAGTGCCTCAGGGAGCAACATATCATAAATATGAGGTATGATCAGTGTAATCATCATGAAATCAGTGTCAACTATATCATGAAGTCTATAAGTATGTGGATATCATCCAACTATGTAATCAATACTTGTATGCATGTGGATCTCGTCCACATGTCAACCAATGACATAACAACATCATGCATGTAAAAGTCATGGAAGCATATGCATGAAAGTATGAGGATATAAATCAACGTGTGTCCCTCGCGACACATCAAAATCATGGAACCTGAGTGTCCAGCATCGACACTCGAAAACATCATGAAACCTATGCCCAGCATCGGCACGTAATCCTCATATATCTCAGGCTCCGTATCATCTGCGGGATCGGCCTATATCCATCTCATGACTCCGGTCGGTATCCTTTGGATAACCACCAGGTCCAAATACTATCACCGGTAGGTAGTCTGCCCTGCCAGGCTCATCATCCTCCATGAAATCACTCTCGCCCCGGGGTACCATACCGGGTCCACCATGTACCCGAGACGGTTCATACGTCTCCTCGAATCGGGTCTCGAAATCCATCTCATAACCGAGAAAACATCATGGTGGACGACTCATACATCATGAGAAAACCGCACTTTTCATTTTAAAAAGAGAGAGAGAGAGAAGTTTATATATTCTTGCGGTTTTCCCCCAAATCCCGAAATCTCATGAAAATCCGAAATCCAAAATCAAGAGTAAGTAAACAGTGAATATCGGCATAAATCTCCATAATATTGCATGACCAATGAATATATGAATGCATCTGATATCATGCAATTAATGCAATAGTTAAACTAGCATATAAAAACTATAACATATCGTAACTATCAACTAGCAAGCTATGTCAATGAATAGTATTTTCTAAAGTGTACGTGACATGGCGATTACCGATGAAGATGTGTATGAGCCGGCAAGCAAGTGTATGTGGAGCATACGCATCATCGGTAATGGTGCTGGTGTCTTGACAGCAGGGTTTCATAATAATGGCGGATAACATATGTATAAGCATGCAATGCGATGAAATATCATGAATATACAGAAAGCGATATGATAACAGCAACACTGAAGAATAAACCTACCCAATATACGAGTCATACAATTGGTATCTAAAATACTCACAATCCTCCACTTTGCAAACGAGCATGACTCGAGCCCAGTCAAAAGGGTAAGGAAATCTACCTAAGTCTGAGTCGATCTATATATATCTAGTAGTCGGTGATCTCGCCTCAATAGTATCATGTACGATACAATATATCATATGACATCCTCGAGTCAAGAGTGCGGATCTAGCATCATAAATATATCTCGTACGTTAAATCTATCGTACGACATCCTAAATCTGGGTACGGATCAAATATCACATTTATCTCATTATTCATCTGGTATCCACATCATCACATATCGTGAGCAGGGGTACTGATCTAAGTCGAGTACACTACTAATATCATCAACAATATCATGATCTGGCTACTGATCTGAAGCCTCATACAATCCGATGTCATCAACACATATTATCATATAAAAGTACACATCGCCCAAGCGATCCATTATAAATACCATAGCATATCTCATCTCATATCTCGATCATATGTCAACTATCATATATATATATATCATCATCCACATGGTATCGTCGTCAAACGATCCGCTATAACATCATGACATATCTCGGTCACATATTAAATATCTCACGGCATCATGCCCGATTATATCGACTTATTCCCAAGTATCATATAACATCCTCATCATCCAAGCATATGAATACCAATATACATGACCCCAATACGCACAAAGAAGTAAATGTACGTGAGTATGTGTAGGTGCGTGTATGCAAATCTTTACTCTAGGGTTTCGTGACTAAGAAATCGACTAAAGTCCTTTCTTTAATTCTCGCTTACACTAACCCCTAATCTCCTAAAGTTTTTCTTGCTAAGGATCATATCACACACTAACATGTAAAAGTATATCTATATCACATCACATCGTTTCTCACAACTTTGCGTGGGTGCTATACGCCATCCATCCGACTTCCCCCGTAGATATAAATCTACTCACCTGCTCTTGCTTGCCGATGTCGATGCCGCTATCCTCTTCTTCATTGTCTCGAAATCCCCGTGAGGTACTTACATATCACATCACAACATCGTAAACGAAATCACGCACAAAAACCAAAATGTCGTACGAAACACCGATAGGTTAAAACCTATAGTCTCGCATGCAAAACACAACCAATAACTATATTCGTTGGCGTTCAAACGCTACACGACGGAAACACAATATCAAATACCAAAACCAAATATCATAAAACCCGTAAAACAAATCCAGCAACTTAGAAAACATGCTCCAGATTTTACCCTAAGTGGAATTAGCCAATTTTGCATATGTGGAGGGTCTAATTTACTGGAGATAAAGCCCTGGAACAAAAACGAGTCGATTCCCCACTGCTCTGGCCGCAAATTGCGGCCAGAAAGAATTTAATTGCGGCATGGGTAGAGGGTTTAGGGATAGGGTTTCAGTGGGGGTTCCTAGGTTGCTTGCTTGTGTCTCTGTGTTTGCTAATTAATTTTTCAGGTCCCCGAGTGTTAGCAGATTCAGTTTTCTTATCACAATTCTCACAATTTCAATGTCGACAGAAATTCAAAGTTCGCGTTCCGGGGTTAAGTCTCAGGTTTGGGTCTGAATTCAAGCACTAGGGGGTTTGTGTGGCCTCTACTAAGCTCAATTATGCTTTAGGAATCAATTCAAACCCTAATCCTTTTCTAGGAATCTCCAAACCCCACTAAACATCGCCTAATCATTTCTAAACATGCATGGAAGCTAAAGTAACCCAAATTATACACTAATGGTTCAGAATTTACCTCATTTGGCACTCATGAATCCCCTAGGGCACCAAAATGCAAACTTTCTTGGTCCAAAGTGAAGCTTGTGAGCTTGTGCACAAATTTTGTGAAAGTGAGATGGACTTTTAATGGGTTTTTTGATGGATTGTGAGGAGATAGAGAGGAAAGGGAGAGAGGGCAGCAGCAGCTGCTGCAAATATGAGAGGGAGAGGAGAGAAAATGAGTGAATGATTGAAGAGAGAATGGCTCAAGACCAAGGTTTGACCCCTCACCCTCTCTTTCTCTCTCTTGCCCATACCTCTATTTTCCATTCTTTTCTTTTCTTTTTCTTTTCTTTTCTTCTATCTTCTCATAATAAAACCCAAATCAAGCATGAAGAAATAAGGTAAAGCCATGATAAAATGTAACATGTGTTAAAATGACATGGTGCGTGTTTTGCACAAAACAAGCTTAATGCGCGATTAGCGATATTTAATCGCGATTAGCACTAAATAGTGTATAATTAATCATAAAAACTTATAATTTGCATAATTCACCTAAAACACCTTCATTTCAGTAATTTCCATATTTTTCCAAATTTTTCCTAATTTATCGGTATTTAATTATACCGCCTTATTAAAATATTCCATATAATATTATTTAATTATGAAAAATCCCCAAAATAATATTTTATTTTTTTGAAATGTTACAAGTGTACCCAGTCTCCACTGAGCACCCGTATACTGTCTCTGATGTCAAACACCAATGGATATGGGATCATCCATCACCCATCTACATGGGTCGAGAAGCTATACGCTAGTCTACACTGGTATATCGATACCCTGTCTCGATACACCCACGACTAGGAACATTTGAAGGATGTACTTAGCGACTACTCTGTCCCCATCTAGTATGATCTGTATCATAGTCCTGGTAGTCAAGTACTCATCCTAAGGGCTTTATCAACATGTAACATAGAGACAATCAGTGTACATGTTAAGATAAAGAGCAACCAGATAGCATACTGTCATGTCGAGCAAGAAAGTCCTCCCTATATATGTCCAAGCATCCACTACAATATATATCGTATGTACAGTAATGACTTCTAGGGCATACATATAACTAACAATCTCCCACTTGCACTAGGGTCATCTGTTGTAGTATCTCATACCCAATAATCAGCAGTGGTTGAAGTATCCCATACTCAACCATCCCATAAAAATCTCTACTGGGAAATAGGCCTTTGTGAGTGGATCCGCCCTATTCTCCTTTGTGTCTATGCTCCTAACCTCGATCTCCCTGGAGATCAACCATCTCCATGATCTGGTGATACTGCCTAAAAATATGTCTGGATCATAGATGGGATGGGGGTTCCAAGGCCTAAGCCACAACTCCATTGTCATACAATGGTAGGAACGAAATTCATCTCATGAACTTATATACATCCAGACTACCTCTTTGGTAGTATCCTTGGTAGCAATGTATCCAGCCTTTATCGTCTAGTTTGTCACAGTATCTAGCTTGGAACTCTTCCAACATACCGTCCCTCCACTGAGGGTAAAGACAATGCCTGGACTGACATTCAGTCGACCTTACCACCCTGGAAGCTATCCAGTGATTCTTCTCAGGATCGATTGATACCATCTCACTACTCCTAGTGAGAATCCTAACATCCACTTAGATCTATCTCATAGATCCAAAACCCAGGATTTAGGAGGTATCATCTTGATCCTATATGGAGAATCCTTGTGATAAGAGGAGATTGACCAAGCATAGCATAGGAAACTCCTTTCCTATCAAGAGTATGTCATCCACGTACAATACGAGGATCACCACCATACTCCCTACTACCTTTTTGTATATACAAGGTTCATCTACCATTTTGATGAAGTCAAACGCTTTGACTACCACATCAAAACAGATGTTCCTACTCCGCGATACCTGTTTTATCCCATAAAACAACTTGCACACGTTTCCGCTGCTCCCACTGTCTAGGAAGCCCTCTGGCTATATACTTATAGGCGCTCTCTTCTAAATCATTATTTAGAAAAGCAGTCATGACACCCAACCGCCAAATATCGTAGTCATGGTATGTAGTAATGGCAAGTAGGATCCAGATGGACTTAAGCATAGGGACTAGAAAATGTTTCATCATTATCCACATCTGGTCGATGACGAGAACCTTTTGCAATAAGCCTTAGCTTTGAAAGTCTCAACTTTTCCATGTACACCAAGTAATCTTCTCAAGATATACTTGCTCCTGATGGGGATTTAACCCTTCAGATAAAGCAGCCAAAGTCCATACTTTGTTGGTGTATATAGATTCCATCTCAGATCGCTTAGCATCTAGCCATTCTCACAGAGTCACCACTCTTGATGGCCTGCTCGAAACTAGTTGGGTCATCATCTCATGATGCATTCGTTGCTCCCACTATCATAGAGAAAACTGAAGTATTTTTCAGGCGGGTGAGGAACCCTACTAGATCGGCGGAGAGGCTGAGGATCGTCGGGAAATATTGAATCCTTCGGTCCTACCAAATCATCAGTTGTAGTTTGTATAGCTAGAACTCCTTCCAGTTCTACCTCATGACCACTGATTTCTTCACAAGAAATTCCCTTTCCAAAAGGTGGCATGCTGAGAAACAAAACACATTTTGCTTCTCAGTGTGGTAGAAGATATTCTCTTGCGAATGCTTGGGATATCCAACTAACTTCCACAGAACTGACATTGCCTCGAGCTTGTCCAGATTTTTCTTTTGGCATAGGCCGGACAACCCAAAATCTTAACATCCTTAAGAGATGGACTCTTCCCATACCATATCACATATGGAGTGGTAGGCACCTGATTTGATTGGAACCCAATTCAATAGGTATGCAACTTCTCAAGTGCATAACTCCTAAAAAGGAAATAGGCAACTCAGTAGTACTCATCATAGAGCACACCATATCACATAGTGTGTGATTGCTCCGTCCCGATATACCAACGTGCTGTGGTGTATACGGAGGAGTAATGCTGAGAGAGATTCTCATTCTCCTTTAGAATAGTCCAGTAATTCCGTGCTCAAGTATTCTCCTCCCTGATCACATCAAAGGACATAATACTTATACCCATTGTGGTTCTCTACTTTTGACTTATATTCTTTGAATTTCTCAAAAGCTTCAGACTTGTGTTTCAACAGGAACATATGTCCGAATCTTGAGAGATTATCAGTGAATGTAATGAAGTACAAAGAACCGGTCCTGGCATGTGTAGACAGGGGACCTACATACATCATCATGTATCAATCCCAAGAGTTCACTTACTCTTTCTCTGTTTCCAATAAATAGAGCTATGGTCATCTTATCTTTGTGACATGACTGGAAAGTTTCACAAGATGTAAATTCAAACCGATTTAAATATGCATCTAAATGTAACTTCGCTAGTCGGGTCGCATTGATATGACTTAGTCTACAATGCCTCAAGAAGGATTCGTTCATTTCTGAACTCTTCTTCTTGTGTGTGTTCTGTACATTTAGAACTGTAGTTTGGTTTAGAACGTATATGCTTTTAGATAACGTGCCTGAACCGATCAACTCTTGATATAGGAAATGTTCAAAACATTATCCAACAATATAAAATTATATCCTTCTTTACTCAATAAAGAGACTGATATGATGTTGTATATCAGGTTCGGTATCTAATAACATTCGTTCAGAATCAATGTATTTGGTAATACAGGGTGCTAACTGCCAACTTACTTGGCTGCAACACTTGCACCGTTTTTAACTCTTAAAACTTATCACCCATTCTCAGTTCTCTACCTATCTGTAGCCCATGTAACAGATTACATATGTGGGATCCTGATCCGGTATCTCATACCCAGGGCATAGAGGATACTGAGAAACAGTTCTCGATAATGAACACACCCGAAGAAGATGTATCATCATATACTTTCTTCGTTTGGGCGGCACGGGAATCCTGGTAATCCCCTTTTTCCTGCTCGGTCTTATAACATTTATAAGTTGGAGCGGGAACAACGTTCCCCTAGCTCAGTATAACAAGCGGGTTCGATCAATACATCCGTATTATTATCTTGATTAAGGCGTGACATGGTCGCTACCTAGAGAGAGAGAGAGAGAGAGAGAGGGAAGAAAACACTCAGCGTATGCTTTTGCAAGATTATATTGGTTATTACTATATCTAATCAGGATGGCTCCCACTGTTTTTGTCAAATCCTTCAAACCCTAAAAGGAAAGACTAACCGGGATTAATTACACCCTACAATTTCGCCAATCTTTCACCCAGGACAGTGCCGGTACTTTGAGGGAGGTTCCTCGTGCTTTCGCACGGACCTAATTAAAATAAACCTCGTTTTCCCAGGGGAGTAACCCCGTTAACATCTTTCTAGACACCTACTTGATCGGCTAATTGTAATGTGTAAAACTCTCCCAAGAGTAACTCTTACTCGCAGCGGGTATCGGAATCCAACTATCTCATAAAAGGTATGCAATCTCATTGCGAATTTCAACACTTGAAATTCCCAATAATGGTTTTTACCCCTAACGTCCTATGACCTTGACGGAGGCCAAACTACCCATAGTACGCTAGTCAAGTTCAACCCGTTTATTTCTTGATTGAATTAAACCCACCCGCATGACCCTTGATGGAGGCCAAACTACGCCGTCCGAATACCCTAATCCAATCGCATCTCATGCTGCAGATAAGCACTAGTTAGCTACCGTACACTACGCCTTGACGGAGGCCAAACTACCGCAGCACGAATACTAAGTAGTACTTATCTGAGATGACGGAGGGCTACACAGGTTTTTAAGAAAACCATGAGTGTAATGAACTTGATATCGTTGTAGAATCGAGTGATTTTGAAAAAGAGTGTTTTTGAGGCTTTTACTAGTTTTGCTAAAGAGGTCATTCCCGGTGAAGAGATCTCGGCTCTTTCCTTATCGAATAAGGTGCAGGATATCTCATAAATACCACCATGCAAAGCAAAAACTATAAAAGCAATCAAAAGACAAACCGAGTTTGTAGCATCTGCTAGTTTCGCTAAAGAGGTCACTCCCGGTGAAGGGATCTCGGCTCTTTCCTTATCGAATAAGGTGCTGAATATTCTACAAGGAATACCGCTATGCAAAGCAAGAACTAGAGCTACAATTTTTCGAGACAAGTTTCTACAACATCTTTAGGTTTCTTTTATTTCATTAATCTCATTAATGAAGTCCCATTTATTATGCTTCCCAACCATTAGATGTGAAACGAAAGCAGCAATATTAAGTATATCTCATATATATAATATATAGGCATTCGTCTTAGAATATAATCAATGATCACATCACAGAATATAGCAGCAGAATAAAAACATATGAAATATTGGATATACTAGGATTTTCGTGTTTTAAATTAAGCCAGTATAAAACACGGATTCCACGGTCGTGATGAATAGCCAATCCCACACTCTTAGACCCATACGAGAGCGGCAAGCAACCCTACCAATTCTAGAGTTAGGAGACCCAGTCTCGACTCCTCGAGATGGTCTCCCACTGGACCCTAGAACCCGGTTACTTGTGCTCCCCGCCTTGTGTCTATCCTAATGCGGAAAAGTAAACAATATACAATGGTGACATCATCTTCAACCCGGAAGTGCCCCAATAAAAGAATATTACATACAATGAATTTTACATGAATGAAAATAAAAACTCTCATCTCACATAAAACCCCTGGCTATTCAATCACGATGATCCAATACAACATATCACAGCAACACATAATATCACATGTCATCAACGTAAGTAAATATGCGTATCCCAGTTGTCGTTGACATATAGCACCGAAACCGGCGATACACCACATATTACACTTACGGTCGAAGAAAAGAAAGTGAAAAACTACAACAGTTGAAATCCGCAACCTCCTTAGACATCATAAACCCGAAATATCTCATATTCGGATTTCATGCCTAACCAAATGAATTCCTTAGACATCGCATGCCTAACAATTATAAACCCCGCATTTTAGTCTCGATCTCGAAAACACTTTTCAATATCAAGTTGGGCAATTCAACAAGATTCCCGAAATTATGATCGAATGCTCGTCGGAAACTTTAGTAGACGGCCGCACCCCCCGATACCGTCGATGAAGTGCACTAAGGTGGAACACTGCTGCCGCGAGCACCCGAACCGATGCTTTTGGCGACGGGGTTCTCCTACAGTCACTTGGTCGGGGCTATGGGGCGTGGCTATCTAATAATGTTACCCGGCGAGTATCCGCGTACGCTACATGATCGCGACGGACTTTTGATCACATCAAAATCCTGTGGCAACCGATCAAATGAGACTAAACTGCTAGATTTATAACATTCAAATTAGTTATCTCATAACTACTTATGGATTCCAAATATTATATCCCATCACATAATATCTGGACGACGTTAAAATTTTCGATCGATTCATCAAAATCCCACAATTTCCTGACAGCTCAACACTTGAGCACAGTTTTAGTAATACCCAGAATATGCCACAGTATCTATGCACCAGCCGTAGAAGGGCAAACCTAAGCCTCACTCATGTTGCCACGGAACTATGGAAAACCCTACGGTTTGACCGCGGTTCCGCGATCCAAAAAGTCGAGTTAGAGTTTCATTCTTCTAGAGGGTTCATAGGCTTACTTATATGTTTTTCCGAATACGTTAAACTTGGAAAAATGTGTTTTTGACATTCGATCGAACTTTTTAAGTTCGTCTAGACAACATGTGAATAACCTTAAACAATATTAAAACTACGAATACGAAACACTCCAAATTGTTTATAGTGTAAGATTACATCACATGCAAAATTAGCAAAAACAAACAACACCTGAAACACCAAAACCCAGTCACTTGAACACAGGCAAAAAATCAGGGGGTGAGCTCAGATTTTGGCTGAGATCTAGCTATAGGTGGCCGGACAAAATTTCTGGAATGCGCTGAAATTTTGTGTGTGCTCATGTTATATCATATATAGCACTATGTACTTGTTTGAAAATTTTTTTGACAACATTTTAAAATCGACAGCAAGCAGGTTTTGGCGATGCAAGTTTTAGAGTATTTCGGTTTCGTAATTCTAACAAAATCCGTATTAATTTCTAGCATGGATTTGATACCACTGCAGGGTTACCTAGCATGGTAACAAGGTTTCGGGAGGCATCATCCATGCCATATTCAAAAATTTGCCGTTTTTGCTAACCCTAACTAAGAATCGTTAAACTAGAAATCGACGGAAATATAAAAGCAAACACTTTGCAATCTAAGTGAGCAAGGAATACAACCTTTGTAGACCGGTCCTTCACTTCAATAGCTCCGTGTAGTAGTCCTTCGCTGCGATCGTGAACTCCGGACTCTAGAGAGGCTCCCATGAAGAAACGAACATGCTTGCTTCGATATCTTCGAGGCCGAAGATGATCTACGTCGATGAGACACTAACCCAAGCTATTTCTTCACTAGGTCAAGAACTTTGTGAAGAGAACACTTTATACTAAATGGCAAGTAGTAGAGGATGATGAAGTAGGAAGTGGGCTCACTTTAGATTTCATTTTCTCACACTTTTTCTCACAACTCCATTGAAGCTAGAAAGCTTTGAGGAGGAAGAAGAAGAAGAAGATCACTCATCAAATTAATTATTAGTGAGGTTAATAATGAAACCAATGGTTAAGCATGTCATGCTTAACCCTTGTAGAGAGTTAACCATGTGCTATGGTTAAAGGTTAGGTCAAAAATATCTTAAGCAAGACAAAGAAAATGGACAAAGTCAAAGATGGTTACAAGCTTCTACAAGCTTTCAACAAATATCAACCATGCCTATTATCTATAGTATTTGAATTACTTAATGATAAATTTAAACCCTAATCTTAATCCTCGTATGGTTTAACCCTCATTAACCATAGTTGCATTTGTAACCTTGCATGATACATTTAACATATATCACACACATATATATCAATGTATCCAAAGTGAGAAAAGAAATCATAAGTGAGCTAATACTAGTTAATTTAATGTAATATATCAAATATATAATTATACATTAAATTATTAAATCAACTCTTGATTTAATAATCCGGCTATATCACATATAACCGACTAATATCAAAAGTAACAACTTATCGAATCAACACTTGATCCGATAACCCGGCTATATCTTATATAACCGACCAATGTCACAAATCGCGAGAATAGAATACGGTATCTCATATCGTATCAATCTCGGTCCCGCACATATCACATATGTGCTCCTACTCCGTTTCGCTTGAGCCAGGAAACCCCTGTGTAGGACTCTGAAGACTCGTCAATACACCGGCAGTAGGTGATGATCATATCAAACACCCACAAGCCGCAAGCGGTCTGCTAAACGTAACGGCCACCCGGGTATTGAGCGATCAGAAAATCGACAAGCAAGCCTGCTCACACTCCCGCGAATCCAATCAGTGACACTACCGTACAGTCCGATCTCTTCGTCTGATATGTCGCATATCTCGTCTAGGGGTGGTAAACGTCAGACCCCAGTAACTCGATAAGTCGTGTCGATATGAGGCTCATAACGGGTCGAGAAACTACTGATAACACTTACCAGTATATCTCTGAAGCAGCCTTGGCCAAGGACTTTCTATTATAGCCAATCGAGCATAGCGCAACATCAACTCACAATACCGGGAGAGACGAAACCCCTCCTATCGCTCATTGCCTCCATGTGACTCGGGACTGTACCCAAAATCCACCGTTTTGCACGTTCTCTTGAGCGTGGTAAAGTGGAATTCAAAGCACAGTGGGAATCACACAAGACTCTATGACGATTTCGGGTCTACAGACTAACCTGTACCAGTGTCACCAGAGAACTGCCATCTGACGTTAGGTATAATACCATCAGGGAGTTCTCGGCGAGTCCGTTCAGTGTACCCAGTCTCCACTGAGCACCCGTATACTGTCTCTGATGTCAAACACCAATGGATATGGGATCATCCATCGCCCATCTACATGGGTCGAGAAGCTATACGCTAGTCTACACTGGCATATCGATACCCTGTCTCGATTCACCCACGACTAGGAACATTTGAAGGATGTACTTAGCGACTACTCTGTCCCCACTAGTATGATCTGCATCATAGTCCTGGTAGTCAAGTACTCATCCTATGGGTTTTATCAACATGTAACATAGAGACAATTAGTGTACATGTTAAGATAAAGAGCAACCAGATAGCATACTGTCATGTCGAGTAAGAAAGTCCTCCCTATATATATCCAAGCATCCACTACAATATACATCGTATGTACAGTAATGGCTTCTAGGGCATACATATAACTAACATAATCTTCTAAAAGTAATCTTGTAATAAATTAGAAGAATACCCCTCAACCGTATATACATACCCACATCCATATTCCGAAGAATACGAATACAAAGAGACAGAAATAATCTAACAAATATAATACTAGGATCCGTCTTAAACCAAAGCCCACTAGTATTATCCGTCTGAACATCATTCGTGCATAAGTACACATATGTGATCGAACCCTGCCGTAAAACCATACGGCCTTTATATCGTTTCGCTTGAAGCAGGAAAACCCTCTGTGTGGGACTTTAAAGACTCATCAATACGCTGGCAGTGGGTTTAACCACAAGCACGTCAGTGGCATTAGCTGTACGTAACGGCTACCTAGGTATTGAGCGAAAGGGAGGCCGACGAGCAAACTCATCCTGAAACCCCTACTGAGCCTGAAAGTGACAATATCCGTACAGTCCGGTCCGTTTGTCTATGAGTATCGCATGTCGAGTCTAGGGGGTGGATAAAATCAGACCCCTAATAACACGACATTTAGTGTCGATATGAAGCCCATCACCATTTGAGAAACTATCGATCCTGGATTAGTAATTCTCGACTATCTTAGCCAAGGATTTCTGGTGATGGCCACCCGTGCACAAACGCGACACCAACTCCCGATACCGAGAGAGACGAATCCCCCGACGATCTGTTCACTGCCTCCATGTGGCTCGGGACTGTACCCAACTAAAACCTGTTTGCATGAATCCTTTGAGCCGTGGTAGGGTAGTAATCAATGCACGGTGGGAACTCACATGAGTCAAATGACGATCTCAGGTCGATAGACTAACATGTACACATGTCATCAGGGAACTGCCATCTGACAATAGGTATAATACCAACTAGCATGTTCCCGGCGAGTCCCTCCGGTGTACTCATAACCCAATGAGCACCTGTATACATCTTAGGTGAACAAACTGACACCAATGGCTTATGAGACTGGCCACCGCCCCTCGTCGGGGTCTCATCAGTATACACTAGTCTACTCTGGAGTATCGATACCCAGTCTCGAAACCCCCTCGACTAGGGACATTTAAGGTTGTGCTTATAGACCACCCAGCTTCTACGTATATGATCGCCATCATACTGCTGATAGTCAAGCAAGAGTCTTATGGGCTCTATCAAAATGTAATAGTGATCTGTAATGCCACCTAATGCTGTACATGATGATAAAGACAAACCAGATAGTATACTATCATCTCGAGTAATACTGTTTTACCGGTATAGGTCCTCCTTAATCATCATAATCACCTACCTACGACTATGATAATTTCCTTGAGGGCACTATAGCCAACAATCTCCCACTTGCACTTAAGGCTAATTATTGCGACGTCGCATACTTACAGCCCATGTGATACCGAACACCCAATTCCTCTACTATTCAGTTTCACAAAGCTCGTTTGTGAAACTATTACGTTCGAGAAATAGCTTCAGTGAGTGGATCCGCTCCAGTGTTTTTTTCCGCATCTCTCTATTTCTCAACTTCGCGGAGAAAACTATCTCCCGAAATGAGCAATACCTGTCTTAGAATATGTTTGGATATCTGATGGGACCCAGTTCACAAATGAACTCCAAATCCAACAAACTTCTTAGATTGTATTGTCCACTGAATTTAATCAGTATCCTGCACCATTCCTTCCTCATTATCTGCTTGGACCACCTGTCCAAACTACTGCCCCTCAAATGAGGGAAAACTAAATCTCTGGCAGTCGCTCTGTCATCTAAGTCACCTTGGAAGCCTGGAATGATAACCGTCTCCCGAAGGAGGCTGTTGTTACCATATCCCATGAACATCCACTTATCTTCATAAACTGCTTCGCAACATTTCTCCCGGATTGGATTAATATAAACTTATTGCAGCTAGTGCAAAAGCAGCATCTGGTGAGGTACTTGAAATCACATGATTGACTCAATTGCCTAAGCAAGTGATATGCCAATCATGCAAATCCCTCTCCCCTTTAGTCTGTAAGACACCTTTAGAGAGGGTGACTCCATCACCTGCAGGTTCACCACCATGCTAGGAGTCAACCATTCTAAAACACCTTTAGAAAAATGTTAAAGTACCCAGATTGGGACACTTCCCAAATCTAGATTTAAAACCATAGATCTTGTAACCAGAAACCCTGATATTATATCTATATCCTATGTAGAGAAACTATTTTGTGACAACCACAGTATAACCGATCGTAGTATAGGAATTTCACTTCTTATAAAGTGCATGTCATCCAAATACCAGGACATCACACTGTACTACCTTCTTAACAGATCCATCTCCTCTTCTGATGAAATCAAAGCCTATGACTGTCACATCAAAAATAGATGATCTATCTCCGCTATACCTGCTTTAGTCTATGAATAGACATAAGCTACTTGTCCACTATGCTTCCGCTGCTCCCACTGATTACAACAACCCTCTAGCAGAGTCATATACACGTGCACTTCTAAAGGTAGTTTAGAACGACACTATACTCATCCTCCTGCTGGGTCTCATAGTCTAGAACAGCAGCAATGGCAAGTCTGGGTAAACAAGAACCTCCCTATCACCGTCTTTGAGGATACCGAAGTACCTCTCGGGTGCCTGAGGTTATCCACCATATCTGCGGAGTGCCTAATGGAATGTCAAAAACCAATTGGATCTTTAGGTTCTATTAAATCTTCAGTAATCATTTGTGGTTCTGGAATCACTTCCAGTTCTATCATACTCCCACTACTGTTTTCTGAAAAAAGTCCATTTTGCTAAAACTGTGGCTAGTCAAGAACAATATCACTATTGATCTTCCAGATGGTAGAAAGTTATCCTTCAACATAGCCCGGGATAACCCACAAACAGCCATTACTAAAACGTGCCTTGCGTTTATCTAGAGTCTGGTTCCAAGCATAAGTCGGACAACTCCATATACCTTAACATTGTTAAGATATGAACCATTCTATATACAATATAGAAACAGAGACACTAATTTAATTGGAACCAGATTCAAATCATGCAGCTGTCTCCAGTGCATGTCAACTAAATGGGGAGAGGCCGATCAACATTACTCAACTAGGAGTGCATCCAGATATGAGTATCATGAAAGAGAAGCAAGTTCTCAAAACCATTGCTATCAACTGAATACCAAACACAAGTATCTACCTCTTCGATCACCTTGAAGGATCCCGATACTTGCAACACATGGTTCTCTAGTTTATTCTTGTACCTATAACTTCTCAAAACTTGGACCTTGTATTTCTATGAAATACTTGTCTAAAAACTAGAGAAGTCACAAGTAAACAGAATATAGTACGAGTACCAACCCCTTTGTTGTCATGAACACTGGACAACATACAATACTTTGTATAAGTCCCCTGAGTTCAATAACTCAAACCCTGTGCGTCGTATGTTGAAAACTGTATTATGGTTAAGAAGAATTACACCGTTGTTGAATGCTCCTTACCTAACCATCAACTGATATAGGTAAATGTAATAGACATAATTTCAAAAAGTTATATCTTACATTATAAAATAAACGTACAGATATATCAGTTTGAAACCGGTGCGTAACTACGGATATTCAAAACCAAATATTTGCCGTACGGCAAAAACCCAGGTGATTTCCTCAAATATTACCAATTACAACGAATTCTGATATAATGAGGATATAATCACCTAATTCCCAATAGCATACTCCCACTCATCGTCTGTAATACCATACAGATGTGAAAATCAGATCTGGTAAATACATACCCTAGAGTAAGAATCTAATTAGGAAATCAGTTTTCAATTAACAACTCACAGTGAAACTGAAATATGAAAATGTTTTCAAGGGGTATCCGGGTATTCCTAGTAATACCTCTTCCATTATCCAGATTCATGACTGTTACCATATATTTCCTTGCCATCTCTTTATAGGGTTCCTAGGCATACCCATGAGGTTCAACAACAGATCAAACTTGCCAAAATCAAAATTTTTCTATGTGCCAAGTTACCCTAAGCAAGATCGTAACTAGAGGATAGGCGAAGACGATATAAGTTAACAACTTAACTAAGAGTGAACGGAAAATACAACCTTTGTAGATCCGGTCCTCCACCTCTATAGCTCCATGACGATGTCCCTTCGCTGCGATCATCGGATCCCGGACTCTAGCGTTGGTTTCGTCGGAGAAATGATCAGGCTAGGTCGTCGACTTCGATGCCGAAGATGATCTACATCGAGGCAACTCAAGATCAAGCTCCATCTTCACTTGGTCATAGAACTTGTGAAGATAACACCTTATACTACATGGCAAGTGGTAGAGGATGAAGAAATAGGAAGTGGGTTCACTTTGGATTTGGATTTCTCACTTGGAATCATCACTTAGAAATTTTCAAGCAAGCTTTTCTTTTCTCCATGAAGAAGAAGAAGAAGATGAAAGAAAAAGAATTATTTCAAAAAGATAATCCAAGTGATTCTTATCATTTTGCAACCATGGTTGAGTGTAGAGAATAAACTAGGGTTTAGTTAAATGGTTAGGTTAAGAGATAAAGACAAAATGGTCACTTTGTCAAAGATACATGAAGCATCAAGAAACTTCTTGTATAAAACAAAAAGCAACCATTTAGTTTCCTTTTTCTTTTAACCAAAAATAAATAAAGTAAATAAAACCTTAACCATTTATCTAAACATGGTGTATAGCATACACACACCCAAGTTTGCATGTATCATCAAACATGATACAAACTAGTGCACAAAACTATATCATATATACAATGTGCACATCAAGTGAGAAAATCCATCTTAAGTGAACTAATACTAGTTAATGTAAAGTAATATATCTAATATATAATTATACATTAAATCATTAAATCAACACTTGATTTAACGATCCGGTCATATCGCATATGACCGACTAATATCCAATGTATCGACTTATCGAATCAATCCTCGATTCGAAAACTAGGTTATATCGCATACAACCAATCGATACATTCATCGCGAGAATAGAATACGATATCACATACACGCATTATTCTCGGTCCCGCACATATCTCATATGCGCTCCTATTTCGTTTCGCTTGAGCCAGGAAACCTCTGTGTAGGACTCTAAAGACTCGTCAATACGCCGGCAGCAGATGATGATCATATCAAGCACCCACAAGCCGCAAGCGGTCTGCTAAATGTACGGCCACCCGGGTATTGAGCGATCAGAAGATCAACGAGCAAGCCCGCTCACACTCCTGTGAATCCAACCAGTAACACTTACCGTACAGTCCGGTCTGTTCGTCTGATATGTCGCATATCTCGCCTAGGGGTGGTAAACGTCAGACCCCAATAGCTTGATAAGTCATGCCGACGTAAGGTCCATAACAATCGTGAAACTACTGATAACTCTTACCAGTATATCACAGCAACCCTGTCCAGGGATTTCCAGTTATGGCCAGTCGTGCATAGCGCAACATCAACCCCCAATACCGAGAGAGACGAATCCCCTCCTATCGCTCATTGCCTCCATGTGAATCGGGACTGTACCCAAAAACCACCTGTTTGCACGACTCAGTAGAGCCGTGGTAAGGTGGAAATCAAAGCACAGTGGGAGACACACAAGACTCTATGAAGATCTCGGGTCAACAGACTAAGCTGTACAAGTGTCACTGGAGAACTGCCATCTGACGTGAGGTATAATACCATCTGGGAGTTCTCGGCGAGTCCGTTCAGTATACCCAGTCTCCACTGAGCACCCGCATACCATCTCTGATGTCAAACACCAATGGATATGGGATCATCCATCGCCCATCACATGGGTCGAGAGGATATACGCTAGTCTACTCTGGAATATCGATGCCCCGTCTCGATATTCCCACGACTAGGAACATTGAAGGATGTACTCATTGACTACCCAGGCCCCACTAGTATGATTTGCATCATAGTCCTGGAAGTCGAGTACACATCCTAAGGGCTTTATCAACATGTAACAGAGAAACAGAAAGTATACATGTTAAGATAAAGAGCAACCAGATAGCGTACTATCATGTCGAGCAAGAAAGTCCTACCTATATATGTCCCAGCATCCACTATAATATACATCCAATGTACAGTAATGGCCTCTAGGGCATACATATAACTAACACTCTCTAATCCCTTTATTTGTCTTTACTTATTACCTTCTGTATACCGTATTTAGGCGAAATGGTTTTCTTCCTTCCCTACCGTTCGGCACCAGCCTATGGTTTGGAAGAAGACTATCCAATAAGCGTAATAGGTGTACTCTCCTAATTCTAGGAGCCCTCGCAACCTGAGAGAAGGTAAAGATAAAAGACAACTGAATAATTCTTATTCTATTTCTCCTGAACCAGAATCCATTCTCGAACTGGAACAAGTTCCTTCGAGTTCGTATGTAACTATACGATGCATTATCCAATAAATGTGGATCTTCATAGTGATACGGGGTGTTCTGGAGAAATGCAAAGGTGAAGTAGGAGTGGTGATGATATACGCGGTTTGGTCGTGAATGATAGCAGTCGCAATTTACTATGCCATCTTTCTAATCCCTTTATTTGTCTTTACTTATAACCTTCTGTACACCTCACTTAGGCTAATTTGTTTTCTTCCTTCCCCACCTTTCGGCACTACCTATGGTTTGCAAGAAGACTATCTAATAAGCGCAATAGGTGTACCCTTTCCTAATCCTAGGAGCCCTCACAACCTGAGAGAAGGTAAAAGGAAAAGACAACTGAATAGTTCTATTCAATTTCTCCAGAACCGGAAACCATTATCGAATCTGAAACAAGTTTCTTCAAGTTCGTATGTAACTATACGATGGTAATATCCAATAAATGTGGATCTTCGTAGTGATACGGAATGTTCCGGAGAAAAGCAAAGAGTAAAAGAAGGAGCGGCAATGAAGTATGCAACTCTGACAATCCAAAAGCCAATGTGTTTTAATAAGGTTCGGCTAACTTGGATTATGAGTTCTAGTCTAGAGTCGGGCCATGGTCGCTGCCAAAGAGAGAGAGAGAAAAGAAACACTCAGCGTGCACTCTAATCTAGATCAGAATGGTTAATCACTTTATCTAATCAGGATGTCTCCTATTGTATGCTCAAATTCTCCTCCAAACCCAAAAGAAGAATTAGTCGGGATCATCTAAAATCACCCAAGGAGTAAACCAACTCATCAGTGGGAATCGGGTTCCAACTATCATCGCATGATAACCTGATGGAATCCACTCAAGTTATCACACTCCAGAAGGTATGCACATGCCTGAAAAGTTTCTGTATGTTTGAAACTCCCGATGTGATTTCTGCCCCATCTCTTACTGTAAGTGCACGGCGGCGTCCCAGCCGTCAATCCGACGCCGGAATGCGGAAGCGGTGAAAAACTTAAATTTTGCGGACTTAGCAAACCGGCACCACCGCGCACTAAACACCCGGATCGTTAACCATTAACAAGTCTAAGCTAACTAGAAGATGGGTTAGAGATATACCGACGATCCAAGTCCTCCGGTCTTCTCGTCATGGTCCCGATCTCCTGCGGAAAAGTCCCGTCTCCTCCTCGTCGCCGGAAGTGCACCACATCGCCTTCTTCGTTTACGGGCTCCCACCTCAATGCCGAGGCAACTCGGGCACGAAGCCGGCTACTCGACGTGCCCAAGGTTCGTTGTAGAATATGTAGTGAAGAACCATGTCTCATTTTTGGGGATTGTGGAATTGCCATTGGTGAAGGAAAAGAGAGCTTGGAGAGAGGTGGGGAAAATGTAGCATACCAAAAATGAGAGTAATATTTTCCCACCCTTAAAAGAAAATGAATCCCATTCCATTCAAGGAATGGCCGGCCCCCCCCCTTTCATGTGTGATTGGAGAGAGAGAGAGAACAAACAAGGGGGTGGTTGGAAAAAGAGAAATGATGGAGAAACAAATGATCACCACAAAGAAAAATCACACTCCAAAGCAACCATCACCACATAACAAGGGTCAAGCCATCATGACACAACCATGAAGCAAAAAGTCAAGTCAATGGATGGGACAAGTATCATGACATGATAATATGCAAAGACCCCCTCCACAAATGCCTATTTGCAACAATGCAAATAAACCCTCCTCCACCAATCTTCGGCCAATGAACGGAATAAAGGAAATCGGCCGAAACGGAAAGCAAACTGGCAACTCTAGAAAACTGGTCCCGTAATAAATTACAGGAAAACCCCGATACTGTGCATACACACCCGCATTTGTATTCCGACCGAAATACAAATGCAATGAGACAAAATCTACACTGTACTATACTAGGATCCGGCTTATACCAAAACCGGCTAGTAATATCTGTTCGATCCTGATCCGTGCAATACCGCACGTATCTGATCGAACCCTGCCATATAACCATACGGCCTATAGTACAGACTGTCCGATCCTGATTCGTGCAATACCGCACGTATATGATCGGACCTTGCCATATCTCCATACGGCCTCTACAACCTTTCGCCCGAAAGCTGAGTAACTGAATGTGGGGGACTCTAAAGACTCGTCAACACCTTGGTTGTGGATTTAACCACTAGCACGTCAGAGGTATAAGCCAATACGTGACGGGCTACCAGGTACTGACCAAATGGGACGTCGATGAGGAAGCTCACCCCGACACCCAACTGAGCCTGTCAGTGACAATATCCGTGCAGTCCGGTCCGTTCGTCTATGAGTATCGCATGGCGGGCCTAGGGGGTTGGTAAAAGTCAGACCCCCAAAAGCGGTACAAGTCGTGTCGGAGTGTAGCCCAGAACACCCTGAGATACTACTGGAATACCTACCAGTAAATCTCCTTGCCTTGGCCAAGGACTTTGTGTAATGGCTCTCCTAGACACAGCACGACCTCACCCCCAATACCGGGAGAGACGAACCCCTGAAGATACGCTCACTGCCTCCATGTGGCTCGGGACTGTACCCAACTAAAACCTGTTTGCACGACTCCTTTGAGCCGTGGTAGGGTAGTAATCAAAGTACAGTGGGAACTCACACGAGACAAATGACGATCCCCAGGTCGATGAACTAACCTGCACACATGTCACCAGGGAACTGCCATCTGACGTCTGGTATATGACCAACTAGCATGTTCCCGGCGAGTCATGTCCGGTGTACTCATAACCCAATGAGCACCTGTATACATCTTAGGTGATCCAACTGACACCAGTGGCTTGTGAGACCGGCCACCGCCCCTCGTCGGGGTCTCGACTGTATACACTAGTCTACTAATGGAGTATCGATGCCCGGTCTCGAAACTCCCACGACTAGGGACCTTTTAAGGATATGCTTGTAGACCCCCAGCTCCCACTTATATGATCGCCCTCATACTGCTGGTGGTCAAGCAAGAATCCTAGGGGCTCTATCAACGTGTAATAGCGACGTGTCAGGTCACCTAAAACAGTACACGATGATAAAGGTAAACCAGATAGCATACTATCATCTCGAGTAAGACTGTCCTACCGGGATAGGTCCTCCCTCAATCATTACAATCACGTACCTGTGACCTAATAATTGACTCTGAGGGCACTATCTCCAACAATCTCCCACTTGCACTCAAGGCTAATTATTGCGATGTCGCATACTCACAGCTCGTGTGATACCGAACATCCAACTCCTCTACTAGTCAGTCTCACAAAGCTCGTTTGCGGAACTATTGCGTTCGAGGAATAGCCTCAGTGAGTGGATCCGCTTAGTTGTTTCTTTCTATGTCTCTCTATATCTCAAGTTCGCGGAGAAAGCCATCTCCCGAAAAGAGCAATACCTGTCTCAGAATATGTCTGGATGTCTGATGGGACATAGCTCATAAATGAACTCCAAATCCAAACTTCTTAGACTGTATCGTCAACTGAACTTAATCAGTATCCTGCGCGCCATGCCTCCCTCAGTATTGCCTTGGACCACCTGTCCAAAATACTGCCCCTCATCAGAAGGAAAACTATAACTCTGACAACCTCCTTGTCGTCCATGTCACCTTGGAAGCCTGGAATAATAACTGTCTCCTGAATGAGGCTGTCGTTATCATCTCCCTAGAACATCCACTTATGTTCTAAAACTGCTTCCGACTGTTTCTCCAGGATTGGATTAATGTCAACTTATTGCATCTAGTGCAAGAACAACATTTGGTGTGGTACTTGACATCTCGTGATTGACTCAATTGCCTGAGCAAGTGATCTGCCAATCATGCACATCCCTCTCCCCTTTAGTCTGTAAGACAGCTTCAGAGAGGGTGACTCCATCACCTGCAGGTACACTACCGTGCCAGGAGTCGTCCATCCTAAATACTCTTAGAATGCTGTCAAGTACCCTGATTGGGAAACCACCCAAATCTAGATCTAAAACCATAGATCTAGTAACCAGTATGTCTGATATAAAATCCATTTCCTTTGTGGAGAAACCACTGTGTGACGACCAAAGTATAACCGATCGTAGTGTAGGAGTTTCTTTTCCTACTCTGTGTATATCATCCAAATACCAGGATATCACACCCTACTACCTTCTCAACAGATCCATCCCCTATTCTGATGAAGTCAAACCCATGACTGTCACGTCAGTAACAGATGATCTATCTCCGCTACATCTGCTTTAGTCTATAAATAGATATAAGCTACCTGTCCACCAATGCTTCCGCTGCTCCCACTGACTATGACAACCCTTTGGCAGAGTCATATAGACGTACACTTCTGAAACTAGTTTAGAACGACGCTATACTCATCCTCCCGCCTGGTCTCGCAGCCTGGAACAACAGCAATGGTAATTGTGGGTAAACAAGAACTTCCCTGTCACCGTTCTTGAGGCTACCGTAGTACCTCTCGGGTGCCTGAAGTTACCCACCTTATCTGCGGAGTGGCCAATGGAATGTCAATCCAGATTGAATCTTTAGGTTCCTTATCAAATCTTCAGTAATCGTTTGTGGTTCTGGAATCACTTCCAGTTCTACCATACTCCCACTACTGTTTTCTGAAAAAATCCATTTTTAATAAAACTGTGGCGAGTCTAGAACAATATTGCTATTGTTCATCCAGATGGTAGAAAGTCAACCCTCGTCATAGCCTGGGTCAACCCACAAACAGGCATTACAGAAACGTGCCTTGAGTTATCCAGAGTCTGGTTCTAAGCATAATCCGGACAACTCCCCGTACCTTAACATCGTTAAGATATGAACTGTTCTATATCCAATATAGAAAGAGAGGCACTGATTTAATTAAACCAGATTCAAATCATGCAGCTGTCCCCAGCGCATGTCAACTAAATGGAAGGAGGCCGATCAGCGTTACTCAACTTAGGAATACTTCCAATTATGAGTAACCTGAAAGAGAAGCAAGATCTCTTTATCATTACTATCAACTGAATACCATACACAAGTATCTACATCTTCGATCACTTTGAAGAATCCCGATACTTGCTACACCTGGTTCTCTACTCTATTCAAATACCAATAACTTCTCAAAATTCGGACCCTGTGTTTCCATGAAACACCTGTCTAAAAACTAGAGAAGTCATAAGTAAACCGAATATAGTACGAGGACCAACCCCTCTGTCCTGATGGACCCTGGACAACATACAATACTCTGTATAAGTCCCTTGAGTCTGATAACTCATTCACTGTGTGTCGTAGGTTGAAAACTGTACTTATGGTTAAGAAGAATTACACCGCTGTTTAATGCTCCTTACCTAACCATCCGCTGATTTAGGTAAATGTCGTAGACATAATTTCAGAAAGGTATATCTCACTCTATGAAAATAGACGTACAGATATATCAATTTGAAATTGGTGCATAACTGCGGATATTCAAAACCAAATATTTGCCGACCGGCAAACAGCCCAGGTGATTTCCTCAAATATCACCGATTACAACGAATCCCGATATATTGAGGATGATCACCCAATTCCCAATAACTTATTCCCACTCATCATCTGTAAAACCATACAGATGTGAGAATCGTACCTGGTAAATACATACCCTGGAGTAAGTATCTAATCGGGAAATCAGTTTTCCTTTAACATTACACAGTGAAACTGAAACATTGAAATGTTTCGATGGGGTATCCCGGTATTCCTAGTAATGCCTCTTCCAGATTCACAACTGTAACCGTATAGTTCTTTGCCACCTCTCCAAATCCCTTCATATGTCTTTAGTCATTACCTTCTGCACACCTCTTTAGGCCAAATGGTTTTCTTCCTTCCCTACCGTTCGGCACCAGCCTATGGTTTGGAAGAAGACTATCCAATAAGCATAATGGGTGTACTGTCCCAATCCTAGGAACACTCGCAATGAGAGAGGGTGAAGATAAAAGACAACCGAATAAACCTTATTCCTATTTCTCCTGAACCAGAATCCATCCCCGAACTGGAACAAGTTCCATTCGAGTTCGTATATAACCATACGATGGAGTATCCAATAAACTGTGGATCTTCGTAGTGATACGGAGTGTTCTGGAGAAATACAAAGGTGATTTGGGAGTGGTAATGAAATATTTGGTTTGGTCGTGAATATCTGTTGCAATTTACTTTGCCCTCTTACTAATCCCTTGCTTTGTCTGAACTTAATACCTTCTGCACACCATCGTTATGCTAATTGGTTTTCTTCATTCCCTACCGGTCGGCACCAGCCTAAGGTTTGGAAGAAGACAATCCAATTTGCGTAATAGGTGTACTACCCCTAAACCAAGGAGTACTCGTAACCTGAGAGAGGGTAAAAGGAAAAGACAACTGAATAATCCTATCCGTTTTCTCCAGAACCGGAAACCATCCTCGAATAAATTCTTTCGAGTTCGTATCTAACCATACGATGGTTTTGTCCAATGGAAGTGGACGTTCGTAGTAAAACGGGGTGTCCTGGAGAAAAGGGTAAAAGTAGGAGTGGCAATGAGGTTTGCAACTCTGACAATCCAAAAGCCGGTGTTAAAAAAGGTTCGGTCAACTTGGTCACTGAGTCATAGTCTTAGGGTCGGGTCAATGGTCGCTGCCAAAGAGAGAGAGAAAAGAAACACTCAGCGTGCACTCTAACCTAGATCAGAATGGTTACCAATTTATCTAATCTGGAATCCTCCCACTGTACCTCAAATTCTTCTCCAAACCTGAAAGAAGAATTAGTCGGGGTCACCCGAGGAGTAAACTAACTCATCAGTGGGAATCGGGATCTAACTATCATCGCATGATAACGTGACGGAATCCGCTCACGGTATCACACTCCAGAAGGTATGCGCATATATGGCAAGTTTCAGTTCTTTTGAAACTCCCGATGTGATTTCTGCCCCATGCTCTTATGACCTTGACTTTGGCCAACAAATCATAAGTCACATGTCAAGTTCTACCCGTCATTCTCCAGGTTGTTTTGAATCCACCCGTACATACCCTTGACTTTGGCCAACAAGGCAGTACGACTGTTCCAAACCAACGCATCTATCTATGCTGCATATGAATAACCAACAGCTACCAAACACTGTGCCTTGACTTTGGCCAACAAACACAGCTTGAATACTATTGACTATCCATATGAAACGACGGAGGGCTACGAATGGTTTCTGGCGAAAACCTTTAACGTAATGAACTTGATATCGTTGAAGGAACGGATAGCTTTTAAAAATATAGTGACGAAAACCGTTGCTAAAGAGGTCACTCCCGGTGAAGGGATCTCGGCTCTTTCCCCGTAGAATGGGGTGCAGGATATTCCAAATGAATACCGCGATGCAAAGCAAAAGTAATCGGCTATAGTGAAGTTAATGCCCTGACGCAAACTTCTGTCCAAGGGGTCACTCCCGATGAAGGGATCTCGGCCCTTGCCTCGTCGACTGAGGAGCAGGATATTCCAATGAATACCACGATGCAAAACAAAAGTAAACGTCCTTGCAATAACAGCCTTTTGAAAAGTGTTCCAACAACATCAGATTAGGTTTGTTTTAACTTGCATTGATCCGAATCAATGCAGTCCCATCAATTGATCACACCAAAAAGAACGAAAATATACTGATGTACGTATATGCCATCCGCATTCGCCACTGGGTCCCGTCATTACCCGTTAGGTTAGCTTACTAACGACAGAGCGGGGACTGGACTAGCGCGGATGCAAAACATATACAACATCTACTAATATATATACCAATATATTATATTTCGCTCAAGGCGTGAAAGAAATGCAACATCACAGAGAATGAACAGCATCACAGAAACAATACAGATATCTGGGATCCCCGGGTTTCACAGAGCCGCTGAAACCCGACGTTCCCCTGGTCGTGTGGATAGCCTGTGCAATGTAATCCTAGACCCCTACGGGCGCGGCAAGTCACCCGCCAAAACCTGAAGCGAGGCAGCCCCCTTCAGCGCCGTGAATGGACCACCCAGCACTTCACGGAATCCGGTAACTTGGGCACCCCTCCTGGGTCAACCTGTACCCCCTACGAGTGCGGCGAATAGCCCGCCAATCCTAGAGTGAAGCCCCCTCCGTCTCAATGCCATGAGATGCGGGCTTGTTGCCCTCTAGAACCCGGCTACCCGTGCACCCCTCCGCGGGGTAACCCTAGTACAGAAAGTAAAATATACATACACCGGGTACATCGACCGCAACCAGGTCGTGCCCCAAAATAACAATACAATCAGGCAGTGACGGCAGTCCACATGTCGGACGCTCGCCCCGCAATATCAAATGTACATAATACAACAAAACTGTACTAGCATTGCATCCAGGCTATCCCCACCGACCGATCCGCAACATCACAGCAAATACATAGAACATCAACGTGAAAGTCACGTTCGCAAATCCGTCTAACCGGGCTATAGCAGTTACACCGGATTTACCGATCGAGTGACATTCACGGTCGCAGATATAATGTAAATACTGTGAAAAATGTGTTTTAAAATATTCCGATTGATCAAACTTTAACAAGTGGGCCCACAAAGAATACTGCAGCAGTCACAGAAACAATTGGCCCAACTTTAATATTCCAAAGCCCATATATTAAACCCAGAAAACATCTGAAAACAAATGGTGCAGTAATGTGAACAGTGTGCCGCGGAAGAGCGGCGGAATGGGGGTTTTGGCCGCCCTTCCGCGGTCGTACGGACGAATTGTGCTACCAAATTTTTTCTGTGTTCTTTGTACTCCCTGCACATCATTCTGAGACCACCTGAAAAATTTTTAGACTCCAAAAAATTTCGACAGAAACTGATGCGAAGGGAATACGGGTTTTGGAACTTTTTGATCGATCGGAAATGCAAAACACATTACACAAAGCTAGACGAAGTTAATGGCGAGGCTCTGATACCACTGTAAGTGCACGGCAGCGCCCCGGCCGTCAATCCGACGCCGGAATGCGGAAGCGGTGAAAAACTTAAATTTTGCGGACTTAGCAAACCGGCACCACCGCGCACTAAACACCCGGATCGTTAACCATTAACAAGTCTAAGCTAACTAGAAGATGGGTTAGAGATATACCGACGATCCAAGTCCTCCGGTCTTCTCGTCATGGTCCCGATCTCCTGCGGAAAAGTCCCGTCTCCTCCTCGTCGCCGGAAGTGCACCACATCGCCTTCTTCGTTTACGGGCTCCCACCTCAATGCCGAGGCAACTCGGGCACGAAGCCGGCTACTCGACGTGCCCAAGGTTCGTTGTAGAATATGTAGTGAAGAACCATGTCTCATTTTTGGGGATTGTGGAATTGCCATTGGTGAAGGAAAAGAGAGCTTGGAGAGAGGTGGGGAAAATGTAGCATACCATAAATGAGAGTAATATTTTCCCACCCCTAAAAGAAAATGAATCCCATTCCATTCAAGGAATGGCCGGCCCCCCCTTTCATGTGTGATTGGAGAGAGAGAGAGAACAAACAAGGGGGTGGTTGGAAAAAGAGAAATGATGGAGAAACAAATGATCACCACAAAGAAAAATCACACTCCAAATCAACCATCACCACATAACAAGGGTCAAGCCATCATGACACAACCATGAAGCAAAAAGTCAAGTCAATGGATGGGACAAGTATCATGACATGATAATATGCAAAGACCCCCTCCACAAATGCCTATTTGCAACAATGCAAATAAACCCTCCTCCACCAATCTTCGGCCAATGAACGGAATAAAGGAAATCGGCCGAAACGGAAAGCAAACTGGCAACTCCAGAAAACTGGTCCCGTAATAAATTACAGGAAAACCCCGATACTGTGCATACACACCCGCATTTGTATTCCGACCGAAATACAAATGCAATGAGACAAAATCTACACTGTACTATACTAGGATCCGGCTTATACCAAAACCGGCTAGTAATATCTGTTCGATCCTGATCCGTGCAATACCGCACGTATCTGATCGAACCCTGCCATATAACCATACGGCCTATAGTACAGACTGTCCGATCCTGATTCGTGCAATACCGCACGTATCTGATCGGACCTTGCCATATCTCCATACGGCCTCTACAACCTTTCGCCCGAAAGCTGAGTAACTGAATGTGGGGGACTCTAAAGACTCGTCAACACCTTGGTTGTGGATTTAACCACTAGCACGTCAGAGGTATAAGCCAATACGTGACGGGCTACCAGGTACTGACCAAATGGGACGTCGATGAGGAAGCTCACCCCGACACCCAACTGAGCCTGTCAGTGACAATATCCGTGCAGTCCGGTCCGTTCGTCTATGAGTATCGCATGGCGGGCCTAGGGGGTTGGTAAAAGTCAGACCCCCAAAAGCGGTACAAGTCGTGTCGGAGTGTAGCCCAGAACACCCTGAGATACTATTGGAATACCTACCAGTAAATCTCCTTGCCTTGGCCAAGGACTTTGTGTAATGGCTCTCCTAGACACAGCACGACCTCACCCCCAATACCGGGAGAGACGAACCCCTGAAGATACGCTCACTGCCTCCATGTGGCTCGGGACTGTACCCAACTAAAACCTGTTTGCACGACTCCTTTGAGCCGTGGTAGGGTAGTAATCAAAGTACAGTGGGAACTCACACGAGACAAATGACGATCCCCAGGTCGATGAACTAACCTGCACACATGTCACCAGGGAACTGCCATCTGACGTCTGGTATATGACCAACTAGCATGTTCCCGGCGAGTCCTGTCCGGTGTACTCATAACCCAATGAGCACCTGTATACATCTTAGGTGATCCAACTGACACCAGTGGCTTGTGAGACCGGCCACCGCCCCTCGTCGGGGTCTCGACTGTATACACTAGTCTACTAATGGAGTATCGATGCCCGGTCTCGAAACTCCCACGACTAGGGACCTTTTAAGGATATGCTTGTAGACTCCCAGCTCCCACTTATATGATCGCCCTCATACTGCTGGTGGTCAAGCAAGAATCCTAGGGGCTCTATCAACGTGTAATAGCGACGTGTCAGGTCACCTAAAACAGTACACGATGATAAAGGTAAACCAGATAGCATACTATCATCTCGAGTAAGACTGTCCTACCGGGATAGGTCCTCCCTCAATCATTACAATCACGTACCTGTGACCTAATAATTGACTCTGAGGGCACTATCTCCAACACTTATGACCTTGACGAAGGCCAACATATCATAAGTCACATGTCAAGTTCTACCCGTCATTGTCCAGATTAATTTGAACCCACCCGTACATACCCTTGATGAAGGCCAACATTGCAGTACGACTGTCCCAAACCAAACGCATCTATCTATACAACAGAAAAGTAACAAATAGCTATCATACACTATGCTTTAACGAAGGCCATCATACATAGCATGAATACTAAGTGCTACTCGTCTGAAATGACGGAGGGCTACGAATGATTTTTGGCGAAAAAACTTTAGCATAATGAACTTGATATCGTTGAAGGAACCGGATAGCTTTACAAATATATAGTGGCGAAAACCTTTGCTAAAGAGGTACTCCCTGTAAAGGGATCTCAGCTCTTTCCTCGTCGAGTGAGGTGCAGGATATTCCCCACTGAATACCTCGAGGCAAAGCAAAATAGTAATCAAATATAGTGAAGTTATTACCCTGACGCAAACTTCTGCCCAAGAGGTCATTCCCGGTGAAGGGATCTCGGCTCTTGCCTCATCGAATGAGGTGCTGGATATTTATAACCGAATACCGCTGTGCAAAATAAAAGAAAATGTCTTGTAATAACAGCTTTTGAAAATTGTTCCAAGAACATCATATAGGTCTGTTTTCCTTGCATTGATCAGAATTAACGCAGTCCCATCAATTAATCACACCAGAAAAGAACGAAAATATGATGTACGTATATGCCATCCGCATTCGCCACTGGGCTCCGTCATCACCCGTTAGGTTACTTAACTAACAACCGAGCGGGGGCAGGACTAGCGCGGGTGCAAAACATATACAACATCTACTAGTATATATATAACATTATATAATAATCGTTCCAGGCATATTATATGCAACATCATAGAATAGAGATACGCATCACAAAACAATACGGATAATCTGGGAGCCCCGGGTTTCCTTTGAGCCGCAAGTGAAACCCGACGTTCCCATGGTCGTGTGGATAGCCTGTGCAATAAAAACCTGGACCCCTACGAGCGTGGCAAGTTAGGCGCCAATCCTAGAATTGAGGCAACCCCAATCAACAACGTGAATGGGCCACCCGGCACTTAACGGAATCCGGTAACTTGAGCACCCCTCCTTGGGTCAACCTGTACCCCCTATGAATGCGGCGAATAGCCTGCCAATTCTAGAGTGAGGCCCCTTCCGTCTCACCGCCATGAGATGTGGGCCCGTTTCCCTCTAGAACCCGGCTAACCGTGCACTCCACCGTGGGGTAATCCTTGTATAGAAAAGAAAAGAATATGTACAACGGTGACATCGACCACAACCCGGTCGTGCCCCAAACAAATATGTCACGACCCGAAATAGCACGTGACTGGCACTTGACTCATATGAAATCTATAGGACCCCATCTAATTCAAGTAAGCCAAAAGCCCAGAAATATAAAACCATTTTAAGGAGTAAATAAAGAAAACTAGTTCTTTTGAAGTAAAGAAAACATGTTTTAAAAAGCAAGGTTTTCAAATAAGTAAGCCGAATATGCATTTTTAAAATGTCTCGTCTTTTCTGAAAATTTCGGCAGAGTTTCCTTTGTAAATACTGGCCCCGAACGGGGTACAACATGATAAAAGCATATATACAATGATAAAATGCATCCCCAAGCGGGAGCTAGCTCTTCGTCAATCGACGGTCACGACCACACAAGCAGTAATATACAACGCCGAAGGGCGAGGATCAAAACTCAAAAGGAAACTCAAAATCAGCATGAAAACCATAATACTACAACGCGCGACTCTAAGGTCGAAATAATACACAACTGGTTTTCTAAGTCTGAAACAATATAAAAGTTTGGTTGATGGAATTACTAGATACAATAGAATACAATAAATACAAGGGTGGTCACGATGCGAGTGAACCCACCTACCAATGCAATCACCCAGAAAAGGAAGCAGTGTGCCAGAAAAGCCGCAATGAAACCTGTACGGCAAAACCTGCAAGAACTGTGGCACAACAGGGTGAGTTGCCAACCCGTGAATAGAAAACATCATAGAGCAGAAATCGTATATATGACACAATTCTAGGTCAATACGATCAGATATATATATAACCTCAAATGAATAAGTCTGAAGCAAGATAAGGTGGCAATGTAACATCTATACATGAGTGTAGTGCCAAGTGCTCGTGCCAGTGCCTCAGGTAATAGCCTATCATAAATATGAGGTATGATCAATGTCGACTATATCATGAAGTCTATGAATATGTGGATACCATCCAACTGCATGATCAATATCATCAATGTCAATATATGTAGGTGGAAATCGTCCACGTGTCACCTAATGACAATAAGCATCATGCATGTAAATATCATAAACATATGCATGGAAGTATGGGGATGTAAATCAACATGTGTCGCTCGCGACATATCAAAATCATGGAACCTGAGTGTCAAGCATCGACACTCGAAAACATCATGAAACCTATGCCTAGCATCGGCACGTAAATCCTCATATACATAGGGCTCCGTCAGTCCGGATCGGCCCATCTCATCTCTCAACTCCGGTTGGTATCCCCCAGATATCCGCCGAGCTCAACACAATCACCGGTAGGTAGTACTCCCCTGCCAGGCTCACCGTCTAACATATACGAGTTTTCTTGCCCCAGGGTACCCCACCGGGTCCACCATGTACCCGTAGACGGTGCCTACCTCTCCTCGAATCGGGTTTCACATGTCGCTCTCAGAACCGAGAAAACACATGGTGGACGCACTGAAATATCATATCAAGGGTAACCGGGTTTTAAAACAATACATACTCTCTTTTGAAATACCCACGGTTCCCAAATCCAGAAATATCATCGAAACAACATATCTCAATGCGTATAATCATAAAGCATGATGTATGCGACATGTAAAAGAAATGTAAGCATATCAGTATATCATGCAACATGGAATAGTAATATGCACATATTGAGGGAAACCGCTCTTTTAAATTAATCAGTTCTAAAATACATCTTGCGGTTCCCAAATCTCCAAAATCAAGACAGAATCGTCCATGTATGTGCAAGTATGTATGTGTACAGAATATGAGTGTACAATATGTAAGTACACAAGTATGAGTGTACAATAGGTATATGCACAAGTATGAGTGTACAGTATGTAAGTACATAAGTATGCCATGTAAGGATCATATCCTGATGCAATAATCCTACTGTGTAGTGACATGGCAATTATCGATGATGAAGTGTGTGAGCCGGCAAGCAGGTGTACGTGGAACATATACATCATCGATAATGGTGCTGGTGTCCTATCAGCATGGTTTTAATATAACAATAAACATATATAACATGCAATGCGATGCGAACAGCAAGAATATGAGGCAAATGGATAATAAACACAACAGTGCGGAATCTACATCAATGTATCTATGTCATACTGTTTTGTCATTTGGAAGAAGACGAATCGGGGTTTTTAGGAAAATAAGGGCTACGGTGTTTTTAAGAAAAGACGCGTCTTTGAAATATCCATAGAATCCCTTTGCCTGTCTTTAAAATACTCCCGATTCGTTAGTTTTTGAAATAGGTATGACATCGGCCTAGCCTAACATCTACTAGCAAAACTACAGCTCTAACTAACAAGTAAATCAGGAGGGGTATGGAAACCACCTAAATCTGAGTCGATATATACATATATATAAAATATAATAGTCGGTGATCCCGCCTCAAAGGTACCGCGTACGATACAATATCATATGACATCCTCGAGTCATGAGTGTGGATCTATCATCAATAAAGCTCGTACGGTAAATTATCGTACGGCATCCCAAAAGCTGGGTACGGGTCAGTATCACATTCATCTCATCAATTATCTGGTATCCTTACCATCATATCTCATGATCTGGGGTACTGATCTAAGTCTAGTACAAATCGATACCGTCTATATAAATATAAATGCGTGTGTAAAACACACGCCAAGGCCCGCTAAAATCACATGTCGCATCCCAAATACGAATCACATCATATCACCGATCTCCTGGCACTATGCCCAACATCATCGACTCATCTCCAAATATCATCCACTATCCTCATCATCTAGGTATATGTATAACAAATAAGCATGTGTGTGCGTGTGGGTGTAAACCTATTCTAGGGTTCACATCTAGAAACTATACTAGTTTACTTCTAAACCCTAATCTATCCATAGTACACCTAACCACATCTGAATATCCAATTCACACATAACGCTATCATACATATATATAGTATACTAAATATCGAATTGCGGGGTGCTATACGCCATCCACCCGACTTCCCCCGTAGATATAATCTACTCACCTTGCATTCTGCATGTCGGTGTCGTTGTCGCCTTCATCTTCTTCCTCATATGAAGCCCTCGAGAAGGTACCTACAAGGTAACACAATCGCAAAAGCATCTTAAAATCACATCGAGAAAACCAAAACAACACGCTAAGGCCTATAGGTTAGAACCTATGGACTACGCTTTCAAAACCATCAAACAACCCTCGATGTCGTCGTGGAAACGTCAAGTGATCGAGGTAAAACACAAATACGCAAATCCAGAATTTAAAATACGAGAAACGAAACTCCGAATCAAAACAGCAACTCAGGAAAAAGGCTCCAGATTCTACCCTAGGTCAAATCAGACAATTTTGCATATGCCAAGGGTCTATTTTACTGGAGATGGGGCCATGGAAGAAACACGAACCCAAATAGGCCAGGTCTGGCCGCAATTTGCCGCCAGAGGGATTAAATCTGTGGCCGTAGTGTGGAGTCAGGGTCTGGGGTCTTCGAGTTAGCTTCCTAGGTGCCTGCACATCTCTCTGTGTTTGCAAAATAAATTTCAGAGTCTCGGGGTGATAGCAGATTCCATTTTACATCCACAGAATTCATAATTTTCCGATATCGACTTTTCAAAATCCGTATTCTGGGGTTCTAGTCTCTGGTTTAGGTCTTAATTCTAGCACTAGGGGGTTTGTGAGGCCTCTACCGAGCTCAATTGCCCATCACAACTTTCAATTTCCAATAACCCTAACTAGAGTTTTCAAACTTCTCCCAAACCGCACGATATCGGTTCTAGTCTAACATGGGGGTAAAAGTATTGGAAACACTAAGCTTATGGTTCAGAAAATACCTCATTTGGCAACTCAAGAAAATTCTTGAGTTGCCCCAAGTGGCCAAAATCCTTACTTTCTTGGTCCAATATGCTTCCCTTGAGCTTGTGCATCTTTTTAATGAAAAGGGTAATGGGTTTTGAGATGTTTATTGAGGTGATTTGAGGAGGTAGAGAGGGGGAGAGGATGAGGCGGCGGCAGCAGCAGCAAGGAGAGAGAAGAGAGAGAGGAAAATGAGTGAACAAAAGAAGAGGGGATGGCTCAAGACAAAGTCAACCTAAACCCTCACCTTTCTCTCTCTCACTCATACCTATTTCTTTATTCTTTTTCCTCTTTTCTTTTCTATTTTCCAACAAATCAACAACCGTGCTTAAAATCATGAAGGAGAGCCATGGAAAAATATGCAACAAGTGTAAAAAAATGATACGGTGCATGTTTTGCACAAAATACGCTTAAAGTCCGATTAGCGCCTTTTAATCGCGATTAGCACTATATTAGCATATAATTAGTTATAAAAACTTAAAAATTCCATAATTCACATAAAACACCCTCTTTTAATAATTTCTATAATTTTCCAAAATTTTCCCCATTTATCGGTATTTAATTATACCGCCCTATTAAAATATTCAATATTTTATTATTAAATTATAAAAATTCCCAAAAATAATATTTTATTTTTTTTGAAATGTTAAAATCTTCCCCCCTTAAAGAAATTCGGTTCTCGAATTTAAATTTAAACCCCCAAATTCTAAAACATTTCCATGAAAGTCTAAGTCGTCGGGGCTCCGAAATCATTAATACAGAAACGTATCATAGCGCAATACATGCGCATGAGTAATGAGCAGATAACTCAAAGACAAAGCTCTGTCAAGCATCCCGCAATCATCAGAGTCATGGTAAAGAGAAAAATGTCAAATCCAAAATAAAACAAATATGATATCAATCAGAACTATACATGTAAACATCAAATCTATACATGTAGATAACTGAAGAAAATGCATGCCAAATATATCAGGTTCTGTCCTCTGACTAGTCCTGCTCAGTACGAAAATATATAGCAAATATCATAAAAACGTACCGATCCATAAGAAATCAATCCCAAAATGTATATAAGAATACCCTGTGCGTCTGGTGCGCACGGAAATCAAAAATCCATACATGTGCCATACATGTGCACAGAAGCAACATTTAGGTGCAACGGGTGTGCACGAAACATCTGTCATAAGCAACGTGCCTGCCTGGCAGCAAAATCAGGTGCATCAGACATGCACGAAAATCTCAATTTAGTGCATCCGGCGTGCACAAAAATCGCATCTCAAAACATGCGCTCAATACGCGCGAAAATCCAAATCAAATGCACGGAGTGCAAGAAATCAACATAGACATCAAATCAAAGTCAGGTGCAACAACGCACGAAATATAAATCTGGTGCGATAAACACACGAAACATAAAACTGGTGTATCCTGGGCAAGAAATACAAATACGGTGCATCCTGTGCACAAATACTAAACAATAACTCAAATGCGTAAGCAGCAACACCGAGTGTACCCAGGTGTAAAGAAAATCATAAACGTGTGCAACTGCGTGCACAAAACACATATCAATGCACTACAAGCACATATAAGCTATACCGAGTGCAAAAAGCCAAATCGTGTGCATACCGCGTGCACAAAATCAACCAAACGGTATGAAATCCATGAAGTCATAAGCATGTGCAACCAAGGTACAAAAACGATATCAGGTGCAATAACTGTGCATAAATATGAATACCCAGTAGGTGCAACCATGGTGCACGAAAACAAATATCATGGAACTCAGCCATCAAGACTAAATCATGCGAATAGATCGCCCAAAATACCAAAATCCAAGGTGACGGATACGTGATAATACAAAATCACAAATCATAAATACCGTCGTCGGTATATCCTCCTTCAAAGTCGAGAAGGTGTCGGTGCATCCAATGCTAGCAGCGCAAGGTATCTACTTGCCTCTTGCTCACGGTCTGGTGTCCTCCGTCTCTGGGCCCTTATCTTCTCTGTGGATTACCAATCTCATGATCTATCGGCTCTATCAGGTGTGCTAACGGGGACGATTTCGTTCTGGCACTTCTCTGGTCATCTCTCGGTCAATCCTCACGACCACTCGTAAAGCAGCACGTCACTAGCGCCGACCTCTGGTCCTCTGAATATACATCACACATTTGATCCTGGGTGCAAATATTATCGCATCAGTTCCCTGGAAGGAATCCTGCTTAAGGTCTCTTCCTCTCTCGCCTATGCCGAACTGTACGGAGGCTGGTACTCTGGCATAATCTCTTCTCGCTCTATGGACATCTGCGTCCTCAGCACAGCATTTTCTCAGAAACTGGTCGCATCTCAACGCCTCTGTAGACATATCCGACCTTTAATCTTAACGGGGAGTAACAACAGCTCATTAGCATCTCGCACGAACTTCTTGTCCCACTTTTCAGTATCATCGTTCACTTCGACATCACGTATCTATCTGCGCACTGCAAATGTCCTCGGCTACGGTCAATCCGAAGTCTCTCACACGGACTCGAAATCACGAACTCGGTATCTTCATCACTCTGTGGAAGATATCTAGCCGAACACGTCCTCAGGAACTCGTCCTAATCCGTGGAGGTATACTCCATACTCGTCCTTTCTTGCTTAACTTACAACGCATCTAGTTGAGGTCCTTTATCCGAACCTGGTCAACTATCTCGTCAATAGTGCCGAACTCTGGCCTGCTGGGTGTGCACAAAATGACCACTCCTGGGTCCAAGTTTTCTCGTATAGAATTCCAGAAAGGTCCTATCGAGGTCTCTCGAAATTCTCGTTTCTGCCGAACTGCCAGGAAATTATCATCTTTATTATATCTGTTTCTTATTCCGGAACGGCTGCATACTCATCGCGACTCCTTCTGGAAGGTATATCAATAATCAATGCCTCTGCATGCGTATCGCATCTCCGATGTCAGCGGAGTGGAACGTCATCTTGGCGAATTCTCGTGCAACCTCTTTACTCCACTCTGTTTCAATGTCGACTGATTCGGACTCGTCTTCTCGTGGCTGCATGGACTGTGCTCCAACGGCTATACTCGTATTTGGAGTCTTCCAAACAATGTGTCCCATCACATGATATCCGAACGATGTCGAACCATCCGATCGACATGTTAAAACCTTGATCGAATGAATTCTTCGTGTGTCGTGTTTTGAAAATGTGTAAAGATCACAATCAAAGAAATTTGTAAACCGCAATCAATAACGGTGTCGATGTAGGTTCGTTAGCGAGTGCGGATCGTCCACAGGGAAAGTGAGATTTGATCGTATTTGATTTAGATGAATTGAAAATTAAAGAGAAAAGAAAAGACAATTCAATTCAAGATTTAAAAGTGAATTTCAAGAATTATCTAGATCTAAATCTAATATCAAGAAAACATTAAAATCAAGAATCAAGAATTGATGATATCCAATCGAATTAAGTTTCAAGAATTGAAGTGAGGCTCGTAGGAATCGATCGAATCTATAGAAGTGATGAAAACTAGTGATTACGTTTTCTTATCCATTAATGATTTGATACTAGATCGATGACGATCAATCGAGTTTTAAGGATCTTTTGAAGGAACTAGGGTTTCTTCATCTCATCCTTTGTCCTTTCGATGAATCTCATTCAAAAACTAGCCTCTAGTAAATTGAATCACAATCGTCGATCTCTAATTACGAGCGAAAATATTCAAGAAAGCATTTCGCTTGAAACTAGGTTGTTGATAATTCAATTTATAAGAGTTTACAAAACTTATAGGAATTAAGAATCGTTTCAAGATTTGTAACATCATCATCTATTGATTCTCTCGACTCCTCCACGAGCGGAGTTTTTACTCAAGTATCATATCAAAGAACACAATCAAGAATTGAGATCTAATCATAATGCTCAAATATAGAAGTAAGCAAGATAAAGAAATTTCACCTTTTATTTATCAACAATTTTGTTACAATTCTCTCAAGATCTACAAGAGGAAAGAACTCGATTGTCGATTTAGCTTCGCATCGTCTCCGTGAGTCGCGGATCGTCTTGAGGATCACCTGCTCGGTTGAAGATCGGCGTCGCTTCTAAAAGGTGGAAGGCTTCTTGCTTGATTTGTACTCAAAGATCTTGAATTTTGGCTTTGATGATTGGATTAGGGTTAGGGTTTGAATGCACAAGTCGTGTTACTCAACTTGTGGGTGGAATTTGATGGAAGGATCAAAAACCTTGAGAGTGAAGCCTTAGGGTCCTTTTTATAGCTTTCATTAGGATTTGCTTCCTTTAGAAGCTAGGTTAGGGTTAGCTTTACTTGTAAGCTTGGTAGTTAGGTAGAAGCTTCTAGAGTTAGTTAGTTAGCTAGCTTCCTTCATAAGCATGGAGGTTAGGGAGAATCTTCTAGGCTTAGGTAGTTAAGTGAGAGGCTTGCTTGAGAAGCTTGAGAGTGTTTAGCTTGAACAAGGAGCTTTGCTGTTCGGATAGAAGCTTCTGGAGTTCTATGGAAATTGCAGTGGCTTGAAGATGTCTGAAACTTGAAAGGAGAAGCCTGAGATGAATAAATGCCGACGTCACCATCACGTGGCCGCGGATCCGCCGCGCAATGCCTGCTCCGGCCGCGGATCAGCGGCCCTTTGGAAGCTTCAGTGCATGGAATTTCCTATGATGACTGGTGATGATTTTAGGTGTATTTTCTGATGTGTGTAATCTTCTAAATATTTCTTGATCACTGCCAGATTACAAGTTTTGGACTTGGCGCATTTTTATCCGTCTTTTTACAGTTTCGGCTCTTTTCCCGGAATTTCTTGCACAGATTCTCGAGACAAGTGTTGCGCTATACAAAGATAATGCGTGCAATGATAAACACTCAATTTCCCTCAAAATGTCGGTTTTAAAGTATAACACAAGTCATTTGGTATTTTACAGATGTTTTGCTAATATGTGCTATATTCATACCGAACACTTATAGATGAGTGCAAATAGTAGGGAAATTGATGTGTTAAAAATGCAATATTTTCGACTGATCAAATTCCCCCAAACTTATTTTTGGTCGTCCCGAGCAAACTGTTTTATTAAAAAGAGAAGGAGAAAATAAAGAAAGAGAAAAACTAACTAGCACACTTTCGTAGGCAACACGATTGCACTGAGCACGTGCAACAAGCCTTTAAACCTCTAAGTGTCCCTAGTAGGATGAGTGTTGTCTCCTGAGGGTTTTCAGCGGATTGCACCCACAAAATCCAATAATAAAAGGAAGACCATGAAAATTACATATAAAGATAAGAATTCTAAAAGAAAAACTTTGAAAATTAGAGTTTCCAACTACACTAGCTTTTCGCTTGTCATGAGCCCTATTTTAATAGTCATGAAAAGATGTCAGAAATCACATCATCCCTCAATAAAACATTGTCTTTATTCTTCATTCCTATCTTTCTTCCAAACATCGATCATATAACCTACGTGTGTGTAAAGGACATCCCTACACCCGGAGAATTCAATTCAAGCTATCATACTCTTGTCCATCTGCCTCAGTACTTTTTAATTGATGAATATTTAGATGTGCTCACACATTTTCATGCGACCGTCAATACTTCTTGAGGTACTAACCGACCGATTATTCATGTGCTTGCTTATACGGTGTATTAGTATTTTCCTCGTCTTGTACCACCTAAGGCTTAGCAGTGACTCGCAGACCAGTTGGTCTAAGGCACTAGGTGAAGAAGCACCCTCGCTATATTTTTTTATTACTGCCTTGGCGATAACAAAACCAGTGTTCATTTTTCTTCACCATTTTATATTTTATTCATTTTTATTTTTATTTCCTTCATACTTTGGCTTCTAGACAAGAGCATTTCAATGTATCCTCTACTATCCCGAGCTTCAAGATGTGTGTAAGTGCGAATAGTAGGGTATCTACGTTCAAATGTTTGGCTTCCAGAATAGGAACTATTTTTCAGACTTATTTTAATCCTCAGATTAGTGACTTCCTTCATCTTACTAACCCTTGGGACAACGGCTCATAACTACTTATTACTAGCTCGATTAAGAAAACTTCTAATTTTCTTGGTTTTCTTAAATTTTTCTAATCTTTTGGATGTAATTTTTCACTATCTAATCTTTTATTATCTTATTTATGTACAAAAATTTAAATATTAAATATTTTTATATCTTTTTGAAATTTTTTAAATTTTTATAGGTTTTAAAAATGTTTTGTAATTATGCAAAGTATGATGCAAATGATGTGTAAATAAGCACAAATCTCCCCCAAACTTGTTTTCAACAGTGTCCTCACTGTTGCCATCCGCTAATTCTACAAAAACTGTAAGCTTGGGAGGAAATTTATCAATGGGGGCAATAAATATGATCGTGAAAATCCTCCCCCAAACTTATTTTATTCACTCACCTCCATTCAAAAGATGATACAGTAATTTACAGGACATGGCGGTGAGACGGAGGAATTTTAATCAAGATAAAATGGCTCCTGTAAAAACAGGAGCTCCTCCGTGGGGTCAGTGGAAAAATACGGCTTTAGTCTATGTCCATTTACTTTGAAAAATATACCTTTTAAACATTTTCTATCTCAACTGCCCCGTGCGGGTATACAGACCGCACAATAAAAGGTCCTTTCCACCGCGATCGTAGCTTACCCGCGTGAAGGTGTAGTTGTGAATTATAAAGAAGGACTTGTTGACCAGGTGTAAATGTTTTCCTCAAAATGTTTTTATCGTGAAATACCTTAGTCCGGTTCTTTACAATTACAGCGTTATCATAAGTTTCATCGTGGAGTTCACTTAGCTCATTTAATTGCAGCTTCCGAAAGTTGCAGGCTTGATTCAAGTCAAAGTTGATTTCTCTAATGGCCCACATTGCTTTGTGCTCTATCTGGACCGGTAGGTGACAAGCCTTACCAAACACTAACCTATAAGGAGACATCCCTAGATCGGTTTTATATGCAGTTCGGAATGCCCAAAGAGCATCCGTCAATTTGGTTGACCAATCTTTTCTATTTTTCGAAACAGTTTTCTCCAGAATTTGTTTGATTTATCTGTTGGAAATCTCAGCCTGCCCGCTCGTTTGGGGATGATAGGGTGTGGAAAGTTTGTGATTGATTGTATATTTCCGCATCAAAGTCTCGAAAGACCTGTTGCGGAAATGCGTCCCGTTATCATCGCTAATGATAGCGCGTGGGTGTCCAAATCGCGAAAAGATGTTTTCTTTTAAGAACTTAATGACAACCTTTTTGTCATTAGTGCGACAAGGAATAGCTTCAACCCACTTTGAGACGTAATCAACCGCAAGCAGTATGTACAGATTCCCAAAGGAGTTGGGAAAAGGACCCATAAAGTCAATGCCCCAAACGTCGAAAATTTCAACCACTAAGATGGGTTGCTGTGGCATCTCATTTCTCCAGGAAATCCTACCCGTGTGTTGACACCGTGTACAGGTTTTGCAATAATCAAATGCATCTTTGAATAAGGTCGGCCAATAAAAACCGCATTGCAAAACCTTCTCCGCCGTTTTTCTAGGACCGAAGTGACCCCCACATGCCTGATCATGACAAAAAGATAGAACACTCTTGAATTCCTCATTAGGGACACACTGGCGAATGATCTGGTCAGGACAATACTTAAACAGATATAGTTCATCCCAGTAAAAGTGTTTTACTTGGGATAGAAAATGATGTTTGTCCTGTTTTGACCATTCACCGGGGATAAGTCCCATGACAAGATAGTTCACAATATCCCTGAACCATGGTTCATCGGATACGTTCAAGAGTTGTTTATCTGGAAAAGAATCATTGATCGGCAGGGTCACAGGTGAAGAAGAGATGCGCGAAAGATGGTCGGCTACAACGTTTTCACATCCTTTCTTATCTTTAATAACAAGATCAAATTCTTGTAATAGAAGGATCCAATGTATTAGCCTACCTTTAGCATCCTTCTTCGCCAAAAGATGTTTTAAGGCGGAGTGGTCAGTGTACACAACAATCGGTGAGCCAATCAAGTAAGGCCTGAATTTTTCTAATGCAAATACAACCGCCAAAAGTTTTTTTTCGGTAGTTGTATAATTCACTTGAGCATCGTTCAAGGTTTTACTTTCGTAATAGATCACGTGTGGCATCTTTTCAATGTGCTGTCCTAAGACTGCTCCAACTGCAAAATCTGATGTATCACACATAAGCTCAAAAGGGTGGCTCCAATCTGGAGACGATAAAACGGGGGCTGTAGTGAGAGAGTGTTTGAGTGAGTCGAATGCTGCCTCACAATCCGAGTCAAAGTGAAAAGTCGTGTCCTTGGCTAAGAGAAGAGTTAAAGGTCTAGCAATTTTGCTAAAATCCTTAATGAATCTCCTGTAAAAGCCTGCATGGCCAAGAAAAGATCGGATATCCTTGATGCTTTTAGGATGAGGAAGGTTATGAATGACATCAATTTTAGCTTTGTCAACCTCAATGCGTTTTCGTGAAATAATATGTCCAAGCACAATTCCCTCTTGGACCATGAAATGGTATTTTTCCCAATTCAAGGTTAAGTTCTTCTCTTTACAACGAGTAAGAACTGCGTCAAGATTCGATAGGCAGTCAGAAAAAGAATCTCCGAAAATCAAGAAATCATCCATAAAAATCTCCAAAAAATTCTCGACCATGTCCGAGAATATCCCCATCATACACCACTGAAATGTAGCGGGAGCATTGCATAACCCAAAGAGCATGCGTCTATAAGCAAAGGTACCAAAAGGACAAGTAAATGTGGTTTTATCTTGATCCTTTTTGGCAATGGGGACCTGATTATAGCCAGAGTATCCGTCCATAAAGTAGTAATACTCACGTCCAGCTAAGCGTTCTAGCATCTGGTCAATGAAGGGTAGAGGAAAGTGGTCTTTCCTCGTTGCGGCATTGAGTTTCCTGTAATCAATACATACACGCCATCTAGTTTGAGTGCGTATCTGGATTAACTCATTAGCCTCATTGGTAATGACCGTGATGCCAGATTTCTTAGGGACGACATGAATTGGACTTACCCATTGGCTATCGGAGATTGGATAAATGATACCATTGTTAAGGCATTTGACGATTTCTTTCTTCACCGCATCCTTCATGACGGGGTTCAACCATCTCTGTGGTTCTCGGGTTGGTTTGGCTTCATCCATCAAATGTATATGATGTTCTACCATCAAGGTACTAATCCCTTTGATGTCAGCCATGGTCCAACCAAACGCCTGCCTATTAGATCTCAGTACCGTCAAAAGTGCATTCTTTTGCTCTGATGCTAGAGAAGCGGATATGATAACCGGTAAAGACTCATTCTCACCTAAATATGCATATTTAAGATGAGAAGGTAAAAGTTTGAGATCTAATGCTGGCAGAGAAATAATAGAAGGTGGGATCATCGAATGATTTTCGGAGTCACAAAGAAGCTCATAGCCTGTGAAAGATACAGACTCGGAAGGTGATGAGTCAAAAGTGTCGGACTCAAGCGTGGAAAATGTGTCCTCACTAAGATGTACAAGATCAAATATTGATTTGGTAGTGTCGTTGAGATCTTCAAAGCAAAGTTCATCAACTTCGCAACTTTCGGGAGCAATCTCGTGGACAGAACAAACATCAAGTATATAAGCAGAGGGTTCAGATGGCTGACTTCCAATTTTGTAGATGTTCGGTTCAATTGTCATTTTTCCAAAAGATAGGTTCATTGAACCGTTTCGACAGTTAATGACAGCATTGGAAGTGGCAAGGAATGGTCGACCCAAAATCACCGGAATTTGATTCCGTGGGTTTGCTACAGGTTGTGTATCAAGAACAATGAAGTCCACAGGGAATACAAATTCCCCGACTTTTATTAACACATCCTCCAGTTCACCCCTAGGTTTGGTGATTGAACGGTCTGCCATTTGGAGAGTGCAATGAGCTGGTTTTAACTCTCCAATCCCTAACTGCTCGTATACAGAATATGGAAGCAGGTTAACACTTGCGCCAAGGTCAAGAAGAGCACGGTTGATGTTTTTACCCCGAATAGAAATCGATATTGTAGGACATTCTAGGTCCTTACGTTTCTTTGGTAGCTATGGGGTAAAAGCAGTGCTAACATTATTAGTCATGAAGACCTTCTTTGGCACTTGAGTCTTCCTTTTCCTAGTGCACAAGTCTTTAAGAATTTTCGTATAAGCGAGGACTTGTTGAATAGCATCTAGGAGAGGGATGTTGATGTTAACTTGTTTGAACATTTCCATAATCTTCTCCATATGTGGACTCGATTTGTTACCCCTTAACCGATTCGGATAAAGTGCTTTAGCAATAAGAGCTGGGTCCATCATAGGAGAAGATGGTGTGTGTGGAAGTGATCCCAGAATAGGAGTGGAGATCATCTTTGGTGGACTAGAAGAGGGTTGCTGAGGTAATGAGCCTTGTGGGAAACGAAGAATGGGCTCGCAAGAAGGTGGTGGGGTAGAAGAACAAGGATCAGAAGTAGAAGTGTGTGTGTAAGGAAAGGTCTCAGCCGGGGTATTGTTGATAGATTTTTCAGTATCATTAATCTCTTCCCCAACATGATTGTTCAGCACTCTTCCTGATCTCAACGTTGTGATGGCATTTCCATTGTAATGCCCAGGATTCGGTAAGGGTTGAGATGGAACTTTCCCTTTCTCTCTCGCACTCATTTCAGCTTTGAGTCATGAAATTTCTGCTTCCATCGATTTTAAACTCTCAGCTTGGAGGTCAGAGTTTTTCTCAAATTTGTCGAGGGAAGACCTAAATTTGGCCGACATTCGTTTCATGTACATTTCAAAAGTCTGTTCGAGTGAAGCAGAGAGATCAGTACTAGTCAAATATGCAAGATTATACGGTGCAGGTGTGTTGACTGGATCTTGAAAGTTTTGTGATTGGTAGGGGTGCTGAATCAGTTGAAATGGCTGCTGTGGTGGTGGAAGAGCCCTTTGAAAATTATTTTGATTTGGAACTGCGTGTTGATTTTGCTGTTGGTTCCAAGCAAAGTTAGGGTGATTCCTCCAACCCTGATTATATATGGAAGAATACGGATCGTTTCTAAGTCTTTGAAAAGCAGCATTGGTAAATTCTTGACCTTGAAACGGAGAATTCAATGGACATTCTTCCGTCAAATGAGAAGGATCAGAACAGCATCCACATACAGTTTTGGGGAGCGACATCGGATTTAGGGAGGCTGCTAAAAATTTTTGTTCCATAGCTTCTAGCTTCTTTTGCATTGCTGCCATCTCAGCTCTAACACCTATGGAAACATCAATTTGGTGAATGCCACCCCTAGACGATGCCTGGTTTACACTCTCCCACTGTAAAGATTTTTCAGCGAAATCTTCTAAGAATTTCCAAGCTTCCCCACCATCTTTGGTCATAAAAGTGCCTTGACACATGGCTTCAAGGTTCTGTTTAGTAGTAGGATTAATGCCCTCATATATGATTCTGCACAGATCTCATCTGGGGATTCCGTGATGTGGACATTGAACCAACAGATCCTTGAAGCGTTCAAAACACTTCGAGAATGGTACATTTGGAAGTTGGGTGAATTGATTTATTTCGCTATGGACTCGAGCTGTTTTATGATTGGGGTAGAATTTCTTAAGGAATGCTACAACGAATTCTTCCCAGTTCGAAATGGAATGTGTGGTTGTGTTATACAGCCACTTCTCGGCTATATCGCACAAAGTAAATGAAAGAAGACGGAGACGCATAGCATCCACAGAAAGCTGTGAAGTACCCATCATTGCGCATACATTTTCAAATTTTGTAATAAAGACATATGCGTCTTCAGACTCGAGACCGTGATATTTCGGTAGAAGATTGATGTATTGTGGTTTTATTTCAAAATTATCCCCGTTGGCTGGTGGAATGGTGAGACAGGTCGAAAGAAGACCTCGCATAGGATAGCATCTCTCTTGGAGAGAGATGCGGGGTGGATTCTGCGCACCTACGGATGGCGGCAGAGTAGTGGTAAAGAAGTTCGATGGAGAAGCATCCATCGAAGTGGGTGTGGTGGTGGGTAAAGAAGAAGCAGACGTAGAAATACCGACTTCGGAGTCGATCGGGGGAACGCGGACAAGACGGGTACTAGAATCCCTTGTCCAGCCTATCTTGCACTAAAGAGTTTAGCACAAGTGGCAGCGTTTTGATAATTAAGGAAAATGTGGATTGGTGTTTGGTTTGAAAAAGATACGGATTTTTGAAAAAATGATGCAAATCACAACAAATGCACAAGCAACCCTAAGTCTAATGGTCACCTAGGTCAAGTCTCTAGACCGCTCCTAACTGCCAGAAGACAAGTCGCAAGATCAATCCTCTACTGCCTCTTTGTCCCTCCCGTGGCCAGGTAAGTGCCAGGTAAGTGGGAGGTTCTCCACTACGTAAGTAGTGGGCCTAATTAAGTAACCACTTGCCTTATACACACTTGCCTTAGACACCACAAAAGAAACGCGGATAAGCAATAGATTACCCACGACCTTCTCCTGTCCTAAGTGAGCGCGACGGTCCTTAGACTTATGTCTAGATTTCTTTTAGTTAATGAGGGTAATGTGGATGCAGTTTTGCGATTTTCGGGGCTTAGGAAGGGTAATGAACTCCCTACCTAATCTAAATTTGGTCTTTGCCCCTTAATTTCCGTATTAAAAATGCAAACAACCAAGATCAAACACGCACAATTTTTTATTTTTGCTGCGCTGCGAATTTTTGCAAAGAATCATGCAGAAATTGGTTAATGGAGCAGATCAAGGAGGAGATAAGAAAGTCAGAGAGGACCTGAGCAAATTTCGTGCACTGAAACCCTAAGGCGACCGCGGATCCGCCGTGGGAAGCCTCTATTGCTGCGGAAACGCCGCAGTTCAGAGAGATCACTGCACAAAATTTTTACCGAATGCTTATGTTGCCTTACTGAGCTCTCTAGATTATTCAAAATATTTTTCCTCAAGCTCCACAGATTCCAGATTTTCTTGTAACAAATCACAACGAATCGTTTAGTGTTTGCATGAATTTTGATCTAAAAATTTCGATGGAATAAATTTTTCAACTCAAATTTCAAGAAACGAACAAATTAGCACATGATCCCCGGCAACGGCGCCATTTGATTGAATGAATTCTTCGTGTGTCGTGTTTTGAAAATGTGTAAAGATCACAATCAAAGAAATTTGTAAACCGCAATCAATAACGGTGTCGATGTAGGTTCGTTAGTGAGTGCGGATCGTCCACAGGGAAAGTGAGATTTGATCGTATTTAATTTAGATGAATTGAAAATTAAAAAGAAAAGAAAAGACAATTCAATTCAAGATTTAAAAGTGAATTTCAAGAATTATCTAGATCTAAATCTAATATCAAGAAAACATTAAAATCAAGAATCAAGAATTGATGATATCCAATAGAATTAGGTTTCAAGAATTGAAGTGAGGCTCGTAGGAATCGATCGAATCTATAGAAGTGATGAAAACTAGTGATTACGTTTTCTTATCCATTAATGATTTGATACTAGATCGATGACGATCAATCGAGGTTTAAGGATCTTTTGAAGGAACTAGGGTTTCTTCATCTCATCCTTTGTCCTTTCGATGAATCTCATTCAAAAACTAGCCTCTAGTAAATTGAATCACCAATCGTCGATCTTTAATTATGAGCGAAAACATTCAAGAAAGCATTTCGCTTGAAAATAGGTTGTCGATGATTCAATTACAAGAGTTTACAAAACTTATAGGAATTAAGAATCGTTTCAAGATTTGTAACATCATCATCTATTGATTCTCTCGACTCCTCCACGAGCGGAGTTTTTACTCAAGCATCATATCAAAGAACACAATCAAGAATTGAGATCTAATCATAATGCTCAAATATAGAAGTAAGCAAGATAAAGAAATTTCACCTTTTATTTATCAACAATTTTGTTACAATTCTCTCAAGATCTACAAGAGGAAAGAACTCGATCGTCGATTTAGCTTCGCATCGTCTCCGTGAGTCACGGATCGTCTTGAGGATCACTTGCTCGGTTGAAGATCGGCGCCGCTTCTAAAAGGTGGAAGGCTTCTTACTTGATTTGTACTCAATGATCTTGAATTTGGGTTTTGATGATTGGATTAGGGTTAGGGTTTGAATGCAAAAGTCGTGTCACTCAACTTGTGGGTGGAATTTGATGGAAGGATCAAAAACCTTGAGAGTGAAGCCTTAGGGTCCTTTTTATAGCTTTCATTAGGATTAGCTTCCTTTAGAAGCTAGGTTAGGGTTAGCTTCACTTGTAAGCTTGGTAGTTAGGTAGAAGCTTCTAGAGTTAGTTAGTTAGCTAGCTTCCTTCATAAGCTTGGAGGTTAGGAAGAATCTTCTAGGCTTAGGTAGTTAAGTGAGAGGCTTGCTTGAGAAGCTTGAGAGTGTTTAGCTTGAACAAGGAGCTTTGCTGTTCGGATAGAAGCTTCTGGAGTTCTATGGAAATTGCAGTGGCTTGAAGATGTTTGAAACTTGAAAGGAGAAGCCTGAGATGAATAAATGCTGGCGTCACCATCACGTGGCCGCGGATCCGCCGCGCAATGCCTGCTCCGGCCGCGGATCCGCAGCCCTTTGGAAGCTTCAGTGCATGGAATTTCCTATGATGACTGGTGCTGACTTTAGGTGTATTTTCTGATGTGTGTAATCTTCTAAATATTTCTTGATCACTGCCAGATTACAAGTCTTGGACTTGGCGCATTTTTATCAGTCTTTTTACAGTTTCGGCTCTTTTCCTGGAATTTCCTGCACAGATTCTCGAGACAAGTGTTGCGCTATACAAAGATAATGCGTGCAAGGATAAACACTCAATTTCCCTCAAAATGTCAGTTTTAAAGTATAACACAAGTCATTTGGTATTTTACAGATGTTTTGCTAATATGTGCTATATTCATACCGAACACTTATAGATGAGTGCAAATAGTAGAGAAATTGATGTGTTAAAAATGCAATATTTTCGACTGATCAAACCTCATATTCCCTCAAGAGATCAACATCTTGAGTACAGTTTAATAGTATTCCAGTAAATACTATAGCACCTGTGGACCAACCGTAGAAGGGCAAACCCAAGCCTCACAAATGGCACTGCTAAACTGCCGCAAACCGTAAGATTCGAAGGCGTTCCATGGTCATTACGTCGAGTTAGGATTTCATTCTTCTGGAGGGTCTATAACATTACTTGCATTGCCTTTCGAATACTTTAAACTTGGAATTGGGTTCCTGACATTCGATCGTCTCTATTGACTCTCAACGAATATACGTGAAGTCGTCTCTAGCTGGAATCAATCTATCTGATGACCTCGCATCGTGGTAAGCGAACGAACCACATGTCCTAGTCGTTCTTCCTCGTGTGACTAGCGACCTTCCATCATATCTCTAAGTATATACTCATGCTACAGTAGCTCCAACATCTGGGCGATATCTCGTCATTTGCAGTAACAACTGGCTCATTCGTCTGTACGCTGAACAGTGCCTCAATCATCATGAATAAGCGATATATCAATGGTCATCACATTCTGGCTGGCCTCTAGCAGTAGCCTGATCCTCCGGTGCTGATCTGCATGTCCGAGAAATCTCGTAAAAGCGATCTGTCAAATGCTCATGGCACGAAAACACACTAAAACGACGCCTCTCTTTGCAATCATACGTCTCTGGAATCACGCCCTGGTCAGTCCTCGTCCGTGACGAGCTCAAGCTGACGCAACTCTAGCCGTAGCTCTCTCTGCCCGTGTAATCGTGGCAGCAAAATTATAACCAGTATCGATGAGGATAGATCATAGGAATGAATATAATACCGTGTAAGGAAATGTACATCCTAAGGTTTCTTAAGCGGAGTAGCGTATCGTAAGTATGCCGTGGAACATACGTACGGTACGTCACTCTACTCAAACTACCTACTCCATCAACCAAGGGTCATCCTACGCGACGAAAGTTTGGGTATCATACCCCCTCGACTAAGTCTAAGTTCCGTAAGGTCAAGCCTAAGTTTCGTATATATATAACGCTCTAGGCTCCGCATAGTCAAACTTAGACTCGAACCAAGGTTAACCTAGCGCTCTGATACCAACTTTGTCACGACCCGAAATAGTACGTGACTGGCACTTGAATCATATGAAGTCTATAGGACCCCATCTAATTCAAGTAAGCCAAAAGCTCAGAAATCTAAAACCATTTTAAGGAGTAAATAAAGAAAACTAGTTCTTTTGAAGTAAAGAAAACATGTTTTAAAAAGCAAGGTTTTCAAATAAGTAAGCCGAATATGCATTTTTAAAATGTCTCGTCTTTTCTGAAAATTTCGGCAGAGTTTCCTTTGTAAATACTGGCCCCGAACGGGGTACAACATGATAAAAGCATATATACAATGATAAAATGCATCCCCAAGCGGGAGCTAGCTCTTCGTCAATCGACGGTCACAACCACGCAAGCAGTAATATACAACGCCGAAGGGCGAGGATCAAAACTCAAAAGGAAACTCAAAATCAGCATGAAAACCATAATATTACAACGCGTGACTCTAAGGTCGAAATAATACACAACTGGTTTTTTAAGTCTGAAACAATATACAAGTTTGGTTGCTGGAATTACTAGATACAACAGAATACAAGAAATACAAGGGTGGTCACGATGAGAGTGAACCCACCTACCAATGCAATCACACAGAAAAGGAAGTAGTGTGCCAGAAAAGCCGCAATGAAACCTGTACGGCAAAACCTGCAAGAATTGTGGCACAACGGGGGTGAGTTGCCAACTCGTTAATAGAAAACATCACAGAGCAGAAATCGTATGTATGACACAATCCTAAGTCAATACGATCAGATATATATATAACCTCAAATGAATAAGTCTGAAGCAAGATAAGGTGGCAATGCAACATCTATACTTGAGTGTAGTGCCAAGTGCTCGTGCCAGTGCCTCAGGTAATAGCCTATCATAAATATGAGGTATGATCAATGTCGACTATATCATGAAGTCTATGAATATGTGGATACCATCCAACTGCATGATCAATATCATCAATGTCAATATATGTAGGTGGAAATCGTCCATGTGTCACCTAATGACAATAAGCATCATGCATGTAAATATCATAAACATATGCATGGAAGTATGGGGATGTAAATCAACATGTGTCGCTCGCGACATATGAAAATCATGGAACCTGAGTGTCAAGTATCGACACTCGAAAACATCATGAAACCTGTGCCTAGCATCGGCACGTAAATCCTTATATACATAGGGCTCCGTCAGTCCGGATCGGCCCATCTCATCTCTCAACTCCGGTCGGTATCCCCCAAATATCCGCCGAGCTCAACACAATCACCGGTAGGTAGTACTCCCCTGCCAGGCTCACCGTCTAAAATATACGAGTCTTCTTGCCCCGGGGTACCTCATCGGGTCCACCATGTACCCGCAGATGGTGCCTACCTCTCCTCGAATCGGGTTTCACATGTCGCTCTCAAAACCGAGAAAACACATGGTGGACGCACTGAAATATCATATCAAGGGTAACCGGGTTTTAAAACAATACATACTCTCTTTTGAAATACCCACGGTTCCCAAATCCAGAAATATCATGAAAACAACATATCTCAATGCGTATAATTATAAAGCATGATGTATGCGACATGTAAAAGAAATGTAAGCATATCAGTATATCATGCAACATGGAATAGTAATATGCACATATTGAGGGAAACCGCTCTTTTAAATTAATCAGTTTTAAAATACATCTTGCGGTTCCTAAATCTCTAAAATCAAGACAGAATCGTCTATGTATGTGCAAGTATGTATGTGTATAGAATATGAGTGTACAATATGTAAGTACACAAGTATGAGTGTACAACAGGTATGTGCACAAGTATGAGTGTACAGTATGTAAGTACACAAGTATGCCATGCAAGGATCATATCCTGATGCAATAATCCTACTGTGTAGTGACATGGCAATTATCGATGATGTAGTGTGTAAGCCGGCAAGCAGGTGTACGTGGAACATATGCATCATCGATAATGGTGCTGGTGTCCTATCAGCATGGTTTTAATATAACAATAAACATATATAACATGCAATGCGATGCGAATAGCAAGAATATGCGGCAAATGGATAATAAACACAACAGTGCGGAATCTACATCAATGTATCTCTGTCATACTGTTTTGTCATTTGGAAGAAGACGAATCGGGGTTTTTAGGAAAATAAGGGCTACTGTGTTTTTAAGAAAAGACGTGTCTTTGAAATATCCGTAGAACCCCTTTGCCTGTCTTTAAAGTACCCCTGATTCGTTAGTTTTTGAAATAGGTATGATATCGGCCTAGCTAACATCTACTAGCAAAACAACAGCTCTAACTAACAAGTAAATCAGGAGGGGTATGGAAACCACTTAAATCTGAGTCGATATATACATACATATAAAATATAATAGTCGGTGATCCCGCCTCAAAGGTACCGCGTATGATACAATATCATATGACATTCTCGAGTCATGAGTGCGGATCTATCATCAATAAAGCTCGTACGGAAAATCATCGTACGGCATCCCAAAAGCTGGGTACGGGTCAGTATCACATTCATCTCATCAATTATCTGGTATCCTTACCATCATATCTCATGATCTGGGGTACTGATCTAAGTCTAGTAAAAATCGATACCATCTATATAAATATAAATGCGTGTGTAAAACACACGTCCTAAGACCCGCTAAAATCACACGTCGTATCCCAAATACGAATCACATCATATCACCGATCTCCTGGCACTATGCCCAACATCATCGACTCATCTCCAAATATCATCCACTAGCCTCATCATCTAGGTATATGTATAGCAAATAAGCATGTGTGTGCGTGTGGGTGTAAACCTATTCTAGGGTTCGCATCTAGAAACTATACTAGTTTACTTCTAAACCCTAATCTATCCATAGTAAACCTAACCACATTTGAATATCCAATTCACACATAACGCTATCATACATATATATAGTATACTAAACATCGAACTGCGGGGGTTCTATACGCCATCCACCCGACTTCCCCCGTAGATATAATCTACTCACCTTGCATCCCGCGTGTCGGTGTCGATGCCGCCTTCATCTTCTTCCTCGTATGAAGCCCTCGAGAAGGTACCTACAAGGTAACACAATCGCAAAAGCATCTTAAAATCACATCGAGAAAACCAAAACGACACGCTAAGGCCTATAGGTTAGAACCTATGGACTACGCTTTCAAGACCATCAAACAACCATCGATGTCGTCATGCAAACGTCAAGTGATCGAGGTAAAACACAAATACGCAAATCCAGAATTTAAAATACGAGAAACGAAACTCCGAATCAAAACAGCAACTCAGGAAAAAGGCTCCAGATTCTACCCTAGGTCAAATCAGACAATTTTGCATATGCCAAGGGTCTATTTTACTAGAGATGGGGCCATGGAAGAAACACGAACCCAAATGGGCCAGGTCTGGCAGCAATTTGTGTCCAGAGGGATTAAGTCTGCGGCCGTAGTGTGGAGTCAGGGTCTGGGGTCTTAGGGTTAGCTTCCTAGGTGCCTGCACATCTCTCTGTGTTTGCAAAATAAATTTCAGAGTCTCGGGGTGATAGCAGATTCCATTTTACATCCACAGAATTCACAATTTTCCGATATCGGCTTTTCTAAATCCGTATTCCGGGGTTCTAGTCTCTGGTTTAGGTCTTAATTCTAGCAATAGGGGGTTTGTGAGGCCTCTACTGAGCTCAATTGCCCATCACAACTTTCAATTTCCAATAACCCTAACTAAAGTTTTCAAACTTCACCCAAACCACACGATATCGGTTCTAGTCTAACATGGGGGTAAAAGTAATGGAAACACTAAGCTTATGGTTCAGAAAATACCTCATTTGGCAACTCAAGAAAATTCTTGAGTTGCCCCAAGTGGCCAAAATCCTTACTTTCTTGGTCCAATGTGCTTCCCTTGAGCTTGTGCATCTTTTTAATGAAAAGGGTAATGGGTTTCGAGATGTTTATTGAGGTGATTTGAGGAGGTAGAGAGGGGGAGAGGATGAGGCGGCAGCAGCAGCAGCAAGGAGAGAGAAGAGAGAGAGGAAAATGAGTGAACAAAAGAAGAGGGGATGGCTCAAGACAAAATCAACCTAAACCCTCACCTTTCTCTCTCTCACCCATACCTATTTCTTTATTCTTTTTCCCCTTTTCTTTTCTATTTTCCAACAAATCAACAACCATGCTTAAAAACATGAAGGAGAGCCATGGAAAAATATGCAACAAGTGTAAAAAAATGATACGGTGAATGTTTTGGACAAAATACGCTTAAAGTCCGATTAGCGACTTTTAATCGCGATTAGCACTATATTAGCATATAATTAGTCATAAAAACTTAAAAATTGCATAATTCACATAAAACACCCTCTTTTAATAATTTCTATAATTTTCCAAAATTTTCCCCATTTATCGGTATTTAATTTTACCGCCCTATTAAAATATTCAATATTTTATTATTAAATTATAAAAATTCCCAAAAATAATATTTTATTTTTTTGAAATGTTACAAAATAATATACAAAATGGCAGTGACGACAGTCCACATGTCGGACGCTGGCCCCGCAATATCAAATGTACAAATAAACCCAAACTGTACTACCATTGCACCCAAGCTATCCACACGACGATCCCGCCACAATCACAGCACAACACAGAACTCCAACGTGAATGTCACGTTCGCAAACCCGTCTAAAAGTCATATAGCAATTAGATGAGTTGTATCGCTTTAATGATATTCACTGTCGAAGATAGTAATTTATGTACTGAAAACTACGACATTAGAATTCCGCACGCGATTAGCAAACTAAACAAATTTCCAAAACTATGAAAAAACAGTGAGCTAAAGTTCCAAAAACCGATCATTTAAAGCCAATTCGGAAGTCCGAATCAAAACAAAATGCGCCCGAACCTTTGCGGGGAGTTAGAGCACAAAATTAACTTTGAGTAAGGGGGCTTAGAGGGGGTACCCCACCCTTGAGGCCACCACGAGATGGCCAGGGGGTGAGGCAGACCTGAAACTATCCAAGGTGGGGCAGTTTCGAGTCCCCACCGCCAAGACCACCTTGTGGTGGTCTTAGGGAGTGGGCCCAGCCGTTCGGTCCTCCCGGGGATTCCCCGGGGTGTCCATGCACTACCCCGCGGCTTCTCAGTTCAAATCGTGAGCCCGCAGGGTGTGCAAACATCTCAAACTTTCAGTTTTCTGAACTGTTTTTGTCGGCAGTTTTTGCACGACAAAAACGGCAGATTTCTAATATCGCAAAGAGTTAACTAAGGCTTATGGAGCGGCTCTGATATCATGTTGGGTTACGGCAGCGCCCCGGCCATCAATCCGTGACCAAATGCGGAACAAAAATTTATAAAACTTGGCGCTACCATAACCAATTACCTGGATCTACCCATAAGCCCTAGATAACAAAACATGCAAAGGAGTTAGAATGGTTATACCAAGTAGATCCGTGTCCTTCGGTCTTTAACCATCATCCCAAGCTCTTAGGGGCTTCCTTGATCAAGCTTAATCTCCGGTCTCCCTCCATCGAAGAAGATCCACCCGAGAGTCTATGCAACGAGCTCCAACCTCATATCCAAGACAACTAGGGCACCTAGATCGCTACTCTAGATACCGTAGATGAAGTAGAGAGTGATGAAGGATTAATTTGTCCTAAGACACCCAAGGATTCTCAACTCATGAGAGGATTTGGATGGAGCTAGAGAAAGAAGAAGATGCCATGAGAATGAGGTATTGAGAGTAACTCAAGAAAGAGAAAAAGAAATGAATAATGGCTTATGTATTTGTTTGTTGTCTGAGTGTGATAAGAAATAATGGAGCCATCATATAAATGTCCATATCTCCAAAATATCTTAGTCAACAAAAAATATCTCATGTCAACATAATCTCACAACAAACAAAAACCCTAAGCATGCTAGAATAATAACCATGGGTCACTAATTAGCCATACCACAAAAATGCAATAAACATCTCATCCTACACCTTAATAATTGTCACGACCCGAAATTGGCACGTGACGGCCCTTAAACTATGCAACGTCTACAGGCGTAACGCAATTTAAGTAAGCCGAAGACCCATCAATCTAAACAATCAAAAGTAGTACGAAATAATAGCATTTTCAAACCTTTGAAATCTCAACCCAAATTCTTTAAAAGTCCAACTTTATTTCCTTTAAAATTTTGGCAGCAGCTCTTTTGTAAAAGCCAGCCCCAAAAATGGGTACAACATAAATATAAGTAAACCATTCCCAAACGGGAGCAAAAACACGCCCAAAGACGGAAAACAACCACCACAACAGATATACGACGCCGTAGTGACGAATTAAAAGACGATATAAATATAACTGCATAAAAGATCTCTAAGTCACAAAATAATATACAATATCGTCCTCACATCAAGTCTCTAAGTCATACAAGATAATGGTAGATGGAGAGTACATGATACAACGAATATACAATGAACATGAACGGATAACCACAAAACCCATCTAAAGCAAAACTGCACACTGTGAGCCGAAGCGGTATCCGCAGCAAAAGATGAAATGATAGATGAATAGCTTGCCTCGACTACTCTGGGGAATAACCTGCAAAATACTGTGGCACAACGGGGGTGAGTTTCCAACTCATGAATAGTAAATAACATATGCAGGTAATCGCAAGTATGCACGTACAGTGCGAATCTAACCTATGCAAGTTAATAGCAATAATAGTCATATGTGTGCAATAGTCATGAAAGGTACACTAGCAGGTATAACTAATACATGAAGCAATAATATGACAATCGGTATACAACATCATGTAAGGTACTCTATCAGGTACAACTAATACATGAAACAATGATATGACAATGTATATATGCAACAGTCATGAAAGGTACTATAGCAGGTACAACTAATACATGAAGCAGTGCATAAACAATAAATGCGAAGTATGGGATGAAACATGTCATTTCCACGGAATTCTGATATCGTGGTAGGACCAAAGTCCATCAAGACAATCCAAATCCCAATTTCCTCAAATCAGCCCCTAAATTAGCTCTCATATCATGTAAGTCTCACAAATCCTGAATGTACAATATCAAGTAAATCTCATATATCCTGAATGTACAAAATCAAGTAAATATCATATATCCTGAATCCAATACAAGTGAATCTCAAATATCCTGAATCCAATATCAAGTGAATCTTATATATCCTGAATTCAATATCAAGTGAATCTCATATATCCTGAATAAGTATAATTGCATGAATTAATTATGATGATGTATATAAATTGATATGTATTCATATATATTAGCGTCCCATTCCACTAATATATATATATAACAGCGTCCCATTCCATTGTTATATATACTTAGGAGTAAAAATATCATGAAACTAATGTGTCAAGCATCGACCCAAAAATACTGATCTATCAGGTGCTGTCACCACGACTAGCCCCTGATAGGTACGTAGCATATGCTATTCCGAAAACCCGAGTGCCCAGCTTCGACCCTCGTCTTTCGACGTAGCTATACGTACATGACCCCGGTCTGTATCCCCACGATACCCGTCGAGTCAAAGGTACTGTCACCAGTAGGTATGGTTCCCCTGTCAGGCCTCATCGGCATGGTTCGTCGAAAAACCTTTCTCGCCCCGGGTACCTCTGGGCCCTACCATGTACCCTCATACGCCTCCCGACTCCTCCTCGCATGGGGTATATATATCAGAACCGATAAAACTCATGGTGGCTGCTGAAATATCATATCAAGAGAAACCGGGTTTTTCAAATAATACATAATTTCATGAAACTACCACGGTCCTCAAATCCAGAAAATATCATGAAAAATCCATATCTCAATGCGAAAATCCATGAATATAATATATGCAACATAAAACTGTAATGTAAGCATATAAAGGAAAAGCCGCTATTTAACTACAACAAGTTAAAATATATATCATGCGGTTCCTAATTTATCCAAGTCTATATAACATCAAGTAAAGGTAAACATGTAGCTATAGCTATATATATGTGTAAACATAAAGGTATAGCAAGGTATATGTATCTACCTATCAGTAATGATGTAATATACCCTCCAGGTATAAGTGAGGTATGTATGCAAGGTTTACATGTAGCTATGTCATTATGTGTGAAATATACCTATCACTAATGGTACAATACCCTATATGTCACGACCCGAAAGTACGGAACATGACCGGCACTTAAACTACGAACGTCTCGAGGCGTACGTAATCTAAGTAAACCGAAAACCCAGAAATCCAAACCAAGAAAATAGTAGAGTGCAGGAAAAACAACTTAAAGCAAGTAATTTCAATAGCATAAGCCGAATTATGCGGTTTTTAAAATATCAAAAATTTACTGAAAATTTCGGCAGAGTCTCCTTTGTAAATACTGGCCCCCAAACGGGATACAACATGAATAGTATACGAAATCAAGAAAAGGGCATCCCCAAGCGGGAGCTAGCTCTTCGTCAATCGACGGTCACAACCACACAAACAATATAATATACAACGCCAACGGCGAGGATCAAAACTCAAAAGGAAACTCAAAACCACCAGAAAAATAACGAGCGACTCTAAGGTCGAAAGAATAACCAACACTGGTCTCTATCTCAAAAATACATGTTTGGTTGATGGAATTCTAGATACAACAGAATAATGATATACAAGATAAATAATGGGGGTATGATACAAGTAAACCTACCTACTAGCAAATCACCCGAATGAAACTATGCCCGCAAAGCCGTAATGAACCTGTACGGCAACCTGCAAGAAACTGGGGCACAACGGGGGTGAGTTGCCAACTCGTGAATAGAAAAATATCTACGCAGAGAAATCGCATAAATAACGCAATCCTAGGTCAAAGATCATAATATATCCTCAAATATATGTATAACAGGCAGCCTATGACAATGTCTAGGGTAATATCTATCCCGAGTGTAAACTCATGTGCCCGTGTCAGTGCCTCAGGTAGCAATATATCATATGAATGAGGTATGAATGCATGAAAACAGAATACATGTAAATGAAGAAACTGTTTTCATAAATTAGTGAGATTTCCTTCATATTTTAAACTGAGGTATCATAATTAAAATCAGTATCAACAGTGTCTAGCATCGACACAAAACATAAATCTCACTGTCTCGAAATATCAATGTCTCAATCTCAATATCTAGGGCGCCGTCAGTCCAGACCGGCCCCTACCATCCATCTCAAGACCACGACGGTATCCTCCGGATATCCGACGCGTCGGGTAATATCACCGGTAGGTAGTGCTCCCCAGCCAGGCTCAACGTCAACACCACATTCCTCTTGTCCCGGGGTACCATACCGGGCCCACCATGTATCCGTGACGGTTCCTCCACTCCTCAACACGGATCTCCAAAACCACAGCAAACTCATGGTGGACGACACTTTACATCACTAGAAAACCGCAACATTTTATATTTTAAAAGATCATAAGTTGTAAATTTTGCGGCTTTCCCCGAAATCCAGAAATATCATAAATCTCAAGAAATCATCACAAGTGCATATGTCAATGATAATGAACTAGGCATGAACAACTGAATAACAGTATGCATGAAGTGGTAGGTAATAACTACAATGTCTAATATGGCATATAAGGGAAGTACACTAATATCATGTCAACACTACTAGCTAACAATCTAAGTCAAGCAATTATATTCTCTAAAGTGTACGTGACATGGCAATTACCGATGAAGATGTGTGTGAGCCGGCAAGTAGGTGTACGTGGTACATACGCATCATCGGTAATGGTGCTGGTGTCCTAACAGCATGATATCAATAATGGAATATGCAGCAAAATAAATATGCGAGGCAGAGCGAACAGCAATAATGTGCGGGAGCTGAATACTAGACTCAACGATAACTAATCTGCAATAATCTAATATAAGTCCTACGAATGGTGCCTTTTGAAATAACACGAATCATGGGGTTTTGAAAATAGGGGCTACGGTGTTTTTATGAAAAGATACGTCGTTTTTGAAATATCCGTAGATTCCCTTGAGCTGTCTTTAAAAATGCCCACGATTCGTTAGTTTTTTTGAAATAGGTAAGAAGTCTAATCTAATCTAACAACTACACTAAACTATACGGTTGAACTACAAGCTGAACTACAGGTAAGGAAACCGCCTATCATCTGAGTCGATACATATACATACCTGTATATGTATAGTCGGTGATCTCGCCTCAATAATATCATATCCGATACCATATCTATAATCAGGCATCCCAAGTCAAGAGTGCGGATCAATCATCAATATAGCTCGTACGTAAATCCGTCGTACGGCATCCCAATCTGGGTACGGGTCAATATCACATTCATCATACTATTCACCTGGTATCCTCTTTATCAAATATCATGATCGGGGTACTGATCTACGTCTAGTACCATACTGATACCGCCTACGTATGCATGGACGTGTGTGAAACACTACGTCAAGGACCCGCTACAACGTCATGTCGTATCTAAGATACGAACCCTGCTATATCACCGATCTCACGGCCTCAAATCAAATCTCATCGACTCAGCTCAATCCCAAGTATCATCCTCAATCCGTATGTGAACACATAGTCCCATACCCATGTGAACACATAACTATAAAGAATCCCATGAGCACATATCAATAGGAATGTATGCAAGTATGTATGTGTGTATGTGTGTGTAACACTACCCTAGGGTTCGCAACACTAAAAATAGTCCAACACACCAAGTATCTATATCATCGATAATATCAAACAAATTATAGTCAAAATATATATATATATGTGTGTATACGTATTCGTATACATCACCACGAACTGCGGGGGTGCTATACGCCATCCACCCGACTTCTCCCCGTAGATATAAATCTACTCACCTGGTCCTCGCTCGCCGGTGCCGACGTCGCCACGCGCTTGCTTGTCGTCTCGAAGTCCACGTGGGGGTACCTACATATCATAACGCACCATATCGCATTAAAACTAAATTCGAGATCGAAACGGCATACGAAAATCAAATCGGCACGCGTATCACGCATAGGTCCAAACTTATCGCCTACGCATGCAAGAATAGTAAAACCAACCCTCGATGTCGATGTACAAACGTCAAACCATCGAGAAAAATCCAATCACACTCATTTGCACATTCACGAACACTAATTTTAATATAAACTAGGTTAAAACTCACAAAAACCCCATTTTCACTTAAAAAGTCATTTTTCCGAAAATCTAGCAAGCACAATTCGCCGTTTTGTACAAAACATGATGTTTAAATGAAAGTAGCGGCCAATATACTTATTAAATATCTTAAATAAGTCGTATAAACAATTTCCGGAATTTAATCTCATTAAATTCCAAAAATCCTAATATTCTAGTTTACAAAAATACCCTTTTTTAACAATTTCAAAGCAAAAATGCACAAACTACAATCTAGCTTAGATTTGCATGATCCAAAGCATTAAACCACACTTAATAAAGTTAATGAAGCCAAGAAAACCCTAATCACATTTTTAATCCCAAGAATTTAACAAATTTCAAAAACCTAGTAAGCAATTAGCAAATTAACATAATTTTTCAAGTAACAACTTGTAATTAACAACTAGATTAGTTTTCTACAAAACTAATTATGTTAAACCACTTCACTAAACCATGCACAATCAAACACAACTCATTTCCACAACAAACCCTAACTTGAAATCCAAAACTTGCAATTAAACTCACATATCCAAGTTAACACTTAATTTAAATTAGCTTTAAGAAACAAGTAACAATTTAAGCAAAAAGTTTTAGAATTATACCCAAAAATATATGAAGGTCCACAAGCATCCATGGCCTCCCAAAATGCTCTCTTTTCACAAGGATCCATGCTATACGGGCTAAGCTAAAATGGGTAGGAGTCGGATTTGGGTTTAGATTTGAATTTGCAAGGATTTTGAAGTGATTTGTGGATTTTTTTGATGAAGAAAAGAGTGGGATTTGGGGGAGGGGGGGCTGCTGCTGTTGGGAGGGGGAGAATTTTGGCCAGAAATGGGAGTGAGGAGAGAGAGGGAGGTAGAGAAAATACAAGGGAGGAAAGTCCAAGTCAACATAAAGTCAAAAGTCCACGTAATTCATCCATTTTCTTTTCTTTTCTATCATTTCTTTTCCTTTGAAATTCAAGTGGGGAAAAAATGGGGGCTGCTGAATTTGGCTAAGGGGGAGGAGTAAATGGGGGTGTGTGGGTGTGGGTACGGATGTGGGGTGATGAAAAATGATAAATACAATACCCCAAACATCCATTTACGCTAAAAAATAAGCCTTTTTTCTTCAATAATTTCTAAACCGTTTTGGCAAATGTTTTCATCCCAAAAACTACATGATAAAATTTTATTTAATATTTTATGATGCACAAAATTTGTTTCAACTCATTCCAATTTGTAATTTTCCCTAATTAAATGTATTAGTGACGGCTTAAAATAATAATAAAATAAATTTTTTTTTTCAGAAAATTTGAAATTTCACCAGTGGCTCAATAAACACCAAATAATAGCAATTACATAGCTAGAATATATATATTTAATTTTTATAATAAGATATTTGTATTTTGACTTTTTACAGAAAACCCCCTTATTTTACCGATTTTTTTTGAAATTTCACCGAAACGATTTTCAAAACGCTACAATCTTCCCCCCTTAAAGAAATTCGGTCCCCGAATTTAAATTCAAACTCCCCCAAATACTAAAATATCTAAGAAAACCCATCAAGTCGTCGGGGCTCCGAAATTGTAAATACATAAAACAAATCGTAGCGCAGCGCATGCGCTTGAAAAATGAGCATAAAACTCAAATCAAAACTCCGTCAAGTATTCCGCAATCATCGGAGTCATGGAGAAGACATCAATGCCAAATCCAAATCAAAACCAATATGACATAACTCGAAACTATACATGTAAATATCGAATCTATATCTGTAAGTATCTGAAGGAAATGCATGCCAAATCTCTTTAAGTCGCTGTGCAACGCGTATAACACTGCACAGTGGCGGACGTCTATCATAAGAAAATAACTATATACATATATACCTTTGTTTGAAATGTACGTTCCGCCGTTTTGGAAACAATTTAGAAGAGTCTCCTTGTTTTAAACATTTCGTGTCATATCAGACACGTAGGTAAATACTGAGGCCATAGCTCGCTTTTTGGAAATCCCTTCAATAACTATCAATGCATGCAAAATATATTCAGGTACTGTTCTCTGACTAGTCCTGTTCAGTACGAAAACACATAGCCATATCATAAAAACATACTGCTCTATACGAAATCAATCCCAATATATGCACATGAATGCTACGTGCGTCTGGTGCGCGCGGAAATCAAAATCCATGAATGTGCCATACATACGCACAGAAACAACATCTAAGTGGATCGGGTGTCCACGAAACATCTGTCGTAGGCAACATGTGTGTCTGACAGCAAAATCAGGAGCATCTGACATGCACGAAAAAAAATCTCGATTCAGTGCATCTGGTGTGCACCAAAATCACCCTTCAAAACATTCGCCCAACATGCGCGAAAATCCAAATCAGGTGCATCCATCTTGCACGAAATCATGAAATCCAATATCAAGCGTCGAACGTGCGCAAAATCAATCAGGTGCACAAGGTGCACAAAACAAATATCGAGTATCACCATCGAAATCGAAGTCCAGTGCATCTAAGTGCACAAAAGGCGTATCACTGCACTGCAAGCATATATAACTATACCGAGTGCAGGAACGAAATCGTGTGCATGCATACGCACAAAACCAACTCAACTGTTTAAAACCGTAAAATCACAAACATGTGAAACTAAAGCACGAAAACGATATCAAGTGCAACACTGTGCAAAGATCGTAAATCCTCAATCATCAAAATCAAATCATACGAATAAATCACCCAAAACATCGTAATCAATAATGGCGGAATAGTACCGCTCAAGTGCATCCTCTAAGAATCTCGGCAACTGTCGCGGTCACTAGTGGGACGTCTCGTCGATGATCATGAACTCTGTCCTGCTGGCGTGCGTAACCATGACCACTCCTGGGTCAAGGTCTTCACTGTGAATTACCAATCTTTCGGTCCATCGGCTCATCGGCCCTGTCAGGTGTGCTAACGGGGACGATTCCATTCTGGCACTCCTCTGGTCATCTCTTGGTCAATCATCGCGACCACTCGTAAGACAGCATATCACTGGCGTCGGCCTCTGGCTCTCTGAATGTACGTGACACATCTGATCCTGGGTGCAAGTATCATTGCAGCAGTGTCCTCGAAGGAATCCTGCTCACGGTCTCTTCCATGTCTCGTCTCTGCCAACTGTCCGGAAGTCATTGTCCTTTCCTATATCTGCATCTTGCTCTGTAACGGCTGCATACCCATCGCGACTCCTTCTGGAAGGTATATCCAGTACTCTGCCTCGGCATGCGCATCGCATCTCTGATGTCGGCGGAGTGGAACGTCATCTCATCTAGATCTGGTACGAACCTCTTACTCCACTTTTCTCTAATGTCGTCTTCTTTGGACTCGTCTCGTCGCGGCTGCATGGACTGAGCTCCAACGGCTATCCTCGTATCTGGAGTCTCCCAAGAATGCATCTCACCACCTAGCATCCGATTGAAGTCGAACCATTCGATCGATTCGTCAAAACCTCATAATCCCCCAAGAGCTCAACATCTTGGTACAGTTTAATAGTATCGAATATATATACCACAGCATCGGTGGTCCAGCCGTAGAAGGGCAAACCCAAGCCTCACTAATGGTGCCGTGGAACTGCCGCAAACCCGAAGGTTCAAAGGTTTTCACACGGTCATTAAGTCGAGTTAGGGTTTCATTCTTCTAGAGGGACCATAGAATTGCCTGCATGTCTTTCCGACTACTTTAAACTTGGAATAATAGGTTTCTGACATTCGATCGTCTCTGTCGACTCCCAACGTCTCCGCGTGAAGTCGTCTCTAGCTGGAATCAATCTATCTGATGACCTCGCATCGGGGTAAGCGAACGAACCACATGTCCTAGTCATTCATCCTCGGGTGACTAGCGACCTTCTATCATCTATTCGTATAACTCGCCCCGCAATAGCTCCAACATATGGGACGATATCTCGTCGCTCGCAGCAACAACTGGCTCGATCGTCTGCACGCTGAATAGTGCCTCAATCATCAGGAGTAAGCAACACACCAACGGTCATCAAAATCTGGCTGGCCTCTATCATTGGCTCAATTCTCTAGTGTCGATCAGCACCTCCGAGTAACCTCATAAAGGCGATCCGCCAAACGCTCGTGGCGCGAAAACACCGTAAAAAGAAACATCTCCGCAATCGTGTGTCGCCGGAATTTCGCCCTGGTCAGTCCTCATTCGTGACGAGCTTGTGCTGACCGCAACTCTAGCCGTAGCTCTCCCTGTCCGTAACCATAGCAGCAAAACCAAACTGGTACTGATGAGGCTAGATCGAAATGAATATAATACTGAACAAGGAAATGTACATCCTAAGGCTTCATAAGTGGAGTGGCGTGTCGTAAATATGCCGCGGAACATACCAACGGTACGTCACTCTACTTTAGTCACCTATTCCATCAACCAAGGGTCATCCTACGCTCCGAAGGTAAAACCTAACGCTCTGATACCAACTTTGTCATGACCTGAAAGTACGGAACATGACCGGCACTTAAACTACGAACGTCTCGAGGCGTACGTAATCTAAGTAAACCGAAAACCCAGAAATCCAAACCAAGAAAATATTAGAGTGCAGAAAAAACAACTTAAAGCAAGTAATTTCAATAGCATAAGCCGAATTATGCGGTTTTTAAAATATCAAAAATTTACTGAAAATTTCGGCAGAGTCTCCTTTGTAAATACTGACCCCCAAACGGGATACAACATGAATAGTATACGAAATCAAGAAAAGGGCATCCCCAAGCGGGAGCTAGCTCTTCGTCAATCGACGGTCACAACCACACAAACAATATAATATACAACGCCAACGGCGAGGATCAAAACTCAAAAGGAAACTCAAAACCACCAGAAAAATAACGAGCGACTCTAAGGTCGAAAGAATAACCAACACTGGTCTCTATCTCAAAAATACATGTTTGGTTGATGGAATTCTAGATACAACAGAATAATGATATACAAGATAAATAATGGGGGTATGATACAAGTAAACCTACCTACTAGCAAATCACCCGAATGAAACTATGCCCGCAAAGCCGTAATGAACCTGTACGGCAACCTGCAAGAAACTGGGGCACAACGGGGGTGAGTTGCCAACTCGTGAATAGAAAAATATCTACGCAGAGAAATCGCATAAATAACGCAATCCTAGGTCAAAGATCATAATATATCCTCAAATATATGTATAACAGGCAGCCTATGACAATATCTAGGGTAATATCTATCCCGAGTGTAAACTCATGTGCCCGTGTCAGTGCCTCAGGTAGCAATATATCATATGAATGAGGTATGAATGCATGAAAACAGAATACATGTAAATGAAGAAACTGTTTTCATAAATTAGTGAGATTTCCTTCATATTTTAAACTGAGGTATCATAATTAAAATCAGTATCAACAGTGTCTAGCATCGACACAAAACATAAATCTCACTGTCTCGAAATATCAATGTCTCAATCTCAATATCTAGGGCGCCGTCAGTCCAGACCGGCCCCTACCATCCATCTCAAGACCACGACGGTATCCTCCGGATATCCGACGCGTCGGGTAATATCACCGGTAGGTAGTGCTCCCCAGCCAGGCTCAACGTCAACACCACATTCCTCTTGTCCCGGGGTACCATACCGGGCCCACCATGTATCCGTGACGGTTCCTCCACTCCTCGACACGGATCTCCAAAACCACAGCAAACTCATGGTGGACGACACTTTACATCACTAGAAAACCGCAACATTTTATATTTTAAAAGATCATAAGTTGTAAATTTTGCGGCTTTCCCCGAAATCCAGAAATATCATAAATCTCAAGAAATCATCACAAGTGCATATGTCAATGATAATGAACTAGGCATGAACAACTGAATAACAGTATGCATGAAGTGGTAGGTAATAACTACAATGTCTAATATGGCATATAAGGGAAGTACACTAATATCATGTCAACACTACTAGCTAACAATCTAAGTCAAGCAATTATATTCTCTAAAGTGTATGTGACATGGCAATTACCGATGAAGATGTGTGTGAGCCGGCAAGTAGGTGTACGTGGTACATACGCATCATCGGTAATGGTGCTGGTGTCCTAACAGCATGATATCAATAATGGAATATGCAGCAAAATAAATATGCGAGGCAGAGCGAACAGCAATAATGTGCGGGAGCTGAATACTAGACTCAACGATAACTAATCTGCAATAATCTAATATAAGTCCTACGAATGGTGCCTTTTGAAATAACACGAATCATGGGGTTTTGAAAATAGGGGCTACGGTGTTTTTATGAAAAGATACGTCGTTTTTGAAATATCCGTAGATTCCCTTGAGCTGTCTTTAAAAATGCCCACGATTCGTTAGTTTTTTTGAAATAGGTAAGAAGTCTAATCTAATCTAACAACTACACTAAACTATACGGCTGAACTACAAGCTGAACTACAGGTAAGGAAACCGCCTATCATCTGAGTCGATACATATACATACCTGTATATGTATAGTCGGTGATCTCGCCTCAATAATATCATATCCGATACCATATCTATAATCAGGCATCCCAAGTCAAGAGTGCGGATCAATCATCAATATAGCTCGTACGTAAATCCGTCGTACGGCATCCCAATCTGGGTACGGGTCAATATCACATTCATCATACTATTCACCTGGTATCCTCTTTATCAAATATCATGATCGGGGTACTGATCTACGTCTAGTACCATACTGATACCGCCTACGTATGCATGGACGTGTGTGAAACACTACGTCAAGGACCCGCTACAACGTCATGTCGTATCTAAGATATGAACCCTGCTATATCACCGATCTCACGGCCTCAAATCAAATCTCATCGACTCAGCTCAATCCCAAGTATCATCCTCAATCCGTATGTGAACACATAGTCCCATACCCATGTGAACACATAACTATAAAGAATCCCATGAGCACATATCAATAGGAATGTATGCAAGTATGTATGTGTGTATGTGTGTGTAACACTACCCTAGGGTTCGCAACACTAAAAATAGTCCAACACACCAAGTATCTATATCATCGATAATATCAAACAAATTATAGTCAAAATATATATATATGTGTGTATACGTATTCGTATACATCACCACGAACTGCGGGGGTGCTATACGCCATCCACCCGACTTCTCCCCGTAGATATAAATCTACTCACCTGGTCCTCGCTCGCCGGTGCCGACGTCGCCACGCGCTTGCTTGTCGTCTCGAAGTCCACGTGGGGGTACCTACATATCATAACGCACCATATCGCATTAAAACTAAATTCGAGATCGAAACGGCATACGAAAATCAAATCGGCACGCGTATCACGCATAGGTCCAAACCTATCGCCTACGCATGCAAGAATAGTAAAACCAACCCTCGATGTCGATGTACAAACGTCAAACCATCGAGAAAAATCCAATCACACTCATTTGCACATTCACGAACACTAATTTTAATATAAACTAGGTTAAAACTCACAAAAACCCCATTTTCACTTAAAAAGTCATTTTTCCGAAAATCTAGCAAGCACAATTCGCCGTTTTGTACAAAACATGATGTTTAAATGAAAGTAGCGGCCAATATACTTATTAAATATCTTAAATAAGTCGTATAAACAATTTCTGGAATTTAATCTCATTAAATTCCAAAAATCCTAATATTCTAGTTTACAAAAATACCCTTTTTTAACAATTTCAAAGCAAAAATGCACAAACTACAATCTAGCTTAGATTTGCATGATCCAAAGCATTAAACCACACTTAATAAAGTTAATGAAGCCAAGAAAACCCTAATCATATTTTTAATCCCAAGAATTTAACAAATTTCAAAAACCTAGTAAGCAATTAGCAAATTAACACAATTTTTCAAGTAACAACTTGTAATTAACAACTAGATTAGTTTTCTACAAAACTAATTATGTTAAACCACTTCACTAAACCATGAACAATCAAACACAACTCATTTCCATAACAAACCCTAACTTGAAATCCAAAACTTGCAATTAAACTCACATATCCAAGTTAACACTTAATTTAAATTAGCTTTAAGAAACAAGTAACAATTTAAGCAAAAAGTTTTAGAATTATACCCAAAAATATATGAAGGTCCACAAGCATCCATGGCCTCCCAAAATGCTCTCTTTTCACAAGGATCCATGCTATACGGGCTAAGCTAAAATGGGTAGGAGTCGGATTTGGGTTTAGATTTGAATTTGCATGGATTTTGAAGTGATTTGTGGATTTTTTTGATGAAGAAAAGAGTGGGATTTGGGGGGGGGGGGCTGCTGCTGTTGGGAGGGGGAGAATTTCGGCCAGAAATGGGAGTGAGGAGAGAGAGGGAGCTAGAGAAAATACAAGGGAGGAAAGTCCAAGTCAACATAAAGTCAAAAGTCCACCTAATTCATCCATTTTCTTTTCTTTTCTATCATTTCTTTTCCTTTGAAATTCAAGTGGGGAAAAAATGGGGGCTGCTGAATTTGGCTAAGGGGGAGGAGTAAATGGGGGTGTGTGGGTATGGGTACGGGTGTGGGGTGATGAAAAATGATAAATACAATACCCCAAACATCCATTTACGCTAAAAAAAAGCCTTTTTTCTTCAATAATTTCTAAACCGTTTTGGCAAATGTTTTCATTCCAAAAACTACATGATAAAATTTTATTTAATGTTTTATGATGCACAAAATTTGTTTCAACTCATTCCAATTTGTAATTTTCCCTAATTAAATGTATTAGTGACGGCTTAAAATAATAATAAAATAATTTTTTTTTCAGAAAATTTGAAATTTCACCAGTGGATTAATAAACACCAAATAATAGCAATTACATCGCTAGAATATGTATATTTAATTTTTATAATAAGATATTTGTATTTTGACTTTTTACAGAAAACCCCCTTATTTTACCGATTTTTTTTGAAATTTCACCGAAACGATTTTCAAAACGCTACAATCTTCTCCCCTTAAAGAAATTCGGTCCCCGAATTTAAATTCAAACTCCCCCAAATACTAAAATATCTAAGAAAACCCATCAAGTCGTCGGGGCTCCGAAATTGTAAATACATAAAACAAATCGTAGCGCAGCGCATGCGCTTGAAAAATGAGCATAAAACTCAAATCAAAACTCCGTCAAGTATTCCGCAATCATCGGAGTCATGGAGAAGACATCAATGCCAAATCCAAATCAAAACCAATATGACATAACTCGAAACTATACATGTAAATATCGAATCTATATCTGTAAGTATCTGAAGGAAATGCATGCCAAATCTCTTTAAGTCGCTGTTCAACGCGTATAACACTGCACAGTGGCGGACGTCTATCATAAGAAAATAACTATATACATATATACCTTTGTTTGAAATGTACGTTCTGCCGTTTTGGAAACAATTTAGAAGAGTCTCCTTGTTTTAAACATTTCGTGTCATATCAGACACGTAGGTAAATACTGAGGCCATAGCTCGCTTTTTGGAAATCCCTTCAATAACTATCAATGCATGCAAAATATATTCAGGTACTGTTCTCTGACTAGTCCTGCTCAGTACGAAAACACATAGCCATATCATAAAAACGTACTGCTCTATACGAAATCAATCCCAATATATGCATATGAATGCTACGTGCGTCTGGTGCGCGCGGAAATCAAAATCCATGAATGTGCCATACATACGCACAGAAACAACATCTAAGTGGATCGGGTGTCCACGAAACATCTGTCGTAGGCAACATGTGTGTCTGACAGCAAAATCAGGTGCATCTGACATGCACGAAAAAAAATCTCGATTCAGTGCATCTGGTGTGCACCAAAATCACCCTTCAAAACATGCGCCCAACATGCGCGAAAATCCAAATCAGGTGCATCCATCGTGCACGAAATCATGAAATCCAATATCAAGCGTCGAACGTGCGCAAAATCAATCAGGTGCACAAGGTGCACAAAACAAATATCGAGTATCACCATCGAAATCGAAGTCCAGTGCATCTAAGTGCACAAAAGGCGTATCACTGCACTGCAAGCATATATAACTATACCGAGTGCAGGAACGAAATCGTGTGCATGCATACGCACAAAACCAACTCAACTGTTTAAAACCGTAAAATCACAAACATGTGAAACTAAAGCACGAAAACGATATCAAGTGCAACACTGTGCAAAGATTGTAAATCCTCAATCATCAAAATCAAATCATACGAATAAATCACCCAAAACATCGTAATCAATAATGGCGGAATAGTACCGCTCAAGTGCATCCTCTAAGAATCTCGGCAACTGTCGCGGTCACTAGTGGGACGTCTCGTCGATGATCATGAACTCTGTCCTGCTGGCATGCGTAACCATGACCACTCCTGGGTCAAGGTCTTCACTGTGAATTACCAATCTTTCGGTCCATCGGCTCATCGGTCCTGTCAGGTGTGCTAACGGGGACGATTCCGTTCTGGCACTCCTCTGGTCATCTCTTGGTCAATCATCGCGACCACTCGTAAGACAGCATATCACTGGCGTCGGCCTCTGGCTCTCTGAATGTAGACACATCTGATCCTGGGTGCAAGTATCATTGCAGCAGTGTCCTGGAAGGAATCCTGCTCACGGTCTCTTCCATGTCTCGTCTCTGCCAACTGTCCGGAAGTCATTGTCCTTTCCTATATCTGCATCTTGCTCTGTAACGGCTGCATACCCATCGCGACTCCTTCTGGAAGGTATATCCAGTACTCTGCCTCGGCATGCGCATCGCATCTCTGATGTCGGCGGAGTGGAACGTCATCTCATCTAGATCTGGTACGAACCTCTTACTCCACTTTTCTCTAATGTCGTCTTCTTTGGACTCGTCTCATCGCGGCTGCATGGACTGAGCTCCAACGGCTATCCTCGTATCTGGAGTCTCCCAAGAATGCATCTCACCACCTAGCATCCGATTGAAGTCGAACCATTCGATCGATTCGTCAAAACCTCATAATCCCCCAAGAGCTCAACATCTTGGTACAGTTTAATAGTATCGAATATATATACCACAGCATCGGTGGTCCAGCCGTAGAAGGGCAAACCCAAGCCTCACTAATGGCGCCGTGGAACTGCCGCAAACCCGAAGGTTCAAAGGCTTTCATACGGTCATTAAGTCGAGTTAGGGTTTCATTCTTCTAGAGGGACCATAGAATTGCCTGCATGTCTTTCCGACTACTTTAAACTTGGAATAATAGGTTTCTGACATTCGATCGTCTCTGTCGACTCCCAACGTTTCCGCGTGAAGTCGTCTCTAGCTGGAATCAATCTATCTGATGACCTCGCATCGGGGTAAGCGAACGAACCACATGTCCTAGTCATTCATCCTCGGGTGACTAGCGACCTTCTATCATCTATTCGTACAACTCGCCCCGCAATAGCTCCAACATATGGGACGATATCTCGTCGCTCGCAGCAACAACTGGCTCGATCGTCTGCACGCTGAATAGTGCCTCAATCATCAGGAGTAAGCAACACACCAACGGTCATCAAAATCTGGCTGGCCTCTATCATTGGCTCAATTCTCTAGTGTCGATCAGCACCTCCGAGTAACCTCATAAAGGCGATCCGCCAAACGCTCGTGGCGCGAAAACACCGTAAAAAGAACATCTCCGCAATCGTGTGTCGCCGGAATTTCGCCCTGGTCAGTCCTCGTTCGTGACGAGCTTGTGCTGACCGCAACTCTAGCCGTAGCTCTCCCTGTCCGTAACCATAGCAGCAAAACCAAACTGGTACTGATGAGGCTAGATCGGAATGAATATAATACTGAACAAGGAAATGTACATCCTAAGGCTTCATAAGAGGAGTGGCGTGTCGTAAATATGCCGCGGAACATACCAACGGTACGTCACTCTACTTTAGTCACCTATTCCATCAACCAAGGGTCATCCTACGCTCCGAAGGTAAAACCTAACGCTCTGATACCAACTTTGTCACGACCCGAAAGTACGGAACATGACCGGCACTTAAACTACGAACGTCTCGAGGCGTACGTAATCTAAGTAAACCGAAAACCCAGAAATCCAAACCAAGAAAATAGTAGAGTGCAGGAAAAACAACTTAAAGCAAGTAATTTCAATAGCATAAGCCGAATTATGCGGTTTTTAAAATATCAAAAATTTACTGAAAATTTCGGCAGAGTCTCCTTTGTAAATACTGGCCCCCAAACGGGATACAACATGAATAGTATACGAAATCAAGAAAAGGGCATCCCCAAGCGGGAGCTAGCTCTTCGTCAATCGACGGTCACAACCACACAAACAATATAATATACAACGCCAACGGCGAGGATCAAAACTCAAAAGGAAACTCAAAACCACCAGAAAAATAACGAGCGACTCTAAGGTCGAAAGAATAACCAACACTGGTCTCTATCTCAAAAATACATGTTTGGTTGATGGAATTCTAGATACAACAGAATAATGATATACAAGATAAATAATGGGGGTATGATACAAGTAAACCTACCTACTAGCAAATCACCCGAATGAAACTATGCCTGCAAAGCCGTAATGAACCTGTACGGCAACCAGCAAGAAACTGGGGCACAACGGGGGTGAGTTGCCAACTCGTGAATAGAAAAATATCTACGCAGAGAAATCGCATAAATAACGCAATCCTAGGTCAAAGATCATAATATATCCTCAAATATATGTATAACAGGCAGCCTATGACAATGTCTAGGGTAATATCTATCCCGAGTGTAAACTCATGTGCCCGTGTCAGTGCCTCAGGTAGCAATATATCATATGAATGAGGTATGAATGCATGAAAACAGAATACATGTAAATGAAGAAACTGTTTTCATAAATTAGTGAGATTTCCTTCATATTTTAAACTGAGGTATCATAATTAAAATCAGTATCAACGGTGTCTAGCATCGACACAAAACATAAATCTCACTGTCTCGAAATATCAATGTCTCAATCTCAATATCTAGGGCGCCGTCAGTCCAGACCGGCCCCTACCATCCATCTCAAGACCACGACGGTATCCTCCGGATATCCGACGCGTCGGGTAATATCACCGGTAGGTAGTGCTCCCCAGCCAGGCTCAACGTCAACACCACATTCCTCTTGCCCCGGGGTACCATACCGGGCCCACCATGTATCCGTGACGGTTCCTCCACTCCTCGACACGGATCTCCAAAACCACAGCAAACTCATGGTGGACGACACTTTGCATCACTAGAAAACCGCAACATTTTATATTTTAAAAGATCATAAGTTGTTAATTTTACGGCTTTCCCCGAAATCCAGAAATATCATAAATCTCAAGAAATCATCACAAGTGCATATGTCAATGATAATGAACTAGGCATGAACAACTGAATAACAGTATGCATGAAGTGGTAGGTAATAACTACAATGTCTAATATGGCATATAAGGGAAGTACACTAATATCATGTCAACACTACTAGCTAACAATCTAAGTCAAGCAATTATATTCTCTAAAGTGTACGTGACATGGCAATTACCGATGAAGATGTGTGTGAGCCGGCAAGTAGGTGTACGTGGTACATACGCATCATCGGTAATGGTGCTGGTGTCCTAACAACATGATATCAATAATGGAATATGCAGCAAAATAAATATGCGAGGCAGAGCGAACAGCAATAATGTGCGGGAGCTGAATACTAGACTCAACGATAACTAATCTGCAATAATCTAATATAAGTCCTACGAATGGTGCCTTTTGAAATAACACGAATCATGGGGTTTTGAAAATAGGGGCTACGGTGTTTTTATGAAAAGATACGTCGTTTTTGAAATATCCGTAGATTCCCTTGAGCTGTCTTTAAAAATGCCCACGATTCGTTAGTTTTTTTGAAATAGGTAAGAAGTCTAATCTAATCTAACAACTACACTAAACTATACGGCTGAACTACAAGCTGAACTACAGGTAAGGAAACCGCCTATCATCTGAGTCGATACATATACATACCTGTATATGTATAGTCGGTGATCTCGCCTCAATAATATCATATCCGATACCATATCTATAATCAGGCATCCCAAGTCAAGAGTGCGGATCAATCATCAATATAGCTCGTACGTAAATCCGTCGTACGGCATCCCAATCTGGGTACGGGTCAATATCACATTCATCATACTATTCACCTGGTATCCTCTTTATCAAATATCATGATCGGGGTACTGATCTACGTCTAGTACCATACTGATACCGCCTACGTATGCATGGACGTGTGTGAAACACTACGTCAAGGACCCGCTACAACGTCATGTCGTATCTAAGATACGAACCCTGCTATATCACCGATCTCACGGCCTCAAATCAAATCTCATCGACTCAGCTCAATCCCAAGTATCATCCTCAATCCGTATGTGAACACATAGTCCCATACCCATATGAACACATAACTATAAAGAATCCCATGAGCACATATCAATAGGAATGTATGCAAGTATGTATGTGTGTATGTGTGTGTAACACTACCCTAGGGTTCGCAACACTAAAAATAGTCCAACACACCAAGTATCTATATCATCGATAATATCAAACAAATTATAGTCAAAATATATATATATGTGTGTATACGTATTCGTATACATCACCACGAACTGCGGGGGTGCTATACGCCATCCACCCGACTTCTCCCCGTAGATATAAATCTACTCACCTGGTCCTCGCTCGCCGGTGCCGACGTCGCCACGCGCTTGCTTGTCGTCTCGAAGTCCACGTGGGGGTACCTACATATCATAACGCACCATATCGCATTAAAACTAAATTCGAGATCGAAACGGCATACGAAAATCAAATCGGCACGCGTATCACGCATAGGTCCAAACCTATCGCCTACGCATGCAAGAATAGTAAAACCAACCCTCGATGTCGATGTACAAACGTCAAACCATCGAGAAAAATCCAATCACACTCATTTGCACATTCACGAACACTAATTTTAATATAAACTAGGTTAAAACTCACAAAAACCCCATTTTCACTTAAAAAGTCATTTTTCCGAAAATCTAGCAAGCACAATTCGCCGTTTTGTACAAAACATGATGTTTAAATGAAAGTAGCGGCCAATATACTTATTAAATATGTTAAATAAGTCGTATAAATAATTTCCGGAATTTAATCTCATTAAATTCCAAAAATCCTAATATTCTAGTTTACAAAAATACCATTTTTTAACAATTTCAAAGCAAAAATGCACAAACTACAATCTAGCTTAGATTTGCATGATCCAAAGCATTAAACCACACTTAATAAAGTTAATGAAGCCAAGAAAACCCTAATCACATTTTTAATCCCAAGAATTTAATAAATTTCAAAAACCTAGTAAGCAATTAGCAAATTAACACAATTTTTCAAGTAACAACTTGTAATTAACAACTAGATTGGTTTTCTACAAAACTAATTATGTTAAACCACTTCACTAAACCATGCACAATCAAACACAACTCATTTCCACAACAAACCCTAACTTGAAATCCAAAACTTGCAATTAAACTCACATATCCAAGTTAACACTTAATTTAAATTAGCTTTAAGAAACAAGTAACAATTTAAGCAAAAAGTTTTAGAATTATACGCAAAAATATATGAAGGTCCACAAGCATCCATGGCCTCCCAAAATGCTCTCTTTTCACAAGGATCCATGCTATACGGGCTAAGCTAAAATGGGTAGGAGTCGGATTTGGGTTTAGATTTGAATTTGCATGGATTTTGAAGTGATTTGTGGATTTTTTTGATGAAGAAAAGAGTAGGATTTGGGGGGGGGGGGCTGCTGCTGTTGGGAGGGGGAGAATTTCGGCCAGAAATGGGAGTGAGGAGAGAGAGGGAGGTAGAGAAAATACAAGGGAGGAAAGTCCAAGTCAACATAAAGTCAAAAGTCCACCTAATTCATCCATTTTCTTTTCTTTTCTATCATTTCTTTTCCTTTGAAATTCAAGTGGGGAAAAAATAGGGGCTGCTGAATTTGGCTAAGGGGGAGGAGTAAATGGGGGTGTGTGGGTGTGGGTACGGGTGTGGGGTGATGAAAAATGATAAATACAATACCCCAAACATCCATTTACGCTAAAAAAAAGCCTTTTTTCTTCAATAATTTCTAAACCGTTTTGGCAAATGTTTTCATTCCAAAAACCTCATGATAAAATTTTATTTAATGTTTTATGATGCACAAAATTTGTTTCAACTCATTCCAATTTGTAATTTTTCCTAATTAAATGTATTAGTGACGGCTTAAAATAATAATAAAATAATTTTTTTTTTCAGAAAATTTGAAATTTCACCAGTGGCTCAATAAACACCAAACAATAGCAATTACATAGCTAGAATATGTATATTTAATTTTTATAATAAGATATTTGTATTTTGACTTTTTACAGAAAACCCCCTTATTTTACCGATTTTTTTTGAAATTTCACCGAAACGATTTTCAAAACGCTACACTATATGTATACAGGTAACTAGCATGTAAGCATGTGAAGGCATATGTGTAAGCATGTAGATATACATGTATGCTATATGTCATATGCAATAAGGAATATGAATCAATGTCTCAATGTCCCTAACCAAACAATATCATATCTATATGTGTGTTGTGCGTGTCATGGAAATTATTGACGGTGTGTGTGGCATACAATCAGTGCTTGTGCAACATGAGCCGTCAATAACAGAACAGCGTCCTAAGGGTACAAGTCCAAGCACAACTAGTAACTAAGAAATAAGGTGTATACGCAACTCTATATATGAAATAGAATATGCAATAATATTATAACATCTCTAGTCCAGACGCATAACGCCATGCGGGCGATTCCCCTGTAGATGTTAAATCTACTCACCAACGCTCCTGGCTAAATAAAGCCAACCATCTGTTTCCCCTTCTTCGCAGCGTCCGAAGTCCTCGCTTGCGAACCTAAAACATAAAACAATATAACAGTATATATTAGCAATAGACCCAAAACACGTACAACTACATTGACCAACGCGACAACATAAACGTACTCTCAAGTGTTCATATTATAGATAACGTGCATAGCAACATTACGAAACCAACTCAAGAGCAACAGAACACAGAACACGAACTGTATCGGATAACATAACGCATGAAACGAAATACAAGAAAACAAGCAAGTGATCCCAGATTTTTCTGTACCAACAATTTGTAAAAGTTGCAAGTACCATGAGACCAGATACAACCCTAGAGACCCTTACACCAAAACCCAAACCCTAACTCCGTAGTCTGGGCGCAAATTGCGGCCAGAAGAAATATAATTGCGGCCGTACCAAAAGGAAAGGGGCTCGTATTTTGAGGGTAGGTTCTACGTCACTACACTAGGTCACTGTGATGGGAAATTTTGAAACAATTACTTGGTTTGATAGCAGATCATTCGAGACCCAAAATTACACTAAAAATGCGATATTTACCCGAAACGATACAAAACGCGTTCTAAACCGAAACTAACAAGATACGCTACACTATAAACACCTACTTAACAGAAAGAGATCATTACCTAACCAAAAGAACTCAAATATCCAAGCTTCCCAAGCTCCAAGGCATCCAAGAGGCAAAACAAAGCAAAAGATGTGATTTTTGTGAGTTGTGAATATTTGGTGAAGTTTTGTGATGGATATGCAAGTGTTCAGTTGAGGGAAGAGATATGAAGAAAATGAAAAGAGATAGAGAAAATGAAAGAGTGTGAGGATAAAGAGAGAGGGAGATGAGTGTAGGGTGAGAGTGATGTGAGTGTAACCTTTGGCATTAACTTCTCATTAATGCATTCACACACACCATGCCACCTCCTCACTTCTAAAAGAAATATCTGTCACGACCCGAAACTACGGAACATGACCGGCACTTAGATTACAAAGCGTCTAGAGGCGCAACGTAACCTAAATAAGCCGAAGCCCAGAAATCTAAACCATAAAGAGAAGAAGAAGTAAAGGAAAAACATATAGAAAAACAAGTTTAAAAACAAGATCAAATTTTCTCAAAAATTTCGGCAGAGTCTCTTTTGTAAAAACTGGCCCCAAACGGGTACAAACAAGTATAAATACATATAAACAAAAAAAAGGCATCACCAAGCGGGAGCTAGCTCTACGCCAACAGGCGGAAACAACCACACCAATGCATAATAGTATACAACGCCAAAGGACGAGGCTCAAAACTCAAAAGAAAACAAAACCACCAGATATCATATTAATACAAGCGCGACTCTAAGGTCGAAACAAATAAATGGTCCAATAAACTATCAAGTAATACATGTTTGGTTGATGGAGCTTTCTAGATACAAATGAAATAATAAAAGTACAACGGCGGTCCAGATACAAATGAACCAACCTACCGTGCAAATTACCCGGAATGAAAAGATGTGCCAGCAAACTGCCAAGGAACCCTGCACATCAACCTGTAATAAAATTTGGAACAACGGGGGTGAGTTGCCAACTCGTGAGTAGAAGATATCTGCGAAAAGAAATCGAATGCACGACGCTGTCCTAAGTCATAATAATATACTAATATATTACTAGTCATCAAGTAAGACAGGATAATACGCTACGTGTAAGTGCAAATGCTCCGTGCTCGTATCAGTGCCTCATATAGTACTATGTCATGTGAATGAGTATGCATGCACCATGAATGTAAAATAACCAATCCTGAAATCTAGATATATCTGTATACGAAATCTTTAGCTTTTATCATGGTAAAATGTGTATAGAAATCTGAAATATCAACGATGAAATCCATGGAAATCCGTGTCAAGCATCGACACAAAACATGTAAATCTCAAGTCTCAATACCTCATAATCTCAATGTCTCATACTCTCAATATCTCGGGCTCTGTCAGTCCGGATCGGCCCATATCATCAAATCTCATGACAACGGTCGGTATCCTCCGGATATCCGCCGCGCCAGACATCACCGGTAGGTAGTCCTCCCCTGCCAGGCTCATCGTCTACAACTCGATCTTCTTGCCCCCGGGGTACCATACCGGGCCCACCATGTACCCGAGACGGTTCATCCACTTCTCAAATCGGGTCTCGAAATCCAACAGAAAATATGAAATCTCATGGTGGACGACACATACATCACGAGAAAACCGCATCTTATGTTTTTAAAAAGAGAGGAGGAGAGAGAGAAGTTTTTTATATATTCTTGCGGTTTCCCCCAAAAATCCAGAAATCTCATAGAAATCCAAAACCCCAAAATCATGAGTAAGTATATGATAGGTGTCGGCATATGCCCCATAATACTGCATGATAACATGAAAATGCGAATACATGAAATGTCTAAGTAATAAATACCATGTCTATACTAACACCAGAGAGTAATCACAATATTATATCGATCTAGTTGTTAGCTGATTGTATCAATAAAAGATAATATAATCTAAAGTGTACATGACATAGCAATTACCGATGATGATGTGTGTGAGCCGGAAAATAAGTGTGCGTGGAATATGCGCATCATCGGTAATGGTGTTGGTGTCCTAACAGGCAAAATTTTATACCGGTTATAGAAACATATGTATGAACATGCAACATTATGATTACTGTATGAATGTAAAGACGGATGTGTAATAACCACTCATCTGCGATATACAAGTACAACTACCACTATATGACTCGAACCTAAACTAGTGTCCATCTAACCTCCTAAGAAACTAAACCTAAGAAACTAGTCGATAAGAAATAAGAGTACACCTAAAATCTGAGTCCGTATCTCTAATAGTCGGCGATCCAGCCTCAATAGCGTCACGTACATAGTACGGCTTCCTCGAAACAAGAGTGCGGATCAATCATCATATCTATGCCTCGTACGGTAAAATCCATCGTACGGCATCCCAATATCGGGGTAGGGGTCAAGTATCACCTACGTGTCTCATCATTCATATGATATCATCATCAACTCATGTCAAGATCAAGGTTCTATACAGTAATCGCATACATCAATCATATATTATTGCCAGTATAAATATACATCGTAATTTATCCTCAGAAATATCATGTATATGTATCATATTGTGATTAAGTCACACTTAGATCATATCGTAATCAAGTCACACCTATATGATATCGTAATCAAGTTACACATATATCATATCGATATATGATGTCGTAATCAAATCACACATGTATCATATCAGAATTTCAGGCACAGGTTAAGGTCCGGGTTCTATTCTAGAGTCCCATATACTTCAATATCATCACCACCCTTTATTATTGTTCATGTATACAAATCCATCATCTCATTTTCTAATGATCCGCTAACATCATAACACGACTGTATAGCCAAGAATCACGGCATCAAACCCAGTTATACTGTTTCATTCCCGTGTATCATATCACATCCTTGTATCATATATACGTATTGTGTATATATATACCTACACCTAGTCCTATATATATATATATACATACACGTATACACCACGTCGAGTCTCAGTGTGTGCGTGTGTGTGTATCCACCTAAAACCTACGAATCTCTTCCAAAGTATTCATCCTCTGGTATGGTCTTTCTAAATCAGTCAAGTCCAACCTAGGGTCACTACTAGGGTCCTACTCACCGAAATTCTAAGGTCACGTCTGGCTTCCTAATGACAATAAGTACTTATTCCTATTCTACGCTTGCGGGGGTGCTAAACGCCATCCACCCGACTTCCCCCCCCTTAGATATATATCTACTCACCTGGTCCTTGTCTGCCGAAAATGATGTCGCCATCCTCTTCTTCATCGCCCGCAGTCTACGTGAGGGGTACCTATACACAAACATATATATAGTATCGTAAACTGAATCACGGACAAAAGTCAAAATGACGCACGGAACGCGTATAAGTTAAAACCTATGTCCCGCTCACGCAAAAGAACCAAATATCGCTCGATGTCGGCGTACAAACGCCGATTGATCGAGATAAACATCAGCAAACAACTTGTAGTTTAAAAACTCATTAATTATAATATTAAACATGATTTAATCCATCGAAACCCTAAAAATCGATCAAATCGTCCGATTCCGTAAAACCTGAAAACACCAATTTACCGTTTTACTTCAAAACTTGTTTAAAAGAAACTAATGGTCATAATATTCATTAAATAACCTAACTAGATTATAGAAACCATTACCATATTCTTAACACCCTAATTTATATTAGTTTGGAAATTCTAGTTTGTAAACTTGCCCGATTTCGGTATTTTTAAGCAAAACTTCACCATATCACAACTAAACTGGATTTTGCATGAATTAATGTATTAAACTACAATTCATGATTATAATAATATAATGAAATCATAATTTAGATTTTAAACCTCATTTATTTAAGAATTTCCAAAATCTAGTTAGCAAAAATAGCATTTTTATTAGTATTTTTCAATTATCAATAGAAACTAGTAACCAATTTAAGTTTTTCATTCCACTAACAAGTTAATATCCTCATTAAAACCACAATCTAGTATTACAAACATTAATTGGAATTTTATCTCACCAATATATATAATATACAAAAATCTAGTTTGCAAAAATTGCTTGATTTAAACAATTTGAATGAACAAATTACAATACATTAACCATGCATGATTTTTCATCTCTAAAAGTGTTAAACTAGTTATTATAACCCTACTTAATTAATAAAAACCATAACTTAATTTTATAAACCCTAACTTGAATAATTAGAACTTGTAGATATAAATTATTTATTAAATCTAATTATGCTTAAATGAAACATCTAATAACAATAAATCAAAAGAAGAAGATTTATACCTCCACAACATGAAATCCAAACATGAAAATAAGCCTCCAAAATGAATGCTTTCCATCTCCAAAATCCATATAAAGATGAGCAAAGAATAGAGGGTAGGAATTAATTATGATTTTGTGGATTTTTTATTGAATTTTTGATGAATTTTGATGATTTTTTATACAAAAATGATGAGGGAAAAATATTGGGGCTGCCCATGGTGGTGAGGTCGGCCATGAGGTGAGGAAAAGAGAGGAGAGTGAGAAAAGGTGAAGAAAAGTGTAGAAAGTTTCACAAAAATATCACACAATTAAGTCTTTTCATGAATTTATTTAAAAATTCTTTATTTTCTTCACTCCATTTGACCTAGAATGGTCTAGAACCATGGAAAATTTTGAAAATAAATTTTGCAAGAAACACACTTGATTCTAATATGTAATGGTTCACTTTTGCTAATTAAACCCATTCAAATTTGTAATTTACACTAATTTAGTGTATAAATAAAGCTTATGTTAATATTTAAAATAATTAATTTAGGAAAAATATTTAATTAAACTAAAAATTTATAAGTGGCTAAATAAACACTATTTACTAGTAATAACATATTTAAAATAGGTATTTTAAAATTTATAATGAAAAATAATTACGGTTTAATTTTACGAAAAATACGTTTTACTTTACCGAAAATTAGAAAATTCACTTAAATAATTTTATTTATTTATTTTAAAACGTTACAATATCTCTCTCTTCTCACACAAATATCAAGAGGTTAGGTTAAGGATTAGATTAAAACAAGGATTAGGATAAAACAAAGGATTAGATTAGGTTAAGTTATCAAGGTCACTAATCTAGATTAACAAAAACAAACCCTCACATTAACGTGCACACGTGCGTGCATGCAATAACAAATAATAATAAATTATTAATTAAATGTTATAAAATGTGAGGAACCCAAATTGGAAAACGTTTTACCAAAAGCCCACATTACCATCTAAACTAACACTAACCGAAATCTAAGGCGTTACAATAAACTTTTAATCCAAAAAGGTCTAAACCATGATGATGTGTAATCTTCTAAAAGTAATCTTGTAATAAATTACAAGAATACCCCTCAACCGTATATACATACCCGCATCCATATTCCGAAGAATACGAATACAAAGAGACGAAAATAATCCAACAAATATAATACTAGGATTCGGCTTAAACCAAAGCCCACTAGTATTATCCGTCCGAACATCATCCGTGCACAAGTACACGTATGTGATCGAGCCCTGCCGTAAAGCCATACGGCCTCTACATCGTTTTGCCCGAAGCAGGGAAACCCTCTGTGTGGGACTCTAAAGACCCATTAATATGCTGGCAGTGGGTTTAACCACAAGCACGTCAGTGGCACTAGCTGTACGTAACGGCTACCGAGGTATTGAGCGAAAGGAAGGTCGACGAGCAAACTCATCCTGAAACCCCTACTGAGCCTGACAGTGACAATATCCGTACAGTCCGGTCCGTTCGTCTATGAGTATCGCATGTCGATTCTAGAGGGTGGATAAAGTCAGACCCCCTAATAACACGACATTTAGTGTCGGTATGAAACCCATCACCTCCTGAGAAACTACCGATCCTAGATCAGTAATTCTTGACTACCTTGGCTAAGAATTTCTGGTGATGGCCATCCGTGCACAACCGCGACATCAACCCCCAATACCAGGAGAGACGAATCCCCCGACGATCCGCTCACTGCCTCTATGTGGCTCGGGACTGTACCCAACTAAAACCTGTTTGCACGACTCCTTTGAGCCATGGTAGGGTAGTAATCAAAGTACAGTGGGAACTCACATGAGACAAATGACGATCTCAGATCTATAGACTAACCTGCACACATGTCACCAGGGAACTGCTATCTGACAATAAGTATAATACCAACTAGCATGTTCCCGGCGAGTCCGTCCGGTGTACTCATAACCCAATGAGCACATGTATACATCTTAGGTGAACAAACTGACACCAATGGCTTGTGAGACCGGTCACCGCCCCTCGTCGGGGTCTCGATCAGTATACACTAGTCTACTCTATAGTATCGACGCCCTGTCTCGAAACCCCCTCGACTAAGGAAATTTAAGGATGTGCTTATAGACTACCCAGCTCCCACGTATATGATCACCATAATACTGCTGGTAGTCAAGCAATAATCATATGGGCTCTATCAAAATATAATAGTGATTTGTAATGCCATCTAATGCTGTACATGATGATAAAGACAAACCAGATAGCATATTATCATCTCGAGTACGACTGATCTACCGGTATAGGTCCTCCCTCAATCATCATAATCACCTGCCTGCGACTATGATAATTACCTTGAGGGCACTATAGCTTACAATATCTACTAGTATTTATGCTATGTGTTTTGACCTTCACCAAGGCATAGTGTTTGGTAGCTAGTGGGTACTTATCTGTAGTATAGATAGATGCATTAATCTTGGACAAGCATACAGCTGTTTTGACTTTCGTCAATAGCTTGTACGAATGGGTCTAGATTAATCTGGACAATGACGGGTTGAACTTGACTTGCGACTTATGATGTTTTGACCTTCATCAAGGTTATAAGAGCTCGGGGCAAAAATCACATCAGGAGTTTCAAATATAAAGGAAACCTGCTAGTGTTGCATACCTTCTGGAGTGTGGTGTTTTTGGTAGGCTTCCTTCAAAATCATCACATAATGATAGTTGGGTCCTGATCATACTGTGAGTATCCGCTACTCTTCGGGAGAATTTTTTCAATTAACAATCAATGCTATAGACCAAGTAGGTGCCTAGAACGGTATTAGCGGGGCTACGCCTATAGAGAAAAGAGCTTATGTAATTAAGGAACTTCGCGAAGGCATTGGAAAACCTCCCTCGAAGTACCAACACTAGCCTGGCCGAAAGGTTAAGCAAGTATTGTGACGTGCGATTAATCCTGACTAATTCTTATTTTAGGGTTTGAAGAAGAATTCAAGGAAATAGTGGGAGCTATCGTGTTTAGATAAACTAATAACCAATCTAAACTTGCAAAAGTATATGCTGAGTGTTTCTTTTCTCTCTCTCTTAATTGCAGCGACCATGACAGGACTTAAGCTAATACTAGATAAAAATAAACTCGCTGGGCCAAACTATAAAAACTGGCTAAGGAATGTCCATATGGCCCTTACATATCATAAGATCGAATATGTCCTCACAGCGAACGCTCCCTCTGTTCCCGGTCCAGAATCCTCGGTCGTGGACATTGAGGTCCGTAAGACCCGGGATCTTGATTGTGCGAAAGCCAAGTGTCTCGTGCTGGCCTTCATAGATAATGAACATCAGAGGCAGCACGAGAAGATGGACCTTGCTTCCATCTTCCTCCATACCAAAGAATTATATAGAGAGAAATCTCGTATCGCGAGATATGAGACCTCGAAGAAATTATTTCAAGCGAGGTTGTCTATCGGATCATCTGTTGGGGACCACATCCTAAAGATGATTTCTCTCATCGAAGAGCTCACGGACCTCAGAATTACGTTGGAAAATGAGTTGTACATCGACTTGATCCTACAGTCCCTTCCCTCCACCTATGCCCAGTTCATATTGAATATCAATATGAATAGTATGGAAGTTTCACTTCCTGAGCTCCTTAACATGTTGAGGATGGCAGAGTGTACCTTAAACAAAACCAAGGAAACACCCACTCTGTTTATTGGTGGATTTTCTTCTGCTAAATCCAAGGCTAAGGCTAAGGGGAAGAAGAAGAAGGTCCCTACCAAACCGAGGGGAGGTGTGCAGAAGGTGCAGGGAAAGGGAAAAGAAAAGATAAGGGGGGAAGCCATAAAGGAAGAATGATTCTATTGTCGGAAAAAAGGATATTGGAAGAAGGACTGCATGGCCATAAAGGCCAGAAATCAGTGAAGGGTTACCTAGGACGGCAGTAAGGTTTCGGGAGGCATCGTCCATGCCAAATTCAATAATTTGCCGTTTTAGCTAACCCTAACTAAGAATCGTATACTAGAAATCTACGGAATCAAATGCAAATACTTTGCAATAAGTAAAGAGAGCAAGGAATACATCCTTTGTAGACCAGTCCTTCACTTCAATAGCTCTGTGTAGAAGTCCCCTTCACTGCGATCGTAAACTCTGGACTCTAAAGAGGCTCCACGAAGAAACGAACATGCTTGCTTCGATGACTTCGAGTCCGAAGATGATCTACGTCGAGGAGACACTAACCCAAGCTATTTCTTCACTAGGTCAAGAACTTTGTGAAGAGAACACCCTATACTAAATGGCAAGTAGTAGAGGATGATGAAATAGGAAGTGGGCTCACTTTAGAATTCATTTTCTCAAACTTTTTCTCATATCTCCATTGAAGCTAGAAAGCTTTGAGGAGGAAGAAGAAGAAGAACTCATTTGAAAAATATCATTCAATTTAATTATTGCAACCATGGGTGAGTTAAGCCCTCATGCCTAACTCATGTAGAGAATTAACCAAGGGCTAAGACTAAGGGTAGGGTTAACAAATATCTTAAGGCAAAACAAAACTTGAAGACTTTAGTCAATGCAAATCCAAGCTTCCAAAAGCTTCTTGCCTTGACAAAAGACTTTAGTTTTGAATTACTTAATCCATTAAAAACCCTAGGATTAATTATAGCATGGTATAAGTCTCATACACCCATCTTGCATGTATCATCAAGCATGACACAAAACATGTACACAAAAATATATCACATATATACAATGTGCACATAGAGTGAGAAAAGAATCATAAGTGAGCTAATACTAGATAATGTAATGTAATATATCTAATATATAATTATACATTAAATTATTAAATCAACTCTTGATTTAATAATCCGGCTATATCACATATAACCGACTAATATCAAGTGTAACAACTTATCGAATCAACACTTGATCTGATAACCCGGCTGTATCGCATATAACAGACCAATATCACAAATCGCGAGAATAGAATACGGTATCTCATATCGTATCAATTTCGGTCCCACACATATCACATATGTGCTCCTATTCCGTTTTGCTTGAGCCAGGAAACCCCTGTGTAGGACTCTAAAGACTCGTCAATGCGCCGGCAGTAGGTGATGATCATATCAAACACCCACAAGCCGCAAGCGGTCTGCTAAACGTAACGGCCACCCGGGTATTGAGCGATCAGAAGATCAATAAGCAATCCTGCGCACACTCCCACGAATCCAATCAGTAATACTACCGTACAGTCCGGTCTCTTCGTCTGATATGTCGCATATCTCGTCTAGGGGTGGTAAACGTCAGACCCCAGTAACTCGATAAGTCATGTCGATATGAGGCTCATAACGGGTCGAGAAACTACTGATAACACTTACCAGTAGATCTCTGAAGCAGCCTTGGCCAAGGACTTCCTGTTATAGCCAATCGAGCACAGCGCAACATCAACTCCCAATACCGGGAGAGACGAAACCCCTCCTATCGCTCATTGCCTCCATGTGACTCGGGACTGTACCCAAAAGCCACCGTTTTGCACGTTCTCTTGAACGTGGTAAGGTGGAAATCAAAGCACAGTAGGAATCACACAAGACTCTATGATGATCTCGGGTCTACAGACTAACCTGCACTAGTGTCACCAGAGAACTGCTATCTGACGTTAGGTATAATACCATCTGGGAGTTTTTCGGCGAGTCCGTTCAGTGTACCCAGTCTCCACTGAGCACCCTTATATTGTCTCTGATGTCAAACACCAATGGATATAGTATCATCCATCGCCCATCTACATGGGTCGAGAAGCTATACGCTAGTCTACTCTGGTATATCGATGCACCGTCTCGATACACCTACGACTAGGAACATTTGAAGGATGTACTTAACGACTACTTTGTCCCCACTAGTATGATCTACATCATAGTCCTGATAGTCAAGTACTGATCCTAAGGGCTTTATCAACATGTAACATAGAGACAATCAGTGTACATGTTAAGATAAAGAGCAACCAGATAGCATACTATCATGTCGAGCAAGAAAGTCCTCCCTATATATGTCCAAGCATCCACTACAATATACATCGTATGTACAGTAATGGCCTCTAGGGCATACATATAACTAACAATCAGGACACGAAGCAAGTTGTGGTTTCGACTTCATCTGTGTTCGTAATTGAAAACTGCTTCTCTATAAACTCTACTTCCTGGGTATTGGATACCGGATCAGGATCTCACATATGTAATTATTTGTAGGTGTTGAGAAGCCATAGAGTTTTGAGGAAAGATGATATGACCCTAGAACCCGGTTACTTTGCTCCCCAACTTGGGTCTATCCTAATGTGGAAAAGTAAATAATATACATCAATGGTGACATCATCCTCAACCCGGAAGTGCCCCAATAAAAGAATATTACATACACTGAATTTTACATGAATGAAAATGAAAAAACTCTCATCTCACATAAAACCCCGGCTATTCAAAACACGACAATCCAATATAACATATCACAACAATACATAACATCACATGTCATCGACGTAAGTAAATATGCGTATCCCAATTGTCGTTGATGTATAACAATTAAATCGGTGATACACCACATATTACACTTACGGTCGCAGAAAATAAAATGTCAAACTACAACATTTGGAATGCACAATTACCTTAGACATCATAAACCCGAAAAACTACAGATTACGGATTTCATGCCTAACTATATGAATTCCACATATTGTATCACAATCACAGATAGCTAGACGAAGTTAGATAATTCGATCGATGCAACGAATTCCCAAAAATTCCTAGAGAGCTCAACACTTGAGCCAGTTAATGTTAACCAGAGACATGCCACAGCACCTATGGACCAACAGCTAAAGGGCCCGACTCAAGCCTCTCAAGTGGCGCCGCGGATCTGCCGCCAAAACCATGTTTTGGCCGCGGATCCGCGGTCACTTGGACGAGTTAGGGTTTCGTTCTTCAGGTGTTACCATAGAATTCCCTGCATGATTTTCTGAGTATTTTTAACATGAAAAAATCCAACTTTTAGAAAAATTTCCAGAAAGGGGGTCGTTTCGGGATTTCGGAGTTCGATCGGACTTTAAACTTCGCCTACGCAACGCCTAATGCTCTAGCTTGGATCTGATACCACTGTAGGAATAGCTTAGCACCTTAGCAAGGTTTTGGCAAGCATCAAACATGCTAAATTAAAATTTTAGGGTGCTAAACAAACCCTAACCAAGATCTTAACTAGAGACTTAGGCTTAAACATAATATGTAAACAACTTTACATCTAAGTGAATGCGGAATACAACCTTTGTAGACCGGTCCTTCACTTCTAAATCTCCGTGTAGTAGTCCCTTCATGTCTATTAGTGAACATCCGAACTCTAATAAGGATCACATGAAGAAATGAACAAGCTTGCTCGATGCCTTCGAAGCCGAAGATGATCTACGTCGAGGAGACTCAAGCTCATGCTACCTCTTCACTAATGGTGAGATTAGTGAAGCAAACACCCTAAACTAAATGGTTAATAGTAGAGGATGATGAAGTAGGAATATTGCTCACTTTAGATTTGGCTTTCTCATTTTATTTCATCACTTTGTCAAAAGCTAGAAAGCTTCAAGAGGAAGAAGAAGATGAAGTGATGAAAAATATCTTACTTTGTTCAAATACAACCATGGATGAGTATATCATCCATATACTAACTCATGTAGAGAGTTAACCATAGTAAGGGGTTAATGGTTAGGTTACAAAATATCTTAAGTAAAAACAAAGGAGTGGACTTATTCAATGCTTATCAACAAGCTTCTAGCTAAGATTAAATCCACTAATTTGTAATTACTTAATGATAAATAAAACCCTAACATAAACCCTAGCATGGTATGAGTCTCATACATATATGTTGCATGTGTTACCTACCATGACACACTAAAATATATCACATATATTTATGTGTGCAAAAGAATACAATTAATATATATCACATATATATCAATGTATCAAAATGAGAAAAATGAATACTTAAGTGAGCTAATATTAGTTAATGTAATTTAATATATCAAATATATAATTCTACACTAAATTATTAAATCAACATTTGATTTAATAATCCGGCTATATAACATATAACCGACTAATATCAAATGTAACAACTTATCGAATCAACAGTTGATCCGATAACCCGGCTATATCTCATATAACTTACTGATGTTACATACCGTGAGAATATAATGTGGTATCACATACATGCACTAATCTCGGTCCCGCACATATCTCATATGTGCTCCTACTCTGTTTCGCATGAACCAAGAAACCTCTGTGTAGGATTCTAAAGACTTGTCAATACGCCGACAGTAGGTGATAATCATATCAAACACCCATAAGACGCAAGTGGTCTGCTAAACGTAACGGCCGCCCGGGTATTGAGCGATCAGAAGATCAACAAGCAAGCCTCCTATAACTCCTGCAAATCCAATCAGTAACACTACCGTACAGTCCAATCTCTTCGTCTAATATGTTGCATATCAACAGCCTGGGGTGGTATAACGTTAGACCCTAATAGCCTGATAAGTCATGCCGATGCAAGGTCCATAACGGTTCTAGAAACTACTGATAACACTTACCAGTAAATCTCAGCAACCCTGGCCAGAGATTTCCTGTTATGGCCAATCGAGCATAGCGCAACATCAACTCCCAATACCGGGAGAGACGAAACCCCTCCTATCGCTCATTACCTCCATGTGACTCAGGACTATACCCAAAAACCACCTTTTTGCACGATCTCTTGACCGTGCTATGGTGGAAATCAAAGCACAGTGGGAATCACACAAGACTCTATGACGATCTCGGGTCTACAGACTAATCTGTACCAGTATCACCAGAGAACTGCTATCCGACGATAGGTATATTACCATCTAGGAGTTCTCGGCGAGTCCGTCCAATGTACCCAGTATCCACCGAGCACCCGTATAACTTCTCTGATGTCAAACACCAATGGATATGTGATCATCCATCGCCCATCATATGGGTCAAGAAGCGCATACGCTAGTCTACTCTGGAGTATTGATGCCCTGTCTCGATACTCCCATGACTAGGAACATTTGAAGAATGTACTTATCGACTACCCTATCCCCACTAGTATGATCTGCATCATAATCCTGGTAGTCAAGTAATCATCATAAGGGCTTTATCAACATGCGATCACAAAACGGTATTTGTTAACATGTTAAGATAAAGTGCAACCAGATAACATACTATCATGTCGAGCAAGAAAGTACTCCCTATATATGTCCATGCATCCACTACAATATACATCGCATGTACAGTAATGGCCTTTAGGGCATACATATAACTAACATGGTTATACTTAAATCCATTCGGATCCTACTTGCCATTGCTGCCTTCCATGACTATGACATCTGGCAGATGGATGTTAAGACCACTTTTCTAAATGGAAGTTTAGAAAAGTGTGTTTTGATAAATCAACCAGAGGGTTTCATAGACAGTGGGAGCAGCGGAAAGGTGTGCAAGTTGCTTAAATCCATTTATGGATTAAAGCAGGCACCACGGAGTTAGAACATCTGCTTTGATGAGACGGCCAGAAAATTTGACTTTATCAAAAATGTAGATGAACCTTGTATTTATAAAAGGATTGTAGGAAGAACTATGGTATTCCTCGTTTTATACGTTGATGACATTCTCCAGATAGGAAATGATATTCCTATACTATAATCGGCCAAACTGTTCTTGTCACAGAGGTTCTCTATGAAAGACCTGGGTGATGCCTCGTACATTCTGGGAATTAAGATCTATCATGATAGATCTAAAAGAATGTTGGGACTTTCACAGTCGAGATACATTGACACCGTACTAAAGAGGTTTAGTATAGAAGATTCTAAACGCGACAATTTGCCCGCTTGTTACGGAATCACCCTCTCCAAAGAGATGTCTCCCAAGACTGATGAGGAGAGGGCTCACATGAGCATAGTACCCTATGCTTTGGTGGTAGGGTCGATAATATATATGATGTTATGTACTAGACCAGATGTAGCTTGCACACTTAGCGTGGTAAGCAGGTATCAGTTCAACCCAGGTAAAAAACATTGGATAGCAGTAAAGAACATTCTTAAGTACCTGAGAAAGACTAAGGAGATGTTCCTGGTGTACGGTAATGGGGACCTCCAGATCGAGGTTTTTACCGACTCTGGCTTCCAAAGTGAGAAGGATGACTCAAAATCTGTCTCGGGTTATGTGTTTACCCTCAACGGAGGGACGGTCTGTTAGAAGAGTTCCAAATAGGATACCGTAGCAGATTCGACGATGGAGGCTGAGTACATCGCTGTTAGCGATGCCGCAAAAGAAGTTGTCTGGATGAGGAAGTTCGTTTCTGAATTTCAGGTGGTTCCATCCATTGCTAATCCAATACCTTTGTATTGCGATAACAATGGAGTCATGGCTTTGGCAAAGGAACCACGGTCCCATCAGAAATCTAGACATATCTTGAGGTAGTATCACCCGATCAGGGAGATCGTGGATCGCCAGGAGATCGTGGATCGCCAGGAGATCGAGGTGCGGAGAGTAGATACAAAAGAAAACACGGCAGATCCATTCACCAAGGCTATCCCTTAAGTCCAGTTCGAGAGACTGTTTGAGATGTTGGGCATGCGGTACGCCAGCAACTGGCTCTAGTGCAGACAGTAGGTACTTATTGTGCTAATTACAGGCCTTAGTGCAAGTGGGAGATTGTTGAATATGTATGCCCTAGAGGCCTTCATTGTATAGGATGCTAGGGATATGTATGTACAGGACAATCTTACTCGATATGATAGTACGCTATTTGGTTTGTCTTTATCTTAACATGTGATGTGTTTTACTTAGTATTTCATATCTTGTATACATATTGATAAAGCCCGTAGGATCTTTGCCTGACTACCAGCGTTGTGATGGCAATCATACTTGTAGGAGCTGGGTAGTCGATAGGAACATCCTTAAAGTGTCCCTAGTCGTAGGAGTATCGAGACTGGGCAGCGATACGCTAGAGTAGACTAGTGTAGACATATCTATACCCTGACGAGGGGCGATGGATTGGTCCCACAGCCATTGGTGAAGCGCACCTAAGATTGTATACAGTGCTCACTAGGTGTGAGTACACTGGACGGACTCACCAAGGACTGGCTAGATGTGTAGGGTTCCTAGGCACTCCCAAGAGGTCTCACAAGGCATCAACCATGCCAATTTCAAATTTTAACGGTGCCGAGAAACCCTAATACGAATCGTTGGCTAGATGTCTAGGCGAAAAAGAAACTAGTTTACATCTAAACTAAAATAACGGAAATACAACCTTTGTAGATCCGGTCCTCCACCTCTACGGCTCCGTGATGAAGTCCTCTCCGCTGTCCAAATCAAAATCCGGGCTCTAGCGTCGGCTTCATCGGAGAAATGGGCGGGCAAGGTCGTCGGCTTCGTGCCGAAGATGATCTACGTCGAAGCATCACAAGATCAAGCTCCCAGTTCACGAAGTCATGAAACTTGTGAAGAAAACACACTCTACTACTTGGCAAGAGGTAGAGGATGAAGAAATAGGAAGGGGGTAGACTTTAGAATTGGATTTCTCACTCTATTTCATCAATCACCATTGATGGTCAAGCTTTTTCTTCTTTGAAGAAGATGAAGAAGAAGATGATAATATTATGATGAGTTAATTGAATAGAAAAGAATAATAAACCTTATCATAATATAACCATGGTCAAGTGTAGAGAATGAATCATGGTTGAGTGAAATGGTTATGGTTAAGCATGAGACAAAATGGTCACTTGGTCAAAGCTTCATGAAGCTTCAATAAGCTTCATGAAAGAAAACAAAGAAAGAAACCATTTTGCTTTTATTTTATCCATTTTTCAAAAAAGAATAGATAAATAAATAAATGAATAAGTAAAAACAAAACCCTAACCATTACACAACCATGGTTTAATCTTTACACTTAGCCAATTTTGCATGCATCATCAAACATGATACAAACTAGTGCACAAAATTATATTGTATATGTAATGTGCACATCCGAGTGAGAAAATCCGTCTTAAGTGAACCAATACTAGTTTATGCAAAGTAATATATCAAATATATAATTATGCATTAAATCGTTAAATCAATACTTGATTTAACGATCCGGTCATATCGCATATAACCGACTAATATCTGATGTATCGGCTTATCGAATCAATCCTTGATTCGATAACTAGGTTATATCGCATATAACCAGTCGATACATTCATCGCGAGAATGGAATACGGTATCACATACACGCATTATTCTCGGTCCCGCACATATCTCATATGTGCTCCTATTTCGTTTCGCTTGAGCCAGGAAACCTCTGTGTAGGACTCTAAAGACTCGTCCATACGCCGGCAGCAGGTGATGATCATATCAAACACCCACAAGCCGCAAGCGGTCTGCTAAACGTAACGGCCACCCGGGTATTGAGCGATCTGAAGATCGACGAGCAAGCCTGCTCACACTCCAGTGAATCCAACTAGTAACACTACCGTACAGTCCGGTCTGATCGTCTGATATGTCGCATATCTCGCCTAGGGGTGGTAAACGTCAGACCCCAATAGCTCGATAAGTCGTGTCGATATGAGGTCTATAACAGTTCGAGAAACTACTGGTAACACTTACCAGTAAATCTCAGCAACCCTGGTCAGGGATTTCCGGTCATAGCCAATCGAACACAGCGCAACATCAACTCCCTATACCGGGAGAGACGAATCCCCTCCTATCACTCATTGCCTCCATATGACTCGGGACTGTACCCAAAAACCACCGTTTTGCACGCCCTCTTGGACGTGGTAAGGTGGAAATCAAAGCACAGTGGGAACCACACAAGACTCTATGACGATCTCGGGTCAACAGACTACTCTGTACCAGTGTCACCAGAGAACTGCCATCTGACGTAAGGTATAATACCATCTGGGAGTTCTCTGCTAGTCCGTCCAGTGTACCCAGTCTCCACTGAGCACCCGTATATCATCTCTGATGTCAAACACCAATGGATATGGGATCATCCATCGCCCATCTGTATGGGTCGAGAAGGTATACGCAAGTCTACTCTGGTATATCGATGCCCCGTCTCGATACACCCACGACTAGGGACCTTGAAGGGTGTACTTATGGACTACCATGTCCCCACTAGTATGACCCGCATCATAGTCCAGGTAGTCAAGTACACATCCTAAGGGCTTTACCAACATGTAACAGAGAGACAATCAGTGTACACGTTAAGGTAAAGAGTAACCAGATAGCATACTATCATGTCGAGCAAGAAAGTCCTCCCTATATATGTCCAAGCATCCACTACAATATACATCCAATGTATAGTAATGGCCTCTAGGGCATACATATAACTAACAATCTCCCACTTGCACTAGGGCCATCTGTAGCAGTGGTTGTAGTATCTCATACTCAACCATCCCATAAAAGTCTCTCTCTGGGAAAAGGCCTTTGTGAGTGGATCCTCCGTGTTGTCCTCTGAGTCTGCTCTTCTAACCTCGATCCCTTGGAGATCAAGCATCTCCATGATCAGGTGATACTGCCTTAGAATATGTCTAGATCACTGATGGGACGGACGTTCCTTGGCATAAGCCACAACACCATTGTCACACAATGGGTGGAACTCAGTTCATCTCATGAACAAGTATACACCCAGACAGTCTCTTTGGTAGCATCTTGAGTAGCGATGTATCCAGCCTTAATCGTCTAGTATGCCACGGTATCTTGCTTGGAACTCTTCCAACATACCGTCCCTTTACTGAGGGTAAAGACAATGCCTGTGACTGACATTCAGTCGTCTTTATCACCCTGGGACTCTTCCAGTGATTCTCCCCAGGATCGGTTGATACCATCTCACTATAACTAGTGAGAATCCTAACATCCAATTAGATCTATCTCATAGATCCAAATTCCAGGATTTAGTAGGTATCACTTTGATCTTACGTGGAGAATCAGTGTGATAAGCGGAGATTGATCGAGCGTAGCATAGGAAACTCCTTCCCTATCAAGAGTATGTCATCCACGTACTCTACGAGGATCAACACCATACTCCCTACTACCTTTTTGTTTATACAAGGTTCATCTACCATTTTGATAATGTCAAACTCTTTGACTAATCACATCAAAACAGATGTTCCAGCTCCGCGATGCCTGCTTTATCCTATAAAGCATCTTGCACACGTTTCCGCTGCTCCCACTGTCTACGAAGCCCACTGGCTGTGTACTTATAGACGCTCTCTTCTAAAACATCATTTAGAAAAGCAGTCTTGGCACCCAACCGCCAGATATCGTAGTCATGGTATGTAGCCGTGGCAAGTAGGATCTGGATGGACTTAAGCATAGCCACTTGAAAAGGTTTCATCATAATCCACGCCTGGTCGATGACGAAAACCTTTAACAAGTCTAGTTTTGAAAGTCTCAACTTTTCGATCTACACCAAGTAATCTTCTCAAGATATACTTGCTTCTGATGGGGATTTAACCCTTCAGATTTTGCAACCAAAGTCCATACTTTGTTGGTGTACATGGATTCCATCTCAGATCGCTAAGCATCCAGCCATTCTTACAGAGTCTTACTCTCGATGGCCAGCTCGAAGCTAGTTGGGTCATCATCTCATGATGCAATCCTCGCTCCCACTTTCATAGAGAAACAGAAGTATCTCTCAGGTGGGTGAGGAACCCTACCAGATCGGCGGAGAGGCTGAGGTTCGTTGGAATCTACTGAATCCTTTGGTTCTACCAAATCATCTGCTGCAGTTTGCATAGCTGGAACCTTTCCAGTTGTACATAACAGATCTTACCTCGAGTTTGTTCGGATTTTGCTTTTAGACATAGGCCGGACAACCCCAAATCTTAACTAGCTTAAGACATGGGCTCTTCCCTTTCCATATCACATATGAAATGGTAGGCAACTAATTTGATTGGAACCCTATTCAATAGGTATGCAATAACTCAGCAGTACTCATCATAGAGCACACCTTATCATATAGGGTGTGATTGCTCCGCCCCGATATACCATCGTGCTATGGTGTATGCGGAGGAGTAATGCTGAGAGAGAATCTCATTCTCCTTTAGAAAAGTCCAGGAATTCCATGCACAAGTATTCTCCTCCCTGATCACATCAAAGGGCATAATACTTATACCCGTATTTTGGTTCTCTACTTCTAACTTATATTCTGTGAATATCTCAAAAAGTTCGGACTTGTGTTTCAACAGGAACATATGTCTGAATCTTGAGAGATCATCAGAGAATGTAATGAAGTATAAAGAACCGGTCTTGGCAAATGTTGACAGGGGACCTACATACATTAACATGTATCATCCCAAGAGTTCAATAACTCTTTCTCTGTTTCCAGTAAACGGAGCTATGGTCATCTTATCTCTGTGACATGACTCGCAAGTTTCATAAGATGTAAATTCAAACTAATTTAAATATGCATCTACATGTAACTTCAGCTAGTCGGTTCGCATTGATATGACCTAGTCTACAATGCCTCAAGAAGGATTCGTTCATTTTTGAACTCTTCCTCTTGTGTGTGTTCCGTATACTAAGAACTGTAGTTTGATTTAGAACGTCAATGCTTTTAGATAACGTGCCTGAACCGATCAACTTTTGATATAGGAAATGTTCAAACCAATATCCAACAATACAAAATTATATCCTTTCTTTACTAATAAAGAGAGAGATATGATTTTGTATATCAGGTTCGGTATATTCGTTCAGAATCAATGTATTTGGAATACAGGGTGACAGTGACCAACAGACTTGGCTGCAACTCTTGCCCCGTTTTCTGCCTCATGAAACTTATCACCTGTTCTCAGTTCTCTACCTAGCTGTAGCCCTATGTAACAGATTACATATCTGAGATCCTGATCTGGTATCACATACCCAGGACGTAAAGGATACTGAGAAACAGTTCTCTGTAATGAACACACCCGAAGATGATGCATCATCATGCACTCTCTTCGTTTGGACGGCACGGGAATTCTGGTAATCCCCTATTTCCTGCTCTGTCTTATAATAATTATAAGTTGGAGTGGGACCAACGTTCCCCAGCTCAGTATAACAAGCGGGTTCGGTCAATAATCCGTATTATTATCTTGATTAAGGCGTGATATGGTCGCTACCAGGAGAGAGAGAAGAAAACACTCAGCGTGCGCTCTTGCAAGAATAGATTGGTTATTATTTTATCTAATCAGGATGGCTCCTGTAAGTGCACGGCGGCGCCCCGGCCGTCAATCCGACGCCGGAATGCGGAAACGGTGATAAACTTAAATTTTGCGGACTTTGCAAACCGGCACCACCGCGCACTAAACTCCGGATCGTAACCATTAACAAGTCTACGCAACTAATAAGAAAGGGAAGAGATGTATACCGACGATCCAAGTCCTCCGGTCTTCGTCTCCACTCCGATCTCCTCGCGGGATCTCCGTCCGTCTCCTCCTCGTCGGAAAGAGCACCACGAAGCCGGGTACTTTTACGGGCTCCCACCTCAATACCGAGGCAACTCGCGCATGAAGCCGGCTACTCGACATGCTCAAGATATACTGTAGGGAATGTAATGTAGAATGCGCTTTGTCTCAATGGGGTTTGTAGTTGCCATGATGGAGGAATCAAAGAATAGAAAAACGGTGCTTGCATTTTTCTAGCAAGAAAATGAGATCAAGAATGAACTCTCAAGATGAACCTCTCATTTTCTTTTTCTTCTTCTCTCTTTTCTTTTTCTTCAACCAATTCATCAAGTGAGAGCAAGAGGGTGGAGGAATGAATATGATGGCAAAAACATCAAGGGAGGTGAGTGTAGGAGATAAAGGAGGGTGACCACATCAAGAGACAAAGAAACATACACCATGCTTCAAACTATTGAAACCATACCCTTTCAAATCTCATAAAGCAAAAGCATGGTTGAAATGAAAGCTATCATAATCAATCTTTTACAAGAAACCCCCTCCACAAAAGTAATTTGCAAAACTGCAAATAACCCCCTCCATCGGAAAAGTCCGGCCGGGAAAGAACAAAGGAAAACCGGCCGGAACGGAATGCAAACTGGCAACTCCAGAAAACTGGTCCCGTAATAAATTACAGGAAAACCCCGATACTGTGCATACACACCCGCATCTGTATTCCGTCCGGATACAAATGCAATAAGACAAAATCTACACTGTACTAAACTAGGACCGGCTTAAACCAAAGCCGGCTAGTAATATCCGTTCGATCCTGATCCGTGCAATACCGCACGTATCTGATCGAACCCTGCCATATACCTATACGGCTACTAGTACAAACCGTCCGATCCTGATCCGTGCAATACCGCACGTATCTGATCGGACCCTGCCATATCTCCATACGGCCTCTACAGCGTTTCGCCCGAAAGCTGAGTAACTGAAAGTGTGGTAGACTCTAAAGACTCGTCAATACTATGGCTGTGGATTTAACCACTAGCCCGTCAGAGGTATAAGCCAATACGTAACGGGCCACCAGCTATTGACCAAATGGGACGTCGATGAGGAAGCTCACCCCGACACCCAACTGAGCCTGTCAGTGACAATATCCGTGCAGTCCGGTCCGTTCGTCTATGAGTATCGCATGGCGGGCCTAGGGGGTTGGTAAAAGTCAGACCCCCAAAAGCGGTACAAGTCGTGTCGGAGTGTAGCCCAGAACACCCTGAGATACTACTGGAATACCTACCAGTAAATCTCCTTGCCTTGGCCAAGGACTTTGTGTAATGGCTCTCCTAGACACAGCACGACCTCACCCCCAATACCGGGAGAGACGAACCCCTGAAGATACGCTCACTGCCTCCATGTGGCTCGGGACTGTACCCAACTAAAACCTGTTTGCACGACTCCTTTGAGCCGTGGTAGGGTAGTAATCAAAGTACAGTGGGAACTCACACGAGACAAATGACGATCCCCAGGTCGATGAACTAACCTGCACACATGTCACCAGGGAACTGCCATCTGACGTCTGGTATATGACCAACTAGCATGTTCCCGGCGAGTCCTGTCCGGTGTACTCATAACCCAATGAGCACCTGTATACATCTTAGGTGATCCAACTGACACCAGTGGCTTGTGAGACCGGCCACCGCCCCTCGTCGGGGTCTCGACTGTATACACTAGTCTACAATGGAGTATCGATGCCCGGTCTCGAAACTCCCACGACTAGGGACCTTTTAAGGATATGCTTGTAGACCCCCAGCTCCCACTTATATGATCGCCCTCATACTGCTGGTGGTCAAGCAAGAATCCTAGGGGCTCTATCAACGTGTAATAGCGACGTGTCATGTCACCTAAAGCAGTACACGATGATAAAGGTAAACCAGATAGCATACTATCATCTCGAGTAAGACTGTCCTACCGGGATAGGTCCTGCCTCAATCATTACAATCACGTACCTGTGACCTAATAATTGACTCTGAGGGCACTATCTCCAACAATCTCCCACTTGCACTCAAGGCTAATTATTGCGATGTCGCATACTCACAGCCCGTGTGATACCGAACACCCAACTCCTCTACTAGTCAGTCTCACAAAGCTCGTTTGCGAAACTATTGCGTTCGAGGAATAGCCTCAGTGAGCGGATCCGCTTAGTTGTTTCTTTCTATGTCTCTCTATATCTCAAGTTCGCGGAGAAAGCCATCTCCCGAAATGAGCAAAATCAGTCTTAGAATATGTCTGGATGTCTGATGGGACGTAGCTCATAAATGAACTCCAAATCCAAACTTCTTAGACTGTATTGACAACTGAACTTAATCAGTGTCCTGCGCGCCATGCCTCCCTCAGTATTGCCTTGGATCACCTGTCCAAAATACTGCCCCTCGTCAGAGGGAAAACTATAACTCTGACAACCTTCTTGTCGTCCATGTCACCTTGGAAGCCTGGAATGATAACCGTCTCCTGAATGAGGCTGTCGTTATCATATCCCTAGAACATCCACTTATGTTCTAAAAATGCTTCCGTCTGTTTCTCCAGGATTGGATTAATGTCAACTTATTGCATCTAGTGCAAGAACAACATCTGGTGTGGTACTTGACATCTCACGATTGACTCAATTGCCTGAGCAAGTGATCTGCCAATCATGCACGTCCCTCTCCCCTTTAGTCTGTAAGACACCTTTGGAGAGGGTGACTCCATTACCTGCAGGTACACTACCGTGCCAGGAGTCGTCCATCCTAAATACTCTTAGAATGCTGTCAAAGTACCCTGATTGGGAAACCACCCAAATCTAGATCTAAAACCATAGATCTAGTAACCAGTATGTCAGATATATAATCCATCTCCTTTGTGAAGAAACCACTGTGTGACGACCAAAGTATAACCGATCGTAGTGTAGGAGTTTCCTTTCCTACTCTGTGTATATCATCCAAATACCAGGATATCACACCCTACTACCTTCTCAACAGATCCATCCCCTATTCTGATGAAGTCAAACCCATGACTGTCACGTCAGAAATAGATGATCTATCTCCGCTACATCTGCTTTAGTCTATAAATAGACATAAGCAACCTGTCCACCAATGCTTCCGCTACTCCCACTGACTACGACAACCCTCTGGCAGAGTCATATAGACGTGCACTTCTAAAACTGGTTTAGAACGACGCTATACTCATCCTCCCGCCGGGTCTCGTAACCTGGAACAACAGCAATGGCAATTGTGGGTAAACAAGAACTTCCCTGTCACCGTCCTTGAGGCTACCGTAGTGCCTCTCGGGTGCCTGAAGTTACCCACCTTATCTGCGGAGTGGCCAATGGAATGTCAATCCAGATTGAATCTTTAGGTTCCTTATCAAATCTTCAGTAATCGTTTGTGGTTCTGGAATCACTTCCAGTTCTACCATACTCCCACTACTGTTTTCTGAAAAAGTCCATTTTTAATAAAACTGTGGCGAGTCTAGAACAATATCGCTATTGTTCATCCAGATGGTAGAAAATCAACCCTCGTCATAGCCTGGGTCAACCCACAAACAGCCATTACAGAAACGTGCCTTGAGTTGTCCAGTGTCTGGTTTTAATCATAAACCGGACAACTCCCCGTACCTTAACATCGTTAAGATATGAACTGTTCTATATCCAATATAGAAACAGAGGCACTGATTTAATTGAACCAGATTCACATCATGCAGCTGTCTCCAGTGCATGTCGACTAAATGGAAAGAGGCCGATCAGCGTTACTCAACTTAGGAATACTTCCAATTATGAGTAACCTGAAAGAGAAGCAAGATCTCTTTATCATTACTATGAACTGAATACCATACACAAGTATCTACATCTTCGATCTCTTTGAAGAATCCCGATACTTGCTATACCTGGTTCTCTACTCTATTCAAATACCTATAACTCCTCAAAACTTAGACCCTGTGTTTCCACGAAACACCGGTCTAAAAATTAGAGGAGTCATAAGTAAACCGAATATAGTACGAGGACCATCCCCTCTGTCCTGATGGACCCTGGACAACATACAATACTCTGTATAAGTCCCTTGAGTCTGATAACTCATTCACTGCGTGCCGTAGGTTGAAAACTGTACTTATGGTTAAGAAGAATTACACCGCTGTTTAATGCTCCTTACCTAACCATCCACTGATATAGGTAAATGTCGTAGACATAATTTCAGAAAGGTATATCTCACTCTATGAAAATAGACGTACAGATATATCAATTTGAAATTGGTGCATAACAGCGGATATTCAAAACCAAATATTTGCCGACCGGCAAACAGCCCAGGTGATTTCCTCAAATATCACTGATTGCAACGAATCCCGATATAATGAGGATAATCACCCAATTCCCAATAACTTACTCCCACTCATCATCTGTAAAACCACACAGATGTGAGAATCGTACCTGGTAAATACATACCCTGGAGTAAGTATCTAATCGGGAAATCAGTTTTCCTTTTACATTACACAGTGAAACTGAAACATTGAAATGTTCCGATGGGGTATTCTGGTATTCCTAGTAATGCCTCTTCCAGATTTACGACTGTAACCGTATAGTTCTTTGCCACCTCTCCAAATCCCTTCATATGTCTTTAGTCTTTACCTTCTGCACACCCTTTTAGGCCAAATGGTTTTCTTCCTTCCCTACCGTTCGGCACCAGCCTATGGTTTGGAAGAAGACTATCCAATAAGCATAATGGGTGTACTGTCCCAATCCTAGGAACACTCGCAATGCGAGAGAAGGTGAAGATAAAAGACACCTGAATGTACTTTATTCCTATTTCTCCTGAACCAGGATCCATCCCCGAACTGGAACAAGTTCCTTTCGAGTTCGTATATAACCATACGATGGATTATCCAAATAAACTGTGGATCTTCGTAGTGATACGGAGTGTCCTGGAGAAATACAAAGGTGATGTGGGAGTGGTAACGAAATATTTGGTTTGGTCGTGAATATCTGTTGCAATTTACTTTGCCCTCTTACTAATCCCTTGCTTTGTCTGAACTTAATACCTTCTGCACACCATCGTTATGCTAATTGGTTTTCTTCATTCCCTACCGGTCGGCACCAGCCTAAGGTTTGGAAGAAGACGATCCAATTTGCGTAATAGGTGTACTACCCCTAAACCAAGGAGTACTCGTAACCTGAGAGAGGGTAAAAGGAAAAGACAACTGAATAATCCTATCCGTTTTCTCCAGAACCGGAAACCATCCTCGAATTCCTTCGAGTTCGTATCTAACCATACGATGGTTTTGTCCAATGGAAGTGGACGTTCGTAGTAATACGGGGTGTCCTGGAGAAAAGGGTAAAAGTAGGAGTGGCAATGAGGTCTGCAACTCTGACAATCCAAAAGCCGGTGTTTAAGAAGGTTCGGTCAACTTGGTCACTGAGTCAAAGTCTTAGGGTCGGGTCAATGGTCGCTGCCAAAGAGAGAGAGAAAAGAAACACTCAGCGTGCACTCTAACCTAGATCAGAATGGTTACCAATTTATCTAATCTGGAATCCTCCCACTGTACCTCAAATTCTTCTCCAAACCTAAAAGAAGAATTAGTCGGGGTTACCCGAGGAGTATACCAACTCATCAGTGGGAATCGGGATCCAACTCTCATCGCATGATAACGTGACGGAATCCGCTCACGGTATCACACTCCAGAAGGTATGCGCGTATCTGGCAAGTTTCAGTTCTTTTGAAACTCCCGATGTGATTTCTGCCCCATGCTCTTATGACCTTGACGAAGGTCAACAAATCATAAGTCACATGTCAAGTTCTACCCGTCATTATCCAGGTTAATTTGAATCCACCCGTACAAGCCCTTGACGAAGGTCAACAAGGCTGTACGACTGTCCCAAACCAACGCATCTATCTATGCAGCAGAAAGGTAACAAGCAGCTACCATACACTATGCCTTGACGAAGGCCAACAAACATAGCATGAATACTACGTGCTACCCGTCTGAAACGACGGAGGGCTACGAATGGTTTCTGGCGAAAACCTTTAACGTAAAGAACTTGATATCGTTGAAGGAACTGATAGCTTTTAAAAAATATAGTGACGACAACTTCCGCTAAAGAGGTCACTCCCGGTGAAGGGATCTCGGCTCTTTCCCCGTAGAATGGGGTGCAGGATATTCCAACTGAATACCACGGTGCAAAGCAAAAGTAATCGGCTATAGTGAAGTTAATGCCCTGACGCAAACTTTTTGTCCAAGGGGTCACTCCCGGTGAAGGGATCTCGGCCCTTGCCTCGTCGACTGAGGAGCAGGATATTCTAAATGAATACCACGATGCAAAACAAAAGTAAACGTCCTTGCAATAACAGCTTTTTGAAAAGTGTTCCAACAACATCTGATTAGGTTTGTTTTTAACTTGCATTGATCCGAATCAATGCAGTCCCATCAATTGATCACACCAAAAAGAACGAAAATATACTGATGTACGTATATGCCATCCGCATTCGCCACTGGGTCCCGTCATTACCCGTTAGGTTAGCTTACTAACGACAGAGCGGGGACTGGACTAGCGCGGATGCAAAACATATACAACATCTACTAATATATATACCAATATATTATATTCGCTCAAGGCGTGAATAAAATGCAACATCACAGAAATGTACAGCATCACAGAACAATACAGATATCTGGGATCCCCGGGTTTCACAGAGCCGCTGAAACCCGACGTTCCCCTGGTCGTGTGGATAGCCTGTGCAATGAAATCCTAGACCCCTACGGGCGCGGCAAGTCACCCGCCAAAACCTGAAGCGAGGCAGCCCCCTTCAGCGCCGTGAATGGACCACCCAGCACTTCACGGAATCCGGCAACTTGGGCACCCCTCCTGGGTCAAACCTGTACCCCCTACGAGTGCGGCGAATAGCCTGCCAATCCTAGAGTGAAGCCCCCTCCGTCCCAATGCCATGAGATGCGGGCTTGCTGCCCTCTAGAACCCGGCTATCCGTGCACCCCTCCGCGGGGCAATCCTAGTACAGAAAGAAAAATATACATACACCGGGTACATCGACCGCAACCAGGTCGTGCCCCAAAAGAATAATACAATCAGGCAGTGACGGCAGTCCACATGTCGGACGCTCGCCCCGCAATATCAAATGTACATAATACAACAAAAACTGTACTAGCATTGCATCCAGGCTATCCCCCACGACCGATCCGCAACATCACAGCAAATACATAGAACATCAACGTGAAAGTCACGTTCGCAAATCCGTCTAACCGGGCTATAGCAGTTAGACCGGATTTACCGATCGAGTGACATTCACGGTCGCAGATATAATGTAAATACTGTGAAAAATGTGTTTAAAAAAATTTCCGATTGATCAAACATTAACAAGTGGGCCCCCAAACAAAACTGTAGCAACCACAGAAAACCTGGGCCCAATTTTAATATTCCAAAAACCACAATTATCACTCAGAAACACACTGCAAACTTTTGGGAGAATGAACAGTCAAACTTGCCGCGGAAGCGCGGCCAAAGTAGGGTTTTGGCCGCCCTTCCGCGGTGCTACAGTGGGTTCATCATACCAAATTTTTACAGTATGCTTAGAATTCCCTGCACATCACTCTGAGACAACCTGAAAAATTTTTGGACTCAAAAAAAATTCGACAGAAACTGATGTGCAAAGAAATACGGGTTTTCGGGATTTTGTTCGATCGGAAACGTAAAACACATTACACAAAAGCTAGACGAAGTTAATGGCGAGGCTCTGATACCACTGTAAGTGCACGGCGGCGCCCCGGCCGTCAATCCGACGCCGGAATGCGGAAACGGTGATAAACTTAAATTTTGCGGACTTTGCAAACCGGCACCACCGCGCACTAAACTCCGGATCGTAACCATTAACAAGTCTACGCAACTAATAAGAAAGGGAAGAGATGTATACCGACGATCCAAGTCCTCCGGTCTTCGTCTCCACTCCGATCTCCTCGCGGGATCTCCGTCCGTCTCCTCCTCGTCGGAAAGAGCACCACGAAGCCGGGTACTTTTACGGGCTCCCACCTCAATACCGAGGCAACTCGCGCATGAAGCCGGCTACTCGACATGCTCAAGATATACTGTAGGGAATGTAATGTAGAATGCGCTTTGTCTCAATGGGGTTTGTAGTTGCCATGATGGAGGAATCAAAGAATAGAAAAACGGTGCTTGCATTTTTCTAGCAAGAAAATGAGATCAAGAATGAACTCTCAAGATGAACCTCTCATTTTCTTTTTCTTCTTCTCTCTTTTCTTTTTCTTCAACCAATTCATCAAGTGAGAGCAAGAGGGTGGAGGAATGAATATGATGGCAAAAACATCAAGGGAGGTGAGTGTAGGAGATAAAGGAGGGTGACCACATCAAGAGACAAAGAAACATACACCATGCTTCAAACTATTGAAACCATACCCTTTCAAATCTCATAAAGCAAAAGCATGGTTGAAATGAAAGCTATCATAATCAATCTTTTACAAGAAACCCCCTCCACAAAAGTAATTTGCAAAACTGCAAATAACCCCCTCCATCGGAAAAGTCCGGCCGGGAAAGAACAAAGGAAAACCGGCCGGAACGGAATGCAAACTGGCAACTCCAGAAAACTGGTCCCGTAATAAATTACAGGAAAACCCCGATACTGTGCATACACACCCGCATCTGTATTCCGTCCGGATACAAATGCAATAAGACAAAATCTACACTGTACTAAACTAGGACCGGCTTAAACCAAAGCCGGCTAGTAATATCCGTTCGATCCTGATCCGTGCAATACCGCACGTATCTGATCGAACCCTGCCATATACCTATACGGCTACTAGTACAAACCGTCCGATCCTGATCCGTGCAATACCGCACGTATCTGATCGGACCCTGCCATATCTCCATACGGCCTCTACAGCGTTTCGCCCGAAAGCTGAGTAACTGAAAGTGTGGTAGACTCTAAAGACTCGTCAATACTATGGCTGTGGATTTAACCACTAGCCCGTCAGAGGTATAAGCCAATACGTAACGGGCCACCAGCTATTGACCAAATGGGACGTCGATGAGGAAGCTCACCCCGACACCCAACTGAGCCTGTCAGTGACAATATCCGTGCAGTCCGGTCCGTTCGTCTATGAGTATCGCATGGCGGGCCTAGGGGGTTGGTAAAAGTCAGACCCCCAAAAGCGGTACAAGTCGTGTCGGAGTGTAGCCCAGAACACCCTGAGATACTACTGGAATACCTACCAGTAAATCTCCTTGCCTTGGCCAAGGACTTTGTGTAATGGCTCTCCTAGACACAGCACGACCTCACCCCCAATACCGGGAGAGACGAACCCCTGAAGATACGCTCACTGCCTCCATGTGGCTCGGGACTGTACCCAACTAAAACCTGTTTGCACGACTCCTTTGAGCCGTGGTAGGGTAGTAATCAAAGTACAGTGGGAACTCACACGAGACAAATGACGATCCCCAGGTCGATGAACTAACCTGCACACATGTCACCAGGGAACTGCCATCTGACGTCTGGTATATGACCAACTAGCATGTTCCCGGCGAGTCCTGTCCGGTGTACTCATAACCCAATGAGCACCTGTATACATCTTAGGTGATCCAACTGACACCAGTGGCTTGTGAGACCGGCCACCGCCCCTCGTCGGGGTCTCGACTGTATACACTAGTCTACAATGGAGTATCGATGCCCGGTCTCGAAACTCCCACGACTAGGGACCTTTTAAGGATATGCTTGTAGACCCCCAGCTCCCACTTATATGATCGCCCTCATACTGCTGGTGGTCAAGCAAGAATCCTAGGGGCTCTATCAACGTGTAATAGCGACGTGTCATGTCACCTAAAGCAGTACACGATGATAAAGGTAAACCAGATAGCATACTATCATCTCGAGTAAGACTGTCCTACCGGGATAGGTCCTGCCTCAATCATTACAATCACGTACCTGTGACCTAATAATTGACTCTGAGGGCACTATCTCCAACAGCTCCCACTGCTTTTTATCAAATCTTCCTTCAAACCCTAAAAGGAAAGACTAGCCGGGATTAATTACACACTACAAGTTCGCCAATCTTTCAGCCAGGCCAGTGTCGGTACTTTGAGGGAGGTCCCCCGTGCTTTCGCACGAACCTAATTAATGTAAACCTCGTTTTCCCAGAGGCGTAACCCCGTTAACACCTTTCTAGACACCTACTTGATCGGCTAATTGTAATGTATAAAACTCTCCCAGGAGTAACACTTACTCGCAGCGGGTATCGGGATCCAACTATCTCATAGAAGGTATGCAATCTCATTGCAAATTTCAACACTTGAAATTCCCGATAATTTTGCCCCTAGCGTCCTATGACCTTGACGCAGGCCAACAAACCATAGTGCGCTAGTCAAGTTCAACCCTTCATTTCCTGATTGAATTAAACCCACCCGCACGACCCTTGACGCAGGCCAACAAAGTCGCACGACTACCCTAATCCAATCTGCATCATATGCATAAGCAGATAAATACTAGTTAGCTACCGCACACTACGCCTTGACGCAGGCCAACAAACGTAGCACGAATACTAACTACCACTTATCTGAAATGACGGAGGGCTACGATAGGTTTTTCTAAAAACCTATTGCGTAATGAACTTGATATCGTTGTAGAATCAAATGATTTTGAAATGGAGTGCTTTTGAGGCTTTTCTAGTTTTGCTAAAGGAGTCACTCCCGGTGAAGGGATCGTCGGTCCTTTCCTCGTCGAATGAGGTGCGGGATATATCATATATATCACTGTGCAAAGCAAAAACACTTAAAAGCAATCAAAAGACAAACCGAGTGTGTAGCATCAGCCAGTTATTGCTAAAGGAGTCACTCCCGGTGAAGGGATCTCGGTCCTTTCCTCATCGAATAAGGTGCAGGATATATCATATATACCGCTGTGCAAAGCAAGAACTGTAGCTACCTGTTTTATTTTGAAATTTGATTCTACAACATCTTAGGTTTCTTTTATTTCATTAATCACATTAATGAAGTCCCATCATTTAAGTACCTAAATATCACAGATAAATACGACGTACACTTATGCCATCCGCATTCGCCTCGATGTCCCCTCGTGCACCGTTAGGTTAGGTAACTAACGGCAGAGCGGGGCAGGGCTAGCGCGGGTGTAAAACATAAGTAACGTCTATATAATATATCATATATACTATATACAGTATCCATCACAGAACATCACATGATCACATCACAGATATGGCAGCAGAAGAAACATATGAAATATTGGATATACTAGGACGTCCGTGTTTTCAATACGAGCCAGTATAAAACATGGATTCCACGGTCGCGATGAATAGCCAAACCCACACCCCTAGACCCCTACGAGAGCGGCAAGCAACCCTACCAATCCTAGAGTTACGAGACCCGGACTCGACTCCTCGAGTTGGTCTCCCACTGGACCCTAGAACCCGGTTACTTGTGCTCCCCTCCTTGGGTCTATCCTAGTGCGGAAAAGTAAATAATATACAAAGGGTGACAACTTCCGCAACCTGGAAGTGCCCCAATAAAAGAATATTACATACAAGTTTTTACATGAATGAAAATGGAAAAACACTCATCTCACATAAAAACCCCCGGCTATTCGAACACGACGATCCAATATAACATATCCAGCAACACATAACATCACATGTCATCAACGTAAGTAAATATGCGCATCCCAATTTTCGTTGACATATAGCAACGAAACCGGCGATATCACATATTACACTTACGGTCACAGAAAAGAAAGTGTAAAACTACAACAGTTGGAATCCGCAACCTGCATAGACATCGCATGCCTAATCAAATGAATTCCTTAGACATCGCATGTCTAACAATTATAAACCCCGCATTTTAGTCTCATTATCGAAAACACTTTTCAATATCAAGTCAGGTAATTCAACAAGATTCCCGACATCTTGATCGAATACTCGTCGCAAACTTTAGTAGACGGCCGCACCCCCGATACCGTCGACGAAGTGCACCAAGGCGGAACACCGCTGCCGCGAGCACCCGAACGGATGCTTTCGGCGACGGGGTTCTCCTACAGTCACTTGGTCGGGGCTATGGAGTGAGGCTGTCTATTAAGTTTACCCGGCGAGTATCCGCGTACGCTACGTGATTGCGACGGACTTTTGATCGCATCAAAACTCCGTGGCAACCGATCAAGTGAGACTAAACTGCTATGTTTATAACATTCATTCCGTTATCTCATAACAATCTGTGAATTCCAAATGTCGTATCACATTCCGGGATAAATAGAAAATGCTAAACTTTTCGCTCGAACAATCGAACACCCAAGTTTTCCCGAAACAGCTCAACTCATGAAATAAGTTCAAAGACATTCACTTCGTGCCTCAGTACCAACGGTCCAGCCGTAGAAGGGTCAAGCCAACGCCTCACATGTGGCACGCCGTACTGCCCCAAACCCGAAGGTTCAAAGGGCAGTTCAAGACGGTCACATAATCGAGTTAAGGTTTGTTGTCTTCTAGAGGGTCCATCGAGTTACTTGCACTACTTAGAACGTCTTTAAACCACGGAAAAATCCAACACTTGGAAATTTCCCGACAGGGGAAAAATTGGGTATTTATATCCGGTCGAACTTTTTAACATATTCTAAAATTTATCCGGAAAGCCACATAGACAAAATCTGATACCCCGATCGAAACACCGAATCCCCAAAACAACCCCAGAAAATTCAACTCTTGAATAAATATTAAAAATTCCCAGAAAATCCAGCATAACAAAATAAGAGTTACTGTGCAAACAGTGGAGGATGACGTCATCATTTCGCCGCGGAACCGCCGCAGAAGACAGGATTCTGCCGCGATTCCGCCGCACTATGAACAGTTCATGGAAAAATTTTTGCACCGTAATTCTTAGATTTCCCTGCTGATTTTTCTGCATATTTTTAATTTGGAAAAATCCCATATTTTAGAAAAAGTCCAGAGAGCATGTTTGGTTTAGGGTTTCGGGTTTGTTCGGGTTTCAAACTTCGTCTAGACTTCGCCTAAGGCTCTAGCTAGGCTCTGATACCACTGTAGGGTTCCTAGGCACTCCCAAGAGGTCTCACAAGGCATCAACCATGCCAATTTCAAATTTTAACGGTGCCGAGAAACCCTAATACGGATCGTTGGCTGGATGTCTAGGCGAAAAAGAAACTAGTTTACATTTAAACTAAAAGAACGGAAATACAACCTTTGTAGATCCGGTCCTCCACCTCCACGGCTCCGTGATGAAGTCCTCTCCGCTGTCCAAATCAAAATCCGGGCTCTAGCGTCGGCTTCATCGGAGAAATGGGCGGGCAAGGTCGTCGGCTTCGTGCCGAAGATGATCTACGTCGAAGCATCACAAGATCAAGCTCCCACTTCACCAAGTCATGAAACTTGTGAAGAAAACACACTCTACTACTTGGCAAGAGGTAGAGGATGACGAAATAGGAAGTGGGTAGACTTTAGAATTGGATTTCTCACTCTATTTCATCAATCACCATTGATGGTCAAGCTTTTTCTTCTTTAAAGAAGATGAAGAAGAAGATAATAATATTATGATGAGTTAATTGAATAGAAAAGAATAATAAACCTTATCATAATATAACCATGGTCAAGTGTAGAGAATGAATCATGGTTGAGTGGAATGGTTAGGGTTAAGCATGAGACAAAATGGTCACTTGGCCAAAGCTTCATGAAGCTTCAATAAGCTTCATGAAAGAAAACAAAGAAAGAAACCATTTTGCTTTTCTTTTATCCATTTTTCAAAAAAGAATAGATAAATAAATAAATGAATAAGTAAAAACAAAACCCTAACCATTACACAACCATGGTTTAATCTTTACACTTATCCAATTTTGCATGCATCATCAAACATGATTCAAACTAGTGCACAAAATTATATCGTATATGTAATGTGCACATCCGAGTGAGAAAATCCGTCTTAAGTGAACCAATACTAGTTAATGCAAAGTAATATATCAAATATATAATTATGCATTAAATCGTTAAATCAATACTTGATTTAACGATCCGGTCATATCGCATATAACCGACTAATATCTAATGTATCGGCTTATCGAATCAATCCTTGATTCGATAACTAGGTTATATCGCATATAATCAGTCGATACATTCATCGCGAGAATGGAATACGGCATCACATACACGCATTATTTTCGGTCCCGCACATATCTCATATGTGCTCCTATTTCATTTCGCTTGAGCCAGGAAACCTCTGTGTAGGACTCTAAAGACTCGTCCATACGCCGGCAGCAGGTGATGATCATATCAAACACCCACAAGCCGCAAGCCGTCTGCTAAACGTAACGGCCACCCGGGTATTGAGCGATCTGAAGATCGACGAGCAAGCCCGCTCACACTCCAGTGAATCCAACCAGTAACACTACCGTACAGTCCGGTCTGATCGTCTGATATGTCGCATATCTCACCTAGGGGTGGTAAACGTCAGACCCCAATAGCTCGATAAGTCGTGTCGATATGAGGTCTATAACAGTTCGAGAAACTACTGGTAACACTTACCAGTAAATCTCAGCAACCCTGGCCAGGGATTTCCGGTCATAGCCAATCGAACACAGCGCAACATCAACTCCCTATACCAGGAGAGACGAATCCCCTCCTATCGCTCATTGCCTCCATGTGACTCGGGACTGTACCAAAAAACCACCGTTTTGCACGCCCTCTTGGACGTGGTAAGGTGGAAATCAAAGCACAGTGGGAACCACACAAGACTCTATGACGATCTCGGGTCAACAGACTACTCTGTACCAGTGTCACCAGAGAACTGCCATCTGACGTAAGGTATAATACCATCTGGGAGTTCTCGGCGAGTCCGTCCAGTGTACCCAGTCTCCACTGAGCACCCGTATATCATCTCTGATGTCAAACACCAATGGATATGGGATCATCCATCGCCCATCTGTATGGGTCGAGAAGGTATACGCAAGTCTACTCTGGTATATCGATGCCCCGTCTCGATACACCCACGACTAGGGACCTTGAAGGGTGTACTTATGGACTACCATGTCCCCACTAGTATGATCCGCATCATAGTCCAGGTAGTCAAGTACACATCCTAAGGGCTTTACCAACATGTAACAGAGAGATAATCAGTGTACACGTTAAGGTAAAGAGTAACCAGATAGCATACTATCATGTCGAGCAAGAAAGTCCTCCCTATATATGTCCAAGCATCCACTACAATATACATCCAATGTATAGTAATGGCCTCTAGGGCATAGAGAGACAATCAGTGTACACGTTAAGGTAAAGAGTAACCAGATAGCATACTATCATGTCGAGCAAGAAAGTCCTCCCTATATATGTCCAAGCATCCACTACAATATACATCCAATGTATAGTAATGGCCTCTAGGGCATACATATAACTAACAAGATGGTATTATACTTAGCGTCAGATAGCAGTTCTTTAGTGACATAAGTGCAGATAGTCTTTCGACCTGAGGTCGTCATTTGTCTCGTGTGAGTTCCTACCATGCTTTGATTACTGCCCTACCATGGCTCTACTGAGCTATGCAAACAGGTTTTAGTTGGGTACAGTCCCGAGCCATATGGAGACAGTGAGCGACTGTTGGGAATTCATCTATCCCGGTATAGGAAGTTGATGTCACACAGTGATCGGTTGGTCAACACCATAAGTCCCTGTCCAGGGCGGATTGAGAATTACTGGTGGTTTGACCAGCAGATTCTCGGATGGTCTTGAGCTACACTGACATGACTAGTATGGTTATTAGGGGTTTGACGTTTACCCCCCTAGACCTTGCATGCGATACTCTCAGACGAACAGACCAGACTGCATAGAGATTGTCACAGACATGCTCAGTAGGGTTAGGATGAGTTCGTTCGTTGGCCTTCTTTTTCGTCAGATATCTGGGTAGCCGTTACGTATAGCTAGTGCCGCTGATGGACTTGTAGTTAAACCCACTGCCAGTGTACTATCGAGTCTGTAGAGTCCCACACAAAGGGTTCCCCTGGTTCAGACGAAACGATGTAGAGGCCGTATGGTTTTACGGCAGGGTTCCGATCATATATGTGTACTGGCTACACGGATGTTATTCGGATGGATAATACTGGTGGACTTTGGTTTAAGCCAGATCCTAGTATTATATTATTTGATTATTATTATCTCATTATATTCGTATTTTTCAGAATACGAATACGAGTATGTATATACGGTGAAGGCATTCTTGTAATTTTCACAAGACATGCTTCTAGAAAGAGACACCTCATTATTAGATTTATCTATTTATGAAAATAGATTAATGAGGTAGAAATTGGAGATATTTGAGGTATGGATGAAAGCATGGCTAAGTCATTTGTTTATTCATTTGACTTTACTATTCAAGCATGGTTGCTTATTTTCTATTGAAAATAATCCATGCTTTATTATTGCAAGGACTTAGCCATTCTCATTTGCCTCCACACCCTAGCTCATTTGCACTTGTTCATTCTTTCTCTATTTTTCCTGTCCTCCTTCTTCCTCAAGTCCTAACCTTCACATGAGTTATGAATCTTAGGGCACTTGAGATAAAATACTCCATTCATCTTTCTCTACATCTTCTAAGTTGTCTAGTCTAGCAAACTAGACATCTTAGTTACCTCACATTTGAGGTTGAAGCTTGAGCCATAGGCACTTGGGTGGATCATCTTCGACAAAGAGGAGACCGACGATCGAGTTTCATTCAAGCTTTCTAGGAGCCAAGAAGAGGAGAAGAAGAAGACCTGAAGGACTAGAACACAAAGGTATAAATCACTTCATAGTAGATTAGAACCTTTGTTTGTTTTTCTAGCTAGGGCTTATGGTCGATCTTGGAAGTTTAGTCGATGTTGCTTGTTTTAAAATTGTTTTTTGTAAATTCCGCCTCTCTACAAACCCTGTAGAGTGTGCGACATCGACTTACACAGTAGCTATGCAGTACTTTTCTATATCATTAGATGCGATTGGTTAGGACAGTCGTACGGTCGTTTTGGCTCAGTCAAGGACTCGTACGGGTGGGTTTACTGCAATCAAGATAATAACGTGCTGAACTTGACTAGGACCCTTTGATATGTTGGTTCAGTCAAGGTCAGTTGGGCCCTAGGGGCAAAAACCATATCGGGAGTTTCAAACATATGGGAAACTTGCTAGGCATGCGTATACCTTATGGAGTATGGTGACTTGAACGGATTCCGTCAGGTTATCACATGATAATAGTTGGGCCCCGATTCCCACTGATGAGTGTATATTACTCCTCGGAGGATTTTTCACTTCATAATTAGCTAACCTATTTGGTGTCTAGAAAGTGTTAACGTGGTTATGGCTCTGCGGAAACGGGGTTATTAATTGAGTCCGTGCGAAAACACGGAGGACCTCCCTCGGAGTACCAACACTGGCCTGGCTGAACGATTAGCGAACTTGTAAAGTGTAAATGATCCCGACTAGTTCACTTTTTAGGGTTTGAAGGAGAATTTGAGGATACAGTGGGATCCATCCTATAAAGTGAAAACCAATCTAATCTTGATAGAGTGCATGCTGAGTGTTTCTTTTCTCTCTCTGGTATAGTGACCCATGACCTACCTTAAAAACTCATGAACCAAGTTGACCGAACCTTCTTACACCCTTAGGCTTCAGATTGTCATGATTCACGATGAAGTTGGACATATCCCTGCCACTCCTTCTTTACCCTTTTCACTTCTTCAGAACACTTCGTATCACTACAATGATCCATATTGCTTGGAACGGCCATCGTATAGTTACATACAAACTCGAAGAAGTTATTTCAATCGAGGATGGCCACAAATTCTGTAGAAATTGAATAGGATTATTTGGCTATCTCTTCCCTTTATCTTCTCTCAGGTAGCGAGAGCTCCTTTCATTAGGAGAGTACACCTGTTACGCTTATTGGATAGTCTTTTTCCAAACCTTCGTCAGATTCCCCCTCGTTTGTGAGGGGTTTTTGATTGTGGGGACGCTCTTCCCTGTAGGCGCAAGCTTCTGCAGTTAATTATGTTATCGCATCGCGATAACCACTTTCTCCTGCACCAGAAGTTCACTTCGTGTCGTGTGTGTTTGTTTTATTTTTTTGGTTGCCCATGGATTGTATACGGAGACTAATTTATGTTGTCGCCTGTAGGGCGTGGATTAGTCCAAATCCGTATATCTTATATTTGTGTTTGGGTTGATTTAAGGATTGTTAATCTCGTTTGAGATTAAGATCAGCTTAAATTTTTGTTCAGGATACGTTAGTCCAATTTGAGACTAAGATTTACTTAACAGGATTTTAGGATCATTCAGACCCAATCAAAAGAGCATTCGGGCTCTATTGCTTTAGTTTAAGGATGTTACGGTCCGTAGATCACCATTTTTGAGGTGAGGGTTTAGTTTAAGGATGTTTCGGTCCATTGTTAGTTTAGGGACATCTCGGTCCAATGTTCATCTTGTGCACACGTGTATTTATTGCGTGTCGAGATGAGCAAAGGTGATATGGGACACATCTAGTTTGGGATGTTGTTTGATCTGGGATGTGCACATCAATTTGGGTAGTGCACCAAAGAGCTGTTGGTTGTTGGGACCCGCCACCTCTCTGAAGACATTGAAGAATTACAATGATATGTATCAGAGATGTAGAGAGATGTACCCTTGAACCAATTCCCGTATTTAAGGGAGAAGATCATGGTGAATCATCTAAGAATTAATAGCCATTTTGTAGACTAAGATTATCTTGGGAGGTGGGGGATGAACATCATTTTGGATATCATCAGTTGACAAACCATTAGTCATGTTCGGGACTAAGACCAACTTGGGGGAATGATGAGTACAGAGGGGTCTTGACTCTCTTAGTCAGGTTGGACTAGGTCTGGGTTTCTACAATTACCCAACAATGTTAATGTGCTGAGACATACCATGCTCACGTGTGTTTCATGCAGGCACTGAAATAGTGTTAAACACTAAATTTCTGTAGCGCTCACGTGGTGCACGTGAGGCACTTGATCAGTGTTAAACACTAGGGTTGTGTGGCGCTCATGTGGCACACGTGAGGCGCTCAAATATGGGTACTGCCCAATTATTTCTCATTTTTATATAAATGTTGAGCATTTGATTCTTGTGGCGCTCACGTGTGAAACACATAAGGCGCCCCAAAGTTGGGTTTTGCCCCTTAGCTTTATTGCCTCTCCTTTTATGTAAGTGCTAAACACTTAGTTCCCACAACGTTCACGTGTAAAACACGTGAGACGCCCCAAATGGGGGCAATGCCCTCTTATCTTATTTTCTTTTCCTTTCATAGAAGTGCTAAGCACTTGATTGAGGGTAGCATGGAAACACGTGACTGCCCTAGGAGGTACGTCTTGTTCTTCTTTTAGGCGCTCATGTGGGAAACACGTGACTACCCTAGGTGGCACTTCTTATTCTTTTTAAATGCTCGCGTGTGAAACACGTGACTCGGTCTCAGCCATTCTTTTTTTGTTCATCAGAGATGCTCACGTGGGGAAACACGTGAGGTTTCGTTATAGTGTTGAACACTAATGAATCACCAGTCTTTCTTTCTATGTGCATGAAGATCTTGATCCCATATTAATAATGCTGGGATCTGAGTTTAGAGAATTTCACGTCTCTTGTTTTATAACAATTAAATACTTTAAATTTAGTTCTTTCCCCTAAATTTTGAATCTGTATAACAGAATCTCCCCGATGAGAATTAAATTCTCAACTTGTGGGGAGATCTGCTTCTGCAGATCTCAACCATAGGAAGAACTAAGTTCTTTTTTTGAAGGGTTAAACCCTTTGTTTGAGAATTAAATTTTCTTTTGTTTTTGTGGGAGCTTTTTGGAAAGCTTATGCGGCGGTCTCCTCCTTTTAGAGAATTAAATTCTCTTTGTATTTTTCTTCCCTTCTCTCCCTCTATCTTTCATCCTCTCCTTACTTCTATTTATATGAGAAGAAAAAGAATCAAATTGTTAAGAAAATCTCTCATTGAGATATCATGATTGATTCCATGATCTTTTAGATCAATCGGTGAATTTTATTCACCGTTAGATTTTTAATCCAAAGGCTCTCTGTGTAACAGAGAAGATTTCTTATTTGTTTAACAAGATTATGAATATCCTGTTAGTTTTAACAAGATTAGAATTTTATTCTATCATATCTTTTTAGTTTAACAAGATCAGAAATATATTTTTTTAATATAGAATTTAATTCTATCATATGGATATCTCGTTACTTTAACATAGAATTCTATTCTTATCATATGATCACCGTTGGATCTTTAATTCAAAGGTCCTCTGTTTAACAGAAAAGATCTTTCTAGTTTGAGGAAGATCAGGAAAATATTTCCCAAATAGAATTTAATTCTATCAGATGATTTAATTGGTGATATTTTATCACTATCGGATTTTAAATCCAAGATTCTTTGTTAGAGAACGATCTTTCCATATTAGAAAGATCAAGGAAAATATTTCCAAATAGGATTTAATTTTATCACATAGAATTTAATAGGAACATTTTAAATTGAGGCGCTCACATGAGGCAAGAGAACTCATGTGTTTAACACGTGGCCCCTGCTGTGGGTTTTAGCCTATTTATGTTCAGCGCTCATATGCTTTGCATATGAGCGCTCACATGTTTTACACGTGAGGCCCATTTGGCCTTTAGTTATGTGTTTTCAACGCCTATTATGCTTTGCATATAAACGCTCATGTGTTTAACACGTGAGGCCTGTTTGGCCTTTTATCATTTATGTTCATCGCCTCATATGCTTTGCATATGAGCGCTCACGTGTTTAACACGTGATGTCCAACCGTGAATTCTTTTTCTCTTTCTTCTCTCCATTTTTTATAAGGGTTATAAAGTAACAAATAGCTCTTGGCCAAAAATTTTGGCGGGAACAAATTCCCTCCACTGCTTTGCCCACGTAAGTATGTACGTGGGTGAAGTAGTGCAGAGTTATGCATGGCTATAGAATTGATGGCTTAGGAGACAAGTTTAGGGTCCTTGTAGCCTAAGACTTTTTTCATCTTCATGAGCCGTAAGGGTCCCAAGAGGTTTTTTTTCTATAAGTCGAGAGGATCTCATAGGTGCATATTCTCCTTAGAAATCGTGAGGATTTCTATGTGTTCATCGCCTCCGTGAGTCGTAAGCATCTCACTTGGGTATTTTTCCTTACAAATCGTGAGAACCCGTAAGTATCTTCTTCATTTCATTGGCGAATGTGGCCCGTGGATAGTGTACAAGAGTCGGTTTGGACCTTCTTGTAGGGCAGCGATGGCTTAGGAAATATGTTTGTATTTGCCACCTAAAGACTTTTCAACTTTATGACCCGTGAGGGTCTCATAAAGACTTTTCTCCCTACGAGTCGTGAGGATCCTGCAGGTGTATTTTCTCCTTAGAAGTCGTGAGGATCTCCTAAGTGTGTTTTTTTCTTGAGAGTCGTAAGGATCTCACAAGAGAATTTTCCCCTTTACAAGTCGAGAGAACTCGTAAGTGGTTTTTTTTCCATCCTTGTCGATATTCGACTTTGGAGAATATGGCCCGTGGATAGTATACAAGAGTCATTTTGGACCTGCTTGTAGGGCCACAGTGCTTAGGAAACAAGTTGATATCCCCATTGCCTAAGGCTTTTCATCTTCATGAGCCGTGAGGGTTTCATGAAGATGTTTTTCCCTACGAGTCGAGACGAGTCGAGAAGTTCTCGCAGGAACATTGTTTTCCCTATGAGTCGAGAAGTTCTTATAAGAATATCTTAACGTTATAACCCCTGCTCTTTACGACAGAAGTCCGTTAGGTTTTTGTGGTACTAGGGTTTTTGTCCGTGGTACCGTTGCGTTGGTTGATGCATTTCCCGATATGCAGTCTTGCTGTTCGAGTAGCCCCACGACTGTCATGTCTCTGATCCCTTCGGGGGCTGGACAAGACATCTTCAAGTAATCTCCCAGGTTATATTACCGTCAGAAGAGCAAGCGTTAGGGATTTTCTATGCCACTTTTTACTTGAGGTTAGGCTCAGTTTGGGAGCCCCGATAAGTCATAATCACTCCGCACTGGTGTGGGATGATCTCTGATAGTCTTTCAGGTTTTATTTGAGTTGCCGTCAAGACCCTGAAGCTAGGGATTTTCCTTTGCTTCGTTTGTTGACATCGTGTCTGCTGTAATGAGACGAATGTCGAGGTTTTCTTTAGGTTGTCTGTGAACCATCGAGGCTTGGAACTAGGGACTTTGCTATGGCTCTGAGGTAGTCTCTAGGTTGTTGGTGAACCGTCGAGGCTTGGAACTAGGGACTTTGCCATGGCTCCATGGTTTTGACCTTGGGGTCAGTTGTTGACGTCACGTCTGCATTCGGCTGGAGTGCGAAGAAACACCGTTGTTGATCTCTAGGCTGTCTGTAAACCGTTGAGATTTGGAACTAGGGACTTTGCCATGGCTCCGTTTTGTTGACGTCGCGTCTCTATCCTGTTGGAGTAAGGAGGAACACCGTTGTTGATCTCTAGGCTATCTGTGAACCGTCGAGATTTGGAACTAGGGACTTTGCCATGACTCTGAGGTAGTCTCTAAGTTGTTGGTGAACCATCGAGGCTTGGAACTAGGGACTTTGCCATGGCTCCGAGATTTTGACCTTGGGGTCAGTTGTTGATGTCACGTCTGCATCCTGCTGGAGTGAGAAGGAACACCGTTGTTGATCTCTAGGCTGCAGATATTGCCGTCGAGATCTGACTCTCCCTTTGACACAGCCCGGTGGGGAAATGTGGTTCCCTTTTCGTTTATGCCCATGGATTGCATACAAGGGTTGATGTGGACTCACCTGCAGGGCAAAAGTTTCATTATTTTTTTTATTTCTTTCCGCGATACTCTATCATTTCAGCTTTTTATACCGTAAAAGTCGCGATTGCCCAATCATTTCGGCTGTTTTATCACGGCGCCCAATCATTTCGGCTGTTTTTTTTTACTCGCTGCTTTTTATTGCGAGTTGCCCAAACATTTCGGCTGTTTTTATATGCATATAATTTGCTCGCTGATTTTTATTGCGAGTTGCCCCATCATTTCGGCTATTTTATATGCATATATTTTGCTCACTGATTTTTATTGCGATTATGGAACTTGAGATCTCATACCAATCTTGGCATCAGCACCGCTGCGACTGGAATATCGCCAGGAGCGAATTATCATTTGCCTTGAAAGGACTTCGCATTTGATACTAATTTAGACATCAGCATCGCTGCGACTGGAATATTGTCAGGAGCAAATCATTATTTGCCTTTGCTGATTTGAACAAAAGTGGCTTAGTAGACAGGGTTAGAATTCTGCCGACTAAGACTTTTGGACTTTATGAGCCGTAAGGGTCTCATAAAGTTATTTCTCCCTATGAGTCGTGAGAATCTCGTAGTTGTATTTTCTCCTTAGAAGTCGTGAGGACTTCTAAGTGGTGTTTTCCCTTATAAGTCGTATGGATCTCATAAGAGTATTTTCTCCTTATAAGTCGAGAGGAATTACAAGTGTCGTTCACCATATGAGGACATTCCTCGTGATTAGTGGAACTTGGTGGGGGAAACGTTTATTTGTGCCCATGGATTGTATACAAGGGTCAGTATTGTACCGCCTGTAGGGCAACATGGGGAGTATGACGGCTTAAGGATAGGTTTGGATCACTATAACTTAAGACTTTGAATCCTACCCTTCTCAAAACCCTATGCACCCTTCATATAAAACATGCACCAACTCATTCCAAACCCTTAGAACCATCCAAGTTTGGATTTTGAAGACTTTGGGCAACTTAAGAACTTTCCTAGGCTGCAATTAAGGTAATCTTTCACTTTAGTTCTCAATTCTAACTAAAAATCGTATTTTTAGTTAGAATTGAGTTAATTAGGTTTTTGATTTTAGAATATTACAAGTTGCTGTCTAGTGGCCATTTGAATTGTAGTTAGTGTTTACAAGATCTTAGAGATTGATTCCATGGCCTGGAAATACGTTTAGAAACCAAAATATGAAGTTAGAAATTTTCCGTGTTGGTTTTGTGTGACCTTATAGCCTACAGGGAATCTGGGATGACCTGGGCTATTTAGGAGTTAAACAAACAAGTCCAGTGACCTATATAAACTACTAGGAACCCACTGTAGAAGTACGAGAACGTTTAGGCTCATTGGGACGGTGAGACCGGATTTTGGGGGTTTCTCGCTGGATTTCTGGTGGGCAATGGTGATGTTGTTTGGTTCTGTAGCTCACTTACCCCCTATACTACCCTACTGTATTGCTTGTTTGGCCTTATTTTACCTGAACCGAAATCTGGGACCATTTTCATTAGTTGCTGGTTATGTTTTGAGATATTTGAATTTGCGTTGTATGATTTGTGAAACCTTAAAGCCTACAGGGTATCTGGAGCTTTCTGGGATTTTTTTCAAGAAAATCAAACAAGACCATTAAGCTAGATAGACCACTAGAAGATCACCACATGAAGACAAACCTAAATAGCTTCTGTTAGGCCGGCGAGCTCGGACATCATGATGATGTCGCTGGTTTTTGTGTGGGTGTTGGGGATGTGGTTTTGACTATAGATCACTCACCCTATAACCTATTCCCTATACTTGTTTGTTTAGTCCAACTTGACCTGAGTCAAAATCTGGGAGTGCTTTCTTTTCTTGCTGGATTAGTGTTATGCGATGTATGAAATTTGGGGTTTTGGTTTTTGTATTTGAATTCGTGATTTTAATATTTGATATTCGGATTGATCGTTGGACGTTTGTACGTCAACGGACGAAGGTTGTTTGGTTGATTTTGCATGCGAAGGTATAGGTTCTAACCTATAGGCAATCCATGTGCCATATCAGTTTTCGGATATTAATTGTGTTTGCGTTTCGATGTGTATAGATTGTAGGTCCTTCACGTGGACTTCCGAGACGACGAAGCACATTGACTTTGGCTAAGCGAGGAGAATTGTGGTGAGTAGATCTATATCTACGGGGAAAGTCAGGTGGATGGCGTATAGCACCCCCGCAAATCATAAATGAAAACCGATATATATATTAGGGTTGTAGAAAACCTATATAGGATTCATGGATAGGATAGCTAATGATGATTGATATGAGAAGTATGAATCGAAAGAGCACAAGTCTGAGTTGATAGTGGCTTAATATGAGTTCGAGATCGATACGGCTCGAGATTTATAAGATATGACGTATATGAATGATATCATTATGAGATTGATACAAACGTGCATTTAGCTATATGTGTATGATATATCTATATTGATGAGACGAATGAGTGATGTGACGTACAAGACTTTAGATCCATACCCTCTTTGTTATATAGGATGATGGATTCCCAATTTTTTTTTTAAGGTCACTGTACGATGGATTGTCGTACGAGATGTGTTTTCCTGGATGATTGATCCGTGCTTGTGATTTGAGAATATTGATAGAGGATATTGCTTTACCGGATGTTATGAGGCGTGATCTCCAATGTAGAGATAATACCTGAACCAAACCTAATTCCAAACCGACGAATCGTATGCATCTATTAAATGGAAAGCTTAAAGGACGTTATGGATTTTTAAATGATATTCTTTTCTTAAAATACCGTAGCCCCCACTTTCAAACTATGATTTGTATCTTTAAGTGACCGTATAGTTCATAAGTAGTTAGATATCCCCATTGATTGTTCATGTTAGGTAGGATATTATCCCTACTGATGTATACACTTTGTCCAGTAATTAATGCTATATAATATCATTTGTTAGTACACCTGCATCATTACCGTTGATGCGCATGTTACACTTACACAGATTTGCCGACTTACACACATTCTTCATCAGTAATTGCTATGTCACTTACACTGTAGAGTTGCCACATCATGATATGATTCGTAACTGTGTAGTATATTCATTGTTTTGTACCATCACTTTATATGCTTGCATGATATACCGATATGCTCATATTACCACTCTATGTTGCATACATCGTATCTTGTGGTTATATACTTGCATGATATACTGATATACTCATATTACTACTCTTTGTTGCATACATCGTACCTTGTGGTTATATGCTTGCATGATATACCGATATGCTCATATTATTACTTTATATTGTATACGTTGTACTTTATGGTTATATGCATTGAGATGCAGTTTTCATGAGATTTCTGGATTTGAGAACCGTGGTTATAATTCGAAGGAAATGATGTATTGTTTTAAAAACCCGGTTTCTCATGATATGATATTTTGATGCATCCGCCATGAGTTTTTCTCAGTTCTGAGATTGGTTTTCAAGACCCGATTCGAGGAGGTGATGATCCGTTTGCGGGTACATGGTGGACCGGTATGGTAACCCTAGGGCAAGAAATGATTGTCGTGATGTAGCCGATGAGCCTGGCAGAGGGAACACTACCTACCGGTGATTGAATAGAACTCGGTGGATATCTAGAGGATACCGACTGGAGTCGTGAGATGGATATGAGGGCCGATCTGAGTATGCGGCGTCTGAGATGAGATATGTATATGAGGGCTGATCTGAGGATGCGGTGCCTGAGGTATGAAGATTTACGTGTCGGTGATGGACACGGGTTTTCATGATGTTTCGAGTGTCGGTGTTAGACACTTAAGTTCCATGATTTTGATGTGTCGTTGATAGACACAGGTGGTTGATATCCTCATACATACCTACATATATACTATGTTTTCAGGATGTTTCGAGTATCGATGTTGGACACTCATGTTCCATGATGTTGAGTTGTGTCATTAATGGACACGTGGATGTTATCCACATATATTACAGGCATATAATGTCAGATGTTTATTTATATATGCTATGGGCATAGACTTGATTGTTGACATATAAGCATTTGTGGTCACCCTAGATATCATAGTATTACTTTCAGGATATAGTGACCTAGAAAATCGTTATTTTATTCGATTTCTACTTGTTGATGTTTTCTACTCACGAGTTGGCAACTCACCCATGTTGTGCCACAGTTCTTATAGGTTTGACCGCTCGGGATCAGTAGCGATATTACTGGCACACAGCTTCATCCAGGGTGTTTTCTTTGGTAGGTGTGATACATGTTGGATCGTGCCCACTCTCGTACCGTTATATTCTATTGTATCTAGACAAACTCCATCATATCATATCACATCATATCAGATCGGAAACTAGAATTGTATATTGGTAGACTTAGAAAGTCTTGGGTTTTGTGCGAGACTTATAGCGATGGGTTGTGTTTGCTTCTTGAGTTTGATGTCCTGCTTTATTGTTCTTTCTGGGTTGATCTTCGCCGTTGGGCGTCATATACGTATTACTTGCGTGGTTGTGTTTCCGCCAGTTGGTGTAGAGCTAGCTCCCGCTTGGGGATGCCTATAAATTGTTGTATATCTGTTTTTGGATCAAAATATACAAGGGAGTTGCTGCCCGAATCTTTATAGGACAAAACATGATTATTATACCTTATTTCAAAACTGCACCCCACAAAAAAAAGGTTTAGATTTTCTGCGCTTCGGTTTAGTTGAATTACGTTACGCCTTTTGACGTTGCGTGATTTAAGTGCCGGTCACGAAATAAATTTCAGGTCGTGACACCACCTTGGCCGCCAAGGCATAAGGAAGGAAGGGCGACATTGCAAGCTCGTTCATGCCCGCGCCGAACGGGGCGCTTCTTCAGGAGCCTTCCTCAAAGACCGCTATCCCTCCGCCAGTCCCTAAGGAGCGCAGGGGTAGCTGGTAGAAACAAGCCCGAAGACAGATTCCTCGGGTGAGGCCTGAGGCACCTTCTTCCATCGTGTTTCTGGCTAAAAGGCTCAAGAAGGTGATTTCCTGGCCGTCGTTGGCCGAGGTACATGTTCAGGAGGGCGACTTCCTCCTCGAGGTGCTGTCGGGACTATCTGTGACCAACAGTCCCTTGGCAGACATGAAGAAAGCGGCGGGGGACAAAATACCTCGGGGCACCATGAAAGTCCAGGTTGCCGCAATATCCCTGGAGGTCATCCAGGTTTGTGAGCTCTCCATAGTTTCTTTCAAGTAATCTTTCCCCTGTTCAGCCTCCGATGGATACTGTTTGCTTCCTTCTGCAGGTTTCCATCATTGCGCCCTCCTGGCTGCCATGAAGGCTGAAGAGGTTGCCCTGGCGATAAAAAGGGCAGGGGAGACCTCTTCACGCGAGGAAGAAATCATCACTAATCTAAAGGAGGCCGAGGACAACATCGCCTCCCTCGTGTCGCGTTTGGTCTCGGAGGAGCTAAAGGCCGCATGGCTGACAAAGTCCAACCGGGCTCTGACTGAGTCTAATAGGACCCTTCAGGCCTAGGTCGGCGAAGTCAATGAGCTCTTTGATGTGATGAAGAAGCAGAGATACTCATCCTGGAAGGATGCCCAGGAGGCCAATGAAGAGATGAAAAAGGCCGAGGAGAGGGCAGAGAAGGTTGTAGAGGACTATAAAATGTTCAACCAGTTCTACCTTGATCTTGCCGACTTTGCGGCCGTTGGGTAGCATAATGCCCTTGATGCCATTAAGGAGATTATGCCCGGGCTCGTTGATCAGGAGCTCCGCACGAGATACCACCTCCCAGAGGAAGATTCGAAGGGTAGAAGCGCCGGGTAGACGGGCGGTGATGAGATCTTGGGCGAGAAAATGACTCGAAACAACCATCTCCATTTTTCCTTTGTAAGCCTTTGGGCCATTTTGTAAGGCTGAAGAGCTCATAATACCTTATGCATCAATTTTGAAATTAATGAAGTATTTTTGCTCATCTGTAATGTGTCTAATCAGAAAGTTTTTGTTTTATTTTTCCAAGTGTAGATAGATCTATGCCCCCTGTTCACCTAGGAGACAAGGTAATATGAGTCGAGCGGACACTAGGCAAACTCCGGATAAACTTTCCAAGTCTATATAGCCCGGTATCCTCATCGAAACTCTGGAAAGTTTGGAAAGCTTGGTATTATCCCCTCTAGATAGATCTGTGTCCCCTTTTCACCCCAGAGATGAGGTAATGTGAGTGGAATGAGAGTTAGACCAGCTGTCGATTGTAGACGAGCTTTCCTTACTTGGGTTACGCAGGAGTCTGTCTATTTCAAGCATGCATACTAGGTAGGAGTCTATCCGACGGCCTCCCTGGAGGTCTTAGGTTTCACAGGTCAGGCCGAGCAGAAATCTACTCGCTATGAATTGGCCGGGAAGGAATCTGCCTAGCAGTCTGGTAAGAGGTCTTCAGACCCATAGTTCAAGCTGAGCAGGAATCTACTCGCTATGGATGGGTGTGCCTTGGGGACGAGTAGGAATTTACCTGCATGAAGACTTGGGATTCACAGCTTAGGTCGATTAGGAATCCACTCGCTGTGAATTAGCCGAGTAGGAAGTTTCTTAGCGGCCTTATAAGAGAGCTTCGGATCCATAGTTTAGCCCAAGCAGAAATCTGCTCGCTATGGATGAGTGTGCCTCGGGGACGAGCAAGAATATACCTGCACTAGGACTTAGGATCCACATCTTAGGTCGAGCAAGAATTCACTCACTGTGGATTGGCCGGGCAGGAAGATGCCTAGCGGCCTCAAGAGAGGGCCTTGGATCTATAGAAGGTCGGATCACCGTGACATGGATATTTGTGCTTCCCCGATTCATGGAGCAACATGGCGTCTGGAAGGTATCCTGGAATCCACAAATATCTTCTGGTGGCGTCGTTCAATCTGCCCGGATCCATGTGAAAGGGAGGCAGCCAATGACCGGAAGCCGTGTGGTGATGCCTCATCCGATGGATACGATGCTCCATAATTTGCGCCTTGGTAGGAGAGAATCTCGACCATAGGGGAATTTTTGATGAGGCTATAAATAGAGGATTCTCAGCCTCCCCTTAAGTACTTCCACTCATTTTCTTTTAATTGTCTTACACTTGTTAGTTATATGTATGCCCTAGAGGCCATTACTGTACATATGATGTATATTGTAATGGATGCTTTGTCATATATAGGTAGGACTTTCTTGCTCGACATGATAGTATGCTATCTGGTTGTACTTTATCTTAACATGTACTCTGATTGTCTCTATATTACATGTTGATAAAACCCTTAGGATATGTACTCGACTACTGGGACTATGAATAGATCATACTAGTAGGGCCACGGTAGTCGACGAGTACATCCTATAACTGTTCCTAGTCGAGGGTGTATCGAGACAGGGCATCGATACACCAGAGTAGACTAGCGTATACACATATTGACCCATATGATGGGCGATGGACGATCCCATATCCATCGGTGTTTGACATCAAGGATGGTGTACGGGTGCTCAGTAGAGACTGGGTACACTGGACGGACTCGCCGAGAACTCCCAGATGGTATTATACCTTACGTCAGATGGCAGTTCTCTGGTGACACTGGTACAGCTTAGTCTGTTGACCCAAGATCGTCATAGAGTCTTGTGTGATTCCCACTGTGTTTTGATTTCCATCATACCACGTCCAAGAGGGCGTGCAAAAAGGTGGCTTTTCGGTACAGTCCCGAATCACATGGAGGCAATGAGCGATAGGAGGGGATTCGTCTCTCCCGGTATAGGGAGTTAATGTTGCGCAGTGTTCGATTGGCTATAACCAGAAATCCCTGCCCAGGGTTGCTGAGATTTACTGGTAAGTGTTATCAGTAGTTTCTCGAACTGTTATAGACCTCATATCGACACGACTTATCGAGCTACTGGGGTCTGACGTTTACCACCCCTAGGCGAGATATGCGACATATCAGACGAACAGACCGGACTGTGCGGTAGTGTTACTGATTGGATTCGCAGGAGTACTAGCGGGCTTGCTTGTTGATCTTCTGATCGCTCAATACCCGGGTGGCCGTTACGTTTAGCAGACCGCTTGCGGTTTGTGGGTGTTTGATATGATCATCACCTACTGTCGGCGTATTGACGAGTCTTTAGAGTCCTACACAGGAGTTTCCTGGCTCAAGCGAAATGGAGTAGGAGCACATATGTGATATGTGCGGGACCGAGATTAATACGATATGAGATACCGTATTCTATTCTCGTAATTTTTAACATTGATCGGTTGTATGCGATATAGCTGGGTTATCGGATTAAGTGTTGATTCGATAAGTTGTTACACATGATATTAGTCGGTTATTGCCGGATTATTAAATCAAGAGTTGATTTAATAATTTAATGTATAATTATATATTTGATATATTACATTACATTAACTAGTATTAGCTCACTTATGATTTATTTTCTCACTACATTGTGCATAAGTGTATATGTGATATATATTTGTGTACATATGATTGTATCATGCTTGATGATACATCAAAGATGGGTGTATGAGACTTATACCAAGATTAGGATAAATATTAGGGTTTTGTTTATATCTTAAGAATAACAAAAGAGAAAGATTTTGTCAAAGTTCTCAAGCTTTCATGAAGCTTGTGGAAACATTGACAAAGTCAATTCTTTTGTCATTCTTATGGATATTTAGTTAACCCAACCCTTAACCTCATACTTTGGTTAATTCTCTACATGAGTTAAGCATGATAGCTTAACTCACCCATGGTTACATTATTGAGAGGATAAGATTTTATATGATGATATTATTCTTTCTTCATCTTCTTCTTCATCAAGCTCCATAAAAAGCTTACTAGCTCCAATGGTGCCATGAGAAAAAGTGTGAGAAAATCAATTCTAAAGTGAGCCCACTTCCTACTTCTTCATCCTCTACCATTTGCCATATAGTAGAATGTGTTCTCTTCACAAAGTTCATGACCTAGTGAAGGAATAGCTTGAGTTGGTGTCTCCCCGACGTAGATCATTTTCGGCCTCGAAGTCATCGAAGCAAGCACGTTCGTTCTTCTTGTGAAGCTTCTCTAGAGTCCGGAGTTCATGATCACAGCGATGGGGACATCTACACGGAGCTATTGGAGTGAAGGACCGGATCTACAAAGCTTGTAATCCTTCTCACTTAGTGTTAAAAATGTTTAACATGTTAGTTTTCTCCTAAACCCTAGTTTAAAGATCCGGCTTCGGGTTGTTCGGCATGGCTAAAATTTTAATCGGGCATGGTTGATGCCTCGTAGACCCTTGTGCACAGCCTAGCAACCCTACAGTGGTATCAGAGCCAAGCTAGAGCTTTAGACGAAGTCTGAGCGAAGTTTAAAGTCCGATCGAAACACGAAACCCTAATCCGAACCCTTCTCTGGACATTTTCTGAAAATGTGATTTTTTCCAAATTAAAAATCCTTAAAAAAATCAGCAGGGAATTCTATGGACACGTGTGCAAAATGACACTCTGAATCGCTCAAAGCGCCGCGGAACCGCGGCCAAACTAGGGTATTGGCGGCGGTTCCGCGGCCGTACTTGGGGATTAATGGTTAGTTTTTGCACAGTTATAACCGTTGGTACTTGCTGATTCTTCTGGGAATTTTTATTGTTCACTCAAGTGTTGAGTTTTCTGGGTTGTATTGGGGACTTAATGATTTGATCGGATAATTTAACTTTGTTCACGTTGTCCGGGTAATTTTAGAAAGTGTTAAAAAGTTCGACCGGATATCAATAACTCACTTTTTCCCGACCCGGAAAATTTTCAAAAGTTGGATTTTTTCTCGAGTTTAAGAACGTTCTAAGTCATGCAAGTAACGCGATGGACCTTCTAGAAGACAACAAACCTTAACTCGATTATGTGACCGTCTTGAACTGCCTTTTGAACCTTAGGGTTTGGGGCAGTACGGCGTGCCACATGTGAGGCGTTGGCTTGACCCTTCTACGGCTGGACCATTGGTACTGTGGCATGTGATGGATATTTTTGAACTCCGCTCAAGTGTTGAGCTATTTGGGAAAACTTGGGTGTTTGATTATTCGATCGGAAAGTTTAACATTATCTATTTATCTGGAAAGTGATACAATATTTGGAATCCACAAAAAGTTATGAGATAACTAATTTGAATGTTATAAACATAGCAGTTTAGTCTCAATTGATCGGTTGCCACGGGATTTTGATATGATCAAAAGTCCGTCGCAATCACGTAGCGTACGCGGATACTCGCCGGGTAAACTTAATAGACTGCCACGCCCCATAGCCCCGACCAAGTGACTGTAGGAGAACCCCGTCGCCGAAAGCATCCGTTCGGGTGCTCGTGGTAGCGGTGTTCCTCCTTAGTTCACTTCGTCGACGGTTTCGGGGGTGCGGCCGTCTACTAAAGTTTGCGACGAGAATTCGATCAGAATATCGGGAATCTTGTTGAATTGCCCGACTAGATATTGAAAAATGTTTTCGATATAGAGACTAAAATGCGGGGTTTATAATTGTTAGGCATGAGATGTCTAAGGGATTCATTTGGTTAGGCATGCGATGTCTAAGGTGGTTGCGGATTCCAACTGTTGTAGTTTTACACTTTCTTTTCTGTGACCGTAAGCGTAGTATGTGGTGTATCGCCGGCTTCGTTGCTATACATCAACGACAATCGGGATACGCATACTTGCTTACGTTGATGATATGAGATATTATGTGTTGCTGTGATATGTTATATTGGATCGTCGCGTTTTGAATAGCCGGGGGTTTTATGTGAGATGAGAGTTTTTCTTTTTCGTTCATGTAAAATTCATTTGTATGTAATATTATTTTATTGGGGCACTTCCGGAATGAGGTTGATGTCACCACTTGTATATTATTTACTTTTCCGCACTAGGATAGACCCAAGGAGGAGAGCACAAGTAACAGGGTTCTAGAGTCCAGTGGGAGACCAACTCGAGGAGTCGAGTCCGGGTCTCCTAACTATAGAATTGGTAGGGTTGCTTGCCGCTCTCGTAGGGGTCTAGGGGTGTGGGTTTAGCTATTCATCGCGACCATGGAATCCGTGTTTTATAGAGGCTCAAAATAAAACACGGACGTCCTAGTATATCCAATGTTTCATATGTTTCTTCTGCTGCGATATCTGTGATGTGATAATTTGATATGTTGTGATAGATACTGTATATAGTATATACGATATATTATATAGACATTACTTATGTTTTACACCCGCGCTAGCCCTGCCCCGCTCTGCCATTAGTTACCTAACCTAACGGTGCACGAGGGGACATCGAGGCGAATGCGGATGGCATAAGTGTACGTCGTATTTATCTGTGATGTTTAGGTGACTTAAATGATGGGACTTCATTAATATGATTAATGAAAGAAAAGAAACCTAAAAGATGTTGTGGAATCCAATTTTCAAAAACAGGTAGCTACGGTTCTTGCTTTGCATCGAGGTGTTCCTTGTAGAACATCCTGCACCTTATTTGATAAGGAAAGGGCCGAGATCCCTTCACCGGGAGTGATCCCTTTAGCAATGACTGGCATATGCTACACCCCTCGGTTTGTCTTTTGATTGCTTTTGGAGTTTTTGCTTTGCATAGTGGTATATATGATATACCCTGCACCTTATTCGATGAGGAAAGGGTCGACGATCCCTTCACCGGGAGTGACCCCTTTAGCAAAACTAGAAAAGCCTAAAAAACACTCCATTTAAAATCACTCGATTCTACAACGATATCAAGTTCATTACGCAAAGGGTTTTCTTAAAAACCTATCGTAGCCCTCCGTCATTTTAGATAAGTACTAGTTAGTATTCGTGCTGCGGTAGTTTGGCCTCCGTCAAGGCGTAGTGTACGGTAGCTAACTAATGCTTATCTGCTAGCATATGATGCGATTGGATTAGGGTATTCGTACGGTGTAGTTTGGCCTCCATCAAGGGTCGTGCGGATGGGTTTAATTCAATCCGGAAATTACGGGTTGAACTTGACTAGCGGACTATGGGTAGTTTGGCCTCCGTCAAGGTCATAGGATGCTAGGGGTAAAATATTATCGGGTATTTCAAGTGTTGAAATTTGCAATGAGATTGCATACCTTCTATGAGATAGTTGGATCCCGATACCCGCTGCGAGTAAGAGTTACTCCTGGGAGAGTTTTACACATTACAATTAGGCGATCAAGTAGGTGTCTAGAAAGGTGTTAACGGGGTTACGCCTATGGGAAAACGAGGTTTACTTTAATTAGGTCCATGCGAAAGCACGGGGGACCTCCCTCAAAGTACCGACACTGGCCTGGCTGAAAGATTGGCGAACTTGTAGCGTGTAATTAATCCCGGCTAGTCTTTCCTTTTAGGGTTTGAAGGAAGATTTGATTAAAACAGTGGGAGACATCCTGATTAGACATATTAGATAATCAATCTAATCTTGCAAGAGCATACGCTGAGTGTTTTCTTCTCTCTCTCTCTCCAGGTAGCGACCATATCACGCCTTAATCAAGATAATAATACGGATGTATTGACCGAACCCGCTTGTTATACTGAGCTGAGGAACGTTGGTCCCGCTCCAACTTATAATTGTTATAAGACAGAGCAGGAAATTGGGGAATACCAGATTTCCCGTGTCGCCCAAACGAAGAAAGTGCATGCTGATGCATCATCTTCGGGTGTGTTCATTACATAGAACTGTTTCTCAGTATCCTTTACGTCCTGGGTATGAGATACCGGATCAGGATCCCGCATATGTAATCTGTTACATGGGCTACAGATAGGTAGAGAACTGAGAACGGGTGATAAGTTTCATGAGATAGAAAACGGTGCAAGTGTTGCAGCCAAGTCTGTTGGTCACTATCACCCTGTATTACCAAAATACATTGATTCTGAACGAATGTTATTAGATACCGAACCTGATATACAATATCATATCAGTCTCTTTATTAGTAAAGAAAGGATATAATTTTGTTTTTTTGGATAATGTTTTGAACATTTCCTATATCAAGAGTTGATCGGTTCAGGCACGTTATCTAAAAGTATTGACGTTCTAAATCAAACTACAGTTTTTAGTATACAGAACACACACGAGAGGAAGAGTTCAGAAATGAACGAATCCTTCTTGAGGCATTGTAGACTAGGTCATATCAATGCGACCCGACTAGCTAAGTTACATTTAGATGCATATTTAAATCTGTTTGAATTTACATCTTGTGAAACTTGCCGGTCATGTCACAAAGATAAGATGACCATAGCTCTGTTTATTGGAAACAGAGAAAGAGTTAGTGAACTCTTGGGATTGATACATGTTGATGTATGAAAGTCCCCTGTCTACATATGCCAAGACCGGCTCTTTGTACTTCATTACATTCTCTGATGATCTCTCAAGATTCAGACATATGTTCCTGTTGAAACACAAGTCCGAACCTTTTGAGATATTCACAGAATGTAAGTTAGAAGTAGAGAACCAACAACGGGTATAAGTATTATGTCCTTTGATGAGATCAGGGAGGAGAATACTTAAGCACGGAATTCCTGGACTATTCTAAAGGAGAATGAGATTCTCTCTAAGCATTACTCCTCCGCATACACCACAGCACATCGGTGTATCGGGGCAGAGCAATCACACCCTATGTGATATGGTGTGCTCTATGATGAGTACTACTGAGCTGCCTATTTCCTTTTGGGAGTTATGCACTTGAGAAGCTGCATACCTATTGAATAGGGTTCAAATCAAATCAGTTGCCTACCACTTCATATGTGATATGGAAAGGGAAGAGCCCATATCTTAAGTTTTTTAAGATTTGGGGTTGTCCAGACTATGTCTAAAAGCAAAATCCGGACAAGCTCGAGGCAAGGTCTGTGAGGTAGAACTGGAAGGAGTTCCAGCCATACAAACTACAGCAGATGATTTGATAGAACCAAAGGATTCAATAGTAACCAACGAACCTCAGCCTCTCCGCCGATCCAGTAGGGTTCCTCACCCACCTGAGAGATATTTCAGTTTCTCTATGACAGTGGGAGCGAGGATTGCATCATGAGATGATGACCCAACTAGTTTCGAGCTGGCCATCAGGAGTGGGACTCTGTATGAATGGCTGGATGCTTAGCGATCTGAGATGGAATCCTTATACACCAACAAAGTATGGACTTTGGTCGCTTTATCTGAAGGGTTAAATCCCCATCAGGAGCAAGTATATTTTGAGAAGATTACTTAGTGTACATGGAAAAGTTGAGACTTTCAAAGCTATGCTTAAGTCCATCCAGATTCTACTTGCCACGGCTACATACCATGACTACGATATCTGGCGGTTGGGTGTCATGACTGCTTTTCTAAATGATGTTTTAGAAAAGAGCGTCTATAAGTAAACAGCCAGAGGGCTTCGTAGACAGTGGGAGCAGCGGAAACGTGTGCAAGATGTTTTATGTGATAAAACAGGCATCGCGGAGTTGGAACATCTGTTTTGATGTGGTAATCAAAGAGTTTGACTTCATCAAAATGGTAGATGAACCTTGTATATACAAAAAGATAGTAGGGAGTATGGTGGTGATCCTCGTAGAGTACGTGGATGACATACTCTTGATAGGGAAGGAGTTTCCTATGCTACGCTCGGTCAATCTCCGCTTATCATAAGGATTCTCCATATAGGATCATAGTGATACCTCCTGAATCTTGGATTTTGGATCTATGAGATAGATCTAATTGGATGTTAGGATACTCACTAGTTGTAGTGAGATGGTATCAATCGATCCTGGGGAGAATCACTGGAAAGGTTCCAGGGTGATAAGGATGACTGAATGTCAGTCGCAGGCATTGTCTTTACCCTCAGTGGAGGGACGGTATGTTGGAAGAGTTCCAAACTAGATACCATGACTTACTAGACGATTAAAGGCAAGATACATCGTTACCAAGCATGCTACCAAAGAGGTAGTCTGGATATATATAAGTTCATGAGATGAACTTCGTTCCTATCATTGTGTGACAATGGAGTTGTGGCTTTTGCCAAGGAACCCCTGTCCCATCAGAAATCTAGATATAATTCTTAGGCAGTATCACCAGATCATGGAGATGGTTGATCTCTAGGGAGATCGAGGTTAGGAGAGTAGACACAGAGGACAACAGCGCGGATCCACTCACAAAGGCCTTTTTCCCAGTAGAAACTTTTATGGGATGGTTGAGTATGAGATACTTCAACCGCAGCTAATTGTTGGGTATGTGATACCACAACAGATGGCCCAAGTGCAAGTGGGAGATTGTTAGTTATATGTATGCCCTAGAGGCCATTACTGTACATACGATGTATATTGTAATGGATGCTTGGACATATACAGGGAGGACTTTCTTCCTCGATATGATAGTATGCTATCTGGTTGTACTTTATCTTAACATGTACTCTGATTGTCTCTATATTACATGTTGATAAAACCCTTAGGATATGTACTCGACTATTGGGACTATGAATAGATCATACTAGTGGGGCCACGGTAGTCGACGAGTACATCCTTTAACTGTTCCTAGTCGAGGGTGTATCGAGACAGGGCATCGATACACCAGAGTAGACTAGCGTATACGCATCTTGACCCATATGATGGGCGATGGATGATCCCATATCCATCGGTGTTTGACATCAAGGATGGTGTATGGGTGCTCAGTAGAGACTGGGTACACTGGACGGACTCGCCGAGAACTCCCAGATGGTATTATACCTTACGTTAGATGGCAGTTCTCTGGTGACACTGGTACAGCTTAGTCTGTTGACCCGAGATCGTCATAGAGTCTTGTGTGATTCCCACTGTGTTTACCACATCCAAGAGGGCGTGCAAAAAGGTGGCTTTTCGGTACAGTCCCGAATCACATGGAGGCAATGAGCGATAGGAGGGGATTCGTCTCTCCCGGTATAGGGAGTTGATGTTGCACAGTGTTCGATTGGCTATAACCAGAAATCTCTGGCCAGGGTTGTTGAGATTTACTGGTAATTGTTATCAGTAGTTTCTCGAACTGTTATAGACCTCATATCGACACGACTTATTGAGCTACTGGGGTCTGACGTTTACCACCCCTAGGCGAGATATGCGACATATCAGACGAACAGACCGGACTGTGCGGTAGTGTTACTGATTGGATTCGCAGGAGTACTAGCAGGCTTGCTTGTTGATCTTCTGATCGCTCAATACCCGGGTGGCCGTTACGTTTAGCAGACCGCTTGCAGTTTGTGGGTGTTTGATATGATCATCACCTACTGTCGGCGTATTAACGAGTCTTTAGAGTCCTACACAGGGGTTTCCTGGCTCAAGCAAAACGGAGTAGGAGCACATATGTGATATGTGCTGGACCGAGATTAATACGATATGAGATACCGTATTCTATTCTCGCGATTTGTAACATTGATCGGTTGTATGCGATATAGCTGGGTTATCGGATCAAGTGTTGATTCGATAAGTTGTTACACATGATATTAGTCGGTTATTGCCGGATTATTAAATCAAGAGTTGATTTAATAATTTAATGTATAATTATATATTTGATATATTACATTTCATTAACTAGTATTAGCTCACTTATGATTTATTTTCTCACTACATTGTGCATAAGTGTATATGTGATATATATTTGTGTATATATGATTGTATCATGCTTGATGATACATCAAAGATGGATGTATGAGACTTATACCAAGATTAGGATAAAGATTAGGGTTTGTTTATATCTTAAGTATAACAAAAGAGAAAGATTTTGTCAAAGTTCTCAAGCTTTCATGAAGCTTGTGGAAACATTGACAAAGTCAACTCTTTTGTCATTCTTATGGATATTTAGTTAACCCAACACTTAACCTCATGATTTGGTTAATTCTCTACTTGAGTTAAGCATGATAGCTTAACTCACCCATGGTTACATTATTGAGAGGATAAGATTTTATATGATGATATTATCCTTTCTTCATCTTCTTCTTCATCAAGCTCCATGAAAAGCTTACTAGCTCCAATGGTGCCATGAGAAAAAGTGTGAGAAAATCAATTCTAAAGTGAGCCCACTTCCTACTTCTTCATCCTCTACCACTTGCCATGTAGTAGAGTGTGTTCTCTTCACAAAGTTCATGACCTAGTGAAGGAATAGCTTGAGTTAGTGTCTCCCCGACGTAGATCATTTTCGGCCTCGAAGTCATCGAAGCAAGCACGTTCGTTCTTCTTGTGAAGCTTCTCTAGAGTCCGGAGTTCACGATCACAGCGATGGGGACATCTACACGGAGCTATTGGAGTGAAGGACTGGATCTACAAAGGTTGTAATCCCTCTCACTTAGTGTTAAAATGTTTAACATGTTAGTTTTCGCCTAAACCCTAGTTTAAAGATCCGGCTTCGGGTTGTTCGGCACGGCTAAAATTTTAATCGGGCATGGTTGATGCCTCGTAGACCCTTGTGCGCGTACCTAGCAATCCTACAACACTTTCTCAGCTCCTCCTCTTGTTCTCCCTATGAACTTCATAATCGATTCATTTTTCGATGGCCGACAACACGTACAACATTCTAGAGATCGTCTCTCACGATGACGTCTACTATTTCGACCATGATAGCTCTGTTGACACATACGAGGCTGTGATAGGTCGGCTGCAACACCATTATGGGTGGTTACTTCCACGTCGATCCTCTCTCCTGCTTGTGCATGTCCACGTGATCTGGAGGTCCTCCCCCGGCCTTTTTAGGGCATTGTCTCAATAATCACTAGACGAATCTGTCGATAAGATGTGCATGGCCCATGAGTTAGGCTTGATCTCGAAGAGCTTATGAAATCACTTGATAGATCTCCTACGTCGATCTTTCTAACAGAGATTGATCATAACTTCATGTGCGATAGCAGGAGTCCTCGATGACACCATAGCAGCTTTGGTCCATAGACATAGGCAGAGGGGGCGATGGGATGCTGACTGGGATCGGCTGGCGGAACTTTGCTTCGAGTACCATGACCAATCTGTTCAAGAGCCTCTTTCGCCTTTGTTGTAATTGTTAAGCGACAAAATAGTGTTTTCTTTTGCAAGCCCCAAGGCGCTTTCGTAAGGATGAGGAGCCGAGAATACCTCTTTTTAATGAATTTTCTTTGCTCGGAATGTCAGAATATCAAAAAAATTATTTTTGTTTTCCAATTGTAAGTAGACCGGTGCCCCTTCTTCACCCCAGAGTCGAGGAAAGATAAGCAGAACGAGACTTAGGTCGGCTACCTGTAGATGCACCCGCATTCTATTTACTTGAGTATAGGGCTGGCCTGAGATAATTTCCTTGCCTCTGAGTTGGTCTGAAAACAGCCTATAGGCTTGTGAGAGGGCTTCAGACCCTCAGTTTAGGTCGGGCAAGAAACTACCCACTGTGAAAGGGCACGACGTGCAGGAGGCTGCCCGTTGGGCTTGCGCGATGTCTTAGTTTGGGAACGAGAAAAACAGTCCGGATTGCTGAGAAGTAAGAATCTTTATTACTAAAGGGAGTACAAGTTTAACAATACAATTTAAGCTTTTTTGTATTATATGGCCGCGGAAGGTTACGTCCCAAGGAATCTTGGAGTCGGTACTCTCCTCCTGGAAATACCCTGCTCACAAGGATGAGGCCATCCTACTCCGGAAAGAATTTATGCATCTTCCCTTAGTCCTCGAATTCGTTGCGTCGAAGAACTAAATCTCCTGATTTGAATGCTCGGTGTTTGACCCGAGCATTGTAGTACCAGGCGGTTTGTTGCTGATATATGGCCATCTTTATTTGTGCATGGTCTCTCCTCTCCAGCAGGATGTCCATGTTGCTTCGAAAGGCCAAGATGTTGTCTTCGTCGTCGAAGTGTTCGACCCTATAACTCGGTAGACCGATTTCCGAAAGGACCATTTCCTCGGTGCCATAACAGATACTGAACAGGGTTTCCCCCATGGTGTCTTCCTCGACGTTCTCAATGCCCAAAGTACCCTAGGAAGTTCTTTGACCTATCCACCTTGCCTTCCTTCTAGGCGGGCTCTGAGCCCTCGGATGACAGCTTGATTTGCTACCTTGGCATGTCCGTTGCACTGGTGATGGGTGACTGCAGAGAACTTCATCAATATGTGGTAGTCATTGCAGAACTCTCTGACTTTGTCGTTCTTGAAGTTGGTTCCATGGTCGGTGATAATGCATCTCGGAATTCCAAATCGTGCAATTATGTTATTTTGCAGGAACTTTTCTGTGGGGCGGCATCTAGCTTTCTGATCGACATGGCTTCGATCCATTTTGTAAAATAGTCTACGGCGACAAGGATATATTTGTGCCCCCTGTTCCTGTAGGGAGCTGGCCGATCATGTCCATTCCCCACTAGGCGAATGGCCAAGGGGAGTTCATGTAGGTAGACGCTCGTGCTCGTGCCGCAAATTAGCGGCCATGCGGAATACAAAACGAAAATTTTCTAAACTGAAGCACGAACTACTACAACCTAGAATCAAATTCAAACACTAAACTAGAAACTACATGAATGAGTTTAGCTACTAGGTTAGTGATAACAACCTTTGTAGTCATGTCCTTCGTGTTCTTTCCACTTCCTTAACTCCTTAGGTCGTCGGGAATGAGTTTGGGAGTCGGTCTTTCTTGCCAAAGATGATCCACCTCGAAGGAAACCCAACTAAGGCTCTAGCTTCACAAGTGAAGCAACTAGTGATCAAAACATGCTAAGAATTGTTCACTAGATTGATGTAGTGGCTAATCTTTACTTTTTCTTTCATAATCCTTTTCTAAACTCAACTTAGGAAAAACCAAGAGAGAAGGAAGAAGGAAACTTGGATGTAAAATGATCAAGCATGGAAACTAAAGAAAATCCTCCATCATCTCTTTTCTTTTTAATGTGAGAATGATTGGGGTTGTGACTCACCATGGTGAGTCACAAGCCCACATCCTTCTCACATTTAAAAGAAGAGATGAGAAGAGAAAGAGGCCACTTCATATGCACACATATACATATGTATATGTGTGTGTCTATATATATATATATATATATATATATATATATATAAATATTTACAAATACACTAAAACAAATATATGCTATAAATACATGCACCCGTATTCATATCAGAATATGAATACCCATATTTGTACTAAGATATAGAATACCCGTATTTGTATCAAGACACAAATACACATATTTATACAAATACTCGGATTCGTATAAATACCGTATTCTGTAAAAATACGAATACCGAAAAGAGAGATACTAAAAAGAGATATATAATATTAACTCACATTTAATCTAAAATGTGATAATCTGGTTATCTTTCAAACCGGCTAGTATTAACAAATTGTCCGAGTAAAAGCACGTGTACAAAAACACGTGTTTTAATCGAACCTGAGTATGTATCAAACTATATACACTATATTGTTTCCCCCGAGTTGGGAAACCCTCTGTGTGGGACTCTATAGATACGACAATACACTGGTAGTGAGTTTAACCATAAGCATGTCGACGGCACTAGCTATACGTAATGACTATCCAGGTATTGAACGAAAGGAAGGCCGATAAGCAAACTTGTCTGTATCCCTACTGAGCCTGAAAGTGAAAGTCTTCGTACAGTCTGGTCTGTTCGTTTAAGAGTATCGCATATGGGGTCAAAAGGGTGGATAAAGTCAGACCCCTAATACGCGATAAGTCATGTTGGTGTGAAGCCCATCACCCATTGAGAAACTACTGATCCAAATCAGTAATGCTCGTCCACCTTGGTTAAGGATTTCTAGTGACGGCCACCCATGTACAGCGTGGCATCTACCCTCAATACCATGAGCGATGAATCCCCGACGATCCGCTCACTGCCTCTATGTGGCTCAAGACTGTACCTAACTAAAACCTGTTTGCACGACTCAGTAGAGCCGTGGTGGGGTAATAATCAAAGCACAGTGGGAACTCACATAAGACAAATGACGATCTCAGGTCGACAGACTGATCTGTAATCATGTCACTAGAGAATTGCTACCTGACACTAGGTATAATACTATATAGTATGTTCCCGGTGAGTCCGTCCAGTGTAACTCATAACCCAATGAGTACCTGCATACTATCTTTGGTGACTTACTGACACCAATGGCTGTGAGACCTGCTGTCGCCCCTCGTTAGGGTCAAGAAACGTATACACTATTCTACTCTGGAATATCGATACCCAGTCTTGATATTTCCACGACTAGGGACATTTAAGGATTTACTTATAGAATATCCAATTCTTACAAGTGTGATCTCCATAATAACCCTGGCAGTCAAGCATGAATCCTATGGGCTCAATCAACATGATAGTGATCCGTAATTCCATATAAAACATGTACATGATGATAGAGATAAACCAGATAGCATACCATCATCTTGAGTAAAACTGTTCTACCCATATAGTTCCTCCTTTAATCATCATAATCTCCTGCCTGCGATGACAATAATTGCCTTGAGGGCACCATAACCAACAGCTCAGCGACATTAGCTCCGTGGCTGGCAGTCGAGGAATGCTGCCAAAGAGTTGACACGCCTTGCACCTCCGTATGAGTTTCTCTGCATCGGCGTAGATCGTCGGCCAATAATAGCCCTGCAGCAGCATTTTTTTGGATCATATTGCGGGCCTCTGATGTATGTCGCTGACTCTTTCGTGTATCTCTTAGAGAACGTACTCAGCTTCGACGGAATCGACATGTCTGAACATGGGTTGGGTATACGACTTTTATATAAGTTGCCTTTGCTCCACATGAAGTGGTGAGCTTTCATGTGGAGCCTGCGTGCTTCTGTTCAGTCCTCGGGGAGCGTTCCATCCTTGAGGAATTCCACCATGGGCTTTCTTCTGTTAGGATCCGGTGCCCATGCCGCAGAAACCGCGGCCGAGGCGGAAGCGAAAACAAAAAATTCTAACAAACACTGGACTCCCGTAAAACCCAAGATTCGAACCATATACCTAAAACTAGCTATTCTACAAGTGCTATGGTTGAAGAAATACAACATTTGTCGCGTGTCCACCTAATTGTGGAAGACCCCTTCAAGCTCGTTGCCGTCGGGATCGCGCTTGAGAATCGACAACCCTTGCCGAAGACGATCCACCAGAGTGAATGCGGAGGAGGCTCTAACCGACGATCCAAACTTGCTAGGTTTGGATGGTCGATGACGTAGGAATACTCCACTAAAGATTTTTCTCTCAATACCATTGCTAAAAAATGAAAGCAAGAAGAAGAAGGAGAAGAGAATGAGGATGGTTACTCATGCTAGCAACCATGAAGTATGAGCACTTGTCAAGAAGAAGAAAATATCATCAAGTCATCACACATAGAAGAGAATGACTATATAATCCAACCATGGTGCAATAGTGCATCCAAATGAATTTTAACGATATAAAATAAAGCCATACCTCTCTACATTGTTTGCACCATGCTTCACTTTACACCTCATTTACAATTTGTTTTTCTAAAAAGAAAAATAAATATGAGGTGTCCTTCTTTTAGAAGCATTCCAGTATAAATACGGAATACTTCACCCGGTATATGTATTTCTACATATACGCGTATCCGTATAAAAATATAGAAAGCACCAAAGAGAGAAAATGAATAGTGAACAATAATACTAAAATATATGTATCAAAAAACATATATAAATTATTAAATCAAAACTTGATTTAAAAATCCGGCTTCATCCTAAGCCGGCAAGTATTATCAACAGTCCGATTAAAGTCCGTGTATTGCGTACACATATTTAATCGGACCCTCTGTACGTACCAACGTACGGCTCCTACATCTGTCGCCTGAACTGGAAAAACCCTCTGTGTGAGACTCTAAAGACTCGATAATACGCTGGCAGTGGGTTTAACCACAAGCATGTCAGCGGCACTAGCTGTACGTAACGGCTACCCAGGTATTTGTCGAAAGGGGGGTCAACAATCAAGTGCGTCCTTACCCTACTGAGCCTGAATGTGAAAATCTCCGTACAGTCCGGTCCCATCGTCAAAGAGTATCGTATATCGGGTCTAGGGGGTGGATAACGTCAGACCCCTACTAACCCGATAAGTCATGTCTGAGTCAAGCTCATCACCAACTGAGATACTACTGATCAACTATCAGTAAATCTCACCTACCATAGCCACGGATTTTTGATGATAGCCAACAGAACACAGCGCGACATCGACTCCTAATACTAAGAAAGATGAATCCCTGAAAGTTGACCACTGCCTCCATGTGGCTTGGGACTGTTGGATATAGTGCCCTCAAAGTCAATTATCGGATCACAGGCACGTGATTGCAATGATTGAGGGAGGACCTATACCGGTAGGACAGTTACTCGAGATGATAGTATGCTATATGGTTTGTCTTTATCATCGTGAACATGCTTCAGGTGACATTACAGATCACTATTACACGTTGATAGAGCCCATAGGATTCTTGTTTGATTACCAACAGTATGATGGTGATCATATACGTGAGAGTTGGGTAGTCTATAAGCACATCCTTAAAGTGTCCCTAGTCGTGGGAGTTTCGAGACTGGGCATCGATACTCCATGAGTAGACTAGTGTATACGGATCAAGACCCTGATGAAGGGTAGTGGCTGGTCTCACAAGCCATTGGTGTCAGTTGGTTCACTTAAGATAGTATACAGGTGATCATTGGGTTATGAGTACACTGGACGGACTCGCAGGGGTACTGCTGATTGGTACTATACCTATCGTCAGGAGCAGTTCCCAGATGACATGAGTACAACTTAGTCCGTTGACTTGACACTGCTACATTGCCTCAAGTGTGTTCCCACTGTTCTTTGATTGCTACCCTACCACGGCTCAATGGAGTCGTGCAAACAGGTAGTAGTTAGGTGCTGTCCCGAAGCACTTGGAGGCAGTGGCGGTTAGACAGGATTCGTCTCTCCCAGTATTGGGGGTTGATATCGCGCTGTGTCTGGAGAGCCATTACACAAAGTCCTTGCCCAAGGCAGGTGAGATTTACTTGTAGGTATTCTAATAGTTTCTCAAGGTGTTCTGGGCTACACTCCGACACGACTTATACCGCTATTAGGGGTTTGACGTTTACCATCCCCTTAGGCCTGATAAGCGATACTCTTGTAGGGTTATAGGCATTAGAACAAGGTTCTACAAGGCATCAACCATGCCAAAATCAAAATTTTCAAGTGCCGAACAACCCAAGCAAGATCTTAAACTAGAGATTAGGCTTAAAACATTTGAACAAGTAAACATATTTACTTCTAATAGAGAGGGATTACAACCTTTGTAGTCCGTTCCTTCGCTTCATAAGCTTCGTGTTGAGATCTTTTCGCTGCGATCATCAAGAACTCCGACTCTCGAGTGGCTCCATGAGGTAAATGAGACACCTTGCTTGTAATCTTCATGATCTAAGATGATCTACCTTGAAGAATCTCTAACCTAAGCTTACACTTCACTAAACAACTTATTAGAGAAGTGAACACCCTAATCTAAGTGGCTAGAATAGATGAGGATGATGAAGTAGGAATTTTTCTCTCTTTTGTTTTCAATTTCTCACACTATATCATCACAAACACAAAAGCTAGTAAGCTTTTCAAAGAGGAAGAAGAAGATGAAACCTTTTGTGATGAATAATGAATTATCATTATGGTTACAAATACAACCATGGGTTAAGCATGAAGGAGTTAACCGTTGTAGAGAATTAACCAGAGTTAATGGTTTGGATTGGGTTAAAAAAAATATCTTCACAAAATATCAAGCTAAAGACAAAGTCAAAGCTTCATGAAGTTTCATGCAAAAGCTAACCCTAATCCAAACCCTAACCAAGTTTAAACCCTAAACCCTTGTTAAATTTGTAACCCTAACATGTTACAATATTATATATCACATATACAATATATTTTGTAACAAAAGAAAATAATACAATTAACATATATCGCATATATATCAATGTATTATCCCGTGAGAAAATGAATCAATAAAGCGAGCTTATATTAGTTAACTTAACGTAATATATCACATATATAATTATACATTAAATTATCGAATCAACACTTGATCCAATAACCCGGCTATATTACATATAACCGACTAATATAACATGTACCAATTCATCGAATCAACACTTGATCCGATGACCCGGTTATATCACATATACCCGGTCGATATCACATATCGCGAGAATAGAATATGGTATCTCATATTGTATTATTCTCGGTCCCGCACATATTACATATGTGCTCCTACTCCGTTTTGCCTGAGCCAGGAAACCTCTGCGTAGGACTCTAAAGAATCGTCAATACCCCAACAGTAGGTGATGATCATATCAAACACCCACAAGCTGCAAGCGGTCAGCTAAGCGTAACAGCCACCCAGGTATTGAGCGATCAGAAGATCAACATGCAAGCCTGTACATTCTCCTGTGAATCCAATCAGTAACACTACCATACAGTCTAGTCTCTTCATCTGATATGTCGCATATCAAGTCTAGGGATGGTAAACATCAGACCCCAGTAACCGATAAGTCGTGTCGATATGAGGCTTATAACGGGTCGAGAAACTACTGATAACTCTTACCAGCAGCACTCCATATCAGCCCTGGCCAAGGACTTCCAGTTATAGCCAATCGAACACTGCACAACATCAACTCCCTATACCGGGAGAGACGAAACCCCTCCTATCGCTCATTGCCTCCATGTGATTCGGGACTGTACCGAAAAGCCAACGTTTTGCACGCCCTCTTGGACGTGGTATGATGGAAATCAAAGCACAGTGAGAATCATACAAGACTCTATGACGATCTCGGGACTACAGACTAACCTGTACTAGTGTCACCGAAGAACTGCTATCTGACGATAGGTATAATACCATCTAGGAGTTCTTGGCGAGTCCGTTCAGTGTACCCAGTCTCCACTGAGCACCCGTACACCATCTTTGATGTCAAACACCGATGGATATGAGATCATCCATCGCCCATCATATGGGTCAAGATGCGTATACGCTAGTCTACTCTGGAGTATCGATGCTCTGTCTCGATACTCCCTCGACTAGGAACAGTTATAGGATGTACTCTTGGACTATCCTGGCCCTACTAGTATGATCTACATCATAGTCCTGGTAGTTGAGTACATATCCTAAAAGCTTTATCAACATGTGAGTGCAAGACTGTAAACTAATACAAGTCAACATTTTATGACAAAGTGAAACCAAATAGCATACTATCATGTCGAGCAAGAAAGTCCTCTCTATATATATCTAAGCATCCACTATAATATACATCATATGTACAACAATGGCCTCTAGGGCATATATATAACTAACAATCTCCCACTTGCACTAAGGCCAGCTGTTGTAATATCTCATACCCAACATCCCGAAGAGTCTCTCAAATTGTATCTGGGGAATGGCCTTCGTGAGTGGATCCGCAGTGTTGTCCTTTGTGTCAACTCTTCTGACCTCGATCTCACGGCGATCAACTATCTCCCGGATCAGGTGATACCGCCTCAGAATATGTCTGGACTTCTGATGGGACCTAGGTTCCTTGGCCAAAGCCACAGCTCCATTGTTATCACAATACAAAGGTATTGGATGCTCAATGGAAGGAACCACACCAAGTTCAGTGATGAACTTCTTCATCCAGACAGCCTCTTTGGCAGCATCGTTGGCAGCGATGTATTCAGCCTCTATTGTCGAGTGTGCTACGGTTTCTTTCTTGGAACTCTTCCAACAAACCGCCCCTCCATTTAGGGTAAAGACAAATCCCGATTGCGACTTAGAGTCGTCCTTAGAACTTTGGAAGCTTGAATCGGTAAAGGACTCCACCTGGAGTTCTCCGTTACCATACACCAAGAACATCTCCTTAGTTCTTCTCAAGTACTTGAGAATGTTCTTCACAGTTGTCCAGTGATTATCTCCTGGATTTACTTGAAACCTACTCACTACACTTAGTGAGTATACTACATCGGGTCTGGTACAGAGCATCGCGTACATGATAGAGCCTACTGCCGAAGCATAGGGTATCCCTTGCATGCGAGCTCTCTCCAAATCAGTCTTAGGAGACATCTCTTTGGAGAGAGTGTGTCCAGAGATCGTGGGTTGGTTCCCACACTTAGATTCTTCTATACTAAACTTCTTTAGTATGGTGTCAATGTACCTGGATTGGGACAATCCTAGTATCCTTTTGGATTTATCTCTATAGATCCTAATCCCCAAAATGTAGGAGGCATCACCTAGATTTTTCATTGAGAATCTATGTGATATGAAGAGCTTGACCGAGTGCAGCACAGGAACATCATTTCCTATCAAGAGTATGTCATCTACGTACAATACGAGGAAGACAACCTTATTCTCTGCAACCTTCTTGTGTATACAGGGTTCATCTATGTTCTTGTTGAAGTCAAACTCTTTGACTACCACATCAAAACAGATGTTCCAACTCCGTGATGCCTGCTTTAACCCGTAGATGGATTTAAGCAGCTTGCACACCTTTCCGCTGCTCCCACTATCTACGAAGCCCTCTGGCTGAGTCATGTACACACACTCCTCTAAATCACCATTTAGAAAGGCGGTCTTAACATCCGTTTGCCAGATTTCATAGTCATGGTATACAGCAATGGCAAGTAAGATCCAGATGGAATTAAGCATAGCCACTGGAGAAAAGATTTCGTCATATTTAACACCTGGTCGTTGACGAAAACCCTTTGCAACAAGTCTAGCTTTGAAAGTCTCCACTTTTCTATCTACACCAAGTTTCTTCTTAAAGATGAATTTGCTCCTAATGGGTTTTACCCCTTCAGGAGCAACTTCCAAAGTTCATACTTTGTTGGTGTACATGGATTCCATCTCAGATCGCACTGCATCCAGCCATTTCACAGAGTCTCCACTCATGATGGCCTGCTCAAAGCTAGTCGGGTCATCATCTTCCATGATGCAATCCTCGCTCCCACCGTCTATGAGAAAACCGTAGTATCTCTCAGGAGGATGAGGAACCCTACTAGATCGGTGGAGAGGCTGGGGTTCGTCGGGAACTACTGAATCCTCTGGTTCTACCAAATCTTCTGTTGCAGTTTGTGTAGATGGAACTTCTTCCAGTTCTACCTCATTGCCACTAATTCTTTTTCAAGAAATTCCTTTTCTAAAAAAATGGCATGCCGAGATACAAGCACCTTTTGTTCCTCGGTGTGGTAGAAGATATACCCGCGCGAATGTTTAGGATATCCAATAAACTTACACAGAAAAGACCTTGCCCCAAGCTTGTCCGGATTTTGTGTTTTGACATAGGCCGGGCAACCCCATATCTTAACAAAATTAAGATATGGTCTCTTTCCTTCCCATATCTCATATGGGGTGGTAGGCACAGATTTGGTAGGAACTTTATTCAGTAGGTATGCCGCTGTCTCAAGCGCATATCCCCAGAAGGAAATAGGTAACTCAGCATTGCTCATCATAGAGCGCACCACATCTAATAGGGTGCGATTCCTCCGCTCTGATACACCGTTATGCTGTGGTGTATAGGGAGGGGTCAGCTGAGAGAGAATCCCATTCTCTTTTAGATAGTCCAGGAACTCAGTGCTCAAGTATTCTCCTCCTTGATCAGATCGTAAGATCTTAATACTTTTGCCCGTTTGGTTCTCTACTTCCTTCTTATATTCTCTGAATTTCTCAAAAGATTCTGATTTGTGTTTCATCAGGAACACATATCCGAATCTTGAGAGATCGTCAGTGAACGTAATAAAGTACGAAGAACCATCCCTGGCATGTGTAGACTTTGGACCACATACATCACTATGTATCAGTCCTAAGAGTTCTGTAACTCTTTCTCCGTGTCCACTAAACAGAGTTTTGGTCATCTTGCCTTTGAGACATGACTGACAAGTGTCATAAGATGAAAATTCGAACGGATTCAAATATCCATCCTTATGTAACTTAGCTAGCCGTGTCGCATTTATATGACCTAGTCTACAATGCCACAAGAAGGATTCATTCATTTCTGAACTCTTCCTCTTGTGTGTGTTTTGTATATTAAGTACTGTAGTTTGGTTGAGAACGTATATGCCATTATTTAACGATCCTGATCCAATCAACTTTTGATTCAGGAATATGTTCATAACATTATCCTGTACTACAAAATTATATCCTTCTTTGCTCAATAAAGAAACTGATATAAGATTGTATATCAGGGTCGGAATGTAATAGCATTCGTTCAGAACTAATGTATTACCATTTGGTAACATAAGGTGATATTCGCCAACTACTTTGGCTGCAACATTTGCACCATTCCCTACTCTTATGGAATGATCACCCTCTCCCAGTTCCCTACCTTTATGTAGCCCATGTAACATACATATATGGGATCCAGATCCGGTATCTAATACCCAAGACGTAGAGTGAACTGAGAAACAGTTCTCGATAACTAACACACCTGAAGAAGATGCATCAACATACTTATTCTTCGATTGGACGGCGTGAGAATCCAGATATTCTCCTATTCCCTGCTCGGACTTATAACAATTATAAGTGGGAGCGGGACCAACGTTCCCGTGCTCAGTATAAAAAGCGGGTTCAGTCAATACATCCATTTATTATCTTGATTAAGGCCTGATATAGTCGCTACCTGGAGAGAGAGAGAGAAGAAAACACTTTAGCGTATGCTCTTGCAAGATTAGATTGGTTATTATCTTATCTAATCAGGATGGATCCCACTGCTTTTTATCAAATCTTCCTTAAAACCCTAAAAGGTAAGATTAGCCGGGATTAATTACACCTTACAAGTTCGCCAATCTTTCAGCCAGGTCAGTGTTGGTACTTTGAGGGAGGTTCCCCGTGCTTTCGTATGAACCTAATTAAAATAAACCTCGTTTTCCAAGAGGCTTAACCCCGTAAACACCTTTCTAGTCATCTACTTGATCGGCTAATTGTCCTGTGTAAAACTCTCCCAAGAGTAACTCTTACTCGCAGTGGGTATCAGGATCCACCTATCTCTTAGAAAGTATGCAATCTCATTGCAAATCTCAACACTTGAAACTCCCGATAAAATTTTGCCCCAAGCATCCCATGACCTTGACGGAGGTCAACAAATCATAAGGTGCTAGTCAAGTTCAGCCCATCATTTCTTGATTGAATAAAACCCACCCGCACGACCCTTGATGGAGGCCAACAAGGCCGTACGACTATCCTAATCCAATCTGCATCATATGCATAAACAGATAAATACTAGTTAGCTACCGCACACTACGCCTTGACGGAGGTCAACAAACGTAGCACGAATACTAAGTAGGACTTATCTGAAATGACGGAGGGCTACGATATGTTTTTCAGAAAACCTATTGCGTAATGAACTTGATGTCGTTGTAGAAACAAGTGATTTTTGAAAAGGAGTATTTTTGAGGCTTTTCTAGTTTTGCTAAAGAGGTCACTCCCGGTGAAGGGATCTCGGCTCTTTCCACATCGAATAAGGTGCAGGGTATATCACATATACCATTATGCAAAGCAAGAACTATAGAAGCAATCAAAAACTAAACCGTAAGTTTGTAGCATCTTCCAGTTTTGCTAAAGAGGTCACTCCCGGTGAAGGGATCTCGGCACTTTCCTCATCGAATAAGGTGCGGGGTATTTCACATATACCGCTGTGCAAAGAAAAAGCTGTAGCTACCCTTTTTGAAAATTTGATTCTACAACATCTTTTAGGTTTCTTTTCTTTTATTAATCTCATTAATAAATCCCATCAATTATGCTTCCTAAGCATTAAAGAAGAAAAGAAAGCAGTAATATTTATATATCATCATATATATATATAGTATAAGCATTCGTCTCAGGCAGTAATATGATCTCATCACAGAATATTGCAGCAGAAGATAACATATGAAATATTGGATATACTAGGACGTCTGTGTTTTATATCGAGCCTGTATAAAACACGGATTCCATGGTCGCGATGAATAGCCAAACCCATATCCCTAGACCCTTATGAGAGCGGCAAGCAACACTGCCAATTCTAGGGTTAGGAGACCCAGTCTCGACTCCTCGAGATGGCTTCCCACTGGAACCTAGAACCCGGTTACTTGTGCTCCCCTCTCGGGTCTATCCTAATGCGGAAAAGTAAATAATATACAATGGTGACATCATCCTCAACCCAGAAGTGCCCCAATAAAAGAATATTACATACATTTGAATTTTTCATGAATTAAAATAAAAACCCTCATCTCACATAAAACCCCCGGCTATTCAAAACACGACAATCCAATATAACATATCACAGCAACACATAATATCTCATATCATCAACGTAAGCAAGTATGCGTAACCTGATTGTCGTTGATGTATAGCAACGAAACCGGCGATACACCACATACTACGCTTACGGTCACAGAAAAGAAAGTGTAAAACTACAACATTTGGAATCCACAATCACTTTAGATATCTTAAATCCGAAATATCACATACTTCGCATTTCATGCCTAACTATATGAATTCCACATATTGTATCACATTCCAGATAAATAGACAATGTTAAACTTTTCGATCGAATAATCAAATACCCAAGATTTCCCAAATAGCTCAATACTTGAGCGGAGTTCAAAAATCCCAGAACATGTCACAGCCCCAATGAACCAACCGTAGAAGGGTCAAACCAACGCCTCACATGTGGCAACGCTAAACTACCACGAACCCTAGGATTCAGTGGCAGTTTTGACGGTCACATAATCGAGTTAAGGTTACGTTCTTCTAGAGGGTCCACAGATACGCTTGCATGTTTTTCCGAAAGATTCAAACTCTGGAAAAAATCCAACACTTGAAAGTTTTTCATGTCGGGAAAAAGTGAGTTATTGATATCCGTTCGAACATTTTAACACGTTCTAAATTATCCGGAAAAATAAACGATGTTAAACTTTCCGATCGAATCAACGAATACAAAAGATCTCCGGAAAACTCAACACTTGAGTAATATTAAAAATTCCCAGAAGTATGTAGTAATAAATACGGATGAACCCTAGAAATAACTATCCCTGACACCTAAGTATTGCCCGCCAAAATCATGGTATGGCCGTGGTTCCGCGGCGACTTAAAGGCTACAGTGACTCGTATTTCACAATAATCCATACAATTACCTGCTTGATTTTTGAGTATTTTTAATGTGGAAAAAATTATCTTTTAAAAAAATTTCCATAGAGGGGGTCAAATATGACGTTTCGGGGTTCGATCGGACTTTTAACTTCGTCTACACGTCGCCTAATGCTCTAGCAATGCTCTGATACCACTGTAGGGTTACTAGACACTAGAACAAGGTTCTACAAGGCATCAACCATACCAAAATCAAAATTTTCAAGTGCCGAAAACCCAAGCAAGATCTTAAACTAGAGATTAGGCTTAAAACATTTGAACAAGTAAACACCTTTACTTCTAGGAGAGAGGGATTACAACCTTTGTAGTCCGTTTCTTCACTTCATAAGCTCCGTGTTGAGGTCCCTTCGCTGCGATCATCAAAAACTCTGACTCTCGAGTGGCTCCATGAGATAAATGAGACACCTTGCTTGTAGTCTTCATGATCTAAGATGATCTACCTTGAAGAATCTCTAACCCAAACTTACACTTCACTAAACAACTTATTAGAGAAGTGAACACCCTAATCTAAGTGGCTAGAATATATGAGGATGATGAAGTAGGAATTTTGCTCTCTTTTGTTTTCAATTTCTCACACTATATCATCACAAACACAAAAGCTAGTAAGCTTTTCAAAGAGGAAGAAGAAGATGAAACCTTTTGTGATGAATAATGAATTATTATTGTGGTTGCAAATACAACCATGGGTTAAGTATGAAGGAGTTAACCCTTGTAGAGAATCAACTAGAGTTAATGGTTTGGATTGGGTTAAAAAAATATCTTCACAAAATATCAAGCTAAAGACAAAGTCAAAGCTTCATGAAGCTTCATGGAAGCTTCATGAAGCTTCCAAAAGCTAACCCTAATCCAAACCCTAACCAAGTTTAAACCCTAAACCTTTGTTAAATTTGTAACCCTAACATATTACAATATTATATATCACATATACAATATATTTTGTAACAAAAGAAAATAATACAATTAACATATATCGCATATATATCAATGTATTATCCCGTAAGAAAATGAATCGATAAAGCGAGCTTATATTAGTTAACATAACGTAATATATCACATATATAATTATACATTAAATTATAGAATCAACACTTGATCTGATAACCCGGCTATATTACATATAACCGACTAATATAATATGTACCAATTCATCGAATCAACACTTGATCCGATGACCCGGCTATATCACATATACCCGGCCGATATCACATATCGCGAGAATAGAATACGGTGTCTCATATCATATTATTCTCGGTCCTGCACATATCACATATATCTTCCTACTCCGTTTTCCCTGAGCCAGGAATCCTCTGCGTAGGACTCTAAAGAATCGTCAATACGCCGGCAGTAGGTGATGATCATATCAAACACCCACAAGCTGCAAGCGGTCAGCTAAACGTAACAGCCACCCAGGTATTGAGCGATCAGAAGATCAACAAGCAAGCCTGTACATTCTCCTGTGAATCCAATCAGTAACACTACCGTACAGTCTGGTCTTTTCGTCTGATATGTCGCATATCAAGTCTAGGGGTGGTAAACGTCAGACCCCAGTAACCGATAAGTCGTGTCGATATGAGGCTTATAACGGGTCGTGAAACTACTGATAACTCTTACCAGCAGCACTCCATATCATCCCTGGCCAGGGACTTCCAGTTATAGCCAATCGAACACTGCACAACATCAACTCCTTATACCAGGAGAGACGAAACCCCTCCTATCGCTCATTTCCTCCATGTGATTCGGGACTGTACCCAAAAGCCACCGTTTTGCACGCCCTCTTGGACGTGGTATGATGGAAATCAAAGCACAGTGGGAATCACACAAGACTCTATGACGATCTCGGGTCTACAGACTAACCTGTACCAGTGTCACCGGAGAACTGCTATCTGACGATAGGTATAATACCATTTAGGAGTTCTCAGCGAGTCCGTTCAGTGTACCCAGTCTCCACTGAGCATCCATACACCATCTTTGATGTCAAACACCGATGGATATGGGATCATCCATCGCCCATCATATGGGTCAAGATGCGTATACGCTAGTCTACTCTGGAGTATCGATACTCTGTCTCGATACTCCCTCGACAAGGAACAGTTATAGGATGTACTCTTAGACTACCCTGGCCCCACTAGTATGATCTACATCATAGTCCTGGTAGTCGAGTACATATCCTAAGGGCTTTATCAACATGTGAGAGCAAGACAGTAAACTAATACAAGTCAACATGTTAAGACAAAGTGAAACCAAATAGCATACTATCATGTCGAGCAAGAAATTCCTCTCTATATATATCCAAGCATCCACTATAATATACATCATATGTACTACAATGGCCTCTAGGGCATATATATAACTAACAACTCTTAGACGAACAAATTGGACTGTACGGAGATTGTCACAGATAGGCTCAGTAGGGTTTCAGGATGAGTTCGCTCGTTGGCTTCCCTTTCGCTCAATACCTGGGCAGCCGTTACTTACAGCTAGTGCCACTGACGTACTTTTGGTTAAACCCACTGCCAGCATATTGACGAGTCTTTAGAGTCCCACACAGAGGGTTTCCCTAGTTCGGGCGAAACGTTGTAGAGGCCGTATGGTTTTATAGCAGGGTTCGATAATGTACGTGCACTCATGCACGGATCATGATCGGACGGATCATACTAGTGGGTTTTGGTTTAAGCCGGATCCTAGTATTAGATTGTTGGATTATTTTCGTCTCATTGTATTCGTATTCAGTCGGAATACAGATGCGGGTATGTATATACGGACGAGGGGTTTTCTTGTGATCCGTTACAAGATTACTTTTGAAGTTGCGAATTTTCTTTCACTTGATTAAACATTTAGTTTAATGTTTAATTAATGGAAATTTGTGAGCTTTGATTTTTGGCCAAATTTCTTCTTTGATTTTTAGCCCTTTTCCTTTTGGCGGAAATTTCGTGAGCATTCTTCATGTGCTGGCAAGTTGGCAGGGGATGGGCAATTTTGGAGTGGGTAGATATTATGTTGAGCATTTATTGCTTTTGTTTTTGCTAAGGATATTTTTGTTGGAGTGGGTTTTTTTATCATTCATTGGAATGCTATTAATTTACACCAACACTACAAAATATCCCTAGTGAACTTTTTTTTTCATTCTTGGCGAGCACAAATTCCAGAGCTCAATTTTTCTTCCAAGCAAAAAAATCTCATGCTCACATTTTCCCTTCTCTTGGCAACTTCATTTACCTCCACCCAAATCATTGGGTGCCTTGGGACAAAGTATTCACATACTATATTTATTTTATCTTGGGTATTTAGGCTAGCAAACTGGATGCCCGAGTTGCTTCGGTTTGAAGCGGGAGCCCGTATTAAGAATCCTCGAGGTGGATCATCTTCGACGAGGGAGACCGGAGAGTGAACTTGTTCGGAGCAGCCGCGAGGAGCTTGGACAGAGATTGAAGACCGAAGAACACGGATCGAACGGTATAATCTCTTTAAACCACTTTACAGTTTACTAGTATAGGGTTAATGGCACGATCCGGATTTTAGGGTTACGTTAGTGCCAGTTTCAAAAGTTTTTGTTCCGCGTTTGGCATCCGATTGACGGCCGGGACGCTGGCGTAGCCTTATATGGTATCAGAGCCAACCCATTAACCGCATACTAGTTGTTTAGACAATGTTAAAATCTCGAAACCGAAAAAACCGGAAACAATACCAATGATATTTTTGGTGATGAGGGAAATTTGTGGCAATTTGTGACTGATTTTTTTTAGGTGGGAATTTTGTTGCTGTTTCTTTGAGTGTGCAGGGAATTTTCATGTGTTGAAAAACTCACAAATACCTTACCACTTAAACACACAAAGAGTCTTTTTTCCCTTCAATTTTTAGCCAAAAACCAATGAGCTCCCACTTCTTTTCACAGCAACTGTTAGTTATGTATATGCCTTAGAAACCATTGTTGTACATGTGATGTATATTATAATGGATGCTTGGATATATATAGAGAGGACTTTCTTGCTCGATATGATAGTATGCTCTCTGGTTTCACTTTATCTTAACGTGTTAACAAATACTGTTTTGTGATCACATGTTGATAAAGCCCTTAGGATATGTACTCGACTACTAGGACTATGAAGAGATCATACTAGTGGGGCCAGGGTAGTCAACGAGTACATCCTATAACTGTTCCTAGTCGAGGGTGTATAGAGACAGAGCATCGATACTCCAGAGTAGACTAGCATACACGCATCTTGACCCATATAATATGTGATGGATGATCCCATATCCATTGGTGTTGGACATCAAAGATGGTGTACGGGTGATCAGTGGAGACTGAGTACACTGAACGGACTCGCCGAGAACTCCTGGATGGTCTTATACCTATCGTCAGATAGCAGTTCTCCGGTGACACTGATACTGGTTAGTCTGTAGACCCGAGATCGTCATAGAGTCTTGTGTGATTCCCACTGTGCTTTGATTTCCACCTTACCACGTCCAAGAGGGCGTGCAAAACGGTGGCTTTTGGGTACAGTCCCGAATCACATGGAGGCAATGAGCGATAGGAGGGGTTTCGTCTCTCCCGGTATAGGGAGTTGATGTTCTGCTGTGTTCGATTGGCTATAACTGGAAGTCCCTGGCTAGGGCTGATATGGAGATTTACTGGTAAGTGTTATCAGTAGTTTCTCGACCCGTTATGAGCCTTACATCGACACGACTTATCGGTTACTGGGGTCTGACGTTTACCACCCCTAGACTAGATATGCAACATATCAGGCGAAGAGACCGGACTAAATTGTAGTGTTACTGATTGGATTCACAGGAGAATGTACATGCTTGCTTGTCGATCTTCTGATCGCTCAATATCTTTGTGGATGTTACGTTTATCTTACCGCTTGCAGCTTGTGGATATTTGATATGATCATCACCTACTGCCGGCGTATTGACGATTCTTTAGAGTCCTACACAGAGGTTTCCTGGCTCAGGCAAAACAGAGTAGGAGCACATATGTGATATGTGCGGGACCGAGAATAATACGATATGAGATACTGTATTATATTCTCGCGATTTGAGATATCGGCCGGGTATATGTGATATAGCCGGGTCATCGAATCAAGTGTTGATTCGATGAATTGGTACATGTTATATTAGTCGGTTATATGCAATATAGCCGGATTGTCGGATCAAGAGTTGATTCGATAATTTAATGTATAATTATATATATGATATATTACATTACGTTAACTAATATAAGCTCGCTTTATTGATTCATTTTCTCACTGGATAATACATTGATGTATATGCGATATATGTTAATTGTATTATTTTCTTTTGTTACAAAATATATTGTATATGTGATATATAATATTGTAACAAGTTAGGGTTATAAATGCAACATGGTTGTTAAGTTTAAACAAAGTTAGGTTTTGGATTTGGGTTAGCTTTTTCATGAAGCTTCATGAAGCTGTCCTTTTTTATTTTCTAGCTTGATATTTTGTGTAGATATTTGTTAACCCAACCCAAACCCTTAACTCTAGTTTATTCTCTACATGAGTTAATGCCTTCATTTATTAACTCATGGTTATCATTTGTAACCACAACAATAATTATTATTCATCACAAAAGCTTTCTTCTTTTTCTTCCTCCTTGAAAAAGCTTTCTAGCTTTTTGTGTTGTGATGATTAAAAGTGAGAAATTGAAAACAAAAGAGAGAAAAATTCCTACTTCATCATCCTCATCTATTCTAGCCACTTAGATTAGGGTGTTCACTTCACTAATACTTGATTAGGGAAGTGAGAGCTTGAGTTTGAGATTCTTCAAGGTAGATCATTTTCGAAAAGGAAGACTTCTAGCAAGCATGGATCATTCGACTTATGGAGCCTCTGTAGAGTCCGGAAGTTCATGGATCGCGGCGAAGGGACTACTACTCGGAGCTTATGAAGCGAAGGAACGGACTACAAAGGTTGTAATCCCTCTCTCTTAGATGTAAAGTTGTTTACATGCATGTTAACCCTAATTCTCTAGTTAAGATCTTGGTTAGGGTTTGTTTAGCACCCCAAAAATTTTAAAGTAGCATGATCGATGCTTGTTAAAACCTTCACAAGGTGCTATGCTAACCCTACAGTGGTATCAGAGCCAAGCTAGAGCATTAGGCGTAGTCTAGACGAAGTTTGAAGTCCGATCGAACATCGAAACCCCGTAACGATCCCTTTTCTGGAAATTTTTCAAAAGTTGAAAATTTTCATATTAAAAATACTTAGAAAATCATGCAGGGAATTTTATGGACCCACCTGAAGAATGAGTCTCTAACTCGCTACAGTGACCGCGTAACCGCGGCCAAAACCTGGTTTTGGCGGCAGTTCCGTGGCGCCACTGTGGAGGCTTAGGACGGGCCCTTCAGCGACGGTCCATAGTTGATGGGGCATGCTACTGGGAATTTTTATTTCTTCTCAAGTGTTGAGCTCACTGGGGTATTTTGGGAATTCGTTATATCTATCGAATTATCTAACTTTGCCTAGTTATCTGTGATGTTTATGTATTGCTGTGATATCTTATATCGGATCGTTGTGTATTGAATAGCCGGGGGTTTTATGTGAGATGAGAGTTTTCTTTTTCATTCATGTAAAATTCATTTGTATGTAATATTCTTTTATTGGGGTACTTCCGGGTTGAGGATGATGTCACCATTGTATATTATTTACTTTTCCGCATTAGGATAGACCCAAGACGGAGAGCACAAGTAACCGGGTTCTAGGGTCCAGTGGGAGGCCATCTCGAGGAGTCGAGACCGGGACTCCTAACTCTAGAATTGGCAGGGTTACTTGCCTCTCTCGTAGGGGTCTAGGGATATGGGTTTGGCTATTCATCGCGACTGTGGAATCCGTGTTTTATACAGGCTAAAAATAAAACAAGGACGTCCTAGTATATCCAATATTTCATATGTTGACTTCTGCTGCAATGTTCTATGATGAGATCATATTACTGCCTGTGACGAATGCTTATACTATATGTATATGTTGATATATAAATATGATTGCTTTCGTTTCTTCTGTGATGCTTAGGAAGATTAAATGATGGGATTTATTAATGTGATTAATAAAAGAAAAGAAACCTAAAAGATGTTGTAGAATCAAATTTTCAAGAAGGGTAGCTACAGTTTTTTCTTTGCATAGCGGTATTCCTTATAGAATATCCAGCACCTTATTCGATAAGGAAAGAGCCGAGATCCCTTCACCGGGAGTGACCTCTTTAGCAAAACTGGCAGATGCTACAAACTCACGGTTTAGTTTTTGATTGCTTCTATAGTTCTTGCTTTGCACAGCGGTATTCCTTGTAGAATATCCAGCACCTTATTCGATGAGGAAAGAGCCGAGATCCCTTTACCGGGAGTGACCTCTTTAGCGAAACTAGGAAGGCCTAAAAAACACTCCTTTTCAAAATCACTTGTTTCTACAACGATATCAAGTTAATTACGCAATAGGTTTTCTGAAAAACCTGCGTAGTCCTCCGTCATTTCAGATAAGTAATATTTAGTATTCGTGCTGTGGTAGTTTGGCATGCGTCAAGGCATAGTGTACGGTAGCTGATTACTACTTATCTGAAGCATGAGATGCGATTGGATTAGGGTATTCGTATGACGTTGTTTGGCATGCATCAAGGGTCGTACGGGTGGGTTTAATTCAATCACAAAATGTACGGGTTGAACTTGACTAGCGGACTATGGGTTGTTTGGCATGCGTCAAGGTCATAGCACGCTAGGGGTAAAAGAATTATCAGGAATTTCAAGTGTTGAAATTTACAATAAGATTGCATACCTCCTATGAGATAGTTGGATCCCAATACCCACTGTGAGTAAGAGTTACTCCTGGGAGAGTTTTACACATGACAAATTAGCCGATCAAGTAGGTGTCTAGAAAGATGTTAACGGGGTTATGCCTCTGAGAAAACGAGGTTTATTTTAATTAGGTCCGTGCGAAAGCACGGGGAACCTCCCTCAAAGTACCAACACTGATCTGGCTGAAAGATTGGCGAACTTGTAAGGTGTAATTAATCTCGGCTAATCTTACCTTTAAGGATTTTGAAGGAAGATTTGATTAAAACAGTGGGAGCCATCCTGATTAGATAAGATAATAACCAATCTAATCTTGCAAGAGCGCACGCTAAAGTGTTTTCTTCTCTCTCTCTCTCCAGGTAGCGACCATGTCAGGCCTTAATCAAGATAATAATATGGATGTATTGACCGAACCCGCTTGTTATACTGAGCAGGGGAACGTTGGTCCCATTCTTTCTTATAAATGTTATAAGACTGAGCAGGGAATAGGAGAATATCCGGATTCTCACGCAGCCCAAACGAAGAATAAGCATGTTGATGCATATTCTTCGGATGTGTTAGTTACCAAGAACTGTTTCTCAGTTCACTCTACATCCTGGGCATTAGATACCGGATCAGGATCCCACATATGCAATATATTGCATGGGCTAAAGAGAGGTAGAGAACTGGGACTGGGTGATCATTCCGTAAGAGTAGGGAATGGTGCAAATGTTGCAGCCAGAGCAGTTGGCGAGTATCATCTTGTATTACCAAGTGGTAATACATTGATTCTGAACGAATGCTATTATATACCGAACATGATAAGCAACATTATATCGGTTTCTTTATTAAGTAAAGATGGATATAATTTTGTAGTACAGGATAATGTTTTGAACATCTTCCTAAATCAAAAGTTGATTGGATCAGGCTCGTTAAATAATGGCATATACGATCTAAATCAAAACACGGTTCTTAATATACAGAACACACACAAGAGGAAAAGTTCAGAAATGAACGAATCCTTCTTGTGGCATTGTAGACTTGGTCATAGAAATGCGACACGATTAGCTAAGTTACATAAAGATGGTTATTTAGATGCGTTCGAATTATCATCTTATGAAACTTGCCATTCATGTCTCAAAGGCAAAATGACCAAAACTCCGTTTAATGGACACGGAGAAAGAGTTACAGAACTCTTGGGACTGATACATAGTGATGTATGTAGTCCCATGTCTACACATGCCAGGAATGGTTCTTCGTACTTCATTACATTCACTGACGATCTCTCAAGATACGAACATGTGTTCCTGTTGAAACACAAGTCTGAAGCTTTTGAGAAATTCAGAGAATATAAGAACGAAATTGAGAACCAAACGGGTAAAAGTATTAAGATCCTTCGATCTGATTGAGGAGGAGAATACTTGAGCAATGAGTTCCTGGACTATCTAAAAGAGAATGTGATTCTCTCTCAGTTTACTCCTCCTTATACACCACAGCACAACGATGTATCGGAATGGAGGAATCGCACCCTATTAGATATGATACGCTCTATGATGAGCAATGCTGAGTTTCCTATTTCCTTCTGGGGGTATGCGCTTGAGACAGCCATAGCCCTATTGAATAGGGTTCCCCCCAAATCTGTGCCAACCACTCCATATGAGATATGGAAAGGAAAGAGAACACATCTTAATTACATTAAGATATGGGGTTGTCCGGCATATGTGAAAACACAACATCCGGACAAGCTCGAGGCAAGGTCAGTTCTGTGCAAGTTTATTGGATATCCCAAGCATTCGCAAGGGTATATCTTCTACTACTCCGAGGAACAAAAAGTGTTTATTTCTCGACATGCCACCTTCTTAGAAAAGGGTTTTCTTATGAAACAAGATAGTGGCAATGAGTTAGAACTGGAAGAAGTTCCAGCGACACAAACTGGAACTGAAGATTTAGTAGAACCAGAGGATTCAGTAGTTCCCGATGAACCCCCACCTCTCCGCCGATCTAGTAGGGTTCCTCATCCACTTGAGAGATACTACGATTTTCTCATTGATGATGGGAGCGAGGATTGCATCATGGAATATGATGACCCAACTAGCTTCGAGCAGGCCATCACGAGTGGGGACTTTGTGAAATGGTTGGATGCATTGAGATCTGAAATGGAATCCATGTACACTAACAAAGTATGGACTTTGGAAGTTGCTCCTGAAGGGGTAAAACCCATTGGGAGCAAATGGATCTTTAAGAAGAAAATTGGTGTAGATGGAAAAGTTGAGACTTTCAAAGCTAGACTTGTTGCAAAGGGTTTTCGTCAACGACCAGGTGTGGATTATGACGAAACCTTTTCTCCAGTGGCCATGCTTAAGTCCATCCGGATCTTACTTGCCATTGCTGCATACCATGACTACGAAATCTGGCAAATGGATGTTAAGACAGCCTTTCTAAATGGTGATTTAGAGGAGTGCGTGTACATGACTCAGCCAGAGGGCTTCGTAGACAGTGGGAGCACAGGGAAGGTGTGCAAGCTGCTTAAATCCATCTATGGGTTAAAGCAGGCATCGCGGAGTTGGAACATCTGTTTTGATGTGGTAGTCAAAGAGTTTGACTTCATCAAAAACATAGATGAACGTTGTATATACAAGATGGTAACAAAGAGTAAGGTTGTCTTCCTCGTATTATACGTAGATGACATACTCTTGATAGGAAATGATATTCCTATACTGCACTCGGTCAAGCTCTTCTTATCACATAGATTCTTAATGAAAGATCTAGGTGATGCCTCCTGCATTTTGGGGATTAAGATCTATAGAGATAGATGTAGGGTTCCTAGGCACCCTAATGAGGTTTCATAAGGCATCAACCATGCCAATTTCAAAAAAATCTAGGTGCCGAGAAACCCTAATACGGATCGTTGGCTAAAGTCTAGGCGAAACTAGAAACTAGTTAACACTTAACTATAAGGAAACGGAAATACAACCTTTGTACATCCGGTGCTCCACCTCCATAGCTCCGCAATGAAGTCTCCTCGCTGTCCTCATACAATCCCGGGCTCTAGCGTCGGCTTCATCGGAGAAGAAGCGGGCTAGGTCATCGACGACGTGCCGAAGATGATCTACGTCGAGGCATCGCTAGATCAAGCTCCAACTTCACCAAGTCAAGAAACTTGTGAAGAAAACACACTCTACTACTTGGCAAGAGGTAGAGGATGAAGAAATAGGAAGTGGGTTAACTTTAGAATTGGATTTCTCACTCATTTCATCAATCCACCATTGATGAAGAAAGGTTTCTTCTTTGAAGATGAAGAAGAAGAAGAAGATAATGAATATTATGATAATTATCCAAATAGAAAATCAAAGGAATCCTTATCATAATCTAACCCTAGTTAAGTGTAGAGAATAAACCATGGTTTGCTCAAATGGTTAGGGTTAAGAATGAAGACAAGAATGGTGACTAAGTCAAAGGTTCATGAATCTTCAACAAACAAACAAATGAAGCCACCATTCTTTTCTCTTTTCCATTCATTTTCCAAAATGTATAAACAAATAAATAAATGAATAAATAAGTAATGGAAAATAAAACCCTAATTATATGTATAACCATGGTTTAATTCTTTACACTTAACCAAGTAAACATGTATCATCAAACATGATACAATCAAGCGCACGAAAATATATCGAATATACAATGTGCACATCCGAGCGAGAAAATCCATTTAAAGTGAACCAATATTAGTTAATGCAAAGTAATATATCAAATATATAATTATACATTAAATCATTAAATCAACACTTGATTTAACGATCCGGTCATATCACATATAACCGACTAATATCCAATGTAGCGATTTATCTAATCAATCCTTGATTTGATAACTAGGTTATATCGCATACAACCATTCGACACATTCATCGCGAGAATAGAATACGGTATCACATACACGCATTATTCTCGGTCCCGCACATATCTCATATGCGCTCCTATTTCGTTTCGCTTGAGCCAGGAAACCTCTGTGTAGGACTCTAAAGACTCGTCAATACGCCGGCAGCAGATGATGATCATATCAAACACCCACAAGCCGCAAGCGGTCTGCTAAACGTAACGGCCACCCGGGTATTGAGCGATCTGAAGATCGACGAGCAAGCCCGCTCACACTCCAGTGAATCCGACCAGTAACACTACCGTACAGTCCGGTCTGATCGTCTGATATGTCGCATATCTCGCCTAGGGGTGGTAAACGTCAGACCCCAATAGCTCGATAAGTCGTGTTGATATGAGGTCTATAACAATTCGAGAAACTACTGGTAACACTTACCAGTAAATCTCAGCAACCCTGGCCAGGGATTTCCTGTTATAGCCAATCGAACACAGCGCAACATCAACCCCCTATACCGGGAGAGACGAATCCCCTCCTATTGCTCATTGCCTCCATGTGACTCGAGACTGTACCCAAAAACCACCGTTTTGCACGCCCTCTTGGACGTGGTAAGATGGAAATCAAAGCACAGTGGGAACCACACAAGACTCTATGACGATCTCGGGTCAACAGACTACTCTGTACCAGTGTCACCAGAGAACTGCCATCTGACGTGAGGTATAATACCATCTGGGAGTTCTCGGCGAGTCCGTCCAGTGTACCCAGTCTCCACTGAGCACCCGTATATCATCTCTGATGTCAAACACCAATGGATATGGGATCATCCATCGCCCATCTGTATGGGTCGAGAAGGTATACGCTAGTCTACTCTGGTATATCGATGCCCCGTCTCGATACACCTACGACTAGGGACTTTGAAGGATGTACTTATGGACTACCATGTCTCCACTAGTATGATCCGCATCACAGTCCAGGTAGTCAAGTACACATCCTAAGGGCTTTACCAACATGTAACAGAGAGACAATCAGTATACACGTTAAGGTAAAGATCAACCAGATAGCATACTATCATGTCGAGCAAGAAAGTCCTCCCTATATATGTCCCAGCATCCACTACAATATACATCCTATGTACAGTAATGGCCTCTAGGGCATACATATAACTAACAATCTCCCACTTGCACTAGGGCCATCTGTAGCAGTGGTTGTAGTATCTCATACTCAACCATCCCATAAAAATCTCTCTCTGGGAACAGGCCTTTGTGAGTGGGTCCGCTGTGTTGTCCTCTGAGTCTACTCTCCAAACCTCGATCACCCTGGAGATCAACCATCTCCATGATCAAGTGATACTGCCTTAGAATCTGTCTGGATCACTGATGGGACCTGCGTTCCTTTGGCATAAGCCACAACTCCATTGTCACACAATGGGAGGAACATAGTTCATCTCATGAACCGATATACACCCAAACAGCCTCTTTGGTAGCATCTTAAGTAGCGATGTATCTAGCCTTTATCGTCTAGTATGTCACGGTATCTAGCTTGGAACTCTTCCAACATACCGTCCCTCTACTGAGGGTAAAGACAATGCCTGTGACTGACATTCAGTCGTTTTTATCAAACTGGAACCCTTCCAGTGATTCTCCCCAGGATCGGTTGATACCATCTCACTACAACTAGTGAGAATCCTAACATCCAATTAGATCTATCGCATAGATCCAAAATCCAGGATTTAGGAGGTATCACTTTGATCCTATATGGAGAATCTTTGTGATAATCGGAGATTGATCGAGCGTAGCATAGGAAACTACTTCCCTATCAAGAGTATGTCATCCACGTACTCTACGAGGATCGTCACCATACTCCCTACTACCTTTTTGTTTATACTAGGTTCATCTACCATTTTGATGATGTCAACTTCTTTGACTAATCCATCAAAACAGATGTTCCAACTCCGCGATGCCTGCTTTATCCTATAAAGCATCTTGCACACGTTTCCGCTGCTCCCACTGTCTACGAAGCCCTCTGGCTGTGTACTTATAGACGTTCTCTCCTAAATCATTATTTAGAAAAGCATTCATGACACCCAACCACCAGATATCACAGTCATGGTATGTCGCCGTGACAAGTAGGATCTGGATGGACTTAAGCATAGCTACTTAGAAAAGGTTTCATCATCATCCATACCTGGTCAACGATGTAGACCTTTAACAAGTCTAGCTTTGAAAGTCTCAACTCTTCCATGTACACCAAGTAATCTTCTCAAGATATACTTGCTCCTGATAGGGATTTAACCCTTCAGATATAGCAACTAAAGTCCATACTTTGTTGGTGTATAAGGATTCCATATCAGATCGCTAAGCATCCAGCCATTCTTACAGAGTCTTACTCCTGATGGCCAGCTCGAAACTAGTTGGGTCATCATCTCATGATGCAATCCTCGCTCCCACTGTCATAGAGAAACAGAAGTATCTCTCAGGTGGGTGAAGAACCCTACTAGATCGGCGGAGAGGCTGTGGTTCGTTGGTAACTATCGAATCCTTTGGTTCTTTCAAATCATCAGCTGCAGTTTGTATAGCTGGAACCTTTCCAGTTCTACATTACAGACCTTGCCTCGAGCTTGTCCGGATTTTGCTTTCAGACATAGGCTGGACAACCCCAAATCTCAACTAACTTGAGAGATGGGCTCTTCCCTTATCATATCAAATATGAAGTGGTAGGCAACTGATTTGATTCGAACCCTATTCAATAGGTATGCAGCTTCTCAAGCGCATAACTCCCAAAAAGGAAATAGGTAACTCAGTAGTACTCATAATAGAGCACACCTTATCATATAGGGTGTGAATGCTCCGCCCCGATATACCATCGTGCTATGGTGTATACAGAGGAGTAATGCTGAGAGAGAATCTCATTCTCCTTTAGAATCATCCAGGAATTCCATGCTTAAGTATTCTCCTCCCTGATCACATCAAAGGACATAATACTTATACCCTTATTGGTTCCCTACTTCTAACTTATATTCTGTGAATATCTCAAAAGGTTCGGACTGGTGTTTCAACAGGAACATATGTCTGAATCTAAAGAGATCATCAGAAAATGTAATGAAGTACGAAGAACCGGTCTTGGCATGTGTAAACAGGAGACCTTTATACATCAACATGTATTATCCCAAGAGTTTCCTAACTCTTTCTCTGTTTCCAATAAACAGAGCTGGTGTCATTATATCTTTGTGACATGACTGGCAAGTTTCACAAGATGTAAATTCAAACAGATTTAAATATGCATCTAAATGTAACTTCAGCTAGTCGGGTCACATTGATATGACCTAGTCTACAATGCCTCAAGAAGGATTCGTTTATTTCTGAACTCTTCCTCTTGTGTGTGTTCCGTATACTAAGAACTGTAGTTTGATTTAGAACATTAATGCTTTTAGATAACGTGCCTGAACCGATCAACTTTTGATATAGGAAATGTCCAAAACATTATCCAACAATACAAAATTTTATCATTTCTTTACTAATAAAGAGAGTGATATGATTTTGTATATCAGGTTCGGTATCTAACAACATTCGTTCAGAATCAATGTATTGGTAATACAGAGTGACAGTGACCAACAGACTTGGCTGCAACACTTGCCCCGTTTTCTGCCTCATGAAACTTATCACCCGTTCTCAGTTCTCTACCTATCTGTAGCCCTATGTAACAGATTACATATCTGGGATCCTGATCCGGTATCATATACCCAGGACGTAGAGGATACTGAGAAACAGTTCTCTGTAATGAACACACCCGAAGATGATGCATCAGCATGCACTCTCTTCGTTTGGGCTGCACGGGAATTCTGGTAATCCCCAATTTCCTGCTCTGTCTTATAACAATTATAAGTTGGAGCGGGACCAACGTTCCCCAGCTCAGTATAACAAGCGGGTTCGGTCAAATATCCGTATTATTATCTTGATTAAGGCGTGATATGGTCGCTACCTGGAGAGAGAGAGAAGAAAACACTCAGCGTGCGCTCTTGCAAGAATAGATTGGTTATTATTTTATCTAATCAAGATGGCTCCCACTGCTTTTTATCAAATCTTCCTTCAAACCCTAAAAGGAAAGACTAGCCGGGATTAATTACACACTACAAGTTCGCCAATGTTTCTGCCAGGCCAGTGTCGGTACTTTGAGGGAGGTCCCCCGTGCTTTCGCACGAAGCTAATTAATGTAAACCTCATTTTCCCAGAGGCGTAACCTCGTTGACACCTTTCTAGACACCTACTTGATCGGCTAATTGTAATGTATAAAACTCTCCCAGGAGTAACACTTACTCACAGCGGGTATCGGGATCCAACTATCTCATAGAAGGTATGCAATCTCATTGCAAATTTCAACACCTGAAATTCCCGATAATATTTTGCCCCTAGTGTTCTATGACCTTGACGAATGCCAAACAACCCATAGTCCACTAGTCAAGTTCAACCCGTACATTTCTTGATCGAATTAAACCCACCCGCACGACCCTTGACGAATGCCAAACAACGCCGTACGAATACCCTAATCCAATCGCATCATATGCTCAAGCAGATAAATACTAGTTAGCTACCGTACACTACGCCTTGACGAATGCCAAACTACCGCAGCACGAATACTAACTAGTACATATCTGAAATGACGGAGGGCTACGACAGGTTTTTCCGAAAACCTATTGCGTAATGAACTTGATATCGTTGTAGGATCGAATGATTTTGAAATGGAGTGCTTTTGAGGCTTTTCTAGATTTGCTAAAGGAGTCACTCCCGGTGAAGGGATCGTCGGTCCTTTTCTCGTCGAATGAGGTGCGGGATATATCGTATATATCACTGTGCAAAGCAAAAACACTTAAAAGCAATCAAAAGACAAACCGAGTGTGTAGCATCTGCCAATTATTGCTAAAGTAGTCACTCCCGGTGAAGGGATCTCGGTCCTTTCCTTATCGAATAAGGTGCAGGATATATCATATATACCTCTGTGCAAAGCAAGAACTGTAGCTACCTGTTTTAATTTTGAAATTCAATTCTACAACATCTTAGGTTTCTTTTTATTTCATTAATCATATTAATGAAGTCCCATCATTTAAGTTACCTAAACATCACAGATAAATACGACGTACACTTATGCCATCCGCATTCGCCTCGATGTCCCCTCGTGCACCGTTAGGTTAGGTAACTAACGGCAGAGCGGGGCAGGGCTAGCGCGGGTGTAAAACATAAGTAATGCCTATATAATATATCATATATACTATATACTGTATCTATCACAGAACATCACATGATCACATCACAGATATCGCAGCAAAAGAAACATATGAAATATTGGATATACTAGGACGTCCGTGTTTTCAATACGAGCCAGTATAAAACACGGATTCCACGGTCGTGATGAATAGCCAAACCCACACCCCTAGACCCCTACGAGAGCGGCAAGCAACCTTACCAATTCTGGAGTTAGGAGACCCGGACTCGACTCCTCGAGTTGGTCTCCCACTGGACTCCAGAACCCGGTTACTTGTGCCCTCCTCCTTGGGTCTATCCTAGTGCGGAAAAGTAAATAATATACAAACGGTGACATCTTCCGCAACCTGGAAGTGCCCCAATAAAAGAATATTACGTACAAGTTTTTACATGAATGAAAATGAAAAACACTCATCTCACATAAAAACCCCCGGCTATTCAAACACGACGATCCAATATAACATATCCAGCAACACATAACATCACATGTCATCAACGTAAGTAAATATGCGCATCCCAATTGTCGTTGACATATAGCAACGAAACCGGCGATATCACATATTACACTTACGGTCACAGAAAATAAAGTGTAAAACTACAACAGTTGGAATCCGCAACCTCCTCAGACATCGCATGCCTGACCAAATGAATTACTTAGACATCGCATGCCTAACAATTATAAACCCCGCATTTTAGTCTCAAAATCAAAAACTCTTTTCAATATCAAGTCGGGCAATTCAACAAGATTCTCGACATCCTGATCGAATACTCGTCGCAAACTTCAGTAGGCGGCCGCACCCCCGATACCGTCAACGAAGTGCACCAAGGCGGAACACCGCTGCCGCGAGCACCCGAACGGATGCTTTCGGCGACGGGATTCTCCTACAGTCACTTGGTCGGGGCTATGGAGTGAGGCTGTCTATTAAGTTTACCCGGCGAATATCCACGTACGCTACGTGATTGCGACGGACTTTTGATCGCATCAAAATTCCGTGGCAACCGATCAAGTGAGACTAAAGTGCTATGTTTATAACATTCATTCAGTTATCTCATAACTATTTGTGAATTCCAATTATTGTATCCCATTCCGGATAATTAGAAAATGTTAAACTTTCCGATTGAATATTCGAACACCCAAGTTTTCCCGATACAGATCAACACATGAAATAAGTCTAACAACATTCAGTTCGTGCCTCAGTACCGACGGTCCAGCCGTAGAAGGGTCAAGCCAACGCCTCACATGTGGCACGCCGTACTGCCCCAAACCCGAAGGTTCAAAGGGCAGTTCAAGACGGTCACATAATCGAGTTAAGGTTTGTTGTCTTCTAGAGGGTCCATCGCGTTACTTGCACTACTTAGAACGTCGTTAAACTACAGAAAAATCCAATACTTGGAAATTTCCCGACAGGGGAAAAATTGGGTATTTATATCCGGTCGAACTTTTTAACATATTCTAAAAATTTATCCGGAAAGCCACATAGACAAAATTTGATACTCCGATCGAAACACCGAATCCCCAAAACAAACCCAGAAAATTCAACTCTTGAATAAAAATTAAAAATTTCCAGAAAATCCAGCATAATTTATCAGGAATTACTGTGCAAACAATGAGGGCTGACGTCACCAGAGAGCCGCGGAACCGCCGCAGAAGCTAGGCTTCTGCCGCGGTTCCGCCGCAGAAGCTAGGCTTCTGCCGCGGTTCCGCCGCAATAAACATTGTTCATCGAAAAAATTTTGCATCGTAATTCTTATATTTCCCTGCTGAATTTTTTAGCAATTTTTAATTTGGAAAAATCCCAGTTTTTGAAAAAAGGACAGAGAGCATTTTTGTGATCGGGTTTCGGGTTCGTTCGGACTTCAAATTCCGTCTAGACTTTGCCTAAGGCTCTAGCTAGGCTCTGATACCACTGTAGGGTTCCTAGGCACCCTAATGAGGTCTCACAAGGCATCAACCATGCCAATTTCAAAAAAATCTAGGTGCCGAGAAACCCTAATACGGATCGTTGGCTAAAGTCTAGGCGAAACTAGAAACTAGTTAACACTTAACTATAAGGAAACGGAAATACAACCTTTGTAGATCCGGTGCTCCACCTCCATAGCTCCGCAATGAAGTCTCCTCGCTGTCCTCATACAATCCCGGGCTCTAGCGTCGGCTTCATCGGAGAAGAAGCGGGCTAGGTCATCGACGACGTGCCGAAGATGATCTACGTCGAGGCATCGCTAGATCAAGCTCCAACTTCACCAAGTCAAGAAACTTGTGAAGAAAACACACTCTACTACTTGGCAAGAGGTAGAGGATGAAGAAATAGGAAGTGGGTTAACTTTAGAATTGGATTTCTCACTCATTTCATCAATCCACCATTGATGAAGAAAGGTTTCTTCTTTGAAGATGAAGAAGAAGAAGAAGATAATGAATATTATGATAATTATCCAAATAGAAAATCAAAGGAATCCTTATCATAATCTAACCCTAGTTAAGTGTAGAGAATAAACCATGGTTTGCTCAAATGGTTAGGGTTAAGAATGAAGACAAGAATGGTGACTAAGTCAAAGGTTCATGAATCTTCAACAAACAAACAAATGAAGCCACCATTCTTTTCTCTTTTCCATTCATTTTCCAAAATGTATAAACAAATAAATAAATGAATAAATAAGTAATGGAAAATAAAACCCTAATTATATGTATAACCATGGTTTAATTCTTTACACTTAACCAAGTAAACATGTATCATCAAACATGATACAATCAAGTGCACGAAAATATATCGAATATACAATGTGCACATCCGAGCGAGAAAATCCATTTAAAGTGAACCAATATTAGTTAATGCAAAGTAATATATCAAATATATAATTATACATTAAATCATTAAATCAACACTTGATTTAACGATCCGGTCATATCACATATAACCGACTAATATCCAATGTATCGATTTATCGAATCAATCCTTGATTCGATAACTAGGTTATATCGCATACAACCATTCGACACATTCATCGCGAGAATAGAATACGGTATCACATACACGCATTATTCTCTGTCCCGCACATATCTCATATGCGCTCCTATTTCGTTTCGCTTGTGCCAGGAAACCTCTGTGTAGGACTCTAAAGACTCGTCAATACGCAGGCAGCAGATGATGATCATATCAAACACCCACAAGCCGCAAGCGGTCTGCTAAACGTAACGGCCACCCGGGTATTGAGCGATCTGAAGATCGACGAGCAAGCCCGCTCACACTCCAGTGAATCCGACCAGTAACACTACCGTACAGTCCGGTCTGATCGTCTGATATGTCGCATATCTCGCCTAGGGGTGGTAAACGTCAGACCCCAATAGCTCGATAAGTCGTGTTGATATGAGGTCTATAACAATTCGAGAAACTACTGGTAACACTTACCAGTAAATCTCAGCAACCCTGGCCAGGGATTTCCTGTTATAGCCAATCGAACACAGCGCAACATCAACCCCCTATACCGGGAGAGACAAATCCCCTCCTATCGCTCATTGCCTCCATGTGACTCGGGACTGTACCCAAAAACCACCGTTTTGCACGCCCTCTTGGACGTGGTAAGATGGAAATCAAAGCACAGTGGGAACCACACAAGACTCTATGACGATCTCGGGTCAACAGACTACTCTGTACCAGTGTCACCAGAGAACTGCCATCTGACGTGAGGTATAATACCATCTGGGAGTTCTTGGCGAGTTCGTCCAGTGTACCCAGTCTCCACTGAGCACCCGTATATCATCTCTGATGTCAAACACCAATGGATATGGGATCATCCATCGCCCATCTGTATGGGTCGAGAAGGTATACGCTAGTCTACTCTGGTATATCGATGCCCCGTCTCGATACACCTACGACTAGGGACTTTGAAGGATGTACTTATGGACTACCATGTCCCCACTAGTATGATCCGCATCACAGTCCAGGTAGTCAAGTACACATCCTAAGGGCTTTACCAACATGTAACCGAGAGACAATCAGTATACACGTTAAGGTAAAGATCAACCAGATAGCATACTATCATGTCGAGCAAGAAAGTCCTCCCTATATATGTCCCAGCATCCACTACAATAGACATCCTATGTACAGTAATGGCCTCTAGGGCATACATATAACTAACAATAGATATAGACGGATACTGGGATTGTCCCAATCCAGGTACATTGACACCATACTAAAGAGGTTTAGTATGAAAGAATCCAAGCGTGGGAACTTACACACGATCTCTGGACTCACTCTCTCCAAAGAGATGTCTCCCAAGACTGATTTGGAAAGAGCTCGCATGTAAGGGATACCCTATTTTTCGTCAGTAGGCTCTATCATGTACGCGATGCTATGTACTAGACCCGATGTAGTATACTCACTAAGTGTAGTGAGTAGGTATCAAGCAGATCCTGGAGAGAATCACCGGACAGTTGTGAAGAACATTCTCAATTACTTGAGAAGGACTAAAGAGATTTTCTTAGTGTATGGTAACGGAAAACTCCGGGTAGAGTCCTTTACTGATTCGAGCTTCCAAAGTGATAAAGACGACTCTAAGTCGCACTCGGGTTTTGTCTTTACCCAAAATGGAGGGGCGGTGTGTTGGAAGAGTTCCAAACAGGAAACCGTGGCAGACTCGACGATGGAGGCTGAATACATCGCTGCCAACGATGCTGCCAAAGAGGCTGTCTGGATAAAGAAGTTCATCACTGAACTTGGTGTGGTTCCGTCCATTGAGCATCCAATATCTCTGTATTGTGATAACAATGGAGCTGTGGCTTTATCCAAGGAACCCAGGTCCTATCTGAAGTCTAGACATATTCTGAGGCGGTATCACCTGATCCGGGAGATAGTTGATCGCCGGGAGATCGAGGTCAGGAGAGTTGATACGAAGGACAACACTGCGTATCCACTCACAAAGGTCGTTCCTCAAATACATTTTGAGAGACTCTTCGGGATGTTGGGTATGAGATACTACAACAGCTAGCGCCTTAGTACAAGTGGGAGATTGTTAGTTATGTATATGCCCTAGAGGCCATTGTTGTACATGTGATGTATATTATAATGGATGCTTGGATATATATAGAGAAAACTTTCTTGCTCGATATGATACTATGCTATCTCGTTTCACTTTATCTTAACGTGTTAACAAATACTGTTTTGTGATCACATGTTGATAAAGCCCTTAGGATATGTACTCGACTACTAAGACTATGATGAGATCATACTAGTGGGGCCAGAGTAGTCAACGAGTACATCCTATAACTGTTCATAGTCGAGGGTGTACCTAGACAAGGCATCGATACTCCAGAGTAGACTAGCGTACACGCATCTTGACCCATATAATGGGCGATGGATGATCCCATATCCATTGGTGTTGGACATCAAAGATGGTGTATGGGTGCTCAGTGGAGACTGGGTATACTGAACGGACTCGCCGAGAACTCTTGGATGGTATTATACCTATCGTCAGATAGCAGTTCTCCGGAGACACTGGTACAGGTTAGTCTGTAGACTCGAGATCGTCATAGAGTCTTGTGTGATTCCTACTGTGCTTTGATTTCCACCTTACCATGTCCAAGAGGACGTGCAAAACGGTGGCTTTTGGGTACAGTCCCGAATCACATGGAGGCAATGAGCGATAGGAGGGGTTTCGTCTCTCCCGGTATAGGGAGTTGATGTTGTGCTGTGTTCGATTGGCTATAACTGGAAGTCCTTGGCCAGGGCTGATATGGAGATTTACTGGTAAGTGTTATCAGTAGTTTCTCGATCCGTTATGAGCCTTACATCGACACGACTTATCGGTTACTGGGGTCTGACGTTTACCACCCCTAGACTAGATATGCAACATATCAGGCGAAGAGACCGGACTATATGGTAGTGTTACTGATTGGATTCACATGAGAATGTACAGTCTTGCTTGTCGATCTTCTAATCTCTTAATACCTGGGCGGCTGTTACGTTTAGCTGACCGCTCTTAGCTTGTGGATGTTTGATATGATCATCACCTACTGCCGGCGTATTGACGATTCTTTAGAGTCCTACACAGAGGTTTCCTGGCTCAGGCAAAACGGAGTAGGAGCACATTTGTGATATGTGCGGGACCGAGAATAATACGATATGAGATACCGTATTATATTCTTGTGATATGAGATATCGGCCGGGTATATGTGATATAGCCGGGTCATCGGATCAAGTGTTGATTCGATGAATTGGTAAATATTATATTAGTCGGTTATATGCAATATAGTTGGATTGTCGGATCAAGAGTTGATTCGATAATTTAATGTATAATTATATATGTGATATATTACATTACGTTAACTAATATAAGCTTGCTTTATTGATTCATTTTCTCACTGGATAATACATTGATGTATATGCGATATATGTTAATTGTATTATTTTCTTTTGTTACAAAATATATTGTATATGCGATATATAATATTGTAACAAGTTAGGGTTACAAATGCAACATTGTTGTTAAGTTTAAACAAAATTAGGTTTTGGATTTGGGTTAGCTTTTTCATGAATCTTCATGAAGCTTTCCTTTTTTGTTTTCTAGCTTGATATTTTGTGTAGATATTTGTTAACCCAACCCAAACCCTTAACTCTAGTTTATTCTCTACATGAGTTAATGCCTTCATTTATTAACTCATGGTTGTCATTTGTAACCACAACAATAATTATTATTCATCACAAAAGCTTTCTTCTTCTTCTTCCTTCTTGAAAAAGCTTTCTAGCTTTTTGTGTTGTGATGATTAAAAGTGAGAAATTGAAAACAAAAGAGAGCAAAATTCCTACTTCATCATCCTCATCTATTCTAGCCACTTAGATTAGGGTGCACTTCACTAATACTTGATTAGGGAAGTGAGAGCTTGAGTTTGAAATTCTTCAAGGTAGATTATCTTCGAAAAGGAAGACTTCTAGCAAGCATGGATCATTCGACTTATGGAGCCTCTCTAGAGTCCGGAAGTTCATGGATCGCGGTGAAGGGACTACTACTCGGAGCTTATGAAGTGAAGGAACGGACTACAAAGGTTGTAATCCTTCTCTCTTAGATGTAAAGTTGTTTACATGCATGTTAACCCTAATTCTCTAGTTAAGATCTTGGTTAGGGTTTGTTTAGCACCCCAAAATTATTAAAGTAGCATGATTGATGCTTGCCAAAACCTTCACAAGGTGCTATTCTAACCCTACAGCAACTTCATTGCTTTTCAAGCTTTGACCAAAACCATTGCTTCACATTTTCTTCACCCCAATGGCATTTAGTCTCTGGAATGTTGGTTCAGTGGTATTGTTTGTTTAGCCCAGTTTTGAAATGGTTTTATCTAATTGTTTGGGGCTATTCGGGGTTATTTCGAACTCGATATTTTCTAACATTGTTTAAAGCTTACAGTACTTACATTTCTATCTGCGATCGTGAATGTCATTCGAGTGGTACAACTTGTCTAATTGCTATAGCTCTTTTAAACAAGTTTGCGAACGTGACATTCACGTTGATATTCCGTGTTGTGCTGTATTGTTGCGGATTTTCATGGTGGATAGCTTGGGTACAATGTTAGTGCAGTTTAGATTTATTTGTACATTTGATATCGCGGGGCGAGCGTCCGACATGTGGACTGCCGTCACTACCTTTTTGTATATTATTCTTTTGGGGCACGACCGGGTTGAGGTCGATGTACCCGTTGTACATATTTTTTTTCTGTACTAGGATTACCCGGCGGTAGAGTGCACGGATAGCTGGATTCTAGAGGGCAACGGGCCCGCATGTCATGGTTTTGAGACGTAGGGGGCTTCACTCTAGAATTGGCGGGCTATTCGCTGCACTCGTAGAGGGTACAGGTTGACCCAAGGAGGGGTGCTCAAGTTACCGGATTCCGTAAAGTGCTGGGTGGTCCATTCACTTTGCTGAAGGGGGTTGCCTCGTTTCTGTTTTTGGCGGGTAACTTGCCGCACTCGTAGGGGTCTAGGTTTTCATTGCACGGGCTATCCACACGACCAGAGGAACGTCGGGTTTCAGTTGCGGCTCAAAGAAAACCCGGGGCTCCTAGATTATCTGTATTGTTCTGTGATACTTATTACTTTTCTGTGATGTTGCATTTATCATGCCTGGAGTGAATATTGTATATTGTTATATATATACTAGTAGATGTTGTATATGTTTTACACCCGCGCTAGTCCAGTCCCCGCTCTGTCGTTAGTTAAGTAACATAACGGGTGATGACGGGACCTAGTGGCGAATGCGGATGGCATATATGTACATCATATTTTCGTTCTTTGTGGTGTGATTAATTGATGGGACTGCGTTGATTCAGATCAATGCAAGGAAAACAAACCTATTCGATATTGTTAGAACATTTTTCAAAAGGATGTTATTACAAGGACGTTCTCTTTTATTTTGCACAGTGGTATTCGGTTATGAATATCCAGCACCTCATTCGACGAGGCAAGGGCCGAGATCCATTCATCGGGAGTGACCCCTTGGACAGAGGTTTGCGTCAGGGTAATAACTTCACTATAGTCGATTACTTTTTGCTTTGCATCGTGGTATTCGGTTAGAATATCCTGCACCTCATTCGACGAGGAAAGAGCCGAGATCCCTTCACCGGGATTGACCTCTTTAGTAAAGGTTTTCGTCACTATATGTTTATAAAAATCTATCCGGTTCCTTCAACGATATCAAGTTCATTACGTTAAAGGTTTTTCGCCAAAATCCATTCGTAGACCTCTGTCATTCCAGACGGGTAGCACTTAGTATTCATGCTATGTATGTTGGCCTTCGTCAAGGCATAGTGTATGGTAGCTATTTGTTACTTTTCTGTTGCATAGATAGATGCGTTGGTTTGGGACAGTCATACTAATATTTTGGCCTTTGTCAAGGGTATGTACGGGTGAGTTCAAATTAACCTGGAACATGACGGGTAGAACTTGACATGTGACTTATGATATGTTGGCTTTCGTCAAGGTCATAAGAGCATGGGGAAAAATCACATCGGGAGTTTCAAACATACAGGAAACTTGCCAGGCTTGCGCGTACCTTCTAGAGTGTGATAACTTGAGTGGATTCCATCAGGTTATCATGCGATGATAGTTGGATCCCGATTCCCACTGATGAGTTGGTTTACTCCTCGGGTGATCCCGACTAATTCTTCTTTCAGGTTTGGAGGAGAATTTGAGGTTACAGTGGGAGACATCCTGATTACATAAAGTGATTAACCATTCTGATTTAGGTTAGAATGCACGCAGAGTGTTTCTTCTTTCTCTCTCTCTTTGGCAGCAACCATGGCCCGATCTTAGACTATGACTCAGTGACCAAGTTAACCAAACTTTCTTAAAACACTGGCTCTTGGATTGTCTGAGTTGCATACATTATTGCCACTCCTACTTTTACCCTTTGCTTTTCTCCGGAACATTCCGTATCACTACGAATATCCACTCCTATTGGATAAATCCATCGTATAGTTACATACGAACTCGAAGGAACATTTTCGAGGATGAATTCTGGTTCAGGAGAAAATGAATAGGACTATTCAGTTGTCTTTTCCTTTTACCTTCTCTCAGTTTGCGAGTACTCCTAGGATTAGGAGGGTACACCTATTACGCTTATTGGATAGTCTTCTTCCAAACCATAGGCAGGTGCCGAAAGGTGGGGAATGAAGAAAACTAATTAGCCTAAGTGTGGTGTACAGAAGGTAATAAGTAAAGACAAATAAAGAGGTTAGAAAGAGGGCAAAGTAAATTGCAACTTCTATCATTCACGACCAAACCGCGTATATACGGTTACAGCCATGAATCTGGATAATGGAAGAGGCATTACTAGGAATACCTGGATACCCTTTCGAAACAATTTTCATATTTCAGTTTCACTATGTGTTGTTAATTGAAAACTGATTTTCTAATTAGATCCTTACTCCAGGGTATGTATTTACCAGGTTTGATTCTCACATTTGTATGGTTTTACAGATGATGACTAGGAGTAAGTTATTGGGAATTAGGTGATCATCCTCATTATATCGGAATTCGTTGTAATTGGTGATATTTGAGGAAATCGCCTGAGTTTTTGCTGGACGGCAAATATTTGGTTTTGAATATCCGTTGTTTGCACCAATTTCAAACCGATATATCTGTACGTTTATTTCATAAAGTGATATATAACTTTTTGAAATTATGTCGATGAAATTTACCTATATCATTTGATGGTTAGGTAAGGAGCATTAAACAGTGGTGTAATTCTTCATAACCATAGTACAGTTTTCAACCTACGACATACAGGGTTTAAATTATTCAACTCAGGGGACTTATACAAAGTACTGTACGTTTTCCAGTGTCCATTAGGACAGAGGGGTTGGTCCTCATACTATATTCTATTTACTTGTGACTTCTCAAGTTTTAGACACGTGTTTCGTAGAAATACAAGGTCCAAGTTTTGAGAAGTTATAGGTACAAGAATAAAGTAGAGAACCATGTGGTGCAAGTATCAGGATTCTTTAAGGTGATCGAAAATGTAGATACTTGTGTTTGGTATTCAATTGATAGTAATGGTTTTGAAAAACTTGTTTCACTTTTAGATTACTCATATCTGGATGCAATCCTAAGTTGAGTAATGCTGATCGGCCTCTCTCCGTTTAGTTAACATGCACTGGAGACAGCTGCATGATTTGAATCTGGTTCCAATTAAATCAGTGCCTCTGTTTCTGTATTGTATATAGAATGGATCATATCTTATAAATGTTAAGGTATATGGAGTTGTCCGGATTATGCTTAAAACCAGACTCTGGATAACTCAAGGCACGTTTCTGTAATGGCAGTTTGTGGGTTATCCCGGCCTATGAAAAGGGGTAATTTTTTACCATCTGGAAGATCAATAGTGATATTGTTCTTGACTCGCCACAGTTTTAGTAAAATGGATTTTTTCAGAAAACAGTAGTGGAAGTATGATAGAACTGTGAGTGATTCCAGAACCGCAAACGATTACTGAAAATTTAATAGGACCTAAAGATTCAATCAGGTTTGACATTCTATTAGCCACTCCACAGATATTATGGGTAACCTCAGGCGCCAGAGAGGTACTTTGGTATCCTCAAAGACAGTGGCAGGGAGGTTCTTGTTTACCCAAACTTACCATTACTATTGTTCCAGACTATGAGACCCGGCAGGAGGATGAGTATAACGTCGTTCTAAACTAGCTTTAGAAGTGCACGTTTATATGACTCTGCCAGAGGGTTGTTGTAGTCAGTGGGAGCAGCGGAAGCATAGTGGACAAGTATCTTATGTCTATTTATAGACTAAAGCAGATATAGCGGAGATAGATCATCTAATTTTGATGTGACAGTCATAAGGTTTTGACTTCATCAAAATAGGAGATGGATCTGTTAAGAAGATAGTAGGGTGTGATGTCCTGATATTTGGATGACATGCACTTTATAGGAAGTAAAATTCATATCCTACAATCGGTTATACTGTGGTTGTCACACAGTGGTTTCTCCACATAAAATATGGATATTATATCAGACATTCTGTTTACGGGATCTATGGTTTTAGATCTAGATTTGGGTAGTTTCCCAATTTGGGTACTTATACAGTATTCTAAAGGTGTTTTAGAATGGACGACTCCTGGCACGGTAGTGTACCTGCAGGTGATGGAGTCACCCTCTCTAAAGGTGTCTTACAGACTAAAGGGGAGAGGGATGTGCATGATTGGCATATCACTTTCTTTGGCAATTGAGTCAATCATGATATGTCAAGTACCACACCAGATGTTGCTTTTGCACTAGATGCAAAAGTTGATATTAATCCAATCCTGGAGAAACGTTCGGAAGTAGTTTTAGAACATAAGTGGATGTTCTAAGGATTTGATAACGACAGCCTCCTTCGGGAGACGGTTATCATTCCAGGCTTCCAAGGTGACCTGGATGACAGAGTGACTGTCAGAGTTATGGTTTTCCCTCTGACGAGGGTCATTATTTTGGACAGGCGGTCCAAGCGGATACTGAGGGAGGTGTGGCGTAGGATACTGATTAAATTCAGTTGACGATACAGTCTAAGAAGTTTACTGGATTTTGAGTTCATTTGTGAACTGGGTCCCATCAGATATCCAAACATATTCTAAGACATGTATTGCTCATTTCGGGAGATGGTTTTCTCCGCGAACTTGAGATTAAGAGAGACATAGAAAGAAACATCAGAGAGGATCCACTCACTGAGGCTATTTCTCGAACGCAATAGTTTCGCAAACGAGCTTTGTGAAACTGATTAGTAGAGGAGTTGGGTGTTCGGTATCACACGGGTTGTGAGTATGCGACATCGCAATAATTAGCCTTAAGTGCAAGTGGGAGATTGCTGGATATAGTACCCTCAAAGTCAATTATTGGATCGCAGGCACGTGATTGCAATCCATCAGGGAGGACCTATACCAGTAGGACAGTCTTACTCGAGATGATAGTATGCTATCTGGTTTGTCTTTATCATCGTGTACATGCTTTAGGTGACATTACAGATCACTATTACACGTTGATAGAGCCCATATGATTCTTGCTTGACTACCAGCAGTATGATGTGATCATATACGTAAGAGTTGGGTAGTCTATAAGCACATCCTTAAAGTGTCCCTAGTCGTGGGAGTTTCGAGACTGGGCATCGATACTCCATGAGTAGACTAGTGTATACGGATCGAGACCCCGATGAGGGGCGGTGGCTGGTCTCACAAGCCATTGGTGTTAGTTGGTTCACCTAAGATAGTATACAGGTGATCATTGGGTTATGAGTACACCGGATGGACTCGCAGGGGTACTGCTGATTGGTACAATACCTATCGTCAAGAGCAGTTCCCAGGTGACATATGTACAGCTTAGTCCGTTGACTTGACACTGCTATATTGCCTCAAGTGTGTTCCCACTGTTCTTTGATTGCTACCCTACCACGGCTCAAAAGAGTGGTGCAAACAGGTAGTAGTTGGGTGCAGTCCCGAACACTTGGAGGCAGTGGCGAATAGACAGGATTCGTCTCTCCCGGTATTGGGGGTTGATATCGCGCTGTGTCTGGAGAGCCATTACACAAAGTCCTTGCCCAAGGCAAGTGAGATTTACTGGTAGGTATTCCAGTAGTTTCTCAAGGTGTTCTGGGCTACACTCCGACACGACTTATACCGCTATTGGGGGTTTGACGTTTACTATCTCCCTAGGCCCGATATGCGATACTCTTAGACGAACATACCGGACTGTACAGAGATTGTCACAGATAGGCTCAGTAGGGTTTTAGGATGAGTTCGCTTGTCGGCCTCCCTTTCGCTCAATACCTGGGTAGCCGTTATGTACAGCTAGTGCCACTGACGTGCTTGTGGTTAAACCCACTGCCAGCGTATTGATGAGTTTTTAGAGTCCCATACAGAGGGTTTCCTTAGTTCGGGTGAAACGTTGTAGAGGCCGTATGGTTTTATGGCAGGGTTCGATCATGTACGTGCACTCTTGCATGGATCATGATCGGACAGATCATACTAGTAGGTTTTGGTTTAAGCCAGAACCTAGTATTAGATTGTTGGATTATTTTCGTCTCATTGTATTCGTATTCAGTCGGAATATGGATGCGGGTATGTATATACGGACGAGGGGTTTTCTTGTGATCCGTTACAAGATTACTTTTGAAGTTGCGAATTTTCTTTCACTTGATTAAACATTTGGTTTAATATTTAATTAATGGAAATTTGGGAGCTTTGATTTTTGGCCAAATTCCTTCTTTGTTTTTTGGCCATTTTCCTTTGGTGGAAATTTCGTGAGCATTCTTCATGTGTTGGCAAGTTGGCAGGGGATGGGCAATTTTGGAGTGGGTAGGATATTATGTTGAGCATTTATTGCTTTTGTTTTTGCTAAGGATACTTTTGTTGGAGTGGGTTTTTTATCATTCATTGGATTGCTATTAATTTACACCACCACTACAAAATATCCCCAGTGAACTTTTTTTTTCATTCTTGGCCGAGCACAAATTCCAAAGCCCAATTTTTCTTCCAAGCTAAAAAATCTCATGCTCATATTTTTCCCGCTCTTGGCAACTTCATTTACCTCCACCCAAATCATTGGGTGCCTTGAGACAAAATATTCACACACTATCTCTACTTCATCTTGGGTATTTAGGCTAGTAAACTGGATGCCTGAGTTGCTTCAGTTTGAAGTGGGAGCCCGTATTAAGAATCCTCGAGGTGGATCGTCTTCGATGAGGGAGACCGGAGCGCGAACTTGTTCGGAGCAGCCGCGAGGAGCTTGGACAGAGATTGAAGACCGAAGGACATGGATCGATCGGTATAATCTCTTTAAACCATTTTACAGTTTACTAGTATCGGGTTAATGGCACGATCCGGATTTTAGGGTTACGTTAGCGCCGGTTTCAAAAGTTTTTGTTCCGCGTTTGGCCTTGGATTGACGGCCGGAGCGCTGGCGTTGCCTTACAGGGATTGTACCCAACTAAAACTAATTTGCATGACTCATTTGAGCCGTGGTAGGGTAGTAATCAAAGTACAGTGGGTACTCACATAAAACAAATGACGACTTCAGGTCAAAGGACTAATTTTTACTCATGCCACCTAAGAACTTCCATCTGACGATAGGTATAATACCATCTAGAAGTTCTCGGCGAGTCCGTCTAGTGTACTCACCTTCAGTGAGCACCTGTATACTATCTTAGGTGTCACAACACCAATGGCTTGTGAGACCGGCCACCGTCCCTCGTCGGGGTCTCGAAGCGTATATACTAGTCTACTCCGGAATATCGATGCCCGGTCTCGATACTCCCATGACTAGGGACATTCAAGGATGTGCTTATGGATAACCCAGCTCCCACATATATGATCGCCATCATAATGATGGTTGTCAAGCAACAATCCTACGGACTTCATCAATGATGAAGATAAACCAGATAGCATACCATCATCTCGAGCAAGATTGTTATACCTATGTCCTCCCTCAATTATCATAATCGCTTACTTGCGATAAAAATAATTGCCTTGAGGGCACTATATCCAATAATTTTCCACTTGCACTTAAGGCCAATTATTGCGGTATCGCGTACCTACAGCTCGTGTGCTATCGAATACCCAACTTCTCTACTAATCAGTTTCACAAACAAAGTTTGTGAAAAATAACGTGTTCGAGAAATAGCCTTAGTGAGTGGATCCGCTACAATATTCCAACTTCATCTCTCTATATCTTAACTTTGCGGAGATTACCAATCTCCCAAAATGAGCGATCCCGCCTCAAAAATTTGTCTGGATACCTGATGGGACCAAGTTCATCAATGAACAACTCCTATTGTAACAACTCTAAAATTTCTGTACATAATTTTTTTCAAAAATACAGAAAGGAGCACCTAAGACTAAGCATAAGTTATAAATTTAAATTGCTTTTGAACAGCAAGAAAACACCTGTAGCTCATTGATTAAAGCTTGCACTGCTGTGACATAGCCCTGTGTTGAAATCCCTACAGCCACATATTATTTTTATTGATTTTTCTTTTAAACTTTCAGAAGCTCAAAAGTTTGTACGTTCACTGCACGTAAAATGAAAAGTCATAATATAAACAAATATGTGGAAAATGATATACAAACAATCTAGGACACGTGGCATTCATCCAAGACCCCACCAAGCCAAGATGGCCGGCGAGATTTGCTTAGGGGGCCGGCGCCGCCGGTCCCAACCATAGCAAATGCTACAAAACTCTGCCCTAGCACCCCTTGGACTCCCCTACTAACCCTAGTCTGTTTGTTTTCTCTACACATTTCCAGAGAATTAAAATGAAGCATCAATCCAAATTTTAATGCATATTTTTAATTCATTCTTAAATTCTCAAAACCCTAATTTCTCCTATAAATACCATGCTACATCATAGCCCTCCTCATTCAAAATTCCACTGCCAAAACTCTATAAAATTCCTAAGTCCAAGAAGTTGTACAAGTGGAGTTATCTCAAGGCAAAGTTCCGGCGACGTTTTGGGATAAATCCGGTGACGAAACAACACTACGCCGCTTTCGGAAGTTCCTTCTACCTCTTCTCTCTTCTTTCAATCAGTAAGTCCCCTCTTCCCTCTCCTCTCTCTATTAAAAAGAAACCTATTTTCAAAACTCATCGGAAGCGGAGTTAATCCGACTTTCAATTCTCATTTTTTTAAAAACTCAATTTTTATTAAACAAAAAATTAACCATTTAATTATATATTGTGTAGTAACCATTAAACAACAATTAGACAAAGTTTCAATCCAAAATATTATGTTAAACAAATTCTATTTCACTTTTACAGTAAAATACCCTTAAGTTTGCATACGACATTACCTTATCTTTTTGCTCATATTACCTTTAGAAAACTGACAAGCTAATGACCTACCTCATCACAACACTCATTCTTGATATAGCACGATGGCTTTTGGAACATTAGTTTGTGGGATAAAATTCGAAATTACATTTAAATACCATAAACTTTCAAAAACCGTTATCTTTAAAAGTGTATTATTTAATTCCTTGCAAATGCACCTCTACAACCCATTTTGGGGAACCCCGATCGGGATGGTGCGGGTTATCGCACATCCTCGGGCCTAGTAGAATGAGATGCAGACCTCCTCACGGAGTATCCGATCTCGATGGAATTTTTAATGTAATTTTTAAGAAAAATGTGATTTCTATTTAATAAATAAGTTCTATTATATATATATATATATTATCAAAATATCTACTTTAAATATACAATATATATATATATATATTCCATGTTTTCTAAATCAAAGGAATCGCAAATTTCATGAAACTACCAATACAAATCAATACAATTCAATATTACACTATAATACCATATGATGTTCAAGTTAGGTTTATATCCACTAGAATATCTTATTTTATAAAAATTACAACTATGAAAATCCTAAAGACGATAAAATAAATATTTGAGGTTTATTTTGAAAATATATCAAAACTATTTTTCATAAAACCCCCTCAAGTTATTTTAATTTACAATAAGGACTCTAGTAAATATAGATTTAAGTGGGACATGTTCTCTTGAGCCTCAGGGAACCGAAGAATATGGGTGCTTGCCTATCTAAGGTAGACAACTTAAAAACGGTTTTATCAATACGGTAATTGTCTTGGAAAAAGACACAAATCCCGCCATCCATGTGCAGCAGTTACCGATAACATCAAAACTAATTCAGAACTTCAATTCGTTGTAAAGTGTCTGACTCAGGCAGAGTCTCAGTCTAATGTGAAATCAATCAATCAATCTATCCTTGAATATGATTCATGTATAACTCCATTTCAACATGAATTCGTTTATACCAGAATTCAATCTATATCAACTTGACTTGAATTATCCGAACCATAGATATACTCTGATAATATGACTATCCATTCCGTTACATGATATCATGGTTTTGGCAAGTCGTGCATCTATTAAAAAAAACAATACAAATCAATACAAAATATATTACGGGGTTTTAAAGGGGTAAACTGGCACAGAATGTGTTAAAAGTGGCACGAGATGGTCATTAAAAGACATAACTATACGTCTACTGCCGTTGTTCCATGGTTTTATCGACGGAGCCTTGTACTACGGGTTACCATAGTCCACGGTATAAGTTGGACTCCTCTCGTATACACTGGCATATTTTGTACCAAGCTACAAATAACTGCGTTAGCATAACAATCAAACATTATACCAGTTACATCCTCTTATCTGTCTATTCTATTTCTATCTTTTTGGAAATTACTGAGCGATTGTTCGCTGACGACATTCCTGTTTCTCTTCTTTCTTTGAAATGTTGTCAGGGGGACCCGACTCTGAGGAGTTTGAGACCAGCCAGGAGCGCTTGGAGCATACCACTGAGCAGCATGACCATTAGACTTTACTTGTACTCACTTTACTTTCAGTTCATGCCATTGTTTAGGCATTGCTTTCAATCCTTGTATTTACATTTTCAGTTGTATTGTAAAGAAATGTTTAATAAACAAAATTTGTTGTTCATTTACATTTTATGTGTATATTTATATTATATTGCTTAGTTACGCTTAGTTTGTTTACTTCTGAGTAAATACGTAGCGGGCCTCGTCGCATCTCCTTACCCGTAAAATGGAAAGCGGGGCGTGACAGGTTTTGTTGGTGGCCCATGCAGGTCAATTCTGCATGGACATGCATGTCAATTATGCATGAAGTCCTAAGCACTATAACACAAGAATCAGCAACTAAAAACATTCTTTACACTTCATATTCCTTGAATCTTACAATTTTCATATACTTTGAATCTATCCTAACCCTATTTTTCTTTTAAGGATATGGATTCTCCAAACAACACCAGCACCAACTTCAACAATACACCACCGCCTATTCCACAGATGCCTACCGTTGTAACTCCGATCAACGAGCAAACGGTATTGCTTGAGGCAATCCGAAACATCCTGGAAGGACAGCAGCAGCAGACAGCTATCTTATTGAACCGCCCAGAAGCAGAAGCACCCTGAGTGAAGCAATTCCGGGCACTGCACCCTAAGAACTTTTATGGGAAAGCGAGCCCTTTAGAAGCTGAAGTATGGGTCAGAGCATTGAGGACGATCTGGCAGCAGCACCAGTGCCAGAGATCGTTTGGGTACGGGTTGCAAAGCTGCAACTCACCGACAACACCCGAGTATGGTGGAAGGCGGAAGAAAGCCATCTTGTCCAGCCTATCGAATGGAAAAATTTTCACGACATGTTCGACGCGAAGTATTTTCCAGAGACTTCCCGATTCGAAATGGAGCAGCAATTCATCCACTTACAACAAGGCTCTTTGTGGAGCAAATCGGTGGATGGGTATGATGCCGAGTTCACTATATTGAGCAGGTAAAGATATGTCTCAAATATTTGATTTTCCTATATCACATACTACACAGCTACCACAAGACCGTAGCAGGTTCGCAGCACACCTCATTCCGGCTACTGAGATCAGGTACAGATGATTTCGGCAAGGGTTAGACCGGGAGATTCAAGCTGCTTTAGCTACAGGGGATTTCCAAACTCACGAACTGGCTCTGAATGCTGCCCGTCGATATGAGACAGTAGTGAAGAAGAAGGGCAGACCTTAATTTACCGGTATAAAGCGCCTTGCCACCCAGATGGCAGGAGGAGCCTCTTCAATACCAACTTTTGAACCCAGGAAACCGGAAGTAACAAATAACCGGCCAAGCCAGATTTTTGCTTCTACTGCAAGAGGGATGGACACCTGTGGAAGGACTATAGGTGCGCAAAAGGCCTGTGCTTAGTTTGTGGTGCATCCACTCATGAAATTGGAACATGTCCTTATAGACGCAACTCAGTTCCAACTCACAACATTAATCCGCAGCGGCCAGCTATCCAGGCTCCTGCACCTCGTCTTGCTCTCCCGGCTCCACCTCTACATGGACCTCCTGCATAGCCTCCATGCCAATTCCATCAAGTACTGAGGAACATGCCTCGGGGCAGGGAAACATGCCCCAAGGACAAAGGAATGTGCCTCCAGCTAGGAGGAATGTACCCCAGCATCAGGCGTTCACATTGGCGGCCGTAGAAGCTGAAACTGCAGACCAAGGTAACCCTGGTAATTTCCTTACATCTTTTTCAATCTTTCCAAAACTTTGCATTCTTTCGTTATTCCAAATATTTTTCATGCACTATCAATAGTTCTATAACCAAACTTTTCTTTAATATGTTATACTTTCCTTCTATAAATTTCGAGGATGAAATTTTTATAAGGAGGGTAGAATGTAACAACCCTAAATTTTCTGTACATAATTTTTTTTAAAAATACATAAAGGAGCACCTAAGCCTGAGCACAAATTATAAATTTAAATTGCTTTTGAACAGCAAGAAAACACTTGTAGCTCATTGGTAAATCCTTGCACTGTTGTGACATAACCCCCGTGTTGAAATTCCCCCAACCACATATTATTTTTATTGATTTTTCTTTTAAAGTTTTAGAAGCTCAAAAGTTTGCACATTCACTGCACGTAAAATGAAAAGTCACAATAAAAACAAACATGTGGAAAATGATATACAAACATTCTAGGACACGTGGTATTCATCCAAGACTCCACCAAGCCAAGATGGCCGGCGAGATTTGCTTCGGCGCCGGTCCCAACCGTAGCAAATGCTACAAAACTCTGCCATAGCACCTCTTGGACTCCCCCCACTAACCCTAGTCTGTTTGTTTTCCCTGCACATTTCTAGAGAATTAAAATGAGGCATTAATCCAAATTTTAAAGCATATTTTTAATTCATTCTTCAATTCTCAAAACCTTAATTTCTCCAATAAATACTACACTACACCATAGCCCTCCTCATTCAGAATTCCATTGCCAAAACTCTCGAAAATTCCTAAGTCCAAGAAGTTGTACAAGTGGAGTTAGCTCAAGGCAAAGTTCCGGCGACGTTTCGGGAAAAATCCGGTGACGAAACGACTCCACGATGCTTTTGGAAGTTCCTTATACCTCTTATTTCTTCTTTCAATCAGTAAGTCCCCTCTTCCCTCTCCTCTCTCTATTAAAAAAATCCTATTTTCAAAACTCGTCGGAAGCGGAGTTAATCCGACTTCCGATTCTCATTTCTTTAAAAATTCAATTTTTATTAAACAACAAATTAACCATTTAATTATATCTTGTTTAGTAACCATTAAACAACAATTGGACAAAGTTTCAATTCAAAATATTATGTTAAACAAATTCTATTTCACTTTTACAGTAAAATACCCTTAAGTTTGCATATGACATTACCTTATTTTTTTGCTCATATTACCTTTAGAAAACTCATGAGGTAATGACCTACCTCATCATAAAAATTATTCTTTACATAGCACGATGGCTTTTGGAACATTATTTTGTAGGATAAAATACGAAATTACATTTAAATACCATAAACTTTCAAAAACCGTTTTCTTTAAAAATGTATTATTTAATTTCTTGCAAATGCGCCTCTACAACCCATTTTGGATAACCCCGATCAGGATGGCGCGGGTTATCGCACATTCTCGGGCCTAGTAGAGCAAGATGCAGACCTCCTCACGGAGCATCCGATCTCGATGGAATTTTTAAGAAAAATGTGATTTCTATTTAATAAATAAGTTCTATTATATATATATATATATTATCAAAATATCTACTTTAAATATACAATATATATATTCCATGTTTTCTAAATCAAAGGAATCGCAAATTTCATGAAACTACCAATACAAATCAATACAATTCCAATATTACACTATAATACCATATGCTATTCAAGTTAGGTTTATATCCACTAGAATATTTCATTTTATAAAAATTACAACTATGAAAACCCTAAAGACGATAAATAAATACTTGAGGTTTATTTTGAAAATATATCAAAACTATTTTTCATAAAACCCCCTCAAGTTATATTAATTTACAATAAGGACCCTAGTAAATATAGGTTTAAGCCGGACCAGTTCTCTTGAGACTCAGGGAACCAGAGAATATAGGTGCTTTCCTATCTAAGGTATAAAACCTAAAAACGGTGTTATCAATACGGCAATTGTCTTGGAAAAAGACACAAAACCTGTCGTCTGTGTGCAGCAGTTACCGATAACATCAAAACTAATTCAGGACTTCAATTCGTTGTAAAGTGTCTGACTCAGGCAGAGTCTCAGTCTAATATGAAATCAATCAATCAATCTATCCTTGAATATGATTCAAGTATAACTCCATTTCAACATTAATCTGTTTATACCAGAATTCAATCTATATCAACTTGACTTGAACTATCCGAACCATGGATATACTCTGATTACATGACTATCCATTTATATCCATTCAGTTACATGATATCATGGTTTCATGCATCTATTAAACAAAACAATACAAATCAATATAAAATACATTACGGGGTTTTAAAGGGGTAGACTGGCACAGAATGTGTTAAAAGTGGCACGAGATGGTCATTAAAAGACGTAACTATTCATCCATTGCCGTTGTTCCATGGTTTTATCAATGGAGCCTTGTACTATGGGTCACCATAGTCCACGGTGTAAGTTAGACTCCTCTCGTATACACTGGCATATTCTGTACCAAGCTACAAACAACTGCGTTAGCATAACAATAAAATATTATACCAGTACATCCTCTTATCTGTCTATTCTATTTCTATCTTTTTAGGACTTATCGAGCGATTGTTCACTGTCGAGATTTCTATTTCTCTTCTTTCTTTGGAATGTTGTCAAGAGGACCTGACTCTGAGGAGTTCGAGACCAGCCAGGAGCGCTTGGAGCAGAACACTGAGCAGAACGACCATTAGACTTTACTTGTACTCAATTTACTTTCAGTTCATGCCATTGTTTAGGCATTGCTTTCCATCCTTGTATTTACATTTTCAATTTTATTGTAAAGAAATGTTTAATAAATAAGTGTTGTTGTTCATTTACATTTCATGTGTATAATTACATTATATTGCTTAGTTACGCTTAGCATGTTTATTTCTGAGTAAATACATAGCGGGCCCAGTCACGTCTCCTTACTGTACACCGGGAAGTAGGGCGTGACACCTATCCAACAAAATTCTTGGGATGTATCCTCTGTTGAGTTATAACCAGCATTCTGCTCCATGATTATCTCAGTATCCCTATTGGAACACTATCCAATGTATTGATCCTTATAAGAAGCTAAACTCAAAACTTGACAGCATCTCTGTCATTCAGGTCACCTTGGAACCCTGAACTGATAACCGCCTCCCAGAGGAGGTTGTCGTTATCCTATACAAAGAACTTCCTCTTATGTTCTTTATTGCTTCTTTTTGTTTCTTGAGGATTGGATTAATATATGCTTATTGCAACCAGTGCAAAAGCAATATCTGGTGCTGTACAAGACATTACATGATTGATTCGGCTGCCTAAGCAAATGATATGTCATTCATGCCGGTCCCTCTCCTCATCAATCTAAAAAGATATCCTTTTAGAGATGGTGACTCCATCATTTTCGGATACACTACCACGCCAGGAGTCGTCCATTCTAAAATACTTTTAGAATGTTTTCCAAGTACCTGATTAGGAAACATCCCAAATCTAAATCTAAAACCATAGATCTAATCACCAGAACTCTAGATATACTATCCATATCCAACATTGTCACGACCCGAAAGAGCACGTGACTGGCCCTCGAACCATATGAAGTCTATAGGACTCCATCTGATCCAAGTAAGCCAAAAGCCCAGAAATCTAAAACCATTTAAGGAGTAAATAGGGAAAATTAGTTTTAAGAGGTAAAGAAAACATGTTTGAAAATCAAGTTTTTAAATAACTAAGCCGAATATGAATTTTTTAAAATGTGTAATTTTTCCTGAAAATTTCGGCAGAGTTTCCTTTGTAAAAACTGGCCCCGAACGGGGTACAACAAGAATAATATATATGACATGATAAAAGGCATCCCCAAGCGGGAGCTAGCTCTTCGTCAATCGACGGTCACAACCACGCAAGCAATAATAATATACAACGCTAAGGGGCGAGGATCAAAACTGAAAAGAAACTCAAAAACAGCCAGAAAACCGCAATACTACAAGCGCGACTCTAAGGTCGAAACAATACAACACTGATTTCTAAGTCTGAAACAAACTACAAGTTTTGGTTGATGGATAATTCTAGATACAATAAAAATACATGAACAATGGCGGTTCTGATACAAAGAACCCACCTAACCAAGCAAGTCACCCATAGGAAGCAGTGTGCCAGAAATGCCGCTATGGAATCTGTACGGCAAAAACCTGCAAGAACTGGGGCACAACGGGGGTGAGTTGCCAACTCGTGAATAGAAAATATCTACAAGCAGAGATCGAATTCATGACCTATCCTAGGTCAATACGATCAGATAATAAATAAACCTCAATATGAATAAAGCTGAAGCATGCTAAACTGGCAATGTAATCTCTATACATGAGTGTAGTGCCAAGTGCTCGTGCTAGTGCCTCAGGTAATAGCATGTCATGAATATAAGGTATAACCAATGTAATCAAATCTGCACACTCGTGGATCCCGTCCACTCGTCACCCACTGACAATAACCACCATGCATGTAAATATCATGAATCATGTGCATGGGAAATAATATGAGGATATAACCACCCGTGTCCCTCGCGACACATCAAAATCATGGAACCAGGGTGCCCAGCATCGACACCCGAAAACATCATGAAAACTGTGCCCAGCATCGGCACGTAAATCCTCATATATCGGGCTCCGTCAGTCCGGATCGGCCCGCGGGCTCTGTCTCCGGTATCGGCCATCGGCCCCGGCAGTATGCCCAAAACATCTATCGACTCTGGTCGGTATCCTCCGGATAACCGCCAGGTCCAACCAATCACCGGTAGGTACTCGCCCGCCTCCAGGCTCAATCGGCAAAGCTCATCGATCATCTTGCCGAGGGGAACCATACCGGGTCCACCATGTACCCGCAATCGGCTCATCCACGCCTCGATTCGGGTTACACATATCACTCTCAGCACCGAGAAAACACATGGTGGACGCACTGAAATATCATATCAAGGGTAACCGGGTTTTTAAAGAAATGACATATTCTCTTTTGAAATACCCTCGGTTCCCAAATCCAGAAATATCATAGAAACAACATATCTCAATGCGTACAGTCAAAGCATGATGTATGCGGCATGTAACAGTAATGCAAGCATATCAGTAAGTCATGCAACATGGAATAATAATGTGCACATGTCGAGAGAGACCGCTCTTTTAAAAGGAATCTGTTTTTAAAGAGTATCTTGCGGTTCCCAAATCCCCAATCAAGCTAGAATCATCTATATATGTGTACAGGTATAAGTGTACAATATGCCATGCCAGAATCATATCATGAATGCAATAGTACTATAGTGTAGTGACATGGCAATTATCGATGATGAGTGTGTGAGCCGGCAACAAGTGTACGTGGAACATATACATCATCGATAATGGTGCTGGTGTCCTAGCAGCATGACTGAATGTCACAACAATACAAGCGATGCAATGCAAATAGCAGGAATATGCGGAAACGAATGATCAACGCAAAAGTACAGAACCTGCCCCAATAGATATGTCATGCAACCTTGCCTTTTGAAATAAGACGAATCAGGGCTTTTGGTAAAGTAAGGGCTACGGTGTTTTAAGAAAAGATGCATCATTTGAAAATATCCGTATAACCCTTCTGCTTATCTTTAAAATATCCCCGATTCGTTAGTTTTGAAATAGGTATGACTCGGTCTAGTCTAATGTCTACTAAATAATCTAGACAGGAGGGGTATGAAACCACCTAATCTGAGTCAATATATAAATATAGATATGATAGTCGGTGATCTCACCTCAATAACATATCGTATGATATCCTCGAGTCATGAGTGCGGATCTATCATCAATATCGGCTCGTACGGTAAATCGTCGTACGGCATCCCAATGCTGGGTAGGGGTCAATATCACACTATCTCATCACATATCAGGTATCACTTATCATCAGATCACATAATCTGGGGTACTACTGTAAGTCTAGTACAAATCGACACCATCTATAAAATATGAATGCGGGTAAAGCACATGTCCAAAGGCCCGCTAAAACTATCATATCGCACCTCAAAGGCAAACTATGTCACATCGCCGATCTCACGGCCTCACATCAAGTATCATCTCAAACCACGTATCATCCTCCAATCCCGTATATAAACACATAGTCCCATACCCATGTGTAGATATACGCACCATCATATGCACTCTAATAAATGAAAGAATGAATGCAAGTATGTGTGTAAATGTATGTGTGAGTGCAACCACTACTCTAGGGTTCGCACTATACTAAACCAATATATTCTTATCATCAAAATATCATTATTACCATCAATAACCCTAAACAACACATAATAAATATTCGTGTGTATACGTATTCGTATACATCACCACGGACTGCGGGGGTGCTATACGCCATCCACCCGACTTCTCCCCGTAGATATAAATCTACTCACCTTGCTTCTCATGTGCCAAAGCCGATGTCGCTATCTTCACCTCCTTTGCCTCAACATCACGCGGGGTACCTACAAGTATATCACAATGCTAAAGCACATGAAAATCACATTGGAAACCAAAATGGCACACGCTACCCGCATAGGTAAAAACCCATCGACTCGCATGTAAACACAATCAAAATCCACTTGTCGTTGACGTCCAAACGCCACCCGACAGGAATGAATCACCAAATACCAAAATCCATGCTAAAACAAGTCCCAAATTATACACCAACATAGGAAAATCAACCCAGATTTCACCCTAGATGGAATCAGTCAAAACTAGATATACTCAGGGTCAAAACTAGAGGAAATGGGGGCATGCACAGAAAACGAGGCAATTCCTTAAAATACCTTATTTTAGAATTTTCCATAATTTTTCCCCATTTATCTGTATTTAATTATACCAGAATATTAAAATATTCATTAAAATAATATTAAATTATAAAATTTCCCAAAAATCATATTTTATTATTTTGAAGACGTTACAATCTACCCCCCTTAAAGAAATTCGGTCCCCGAATTTATATTTAAAACCCCAAATTCTAAAACATTTCGATACGAATTCCAAGTCGTCGGGGCTCCGAAATCATCAACACATAAAACGTCACAGCGCAATGCATGCGCATGAGTACTGAGCAGATAACTCAAAAACAACGCTCCATCAAGCATCCCGCAATCATCGGAGTCAAGGTAAGGACACAATGTCAAATCCAATACAAAACCGATATGATATGGATCAGAACTACACATGCAGACATCCAATCTATACATGTGAATAGCTGATGTAAAAGCATGCCAAATCCTTTTTAAGTCGCTGTGCGATGCGCATAACACTGCACAGTGGCGGACGTTTTTCATAAGAAAGTAACTATATATGTATATATATATATCCTTTGTTTAATAAGCACGTTCCGCCGTTTTGAAAACAATCAGAAGGGTTTCCTTGTATTTTTTTTAAAACGTTTCGTGTCATATCGGACACGTAGGTATATACTGAGACTATAGCTCGCTCTTTGGAAATCCCTTCAATAACTATCGATGCATGCAAAAAAAAAATATCCAGGTACTATCCTCTGACTAGTCCTGCTCAGTAAGAAAATAATATCCAATATCATAAAAATGTACTGTTCCAAAAGGAATAAATCTCAAAAATATACATAACCCACCCTGTGCATCTGGTGCGCACGGGAATCAAAATCCATATATGTGCTAAACAGATGCACATAACAGCATCTAGGTGCAACGGGTGTTCACGAAGCATCTGTCATAGGCAACGTGTGTGCCTGACAGCCAAAAACCCGGTGCATCTGACATGGACGAAGAAATCTCGATTTAGTGCATCGGGTGTGCACCAAAATCGTATCTCAAAACATACGCCCAACATGCGCGGAAATCCAAATCGGTGCATCCATCGTGCACGAATGAAAATCTAAACCCTGCGCACTCAATATGCACGGAATCACAAAATCCAATAGCAACGTCGAATATGCGTAAGTCCAGTCAAAAGCACAGAGTGCAAGAATCCACATCAATATCACAATCAAAATCGACATACCGAAAGGCATCAAATCGAAGTCAGGTGCAATCGTAATGCACAAAATATAAATCCGGTGCAACAAAGGCACGAAATATAAATCTGATGCGATAAACGCAAGAAACATAAAACTGGTGCGACAAATGCACGAAGTATACAACTGGTGCATCCCATGCATAAATACCAAGCAATAACTCAAATACGTAAACAGCAACACCAAGTGTATCCAGATATGAAGAAAATCATAAACGTGTGCAGCTGCGGGCACAAAACACATATCGATGCACTACAAGCACATATAAGCTATACCGAGTGCAAAATCAAAACACTAAAATTACATGAAACTCTGCTGGAAGCGTAAATCAAATCACCAGCATAAAATAGGCATGAAATCGCAATCAACAGCTCAAGAGTAATAACTATGTACAAGGTATAAATACCCAGTAGGTGCAACCATGGTGCACAAAATCAAATATCATGAAACTCAGTCATCAAGACTAAATCATGCGAATAGATCGCCCAAAATACCGAAATCCAAAGCAACGGATACGTGATAATCAAATCACAAAATCATAAATCATAATTACCGTCGTCGGTATATCCTTCTTCAGGGTCGAGAAGGTACCGGTACATCCGATGCTAGCGGCGCAAGATATCTACTTGCCTCTTACTCGCGGCTGGCATCCTCTGCCTCTGGTTCCTGATCTTTCCTGTAGATTACCAACTCGCAATCCATCGGCTCATCGGCCCGGTCAGGTGTGCTGACAGGAACGATTCCGTTCTTGCACTTCCCTGGTCATCTCTCGGTCAATCCTCATGACCGCTCGTAAAGCAGCACATCTCTGGCGCCGACCTCGGGTCCTCTGAATGCATATCACACATCCGATCCTGGGTGCAACTCTTATTGCAGCAGTGTACTGGAAGGAATTCTACTCAAGGTCTCTTCTGATCTTGCCTAAGCCAAACTGTAAGGAGGCTGGTACTCTGGCGTAATCTTTTCTCGCTCTCTGGACCTCTGCGTCCTTAGTACAACATCTCCTCGGAAGCTGGTCGCATCTCTGCGCCTATGTATGCATGTCCAGCCTTTAATCTTAACGGGGTGTAGTAACAGCTCGTCTGCCTCTCGCACGAACTTCTTGTCCCGCTTGTCTGTATCATCGACCATTCGACGTCGCGTCTTTATCTGCACACTGCAATGTCCTCGGCTACGGTCCACCCGAAGTCTCTAACACGGACTCGAAATCACGAACTCAGTATCTTCATCACTCAGTAGAAGATATCTAGCCGAACACGTCCTCAGCGTGCATATCGCATCTCTGATGTCAGCGGAGTGGAACGTCATCTCGTCGAAATCTCGTGCAAACTCTTTACTCCACCTTGCTCCACTATCGACTGATTCGGACTCATCTCATCATGGCTACACAGACTGCGCTCCGACGGCTATGCTCGTATCTGGAGTCTCCCAAGCAGTGTCCCATCACAAGATATCCGAATGATGTCGAATCATCCGATCGACTCGTCAGAACCTCACAATCCCCCAAGAGCTCAACATCTCGGGTACAGTTTAATAGTATCGAGTACATGCCACAGCGTCGGTGGTCCAGCCGTAGAAGGGCAAACCCAAGCCTCACTAATGGCGCCGAGGAACTGCCGCAAACCCTAAGGTTCAAAGGCTTTCACACGGTCATTAAGTCGAGTTATGGTTTCATTCTTCTAGAGGGTCCATAGAATCACCTGCATGTCTTTCCGTATACTTTAAACTTGGAAAATGGGTTCCTGACCTTCGATCGTCTCAATCGACTCTCAACGAATCTGCGTGAAGTCGCCTCTAGCTGGAATCAATCTATCTGATGACCTCGCATCGGGGTAAGCGAACGAACCACATGTCCTAGTCATTCATCCTCGGTGACTAGCGACTCACTACCATATCTCTAAGAATATGCTCATGCTGCAGTAGCTCCAATCATCTGGGCGATATCTCATCACTCGCAGCAACAACTGGCTCATTCGTCGGTACGCTAAGCAGCGCCTCAACCATCATGAATAAGCGATATATCAGCAGTCATCACATCCTGGCTGGCCTCTATCAGTGGCTCAATCCTCTGGTACCGTCCGGTACATCCGAGAAATCTCGCAACAGCGATCTGTCAAACGCTCAAAGTGCGGAAACACAAAATACGAAGCCTCAATGCAACCGTATGTCTCTGGAATCACGCCCCGGTCAGCCCTCGTCCGCGACGAGCTCATGCTGACAACTCGAGCCGTAGCTCACTCTGCCCGTGCAATCGCGGCAGCAAAACCACAACCAGTATCGATGAAGATAGATCATAGGAAGGAATATGACACAATGCAAGGAAATGTACAACCTAAGGTTTCTTAAGCGGAGTGGCGTGTCGTAAGTATGCCGCGGAACATACCAACGGTACGTCACTCTACTTTAGTCACCTATTCCATCAACCAAGGGTCATCCTACGCGAAGAAAGTTCGGGTCTAATACCCCCTCGACCAAGTCTAAGTTCCGTAAGGTCAAGCCTAAGTTCCGTATATAAGTAACGCCCTAGGCTCCACATAGTCAAACTTAGACTCGAACCAAGGTCAACCTAGCGCTCTGATACCAACTTTGTCATGACCCGAAAGAGCACGTGACTGGCCCTCGAACCATATGAAGTCTATAGGACTCCATCTGATCCAAGTAAGCCAAAAGCCCAGAAATCTAAAACCATTTAAGGAGTAAATAGGGAAAATTAGTTTTAAGAGGTAAAGAAAACATGTTTGAAAATCAAGTTTTTAAATAACTAAGCCGAATATGAATTTTTTAAAATGTGTAATTTTTCCTGAAAATTTCGGCAGAGTTTCCTTTGTAAAAACTGGCCCCGAACTGGGTACAACAAGAATAATATATATGACATGATAAAAGGCATCCCCAAGCGGGAGCTAGCTCTTCGTCAATCGACGGTCACAACCACGCAAGCAATAATAATATACAACGCCAAGGGGCGAGGATCAAAACTGAAAAGAAACTCAAAAACAGCCAGAAAACCGCAATACTACAAGCGCGACTCTAAGGTCGAAACAATACAACACTGATTTCTAAGTCTGAAACAAACTACAAGTTTTGGTTGATGGACAATTCTAGATACAATAAAAATACATGAACAATGGCGGTTCTGATACAAAGAACCCACCTAACCAAGCAAGTCACCCATAGGAAGCAGTGTGCCAGAAATGCCGCTATGGAATCTGTACGGCAAAAACCTGCAAGAACTGGGGCACAACGGGGGTGAGTTGCCAACTCGTGAATAGAAAATATCTACAAGCAGAGATCGAATGCATGACCTATCCTAGGTCAATACGATCAGATAATAAATAAACCTCAATATGAATAAAGCTGAAGCATGCTAAACTGGCAATGTAATCTCTATACATGAGTGTAGTGCCAAGTGCTCGTGCTAGTGCCTCAGGTAATAGCATGTCATGAATATGAGGTATAACCAATGTAATCAAATCTGCACACTCGTGGATCCCTTCCACTCGTCAGCCACTGACAATAACCACCATGCATGTAAATATCATGAATCATGTGCATGGGAAATAATATGAGGATATAACCACCCGTGTCCCTCGCGACACATCAAAATCATGGAACCAGGGTGCCCAGCATCGACACCCGAAAACATCATGAAAACTGTGCCCAGCATCGGCACGTAAATCCTCATATATCGGGCTCCGTCAGTCCGGATCGGCCCGCGGGCTCTGTCTGCGGTATCGGCCCTCGGCCCCGGCAGTATGCCCAAAACATCTATCGACTCTGGTCGGTATCCTCCGGATAACCGCCAGGTCCAACCAATCACCGGTAGGTACTCGTCCGCCTCCAGGCTCAATCGGCAAAGCTCATCGATCATCTTGCCGAGGGGAACCATACCGGGTCCACCATGTACCCGCAATCGGCTCATCCACGCCTCGATTCGGGTTACACATATCGCTCTCAGCACCGAGAAAACACATGGTGGACGCACTGAAATATCATATCAAGGGTAACCGGGTTTTTAAAGAAATGACATATTCTCTTTTGAAATACCCTCGGTTCCCAAATCCAGAAATATCATAGAAACAACATATCTCAATGCGTACAGTCAAAGCATGATGTATGCAGCATGTAACAGTAATGCAAGCATATCAGTAAGTCATGCAACATAGAAGAATAATGTGCACATGTCGAGGGAGACCGCTCTTTTAAAAGGAATCTGTTTTTAAAGAGTATCTTGCGGTTCCCAAATCCCCAATCAAGCTAGAATCATCTATATATGTGTACAGGTATAAGTGTACAATATGCCATGCCAGAATCATATCATGAATGCAATAGTACTATAGTGTAGTGACATGGCAATTATCGATGATGAGTGTGTGAGCCGGCAACAAGTGTACGTAGAACATATACATCATCGATAATGGTGCTGGTGTCCTAGCAACATGACTGAATGTCACAACAATACAAGCGATGCAATGCAAATAGCAGGAATATGCGGAAACGAATGATCAACGCAAAAGTACAGAACCTGCCCCAATAGATATGTCATGCAACCTTGCCTTTTGAAATAAGACGAATCAGGGCTTTTGGTAAAGTAAGGGCTACGGTGTTTTAAGAAAAGATGCATCATTTGAAAATATCCGTATAACCCTTCTGCTTATCTTTAAAATATCCCCGATTCGTTAGTTTTGAAATAGGTATGACTCGGTCTAGTCTAATGTCTACTAAATAATCTAGACAGGAGGGGTATGGAACCACCTAATCTAAGTCAATATATAAATATAGATATGATAGTCGGTGATCTCGCCTCAATAACATATCGTATGATATCCTCGAGTCATGAGTGCGGATCTATCATCAATATCGGCTCGTACGGTAAATCGTCGTTCGGCATCCCAATAGCTGGGTAGGGGTCAATATCACACTATCTCATCACATATCAGGTATCACTTATCATCAGATCACACAATCTGGGGTACTACTGTAAGTCTAGTACAAATCGACACCATCTATAAAATATGAATGCGGGTAAAGCACATGTCCAAAGGCCCGCTAAAACTATCATATCGCACCTCAAAGGCAAACTATGTCACATCGCCGATCTCACGGTCTCACATCAAGTATCATCTCAAACCACGTATCATCCTCCAATCCCGTATATAAACACATAGTCCCATACCCATGTGTAGATATACGCACCATCATATGCACTCTAATAAATGAAAGAATGAATGCAAGTATGTGTGTAAATGTATGTGTGAGTGCAACCACTACTCTAGGGTTCGCACTATACTAAACCAATATATTCTTATCATCAAAATATCATTATTACCATCAATAACCCTAAACAACACATAATAAATATTCGTGTGTATACGTATTCGTATACATCACCACGGACTGCGGGGGTGCTATACGCTATCCACCCGACTTCTCCCCGTAGATATAAATCTACTCACCTTGCTTCTCGTGTGCCAAAGCCGATGTCGCTATCTTCACCTCCTTTGCCTCAACATCACGCGGGGTACCTACAAGTATATCACAATGCTAAAGCACATGAAAATCACATTGGAAACCAAAATGGCACACGCTACCCGCATAGGTAAAAACCCATCGACTCGCATGTAAACACAATCAAAATCCACTTGTCGTTGATGTCCAAACGCCACCCGACAGGAATGAATCACCAAATACCAAAATCCATGCTAAAACAAGTCCCAAATTATACACCAACATAGGAAAATCAACCCAGATTTCACCCTAGATGGAATCAGTCAAAACTAGACATACTCAGGGTCAAAACTAGAGGAAATGGGGGCATGCACAGAAAACGAGGCAATTCCTTAAAATACCTTATTTTAGAATTTTCCATAATTTTCCCCATTTATCTGTATTTAATTATACCAGAATATTAAAATATTCATTAAAATAATATTAAATTATAAAATTTCCCAAAAATCATATTTTATTATTTTGAAGACGTTACAAACATGGAGAAAATACTGTGTAACAACCAAAATCTGACTGATTGTAGTATAGGAACACCACTTCCTATCTGGATTTTATCATCCAAATCATGGACAGTACTGAAGGGTTACGCTAGTGCCCCGGCCAACTTCCATGGCCAAATGCGGAACAAAATTTTTACTACCATCAGAAACTTGGCGCTAGAATAACACAAAACCCGGATCTTAACCATAAACCTAACTAGCATTTAAGGGTTCTATCTACTATGATAGAAATTATACCTAAAGAAATCAAGTCCTTCGGGTCTTCGATCCTCTCCTTAAGCTCCTCGATGGAAGTATGGATCATTCTTGAACTTTGGCCTCCTTGTGTCAAAGATGATCCACCCGAGAGTGCCAACTAAGAGCTCCTACATCCTAATTGAGGTAACTAGAATACTTAGTTTGCTAAAATAAGTAACCTAGAATGAGTAGAGTGTGATTTAGAGTAGCTAAGTCTCATTAACCCTTGATTATTAACACATGATACACTAGGGTTTGAGAGGAAGAAGGAGAGAGCAAGCTTGAGGAAAGAGAAAGTATTTGTGATAATGATAATTAAAAATAAAATGGCTAACTTTTATATGACCATAAGCATGACATGGAAAATATCTCACCAAAATATCTAGAGTAAAAAATATCTAAGGTCAACAAGTTAAGCCAAGTCAAAAGGTCAACCCAAGTAACCATGCCATATAATTATCATTTACCAAAAATAACAAATTCTTTTCTCCACCTTATTTTGTTTTGACCAAGTCAATGGTCAAAATCCTAATGAGGTGTCTCCTTCTATACCTCCTCTCATCCATATATACATACTCGCATCCGTGTTCCGAGAAACACGAATACTATGAGATGAAACTAATCCAATAATCAAATACTAGGATCGGGCTTAAACCAAAGCCCACTAGTATTGTCCGCTCGAACACCACACGGGCACAAGTACAGGTATGTGATCAAACCCTGTCATAAAACTATACGACCTCTACTCGTTTCACCTGAAGCTTGGAAACTCTCTGTGTGGGACTCTAAAGCCTCGACAGTACTCTGGCAGTGGTTTTAACCACAAGCACGTCAGCGGCACTAGCTGTACGTAACGGCTACCCAGGTATCTGTCGATAAGAAGGCCGACGAGCAAGCTCATCCAAACTCCTACTAAGCCTGTCAGTGACAACCTCCGTACAGTCCGGTCCGTCCGTCTAAGAGTATCGCATATCGGGCCCAGGGGGCCGGTAAACGTCAGACCCCTAATAGCGGTATAAGTCGTGTCGGAGTACAGTCCAAAACACCCTGAGAAATTATTGGAGTACCTACCAATAAATCTCGCTTGCCCTGGTCAGGGACTTTGTGTAATGGCCTTCCGAACATAGCGCCACATCAACCCCCAATACCGGGAGAGACGAATCCTATCTAACCTCCACTGCCTCCAAGTGCTTCGGGACTGCACCCAACTACTACCTGTTTGCACGACTCAATAGAGCCGTGGTAGGATAGCAATCTAAGAACAGTGGGAACACACTTGAGGAGAAGTAGCAGTGTCAAGTCAACGGACTAAGATGTACTCATGTCACCTGGGAACTGCTACCTGACGATAGGTATAGTACCAACGAGCAGTTCCCCATGAGTCCGTCCAGTGTAACTCATAACCCAATGAGCACCTGCATACTATCTCCAGTACGACGTACTGATGGCTGTGGGACATACCATCTCCCCTGCTGGGATGAGAAGTGAATACACTAGTCTACTCTGGAGTATCGATTCCCTGTCTCGATAATCCCATGACTAGGGACCTGTACAAGGATGTGCTTATAGACTACCTGATTGGTAGAGTTTTTGCGTGCTTAGTTAATTACCGCAATCAAGACGGTTTCTCTTGTAGCTAGCCGGTTGAGTACGGGTCGTCCGCAGGGAGATAGGAATATTTTTCTATGTGCTTTAACGAGTTAAGTCCAAATGTCCAGGTTTGTTTTGAGATTAACTATGTGCTAAAATGATATGTAAAGAGAGCTTGTTAGGGTTAGGATTAGGTTAGTTTGAGTTAGGAGTCGCTCACTTCTTTCGTTTCCACTCTTCATATCGGTGTTACGGTAATCGGCAACAACGGGGATTAGCACGACTAGGAAGGAACTTGCGAGTATAAGCTAGGCTTTCCAAAGCTTAAGTTCTTCCTTTTGGTGCTTGTCCGTCCGTTCTTGGCTCTTAGCCTTAACCTCCGGTTAATTCAACCACAACCGGTCTCACTAAGGAATCACTGCTATCATGTAGGATACGGTGCCGTAGGGAGCGGATTGTGGTTCAATTAACGGGAGTCCGAATTAAGATGTTGGGCAAGGAATGAGTGAAAGAGATTTCCTTCTATCAAACTTCCCTTATCCTACCCTAACAAGTTAGAAAACTACTCACCCATTACAAGAAAAAGGAAAATAAAACAAAGGAGGAAGATAGAAAGAAAGAGATTAGAAAATTACAACTAGCTATTTGAGACCTCACCTTAGCAAGGATCAAGCTTAAGCATCATTGTTGTTTAAGGATAAAGAAAAAGAGAACAAGAAAGAAACAAACACAAATAACAACAACTAGATTAGCAAATGAAAATTACAAGCAATTATAGTTAACAAAATAATAAGACAAGCATGGTAACAAAAAGAACTCCTTTATTCATTCTTCACTCACAAAAGCTCACTACAAGTTTTTAATGGAGAAGAGATGAGAAGAGGAAGAAGAACAACAACATATAACCTAAATCTAAATACAAGAATAAGCACACTCGGCTTTGGCAAGTTCTGGACTATTTATAGGTAGGAAGCAGAAATTCTAGGGCAACATTCTGGGCCATCATGAAAAGAAAAAACAGCCCCTGAAAATTCATCAGCCGACTAGCCTGTACGGCCGCGGATCCGCGGCCTAAGCATGCTTATGCCGCGGAACCGCGGCCCTTTAGAGGAGTTGGCTCCTCGGATTTTGTGGGGTCTCATGGCTTGATGTTGTCTGCTGTTTGGTATATGTTTTTTTCTCAGAAAATCTTCACAATTTTTCCAGAATTCCAGCAAATCAAAAGGTGATTTGATGTGGATCTTTTGTCATGATTTTTCTTGAGCTCCGCGTAGATATGTTGGATCTTGTGTTGCCATTGAGCTTTGTGCATGAAAATGACACCGATTTGCCATTTTGTCCCTTAAACTGGTGTGCGGCAACATACAGATAGAGAGCGGAGACCCATGTTTTATCTGTGGTTGGCAGTAATCCGGAATTTGTCGTGCTATTCCATGAATTTCATTGTTTAGAGCTGAGAACCTGTATCCTGCAATTAATTAGCAAACACGGCTCAAGAGTACCTACCGATAAGCAATGTGATAAAAATTGGGCGGTATAAAAATGCAAAAATATGATATGAACAAATACCCCCAAACTTATCATTTGCTCGTCCCGAGCAAAGCCAATTTATTCACAAAAAAAATTCCTAACCTCACTTTCGCAGGGAACGCGATTGCACTGAGCATGTACAACAAGCTGTTAAACCTCTAGCTGTCCCTAGTAGGAGGAGTGTTGTCTCCTGAGGGTTTTCAGCGGATACTACCCACAAAATCCGGTCAAGCTAGTTTTGCAAAATAACTATGATTCAAACCCTAAGGTTTTGTTTCAGAAAATAACAATTCTAAGATCTTAAGTCTAGACTATCGAACCCTTATTTTTCACACCTCGCTTCTTGTTTAACTAAAGATTTTATATGTCTTTACGTGCAGTGCAAATAGTGTCGTTAAGTTCCAGAAGGATCGATTAAAGTCATCATGTCACACAATAAAGCCCAGATAAAAATTTTAAAAGGATCACATAAGTTTTATAAAGAGTTAAGCATTTTTCAAGTTTCGTTTTCCAGTAAAGTTTCAACTTCAGAATTTCTATCTTCCCTAACAGGAGGCTAGGTCTTATTTTTCACTTCACCTTTTTCTTGTTTTCATTTCATACACACCACTGTGAACGTGCAATAGTCTTTATCATAGAATAAAACCTTCATATCTCCGCTAGAAATATTTTTTTATAAAAACATGTCTTTTGTCAAGATTATTCTCACACAAAGAACCGTTAGGAATTTTAACTCGGAGAGAACACTTGCTTGACTTTGTTTTAATCTGGACTTTCTAGGCTTCTTAACGAGCTTTGGGCCAATGCACCCAAAAAAGTTGGCTTTAGGGCATTAGGTGTAGAGACACCCCAGCGGACTTAATTACTCAAGTTACCTAGGCCCAAAAACAAAAGACAATTTAGCGTGAAAATCATGATGATTCAATATGAACGGAGATATAACTGGCAGTTCAATTATTATTATTATTTTTGGATAAAAGACGTGTTTAGTGGGTTCGGTGTGTAATCATTCCAATTAAGTTCCAGATGGGTTATTTTTCAGACTTAGTTCCAATTAAGGCATTAATAACATTCCTTCATATTCGCTTCACTTCATAAACTATTCTTGATATTACTTATTTCAGAACAAACCTATTTGATCCTCAGAAAATCATTTATCCATTTAAAAGTTTTTAGACATAAAAGACTTGTCATTTAATTTTCAAAACTCACGACACGTGTAGTGTGATGTAAAGACGTATATCAGCTATAGTTAACTTCAAAGGAGAGTTATCTTTCAGGTTTTCAAAATCTAAAAATAAGATTTAGTTATTCTTATCTTATCAAACAAAACCGTCGAAATGTTGAATCTGAGTTTTCCCACTAGCTAACTTGACGAAAAAGTTTTTATGTTTTTAGAAAATTTTCTGATTTTTATGGATTTTATGGATTTTAGTATGCAGATGCAAAATATACATATGAATGCGAAGGTTAGAATGCGTACCGAGCGTACCCCCAAACTTAAACAGGACAGTGTCCTCACTGTCGTTGCATGAAGAGATCATTGAAGGGTCAAAATTGTTGGTTAGATATACACAATTTTTTTTTTGTTTTTAAAGAAAAGAAAAATAGTAAAAATGGAAAAGAATATCCATAAATATATACAAAACGGTATATACATACCCCCAAACTTATTTGGAACAGTGTCCACTGTTCTTGGCTGGATTACCGAAGTTTGGTGGTAGGCAAAGGAAGATTATGCAGGGTAAACCGGCTCCTGTAAGACCAGGAGCTCCTCTGTTGGTTCAGCGCTAAGGTACGGTTTAAGTCGGTGTCCATTTACTTTGAAAAATGAACCGTCCTTTGGATTCTCCAAATCCACAGCACCATGCGGATACACATTCCGCACAAAATACGGCCCTTTCCAGCGAGATCTGAGCTTTCCTGGATGGAAGTGTAGCCGGGTGTCGTAAAGCAGTACCTGTTGACCAGGTACGAATGTCTTGCGCAAAAGGTGTCTATCGTGAAACACCTTCATTCGGTTCTTAACGACAACCGCGTTATCGTAAGCCTCATCCCTAAGCTCGCTCAAGTCGTTCAACTGCAGCTTCCGATGGCTGCCCGCATCTTCGAGAGACAGATTCAGTTCTTTTATCGCCCAAAATGCGCGATGCTCTATTTCGACAGAGAGGTGGCAAGCCTTTCCGTACACAAGCCGATAGGGAGACATGCCAAGATCGGTCTTATAAGCGGTTCGAAATGCCCAAAGGGCATCAGTGAGTTTCAGCGACCAATCCTTACAGTTCTTGGAATCCGTCTTCTCCAGTATCTGCTTGATTTGACGATTTGAAACTTCGGCTTGCCCGCAGGTTTGGGGTGGTAGGGCGTAGATAGCTTATGATTAATGGAATATTTCCGCATCAAGGCCTCGAAAGTCTTATTGCAGAAATGAGTTCCATTATCGCTAATGATCGCTCGGGGGTGCCTAAACCGGGAGAAAATGTTTTCTTTATGAAACCTAACGACAACCGTGTTGTCGTTAGTCCGGCTGGGCACAGCCTCGACCCACTTAGAGACGTAATCAACAGCGAGAAGGATGTACAAATTCCCGAAAGAGCTGGAAAATGGCCCCATGAAATCTATCCCCCAAACGTCGAAAATCTCCACAACCAAGATTGGTTGGAGCGGCATCTCGTTCCTCCGGGATATCCATCCCAAGTGTTGGCACCGGGAGCAAGTCTTGCAGTAGTCATGAGCGTCTTTGAAGAGTTGTGGCCAGTAAAAACCACACTGCAAGATCTTCCCAGCTGTCTTTCTGGGGCTAAAATGCCCGCCACATGCTTGATCGTGGCAAAATGATAGCACACTCTTGAATTCATCGTCAGGGACACACCGACGAATAATCTGGTCGGGAGAGTACTTGAACAGATAGGGTTCGTCCCAGTAAAAGTGTTTTACTTGGGATAAGAATCGAAGTCTGTCCTGACTTGACCATTCAGTCGGTAGTAACCCTGTGGCCAAATAGTTCACAATATCTGCGAACCAGGGTTCGCAAGATACTGTCAAGAGTTGTTCATCCGGAAAAACGTCGTTGATCGGAAGTTGAGGCGACGGCGAAGAAGGAAGTCGTGAGAGATGGTCGGCGACTACGTTTTCACATCCTCTTTTGTCCTTGATGACAAGGTCAAACTCTTGAAGCAAGAGGATCCAACGTATTAGCCGAGATTTTGCATCTTTCTTCGCAAAAAGATGGCGCAGAGCAGAATGGTCTGTATAGACAATGATTAGAGAGCCGATGAGGTAAAGCCTGAACTTTTCTAAAGCAAATACAACAGCTAAGAATTCCTTCTCAGTTGTTGTATAATTAAGTTGGGCGTCGTTCAGGGTTCGGCTAGCATAATAGGTTACGTGCGGCATCTTGTTGATGTGTTGTCCAAGGACATCACCAATGGCAAAGTCGGATGCATTGCACATAATCTTAAATGGGTGCGTTCAGTCAGGTGAAGAAAGAACGGGAGCAGAAGTGAGTGATCTTTTTAATGACTTGAACGCAGTCACACAGCTCGAGTCGAAGTCAAATGGCGTGTCCTTGGCCAGCAAAAGAGTCAAGGGTCTAGCAATCTTGCTAAAGTCCTTGATGAGCCGTCTATAGAAACTGGCATGGCCAAGGAAGGCTCGGATGTCTCTGACGCATCTGGGAGGAGGGAGATTGGAAATGACCTCAATCTTTGCTTTGCCAACCTCTATGCCATTTTGCGAAATGATATGTCCTAAGACAATACCTTCGCGCACCATGAAGTGGCACTTCTCCCAATTCAAAGTGAGGTTCTTGTCCTTACATCGGGTAAGGACAGCGTCAAGATGCAGCAAACACTCGTTGAAGGAATCGCCGAAGATGGAGAAATCGTCCATGAAGATCTCCAGGAATTTTTCCACCATGTCTGAGAAGATTCCCATCATACACCGCTAGAAGGTAGCGGGTGCATTGCATAACCCAAAGGGCATGCGACGATATGCAAACGTGCCGAAAGGACAAGTGAATGTGGTCTTGTCCTGGTCTTTTTCAGCGATGGGAATCTGATTATAGCCGGAGTAGCCATCAAGAAAGCAGTAGTACTCGTGTCCGGCCAATCGTTCAAGCATTTGGTCAATGAAAGGTAGCGGAAAGTGGTCCTTCCGCGTTGCGGCGTTGAGTTTTCTGTAATCGATGCATACTCGCCACCCAGTTTGGATGCGAGTAGGGATTAACTCGTTCACCTCGTTAGTGATGACTGTTATGCCTGATTTCTTGGGGACAACGTGAATGGGGCTAACCCACTGGCTATCAGAGATAGGGTAAATGATACCACTATCTAGACATTTTACGATCTCCTTTTTCACAGCCTCCTTCATGACTAGGTTGAGACGCCTTTGTGGATCCCTGGCTGGTTTGGCATCATCCATCAGATGAATGTGATGTTCAACGATCAGGGGACTAATCCCCTTAATGTCCGCCATGGACCAGCCAAAAGCTTGCATATTGCTGAGCAAGACCGCAAGAAGGGCTCTCTCTTGCTCTGGAGCTAGAGAAGCCGAGATGATGGCAGGGAAGGTCTCGTTCTCACCCAAGTAAGCGTACTTAAGGTGAGACGGCAAAGGCTTGAGTTCAAGCGTTGGAGGTGAAACGATTGAAGGCAAGATTGGTGAAAAGGTCTCGAACTCAAAGGATTCTAGCAAAGGTTCAAACCGAGTGTAAGCGACCGAGTTGGATGGTTCAGGTAACTCATCCGGAAATTCGAAGGATTCAAACTCGGGTGGTGAGTGGCTAAGATCGTTCGAGAAAGTGAAACACTCGTAGTCATTGTCGGGCACAGAAACAGCAGCAGGTTCGAAGAGGAACGCACTAGTGGCGTTAAGGTTATCGTGATCGAACAAAAACTCCTCGAATTCATACTCTTCTAGGGTGATCTCCTGGATTGAGCAAACGTCTAGTATATGAGCATTAGGTTCGGTGGGCTGATTCCCCAACCTAAAAATGTTGAGTTCAATTGTCATGTTTCCAAAAGATAGGTTCATCGAACCATTTCGACAATTGATCACAGCATTTGAGGTTGCAAGGAATGGACGACCGAGTATCACCGGAATTTGATTCCGGGGGTTAGCTACAGGCTGTGTGTCTAAAACAATGAAGTCAACAGGGAATATGAAGTCCCCAACCTTGATTAACACATCCTCTAGCTCACCCCTAGGATGGGTGATCGATCGGTCGGCCATTTGGAGAGTGCAGTGTGTGGGTTTCAGCTCTCCTACACCTAGTTGCTCATATACTGAGTACGGAAGTAGGTTAACACTGGCACCAAGATCTAATAGTGCACGGTTGATGTTCTTATCCCCAATGGTAATAGAAATCGTAGGACAGCCAGGGTCCTTCCGTTTTTGAGGTAAAGATTAGGTAAGAGCATCACTCACAGCACTAACCAAGAAAACTTTCTTGGGTACCTGAGACTTCCTCTTTTTCGTGCACAAGTCCTTTAAGATTTTCGCGTAAGACGGGACTTGTTGGACAGCATCTAAAAGGGGAATGTTGATGTTAACCTGCTTAAAAAACTCCAGAATCTTCTCCATTTGTGGATTTTGTTTATTGGACCTCAACCGGTTTTGAAATGGAACGTTTTAAAAATTGGTTGAGTCTAATGCTTGTGGAGGAGATTGTGGAGTTGGAACGGATCCCAGAGCTGGTGTTTTCGTGGAGTGAGAAGTGGGTCCGTTCAGAGCAGAAGAAGAAGAAGAAGAAGAAGAAGAAGAGCCTTTTGATGAATGGTGAATAGGCTCAGAAGACGAAGAAGAAGAAGAAGAAGTGGCCGGGGTGTCATTATCCTCAATTGTTGTCCCGATGTTGTTGTGCAGCATCCTTCCCGATCTCAATGTAGTCACGGCACTCACATTATGGTTTTGTTGTTCAAGAGCAACATGTACATTATGTGGGTGACCGGGATTTGGGAGTGGTTGAGATGGAAGCTTCCCCTTCTCTCGCTCGCTTAACGCCGCATTCAGCTGTGCAATCTGGGCCTCGATGGTCTTGATGCTTTGCCCATGTGCAGCAGTGTGTTGCACCAAGGACTGAATAAACGACTGGATATTTGCGGTGGATTGTGTCGATTGTTTAACGAACGCCTACAGACTTCGTTCTAGCGAGGAAACCTTATCGTTGTTTGACGGAACAAAGTTGTTTTGCGGAAAAGAATTGTTGGGTGCAAAGTTATTCGTCTGATTTTGAAAAGGTTGGGGTTGGAAGGGCTGCTGAAACTAATGTTGAGTTTGTTGTTGCGCTTGTTGTTGCGAAGGAGGGGGCCTCTGGAAATTGTTGCCTTGGAATTGATGCTGATTCTGATTCCAGGCGAAATTGGGGTGGTTCCGCCAACCGGGATTGTAGGTGGAAGAGTATGGATCATTTCTCCGTCTTTGCTGAAATGCAGCATTAACCTGATCCTGTTCTTAAGATGGTGGATTGTAAGGACACTCTTCGGTTAAGTGAGAAGGATCGGAACAACAAGCACAAATGGTACGATGGGGAAGAACAGGGGCAGGAGCAGGAGATGAAAATTTGCTCTCTATCGCTTCAAGTTTTCTCGTTATTGCAGCCATTTCAGCTTTCATTGCAGTAGAGACATCAAGTTGGTGAATTCCTACCCTAGACTGACCAGTAGAAGCGGAGAAAGAAGAAGAAGAAGTTGGTCTGGTGCTCTCCCATTGAAGCGTTTGTTCCGCAAGGTCGTCGAAGAATTGCCACGCTTCCTCGTTAGATTTCGATAGGAAGTGGCCCTGACAAATGGTTTCCAACAACTGCTTGGTTGCTGGGTTCAGGCCCTCATATAAGGTTTGGAAAAGTTGCCATTTCTCGATACCATGGTGAGGGCACTGAACAAGAAGGTCTTTATACCGGTCAAAGCACTTCCAGAAGGGTTCAGTAGGAAGTTGAGAGAATTGGTTGATTTCGTTACGGATCCTTGCAGTATTATGATTCGGATAGAATTTCCTGAGAAATGCTTTCACAAACTCGTCCCAACTGGTTATGGAGTGGGAAGCGGCGCTATACAGCCATTTTTCAGCAAGATCGCACAAAGTGAACGGAATGACCCGTAGCCGTATAGCATCGTCCGACAGCTGGGTAGTTTTCATCATGGCATAAACATTTTGGAACTTGTTGATGAAGATATAGGCATCTTCAGATTCAAGCCCATGAAATTTCGGAAGCATGTTAATGAAGTGGGGCTTAATTTCAAAATTATCCCCATTGGCCGGTGGAAGGGAAAGACAGGTGGGAAGTGCAGAACGGGTGGGATAGAAACGATCTTGGAGCGCGATTCGCTGTGGCGCTACAACAGGCGGTGGTGGTGGGTTATTCGCATCCATAGGAGGTCGAATCAATCCCGGGGGAGTTGTAGGGATGTTTGGATTAAATCCTGATATCGCGGAAGAAGAGGTTGGGGATGGTGAAGGTGAGGATGTATGAACAGAATTCCGGTCAACGTCGGAGTTGGCCGGCAAAGGTAAGGGTGAAAGAGGCGTGGACGGAGTTTCGACGTCTGAGTCGATCGCGTAGTCGGTGGCGACTAACGTAACGCGGACTAGGCAGGCGCTAGTGTCCTGAGTCCAAGCGGACATATACTAAACGAGTTTAGTATAGTCAAAGCGGAGAAGGTGAGGGTATGAAAACGTCAATGGAGAAATACGATGGGTGGTGGATGAAAAATGGGATTTTGGCGACAAAGGGCAAGTTTTTATAAAAGTTTTTGGTTTTTTTTGTGGTTTTTTTCTTTTTAGAAAGAGCTTTACAGAAATATGTACGGACTTACGGCTTTACACAATCACAAACAAGATATGCACAATCACACCTAGATCTAGGGTCACCTAGGTCAGCTAGACAGCTCCTAACTGTTCCAAAGGGCTAGAAATAGGATCTCAAACCGCCTCTTCTCCGCCAATTGCAGCCAGGTAAGTGCCAGGTAAGTGGGAGGCTCCCCACTACGTAAGTATTGGTCCTAATTAAGTAACCACTTGCCTTGGACAAACTTGCCTAGACACCGCAAAGTCAGGATAGGATAAACGGCCGATGCCTGTAACTAGTCCTCTGTCCTATTGAGCGCGAAGTCCTTAGGGCTGAGTCTAGTATTTTTTAATTTAAGCAATGGTCAATGTATATGCTTTTTATGATTTCTGGGGTCCTGGGAAGGGTGATGAAATCCCCACCCAATCTGGATTGGTTTCAAGCCCCTTAAAGTCCGTATTAATATATGCAAAGCAGTAACAATTAACTGCAATCAATTTTTATTCCTTTAGCGCGGCGCAAACAATTTATTGGAAGGGCGAAGAGAATTTGCGCAAAGAATGCTGCAGAAAACACAGTTCAGTGGAGTTCAGAGGAGTGGGGAAGAGGAGAGAGATACACACAGAAGTTTTGAGATGCAGAGGGCACCAAGTGGCCGCGGTTCCACGGCCTAAGCCAGCTTATGCCGCGGTTCCGCGGCAGTAAGGGTGATGTGGGGCTTCAAAAATTTTGTAAGTCCTTCCTTGGGTGTCCTCTTCTTGTCTGGATTTCCTGAATCTTGATTTGCTCACTATATCTGCTCCAGATTTTTACAGTAGACCGTTGGCTCCGTCTTGATCCGTCGCGGTGTAGCCGCGAGATATGAGTCTAACTTCCTACGTCTTTGGTACTGAACTCGATGTCTTTTTATCCTACACACTTGCACAAAAACTAATCAAAAATACAAGATGATTTTTTTACAATGTATATTTTTTTTGTTTCGTTTTTCGGTTAGATTTATATTCACAAATTAACCCGAAATTACACAAAGAAATAAACTACCGTCTCCCCGGCAACGGTGCCATTTGATTGGTAGAGTTTTTGCGTGCTTAGTTAATTACCGCAATCAAGACGGTTTCGCTTGTAGCTAGCCGGTTGAGTACGGGTCGTCCGCAGGGAGATGGGAATCTTTTTCTATGTGCTTTAACGAGTTAAGTCCAAGTGTCCAGGTTTGTTTTGAGATTAACTATGTGCTAAAATGATATGTAAAGAGAGCTTGTTCGGGTTAGGATTAGGTTAGTTTGAGTTAGGAGTCGCTCACGTCTTTCGTTGCCACTCTTAATATCGGTGTTACGGTAATCGGCAACAACGGGGATTAGCACGACTAGGAAGGAACTTGCGAGTATAAGCTAGGCTTTCCAACGCTTAAGTTCTTTCTTTTGGTGCTTGTCCGTCCGTTCTTGGTTTTTAGCCTTAACCTCCGGTTAATTCAACCACAACCGGTCTCACTAAGGAATCACCGCTATCATGTAGGATAGGGTGCCGCAGGGAGCGGATTGTGGTTCAATTAACGGGAGTCCGAATTAAGATGTTGGGCAAGGAAAGAGTGAGAGAGATTTCCTTCTCTCAAACTTCCCTTATCCTACCATAACAAGTTAGAAAACTACCCACCCATTACAAGAAAAAGGAAAATAAAACAAAGGAGGAAGATAGAAAGAAAGAGATTAGAAGATTACAGCTAGCTATTTGAGACCTCACCTTAGCAAGGATCAAGCTTAAGCATCATTGTTGTTTAAAGATAAAGAAAAAGAGAACAAGAAAGAAACAAACACAAATAACAACAACTAGATTAGCAAATGAAAATTACAAGCAGTTATAGTTAACAAAATAATAAGACAAGCATGATAACAAAAAGAACTCCTTTATTCATCCTTCACTCACAAAAGCTCACTACAATTTTTTAATGGAGAAGAGATGAGAAGAGGAAGAAGAAAAACGACATATAACCTAAATCTAAATACAAGAATAAGCACGCTTGGCTTTGGCAAGTTCTGGACTATTTATAGGCAGGAAGCAGAAATTCTAGGGCAACATTCTGGACCATCATGAAAAGACAAAACAACCCCTGAAAATTCATTAGCCGACAAGCCTGTACGGCCGCGGATCCGCGGCCTAAGCATGCTTATGCCGCGGAACCGCGGCCCTTTAGAGGAGTTGGCTCCTCGGATTTTGTGGGGTCCCATGGCTTGATGTTGTCTGCTGTTTGTATATGTTTTTTCTCAGAAACTCTTCACAATTTTTCCAGAATTACAGCAGATCAAAAGGTGATTTGATATGGATCTTTTGTCATGATTTTTCTTGAGCTCCGTGTAGATATGTTGGATCTTGTGTTTCCATTGAGATTTGTGCATGAAAATGACACCGATTTGCCATTTTGTCCCTTAAACTGGTGTGCGGCAACATACGGATAGAGAGCGGAGACCCGTGTTTTATCTGTGGTTGGCAGTAATCCGGAATTTGTCGTGCTATTCCATGAATTTCATTGTTTAGAGCTGAGAACCTGTATCCTGCAATTAACTAGCAAACACGGCTCAAGAGTACCTACTGATAAGCAATGTGATAAAAATTGGGTGGTATAAAATTCAAAAATCTGATATGAACACTACCCAGCCCCCACTAGTGTGACTGCCATCACAACGCTGGTAGTAAAGCAAAGATCCTAAGAGCTCTATCAATATGTATTAGTGATATGTTAAAAGAAACATATACACATATTAAGATAGATACAAACCAAGTAGCATACTACTATATCGAGCAAGACTGTCATAAATCTGTGTATATATCTCAAGCTTCCAAAATGTAATATACAAACTAGTACTATACAATAATGGCCTCTAGGTCATACATATCCAACAATCTCCCACTTGCACTACAGGCCAGTAATTGGTATACTGCATACCCAACGTCTGCACTAAGGCCAGCTGCTGGCGTACCGCATACCCAATAGCTCAAAAAGTCGCTTGAACTATTCTTGAGGGTGGGCCTTTGTAAATGGATCCACCATGTTTTCTTTAGTGTCCACTCTCTGTACCTCGATCTCCTGGCGATCAATGATCTCCCTGATCAGGTGATACCGCCTTAAGATGTGTCTGGATTTCTGATGGGACCGTGGTTCCTTTGCTAAAGCAATAGCCCCATTGTTATCGCAATACAAAGGTATTGGATCAACAATGGACGGAACCACCTGAAGTTCAGTAATGAACTTCTTCATCCAGATCGTTTCTTTTGCGGTATCGCTGGCAGCAATGTATTCAGTCTCCATCGTCGAGTCTGCGACGGCGTTCTGTTTGGAACTCCTCCAACACACCGCCCCTCCGTTGAGGGTAAACACAAAACCCGAGATAGAATTGCTTTCGCCCTTGTCACTCTGGAAGCTTGAATCGGTAAAGGACTCGACCCTGAAGTCTCCATTACCGTAAACCAGGAACATCTCCTTAGTCCTTCTCATGTACTTGAGAATGTTCTTCACTGCTGTCCAGTGGTTCTCACCTGGGTCTGACTGATACCGGCTCACCATGCTTAACGCATAAGCTACATTTGGTCTTGTACATAGCATCACATACATTATAGATCTTACCACCGAAGCGTAGGGTATAGTGCTCATACGAACCCTCTCCTCGTCAGTCTTGGGAGACATCTTCTTGGAGAGGGTGATTCCGAGCAATGCGGGTATATTACCGTGCTTGGAATCTTTCATACTAAATCTCTTTAGTACGGTCTCTATATACCTGGACTGCGAAAGTCCCAGTAATCTCTTAGATCTATCTCTGTAAATCTTGATCCCCAGAATGCACGAGGCATCACCCAGGTCCTTCATGGAGAACCGTTGTGACAAGAATAGCTTGACCGATTGTAGTATAGGAATATCATTTTCTATCAAAAGAATATCGTCCAGTACAAGACTAGGAATACGACAGTTCGTCCTTTAATCTTCTTATATATACATGGCTCATCTTCATTCTTGATGAAGTCAAATTCATTGACAGTTTCATTAAAACAGATGTTCCAGCTCCGCGATGCCTGCTTCAATCCATAAATGGATTTAAGCAACTTGCACACCTTCCCGCTGCTCCCACTGTCCACAAAACCTTCTGGCTGATCCATATAAACGAACTCTTCCAAACTTCCGTTTAGAAAAGTCGTTTTTACGTCCATCTGCCAGATTTCATAGTCATGGAATGAAGCAATGGCAAGTAGGACCCGAATGGATTTGAGCATATCCACTGGAGAAAAGGTTTCGTCATATTCCACACCTGGTCTTTGACGAAAACCTTTTGCAACGAGTCTAGCCTTATAGGTTTCCACCTGCCCATCTACACCAAGTTTCCTTTTGTAGATCCATTTGCATCCAACGGGTTTTACCCCAGGTGTAGCAATATCCAAGGTCCACACTTTATTGGTGTACATGGACTCCATTTCGGATCGCATAGCATCCAGCCATTTATCAGAGTCCCTACAGATAATGGCCTGCCTGAAACTGGTTGGGTCATCTTCTTCCAAGATGCAATCCTCTCGATCCCCATCTATGAGAAAACCGTAGTATCTCTCGGACGAATGAGAAATCCTACCAGATCTGCGGAGTGGCTCAGGTTCGTCTGGGACTATTGAATTTTGTGGTTCTACTAAATCTTCAGTTATAGTTTGTCTCTCTGGAATTTCTTCCAGTTCTACCGTGCTCCCACTTGTTTCTTTTGCAAGAAATTGCCGCTCTAAAAAAGTAGCGTGCTGAGCAACAAACACCTTCTGTTCCTCGGTGTGGTAGAACAGATATCCATTTGAATGCCTGGGATATCCTACAAACTTACATAAAACTGACCGTGCCTGAAGTTTGTCCGGATTCTAGTTTTTTCACATATACCGGACAACCCCGTATCTTAACCCGTTTAAGATATGGTTTTCTACCACTTCATATTTCATATGGAGTCTTAGGCACAGATTTAGACGGAACCTGATTCAACAAGTACGCTGCTGTTTCAAGCGCAAGTCCCTAGAATAAAAAAGGTAACTCAGTACTACTCATCATGGAGCAAACCATGTCCAATAGGGTACGGTTCCTCCGCTCCGATACGCCGCTGTGCTATGGTGTATATGGAGGAGTAGGTTGAGAGAGAATACCATTCTCTTTTAGAAAGTCCCTGAATTCAGTGCTCAAGTATTCCCCTCCTCTATCAAATCGGAGGATCCTGATACTTTTGCCAGTCTGGTTCTCTACTTCGTTTCTGAATTCTTTGAATTTCTCAAAAGCTTCAGATTTGTGTTTCATGAGATATATATATCCGAACCTAGAGAGATCGTCAGTGAATGTGATGAAGTACGAGAACCCTCCCCATGCATGTATAGATATTGGACCACATACATCACTATGTATGAGTCCTAAGCGCTCTCCTGCTCTTTCTCCGTATCCGGTGAACGGAGATTTGGTCATCTTTCCTTTGAGACAAGACTGGAAAGTTTCATAAGATGAAAATTCGAACGTATTCAAAAGTCTATCTTTATGTAACTTACTTAGTCTTTTCTCTCCGATATGATCAAGTCTACAATGTCACAAGTAGGATTCGTTCGTATTTGAACTCTTCCTCTTGCGTGTGTTTTGTACATTGAATACTATGTTCTGATTTAGAACATAGATACCATTACACAGTGTACCTTCTGCAAGCAGTACCTTATCAAGGTAAATGTTAATGATATTTCTATCAAGAACAAAGTTATATCCATCTTTATCCAGTAAAAAAACTGATATTATGTTGCAAACTATGGAAGGTACATAGTAGCAATTGTTCAAAATCATAGTTTTGCCATTTGGCAACACTAGGTGATATTCACCGACAGCTGCAGTATCAACTTGTGCTCCGTTCCCTACTCTGAGGGACATATCACCAGGTTTAACTATCCTACTTTTTCTCAGTCCCTGCAATAAATTACAGATATGAAATCCTGATCCGGTATCTAGTACCCAGGAGGTAGGACTGACCGAAAAGCAGTTCTCAATTACAAGAACACCTGAAGTAGATGCATTAGTATGCTTTTTCTTCATTGGGGTCTCCTTAAAATCCAGACTATCCTCTTTCCACTGCTCATACTTACGATCACCATCATAAGTTAGAGCCAAACCGACGTTCCCCAGCCCCGAATAAGAATTCGGATCGGTCAAGCGATACATTTTATTATCTTGATTAGGGCGTGAAATGGTTGCCACCTGGAGAGAGAGAAAAGAAACACTCAGCGTGCGCTCTTGCAAGATTAGATTGGTTATTAATTTATCTAACCAGGATGTCTCCCACTGTTTCCTCGAATTCTTCTTCAAACCCTAAAAGAAGAAACTAGTCAGGATTTAATTGCACGTCACTATACTTGCTTAACCTTTCAGCCAGGCTAGTGTTGGTATTTCGAGAGAGGTTTTCCAACGCTTTCGTGAAGTTCCTTAATTATATAACCTCTTTTCCCTGGAGGGGTAGCCCCGCTAACCCCGTTCTAGACACCTACTTGGTTTATACCATTTATTGTTAAGTGAAATAATCTTCCGAGAGTAATCCAACTCATCAGTGAGACCGGGATCCAACTATCATTGTGTGATGACCTAGATGGAATCCACACTAGCCACTACACTCCTTAAGGTATGCTAAATCTGCAGGTTTCCTGTATATTTGAAACTCCCAATGTGGCTTTTGCCCCAAGCGGCTTCATGACCTTGACAGAGGTCAACATGTCATAAGTCGCAAGTCAAGTTCAACCCGTCATTGTCCTGGATTGATTTAGACCCACCCACACAAGTCCTTGACAGAACTCAAAATGACCGTGCGACTGTTGTAACACCTTAGGATGTGATTAGTGGCTAATTATACTCTAAAGTATGGTTTTTAATAAAAAGTTTACCAAATCGAGTTTCAAATATTTTATCAAAATTAATGAATATTTTATTAGAATTTATTTAGCTTTGCACACACTTGTGCATGTAAACTAGGGTTAAATTGGGGTTAAACCATGATTAGCAACCATGGTGGATTAACCTTTTTTTTCTTCTTAAGCAAATTTAAAATTTGAATTAAGTGTTTGGGTGTGTTTTTTTTTAAATGAGAAATGATTTAGTTTTGTTGACTTGGTGAGAGAGAGGGAAAGAGAGAGAGAGAGAGAATGGGCACCATGGCCTTGCCCATGCTCTCATTTAATGAAGAGAGAGGGGGGGTTAACTCTTTTGTGCTCCCATTTATTTTGCCTCACTCATTTTTCTCACAACTCTCTCACTCTCACTCACTACACAACAACACAACAACAACAGCAGAAGAAGCAGCAGAAGAAGCAACAGCAGCACCAACAGCATCAGCAGCAGCAACAGCATCAGCATCAGCAGCAGTACCAGCATCAACAGCAGCAGCAGCAGCAGCACCAGCAGCTTCAGGCATCAGCAGCAGCAGCAACATACAGCAGTAGCAAGCAGCAGCTCCGAATCCTCCTCCTCTTCTCTTTCTCCTTGTACCTAGGATCAAGTGAGGTATATCTTCTGAGCCCAACTTCCTAGCTTGCTAAACTTGTGTGTTAATTAGCTTCGATTAGTGTTAAATGTGCGTTTTAGTGCTAAAATGGTGATTTGTGTAAAGTTTTGGCCAAGTGGTGATATTTATGGTTAGATTAACTTAGTTAAGTGTTATTAGGGCCAAGTAAACCTAGTTTAACCCCAGATTTCACTAAAATACCATAGGGTTTCATTTCGTGCAAAATCTAACGTTTTAAAGCAATATTAGACCTTTCTGTGATCTGCTGTTGACCCGGTGGTTTCAGATAAAATCTGAGTTAACTGGAGCATGTACACTAGGTCTAGACTACACACACGAAGCACGAGCCCCAGGTTCCAAACCCAGGCCGCAGATTTAATCGTTCTGGCTGCAAATTTCGGACAGAAGGGGGAGTTAGGTGTTGGGTTTTTGGCTAGGGTAGTATGCTGCATATTCTAGTGTTTTGGCATATACAACTTTTTTACTTTTGTGCCTGAGTCAAAATCTGGAGCATAATATCGTTTTTCCAATACGTTTTGTTTGCGCGACACGCGTGATACGTGAGTGGGTTCTGTGTTCCAGCGTATCGCGACGTGTCGAGGTAGTTTTAGACGCGTATACACACGTTTTAGCATATCGGACACACGCGCGTTTAGTTCGCGACGCGAGTTTCTCGTTTGATTTCAATATCGCATTTTTGCGAGATATTTGCTTATGTGGATTTTCTTTGTGAATTCTAGGTTCGCAGGTGGGTACGTCGGACGCCGCAAAGAAAGGAAAGCAGGTGGTCGGCTACGCTTAGCACGCGACCAGGTGAGTAGATTTAACATCTACGGGGAAATCGCTCGTATGGCGTTAAGCGTCAGGGCGTGATAGGATATTTAGTCGTAGATGTTTATATGTATATTCATACCAGTGCACACATATATTGATATCTTCATACTTGCGCACATGCACACTGTATATTTCTACCAGTGCACTCATATATTGATATCTTCATACTTGCGCACATGCACACTGTATATTCATACCAGTGCACACATATATTGATATCTTCATACTTGCGCACATGCACACTGTATATTCATACAAGTGCACACATATATTGATATCTTCATACTTGCGCACATGCACACTGTATATTCATACCAGGGCACACATATATTGATATTTTCATACTTGCGCACATGCATACTGTATATTCATACCAGGGCACACATATATTGATATCTTCATATTTGCGCACATGCACACTGTATTTTCATAGTAGTGCTACACTCATATTCACGTATATATCCATTTGCACATCCATACCTATATACATATATATGTTACATACATGGATGATATTGACTTGATTTCAAGAAAATAGGGACTGCATGAGATGTTTTCAAAACTGGATTCTTTTTAAAAGAGCGGTTTTCCCTTTTTACTCTTAGTGTCATACGACACATTGCATGGATTTCGCATTGATTTTGGATTTATGGGATTTCTGGATTTGAGAACCGTGGTATTATTTTAAAAAAATACGCACTATTTTAAAAACCCAGTTTCTCTTGATATGATATTTCAGTGCGTCCACCATGAGTTTTCTCGGTTCCAGAGAGCTTGTGTGAGTATACCCGATTCGAGGAGTGGTAGGCACCGATTGCGGGTACATGGTGGACCCGGTACGGAACCCCGGGGCAAAAAGACTCGCATTGTTAGATGGTGAGCCCGGCGGAGGGACTACTACCTACCGGTGATTGGTTAGACCTGGCGGTTATCTGGAGGATACTGACCAGAGTTGAGAGATAGATACGGGACAACGCGTACTGCCGGGGCCGAGGGCCGATTCCGCAGACGGAGCCCGTAGGCCGATCTGGACCGACAGAGCCCGATACTTGAGGATTTGCATGTCGATGCTGGACACGATTATTTTATGATATTTCGAGTGCCGATGTTGGGCACTCACGATTCTATGAGATTTACAGGATTTGAGGGCCGATTGGAGTGACGGCGCCTGAGCTTTTACTGGGATTTGGGTGTATTGATGGACACCGGTTATTTTCCACGTTGACATTCCGTGTAGATGTTATTTATTCCCATGCTCAGCTTTCAGTGTTATACATCTCATCCTGTATCTGTAGTACCTGATAGAGTACACTTGCTATACACGATTATTGCATACCCTGCTCATCCTATATAGATGTTATTAGATTGCACATGCTATGCACGATTATTGCATATCCTGCTCATCATATAGAGATGTTATTATATCGTACTTGTTGCATGATATTGCATATCCAGCTCATCATGTAGATGTTATCTGTTGGCATAGGTTAGAGTATCGCAGTACGTGCATACTCGCGATTACCTTTATATGTTATCTACTATTAACGAGTTGGCAACTCACCCCCGTTGTGCCACAGTGTTTGCAGCTTGCCCCTCAGAGTAGTCGCGGCAGGCTGCTTTCTTGCATCTTTTGATACAGATACCACCGCAGTTGGCGCGTGAGCCCTTTTGCCGATAGGTGGGTTTTTGTGCGGTATCTGTTTATTTTTCCAGTTGTATACACCATTGTATCTAGTACTCTACATCTACTACTTATATATTGACTTAGAGACCAGTTGTGAGGACGATGTATATTATTTGTACTCTGGTGTCGAGCTCGTTGGGAGCCGACTTTATTTATGCAGCTTTATCTTTCTTGATACTTGTTTTCACTAGTATTGCTCATTTCTTCGCTACGGCGTCGTATATTATCATTTTGGTGATTGTTTCTGCCGTTGGGCATGATTGCTCCCGTTTGGGATGCTTTATTCTCATTGTATATCATTTTACTCATATATTGCCTTGTACCCGATTTCTGGGCTAGTTTTTCCAAAGGAAATGCTGCCAAAATTTTTAAGATAATAACTTGAACTTTAAAGAATTTTACTAAATTACTTAAGCTTTTCTAAACATTTTAACAAATGTTTCTATTAAATATTTTAACACTCAATACTTTTAATGGTTTTGATTTCTGGGTTTCGGCTTACTTAGTCGCGTTACGCCTGTAGACGTTACGTGGTTAAGTGCCGGTCACGGGCCGAACTTTGGGTCGTGACAAAGTTGGTATCAGAGCGTAGGTTTTACCTTCGGAGTTTAAGATGACCCTGGTATGATGGAGCAGGTAGCTGAAGCAGAGTGGCGTAGCGTGCGTATGTTCCGCGGCATACTCACGACACGGTACTCCGCCTAAGCGACCTTAGGACTTATTGATTGGAAATTACTTCATGAGTGTATACATTTTTGTGATTCGATTTCCGTATCCTTATCGAATCCTACTTTCTTTTCAGTTATTATGCTACCAAAGACTACGAGGGCGCAGAAAGCGGCCACGAGAGCCGAGATTCGAGTTGACTCGTCCGAGACGAGGACTGATCCGGGTAGTATACCCGTTGTACCCGAGCAGACTGTTCCTCCTACGACAGATCAGATCGCAATGTAGGATTACGGTAGCGCCCCGGCCGTCTATCCGAGGACAAAATGCGGAAACAAAAATTTTCTTGACTTTAAGACCGGCACTATCGCATCCTAAAACCCCGGATCGGGCCATTAACCTAACTCTAGCAAATACGAGAAAGGGTAGAGAGCTATACCGAGCGATCCGTGTCCTTCGGTCTTCGGCCTCCACTCCGATCTCCTCGCGGAATCTCCGGTCTTCAGCTCCTCGTTGGAACGGGCACCGCATCACCGGGTTCTTTTACGGGCTCCCACCTCTGGACTGAGGCAACTCGGGCACGAAGTTGGCGAGCCGACGTGCCCAAGGAATGCTGCAGGCTAGTGTAGAATCACTTTGTCTCAATGGGGTTGAAGTTGCCTTTGAAGGATGGAGGTGGAGAAAAATGATCTTTTTAAAAAGAATGGAGCTCTCATTTTTCAAGCATAAAAATGAGATGAAGATTTTTCCCTCATACAAAAAATGAAAACCTCTCTCCTTTCTCAAAGTGGCCGGCCTCTTTTTATTAAGAATGAGGAGAGAGAGAAAAAAAGCATATACAAATATATGAAGATAATGATCAAATTATCTCACTTCAAAATTCTTTCAAATCCTAATCAAAACCCATCACCAATAATGCAAACCATGTGATGAAAAAGGAATCTCATGATGCAAAGAACCATCATGAAGCCACATGTACAAATAACCCCCTCTACAATGCTAATTTGCAAACTTGCAAATTAGCCCCCTCCAACGGAAATATCCGGCCGTGAAGGAACAAAGGAAAACTGGCCGGAACGGAATGCAAACTGGCAACTTCAGAAAACTGATCCCGTAATAAATTACAGGAAAACCCCGCGACTGTATATACATACCCGCATTTGTATTCCCACTGAATACAAATGCAATGAGACAAAATCTACACTGTACAATACTAGGATCCGGCTTAAACCAAAGCCCGCTAGTATTATCCGTCCAATCATGATCCGTGCAATACCACACGGATAAGATCGAACCCTGCCATATCTCCATACGGCCTCTACAGCGTTTCGCCCGAAACTTGAGAAAACGGTCTGTGGGGGACTCTAAAGACTCGTCAATACTTTGGGTATGGATTTAACCACTAGCACGTCAGAGGTATTAGCCTATACGTAACGGGCTACCAGGTATTGACCAAAAGGGACGTCTGTGAGCGAACTCATGCTGACACCCTACTGAGCCTGTCAGTGACAATATCCGTACAATCCTGTCCGTTCGTCTATGAGTATCGCATGGCGGGCCTAGGGGGTTGGTAAAAGTCAGACCCCCAAAAGCGGTACAAGTCATGTCGGAGTGTAGCCCAGAACACCCTGAGATACTACTGGAATACCTACCAGTAAATCTCCTGCCTCGGCCGAGGGCTTTGTGTAATGGCTCTCCTAGACACAGTGCGACCTCACCCCGAATACCGGGAGAGACGAACCCCTGCAGATCCGCTCACTACCTCTCGGGACTGTACCCAACTAAAACCTGTTTGCACGACTCCTTTGAGCCATGGTAGGGTAGTAATCAAAGTACAGTGGGAACTCACACGAGACAAATGATGATCTCTGGTCGATGAACTAACCTGTACACATGTCACCAGGGAACTGCTATCTGACGTCTGGTATAATCCCAACTAGCATGTTCCCAGCGAGTCCTGTCCGGTGTACTCATAACCCAATAAGCACCTGTATATATCTTAGGTGAACCAACTGACACCGGTGGCTTGTGAGACCGGCCACCGCCCCTCGTCGGGGTCTCGAATATATACACTAGTCTACTCTGGAGTATCGATGCCCTGTCTCGAAACTCCCACGACTAGGGACCATTTAAGGATGCGCTTATAGACCCCAACTCCCACGTATATGATCGCCATCATACTACTGACAGTCAAGCAAGAATCCTAAGGGTTTTATCAACGTGCAATAGTGACCTGTAAGGTCACCTAAAGCAGTACACGATGATAAAGATAAACCAGATATCATACTATCATCTTGAATAAGACGGTCCTACCGGTATAGGTCCTCCCTCAATCATTGCAATCACGTGCCTGTGATCCAATAATTGACTCTGAGGGCACTATCTCCAACAATCTCCCACTTGCACTCAAGGCTAATTATTGCGATGTCGCATACTCACAACCCGTGTGATACCGAACACCCAACTCCTCTACTAGTCAGTCTCACAAAGCTCGTTTGCAAAACTATTGCGTTCGAGGAATAGCCTCAGTGAGTGGATCCGCCCTGATGTTTCTTTCTATGTCTCTCTTTATCTCAAGTTCGCGGAGAAAGCCATCTCCCGAAATGAGCAATACATGTCTTAGAATATGTCTGGATATCTGATGGGACCTAGCTCATAAATGAACTCCAAATCCAAACTTCTTAGACTGTATCGTCAACTGAACTTAATCAGTATCCTGCGCCTTGCCTCCCTCAGTATCCCCTTGGACCACCTGTCCAAAAAACTTCCCCTCGTCAGAGGGAAAACTATAACTCTGATAGCCACTCTGTCATCCATGTCACCTTGGAAGCCTGGAATGATAACCATCTCCTAAAAGAGGCTGTCGTTATCATATCCCTAGAACATCCACTTATGTTCTAAAACTGCTTCCGAATGTTTCTCCAGGATTGGATCAATATCAATTTATTGCATCTAGTGCAAAAACAACATCTATATCCTATGTGGAGAAACCACTGTGTGACAGCCAAAGTATAACCGATCGTAGTATAGGAATTTCACTTCCTACTCTGTGTATGTCATCTAAATACCAGGACATCACACCCTACTACCTTCTTAACAGATCCATTCCCTATTCTGATGAAGTCAAACCTATGACTGTCACATCAGAAATAGATGATCTATCTCCGCTATATTTGCTTTAGTCTACAAATAGACATAAGCCACTTGTCCACTATGCTTCCGCTGCTCCCACTGACTACGACAACCCTCTGGCAGAGTCATATAGACGTACATTTCTACAGCCAGTTCAGAACGACGCTATACTCATCCTCCTGCTGGGTCTCACAGTCTGGAACAACAGCAATGGCAAGTCTGGGTAAGCAAGAACCTTCCTGTCACCATCTTTGAGCATACCGAAGTACCTCTCGAGTGCCTGAGGTTACCCACCAAATCTGCGGAGTGGCCAATGGAATGTCAAACCAAATTGAATATTTAGGTTCTTATCAAATTTTCAGTAATCGTTTGCGGTTCTGGAATCACTTCCAGTTCTACCATACTCCTACTACTGTTTTCTGAAAAAATCCATTTTTATTAAAACTGTGGCGAGTCAAGAACAATATTACTATTGATCTTCCAGATGGTAGAAAGTCAACCATCATCACAGCCCGAGTCAACCCACAAACAGCCATTAAAAAAACGTGCCTTGAGTTATCCGGAGTCTGGTTTTAAGCATAAGCCGGACAGCTCCCCGTACCTTAACATCGTTAAGATATGAACTGTTCTATATCCAATACAGAAACAGAGGCACTAATTTAATTGAACCAGATTCAAATCATGCAGCTGTCTCCAGTGCATGTCAACTAAATGGAGAGAGGCCGATCAGCGTTACTCAACTTAGGAGTGCTTCCAATTATGAGTAACCTGAAAAAGAAGCAAGTTCTCTTAATCATTACAATCAACTGAATACCATACACAAGTATCTACATCTTCGATCACCTTGAAGAATCCTGATACTTGCAACACCTGGTTCTCTACTTTATTCTTATACCTATAACTCCTCAAAACTTATACCTTGCATTTCTACGAAACACATGTCTAAGAACTAGAGAAGTCATAAGTAAACAAAATATAGTACGAGGACCAACCCCTCTGTCCTAATGGACACTGGACAACATACAATACTCTGTATAAGTCCCCTGAGTCTAATAACTCAATCCCTGTGTGTCGTAGGTTGAAAACTGTACTTATGGTTAAGATGAATTACACCGCTATTTAATGCTCCTTACCTAACCATCCACTGATATAGGTAAATGTCATGGACATAATTTCAAAAAGGTATATCTCACTCTATAAAAATAGACGTACAGATATATCAATTTGAAATTGGTGCATAACAACGGATATTCAAAACCAAACATTTGCCGTCCGGCAAACTACCCAGGTGATTTCCTTAAATATCACCATTTACAACGAATTCCGATATAATGAGGATGATCACTTAATTACCAATAACTTACTCCCACTCATCATCTGTAAAACCATACAGATGTGAGAATCAAACCTGGTAAATACATACCCGGGAGCAAGTGTCTAATTGGGAAATCAGTTTTCTTTTAATAATACACAGTGAAACTGAAACATTGAAATGTTTCGTAGGGGTATCCAGGTATTCCTAGTAATTCCTCTTCCATTATCCAGATTCACAACTGTAACCGTATAATTCTTTGCCATCTCTCCAAATCCCTTTATATGTCTTTAGTCATTATCTTCTGTACACCCTCTTAGGCTAAATGGTTTTCTTCCTTCCCTACCGTTCGGCGCCAGCCTATGGTTTGGAAGAAGACTATCCAATAAGCATAATGGGTGTACTGTCCTAATCCTAGGAGCACTCGCAATGCGAGAGAAGGTGAAGATAAAAGACAATCGAATAAACCTTATTACTATTTCTCCCGAACCAGAATCCATCCCCGAACTGGAACAAGTTCCTTTCGAGTTCGTATATAACCATACGATGGAGTATCCACTAAACTGTGGATCTTCGTAGTGATACGGAGTGTCCTGGAGAAATACAAAGATGATTTAGGATTGGCGAAGAAATACTTGGTTTGGTCGTGAATAACAGTCGCAACTTACTTTGCCCTCCTACTAATCCCTTGATATGTCTTTACTTAATACCTTCTGTACACCATCATTATGCTCATTGGTTTTCTTCATTCCCCACCGTTTGGCACCAGCCTAAGGTTTGGAAGAAGACTATCCAATTTGCGTAATAGGTGTACTATCTCCTAAACCAAGGAGTACTCGTAACCTGAGAGAAGGTAAAAAAGAAAAGATAACTGAATAATCCTATTCGTTTTCTCCAGAACCGGAAACCATCCTCGAATAAATTCCTTCGAGTTCGTATATAACCATACGATGGTTTTATCCAATGGAAGTGGACGTTCGTAGTAATACGGGGTGTCCTGGAGAAAAGGGTAAAAGTAGGAGTGGCAATGAGGTATGCAACTCAGATAATCCAAAAGCCAGTGTTTAAGAAGGTTTGGTTAATTTGGTCACTGAGTCATAGTCAAGGGTCGGGTCATGGTCGCTGCCAAAGAGAGAGAGAAAAGAAACACTCAGCGTGCACTCTAACCTAGATCAGAATGGTTGTCACTTTATCTAATTAGGAAACCTCCCACTGTCACCTCAAATTCTCTTCCAAACCTGAAAGAAGAATTAGTCGGGATCACCCGAGGAGTAAACCAACTCATCAGTGGGAATCGGGATCCAACTATCATCGCATGATAACGTGACGGAATCCACTCACGTTATCACACTCCAGAAGGTATGCGCATGCCTGGCAAGTTTCAGTTTCTTTAGAAACTCCCGATGTGATTTTTACCCCTAGGACCCAAATGACTTTGACAATGCCAACATATCAAAGTGTCCTAGTCAAGTTCAACCCGTCATTATCTTGATTGCGTTAAACCCACCCGTCCGAGTCCTTGACAATGCCAACATAACCGTACGACTGTCCTAACCAATCCACATATCCATGCGACAGAAAAGCATTACAGAGATACCGAACACTACGCCTCGGCAATCCACGACATACGTAGCACGAATACTAAGCAATACTAATCTGAAATGACGGAGGGCTACGGCTGGTTTTTGGCGAAAAACCATTAACGTAATGAACTTGATATCGTTGAAGGAACCGGATAACTATTTATAAAAAATATAGTGACGAAAACCTTTGCTAAAGAGGTCACTCCCGGTGAAGGGATCTCGGCTCTTTCCCCGTAGAATGAGGTGCAGGATATTCCAACTGAATACCACGATGCAAAGCAAAAGGAAATCGGCTATAGTGAAGTTATTACCCTGATGCAATCTTCTGTCCAAGGGGTCACTCCTGGTGAAGGGATCTCGGCCCTTGCCTCGTTGACTGAGGTGCTGGATGTTCATAACCGAATACCACTGTGCAAAACAAAAGAGAACGTTCTTGTAATAACAGCTTTTTGAAAAATGTTCCAAAAACATCAGAATAGGTTTGTTTAGCTTGCATTGATCCGAATCAATGCAGTCCCATCAATTGATCACACCAATAAAGAACGAAAATAATGATGTACGTCTATGCCATCCGCATTCGCCACTGGGTCCCGTCATCACCCGTTAGGTTACTTAACTAACGACAGAGCGGGGACTGGACTAGCGTGGATGCAAAACATATACAACATCTACTAGTATATATATCAATATATAATATTCGCTCAAGGCGTGATAAAATGCAACACCACAGAAATGTAATCAGCATCACAGAACAATACAGATATCTGGGATCCCCGGGTTTCATAGAGCCGCTACTGAAACCCGATGTTCCCGTGGTCGTGTGGATAGCCTATGCAATGAAATCCTAGACCCCTACGGGCGCGGCAAGTTACCCGCCAAAACCTGAAGCGAGGCAGCCCCCTTCAGCAACGTGAATGGACCACCCAGCACTTCACGGAATCCGGTAACTTGGGCACCCCTCCTGGGTCAACCTGTACCCCCTACAAGTGCGGCGAATAGCCTGCCAATTCTAGAGTGAATCCCCCTCCGTCTCAACGCCATGAGATGCGGGCCTGTTGCCCTCTAGAACCTGGCTATCCGTGCACCCCACCGCGGGGCAATCCTAGTACAGAAAGTAAAATATACAACGGGTACATCGACCTCAGTCCGGTCGTGCCCCAAAAGAATAATATACAAACAGGCAGTGACGGCAGTCCACATGTCGGACGCTCGCCCCGCAATATCAAATGTACATATAAAACAAAACTGTACTACCATTGCATCCAGACTATCCACCACGACAATCCGCAACATTACAGCATAACACAGAACATCAACGTGAATGTCACGTTCGCAAATCCGTCTAAAAAGGCTATAGCATTTAGACATGATTTACCGATCAAATGACATTCACGGTCGCAGATATAATGTAAATACTGTGAACTAACATGTTTAAAATTTTTCGATCGATCAAATTTACCGAAGTGGGCCCCAAGCACTACTACAGCACTCAAAGAAAATCTGGGCCCAAAAAGAATATTCCAAAAACCCTATTTCCATGTCCAAGACACACTGCAGAAATTTGGTGCAGCGCGACTACTGTTCGGCGGCAGAACCGCGGCTAAAAGGGGGTTATGGCCGCGGTTCCGTGGCGCTACAGTGCCTTCAAGCCACCAATTTTCTGCAGTATTCTTTAAAAACCCTGCTCGTATTTTTACAATGTAACAAATAATTTTTTAAGCACTGCTTCGACAGAAACTGTTAAATGGAAACGCGGTTTTTGGAAAATCCATTCGATCGAACTTGTAAACACGTTAGAGCAAGCTAGACTAGGTTAATGGCGTGGCTCTGATACCATGTAGGATTACGGTAGCGCCCCGGCCGTCTATCCGAGGCCAAAATGCGGAAACAAAAATTTTCTTGACTTTAAGACCGGCACTACCGCATCCTAAAACCCCGGATCGGGCCATTAACCTAACTCTAGCAAATATGAGAAAGGGTAGAGAGCTATACCGAGCGATCCGTGTCCTTCGGTCTTCGGCCTCCACTCCGATCTCCTCGCGGAATCTCCGGTCTTCAGCTCCTCGTCGGAACGGGCACCATATCGCCGGGTTCTTTTACGGGCTCCCACCTCTGGACCGAGGCAACTCGGGCACGAAGTTGGCGAGCCGACGTGCCCAAGGAATGCTGTAGGCTAATGTAGAATCACTTTGTCTCAATGGGGTTGAAGTTGCCTTTGAAGGATGGAGGTGGAGAAAAATGATCTTTTTAAAAAGAATGGAGCTATCATTTTTCAAGCATAAAAATGAGATGAAGATTTTTCCCTCATACAAAAAATGAAAACCTCTCTCCTCTCTCAAAGTGGCCGGCCTCTTTTTATCAAGAATGAGGGGAGAGAGAGAAAAAGCATATACAAATATATGAAGATAATGATCAAATTATCTCACTTCAAAATCCTTTCAAATCCAAATCAAACCCCATCACCATTAATGCAAACCATGTGATGAAAAAGGAATCTCATGATGCAAAGAACCATCATGAAGCCACATGTACAAATAACCCCCTCTACAATGCTAATTTGCAAACTTGCAAATTAGCCCCCTCCAACGGAAAAATCCGGCCGTGAAGGAACAAAGGAAAACTGGTCGGAACGGAATGCAAATTGGCAACTTCAGAAAACTGATCCCGTAATAAATTACAGGATAACCCCGCGACTGTATATACATACCCGCATTTGTATTCCCACTGAATACAAATGCAATGAGACAAAATCTACACTGTACAATACTAGGATCCGGGTTAAACCAAAGTCCGCTAGTATTATCCGTCCAATCATGATCCGTGCAATACCTCACGGATATGGCCTCTACAGCGTTTCGTCCGAAACTTGAGAAAACGGTCTGTGGGGGACTCTAAGGACTCGTCAATACTTTGGCTATGGATTTAACCACTAGCACGTCAGAGGTATTAGCCTATACGTAACGGGCTACCAGGTATTGACCAAAAGGGACGTCTGTGAGCGAACTCATGCTGACACCCTTTTGAGCCTGTCAGTGACAATATTTGTACAGTCCGGTCCGTTCGTCTATGAGTATCGCATGGCGGGCCTAGGGGGTTGGTAAAAGTCAAAACCCCAAAAGCGGTACAAGCCGTGTCGGAGTCTAGCCCAGAACACCCTGAGATACTACTGGACTACCTACCAGTAAATCTCCTGCCTCGGCCGAGGGCTTTGTGTAATGGCTCTCCTAGACACAGCGCGACCTCACCCCCAATACCGGGAGAGACGAACCCCTGCAGATCCGCTCACTGCCTCCATGTGGCTCGGGACTGTACCCAACTAAAACCTGTTTGCACGACTCCTTTGAGCCATGGTAGGGTAGTAATCAAAGTACAGTGGGAACTCACACGAGACAAATGACAATTTCAGGTCGATGAACTAACCTGTACACATGTCACCAGGGAACTGCTATCTGACGTCTGGTATAATCCTAACTACCATGTTCCCAGGGAGTCCTGTCCGGTGTACTCATAACCCAATGAGCACCTGTATACATCTCAGGTGAACCAACTGACACCAGTGGCTTGTGAGACTGGCCACCGTCCCTCGTCGGGGTCTCGACTGTATACACTAGTCTACTCTGGAGTATCGATGCCCTGTCTCGAAACTCCCACGACTAGGGACCATTTAAGGATGAGCTTATAGACCCCAGCTCCCACGTATATGATCGCCATCATACTACTGGCAGTCAAGCAAGAATCCTAAGGGCTTTATCAACGTGCAATAGTGACCTGTAAGGTCACCTAAAGCAGTACACAATGATAAAGATAAACCAGATAGCATACTATCATCTTGAGTAAGACTGTCCTACCGGTATAAGTCCTCCCTCAATCATTGCAATCACGTGCCTGTGATCCAATAATTGACTCTGAGGGCTCTATCTCCAACACGCCATGCTGGGGGCCGGTATGCAGGAGATGCGCCAGATGATAGGGTCGTTAGTTGAGACGCTACGAGCGCAGTGACCAGAGGTAGCTCCACCCGTTATGGGGACCGCGATGGTACCTACAGTACAGGCAGTTGCCCCTGCAGCTACAGAGGTTATTACAGTATCGCTATCAGAGTTCATGAGGCTGAAGCCTCCGGTCTTCACAGGCACCGATGCAGCCGAGGACCCACAGTCTTTTATTGATAGGATGGCCCGGATATGTCGTTCACTCAGATGCTCAGGTGCGAGATGGGTAGAGTTCGCGAGCTTTCGCCTGGAAGGTCTTGCGCAGAAATGGTGTGAATCGATCGAGAAGGGTAGAGCAGCAGATCTTACTCCTATGACCTGGACCGAATTTGTGACGGTATTTCTAGCCTGTTTCCTTCCCCAGAGTGTCAGGGATGCTCGAGCGCGCAAATTCGAGTCCTTACGCCAGGCGCCAGAGATGACAGTGGCAGAGTACGATGTACTATTCACCGATCTATCTGTTTATGCCCCATACCTAGTGGCTACTGAGAAGATGCGAGTCAAGAGGTTTGTTCGAGGCTTGCTTACCCCACTGTTCCTTGCGATCAGCGCACAGCATTGCGAGACTTATGCAGCAGCTGTAGACGCAGCCCTATTAGTCGAGGAGCGCCTTGCAGAGACTTCGGTAGTTCCAGGACCGAAGAGGGTTCGTACTGATACAGCAGCACATGGACTTCCATTCAGACGCCGTGATAGATGTCGTACAGGTGGCAGAGACTCGGGGCGAGGTTAGATGTTTAGCTTTTATCCCCAGGAGGGTCAGCAGTCGTCACGTGGATGCTTTGGGTGTGGTAGTCCCCATCACCGCGTCAGAGATTGTACCGAGATACGCCGGAGGGAGCCAACAGTACCACATGTCACACTTCCACCTTCCCAACCCCAGAGGGCATTGCTTATTGTACCTATTGTTGCTCCGCTTCAGGCTCATGCACAGAGTGGCCGTGGTCGCGGAGGGTTTACTCATAGAGGACGAGGTGGCCGAGGCATAGGACAGCCAGCTGCCTGCAGAGTACAGCCAGTTGCTAGTAGAGGACCGCCAGTCACAGGTGGAGGACAGGCATGGGTTTTCGAGTTGACGCATCAGGACGCGCAGGCGTCCAATTCGGTGGTCTCAGGTACTTTATCAGTATGTTCTGTTGACGCACGCGTGTTGTTTGATCCTAGATCCATGCACTCGTATGTTTCCACACACTTCGTGCCGAGTTTGGGTAGAGAGTCCGGTTTTCTTGATCAGCCGCTTGTTGTGACCACTCCTGTGGGAGAGTCGTTTGTTGCTAAGCGCGTGTTCCGATCCTGTGTTGTCCATATTGGTGAGAGAGAGTTGCCTGTCGACTTGATCCTTCTTGAGATGTTAGACTTCGACGTTCTTTTGGGCATGGATTGGTTAGCCACGTGCTATTCGTCTGTGGACTGCCGCGAGAAGACGGTTAGATTTTGTTTTCCCGGCGAGTCGGCTTTTGTTGTGCAGGGGGACTGTTGTGCTGCCCCTCACAGTTTGATTTCTTCTCTTCGTGTTGGACAGCTTTTAAGGAAGGGATGTCAGGGATTTCTAGCCTATGTTTGCGATACTATAGCTACGGATGTTCCGTTGGACCAGGTTCCGATTGTTTGTGAGTTCCCTGATGTTTTCCCTGACGAGCTTCCTGGGTTACCGCCTGAGCGTGATATTGCTTTCTGTATTGATTTGATTCCCAGCACGGGGCCTATTTCCATACCGCCTTATCGGATGACCCCGGCGGAGGTTAGTGAGTTGAAAGGTCAGTTGCAAGATTTGCTGGATAAGAGACTTATTCGACCCAGTGTGTCTCCTTGGGGTGCTCCGGTCCTATTTGTCAAGAAGAAGGACAGCAGTTTGCGTTTGTGTATCGACTACCGCCAGCTGAACAGGGTTACCGTTTGAAACAAATATCCTTTGCCACCCATCGACGACTTGTTTGACCAGCTTCAGGGGGCAGGATATTTTTCGAGGATCGACTTGCGATCAGGATACCATCAGCTACGGGTTCGACAGGAGGATATACTGAGGACAGCTTTCCGCACGCGTTACGGCCATTATGAGTTTTTGGTGATGTCGTTCGGACTCACCAATGCCCCAGCTGCATTTATGGACTTGATGAACCGTATATTCAGGCCGTATCTTGATTTGTTCATCATCGTATTCATTGACGATATTTTGGTGTATTCCCGGAGGCGAGAGGAGCACGAGCAGCACCTGCAGATCACACTGCAGACTTTGAGGGAGCACCATCTTTTCGCAAAATTCTCCAAGTGCGCATTCTGGCTTGACAGCATAGACTTCTTGGGTCACGTGATTACACGAGAAGGTATATGTATGGACCCGAAGAAGATCGAGGTCGTTCAGCGTTGGCCCAAACCGACATCAGTTACGGAGATCCGCAGCTTTCTAGGACTGGCCGGCTATTACAGGCGATTTGTGCAGGACTTCTCCCGTATTGCTGCACCTTTGACCGGGTTGACCCAGAAGGGAGTTCCTTTCGATTGGACGGAGGAGTGCGAGCATAGCTTTCAGCAGCTACGGACGTGTTTGACTACAGCGCTGGTGTTAGCATTGCCTTCAGGATCGGGCGGATTTATGGTCTATTGTGACGCTTCTCGAGTGGGGCTAGGGTGCGTATTGATGCAGCATGACAGGGTGATCGCGTATGCTTCACGGCAGTTGAAGAAACATGAATAGAACTACCCCACTCATGATTTGGAGATGGCTGCAGTGGTCTTTGCACTCAAGATCTGGCGACATTACCTATACGGCGAGTCGTGCCAGATATTCACTGATCACAAGAGCTTGAAGTATATATTTCAGCAGCGAGACCTGAATCTTAGACAGCGCCGTTGGATGGAACTAGTAAAGGACTACGATTGCGAGATCTTGTATCACCCGGGCAAGGCGAATGTAGTGGCTGATGCTTTGAGCAGGAGGCCCGGGGGTAGTCTATCTTGTTTGAGCGCAGTGCAGAGGCAGTCGTCGGCAGATTGGCAGACTTTATGCGACAGCCAAGTGCAGTTCGAGTTCATGCCGATCGGGGGACAGCTTGCGTATGTTCGGGTACGCCCACAGTTGCTTGACCGTATATATGAGGCACAGTGCAGTGATGACCGTTGTTCAGAGATCATGGCACGGACTGGACAGCGCAGATTTTCCGAGTTCGTGATTGATGATCAGGGGATACTGCGATTTGGGACTAGACTGTGTGTACCAGATGCTGAGGGACTGCGGCGTGAGATTCTTGAGAAGGCACATCGATCGGTGTATAGTGTTCATCCGGGTTCCACCAAGATGTACCATGATATGAGAGACGTTTATTGGTGGGACGGAATGAAGAGGGACATCACAGACTTTGTGTCGAGATGCCTGACTTGTCAGCAAGTCAAGGCCGATCACCAGAGGCCAGCGGGAGAGCTACAGCCGTTACCCATTCCGGAGTGGAAATAGGAGCATATTTCGATGGACTTCGTTGTGGGTCTACCCAGGACTAGGCGAGGGTATGACTCCATCTGGGTGATCATGGATCATTTGACGAAAGCGGCTCACTTCCTGCTGGTGAAGACGACTTTCGGATTTGTTCAGTATGCCCAGATATACATCGACGAGATTGTACGACTGCATGGAGTCCCGACATGTATCGTGTCCGACCGAGGCACCCAGTTTGCCAGCCGACTATGGCAGAGGCTTCAGGAGGCGTTGGGCACCCGCTTGAGTTTCAGCACAACATTTCATCCACAGACCGACAGCCAGTCAGAGCGGACTATTTAGACTCTCGAGGACATGCTTCGAGCATACGTTTTAGATTTTGCTGGTAGCTGGGATCATCATTTACCCTTGGTAGAGTTCTCCTACAACAATAGTTTCCAGGATACTATTCAGATGGCACCTTTCGAGGCTTTGTATGGGAGGAGATGTAGATCGCCCGTCTGTTGGACAGAACTCAGTGAGAGCAGTATTTTGGGGCCACAAATCGTACAGGAGACGACCGAGAAGATACAGCTGATTCGAGATAGGATGATGACAGCTCAGAGCGGGCAAAAATCGTATGCTGACAGACGCCGCCGCATATTAGAGTTCGCAGTTGGCGATCACATTTTTCTGAGTGTCTCTCCGATGAAGGGAGTGATGAGGTTTGGACGGAAGGGGAAGCTTAGCCCCAGATTCATAGGTCCCTTCGAGATCCTCGAGCGTGTGGGCGCAGTAGCATATCGTTTGGCTCTTCCACCCGACTTCCTAGATGTTCACCCCGTTTTCCACGTGTCGATACTTCGCAGATACCTACATGACCCTTCTCACATGATTCAGCATCAGACCGTTCAGCTAGAGCGTGATCTTTCGTTCACCGAGCAGCCAGTCGTGATATTGGACCGGCAAGTGAAGAAACTTCGATCAAAGGTCTTGCCGTCTGTGAAGGTGCTTTGGCGCAGCCCAAATGGTGAAGAGATCACTTGAGAGACCGAAAGCGAGATGCGGAAGAAGTTTCCTCATCTCTTTGAAGGTATGCGTAGCTTTATATTTTAAATTCGGGGACGAATTTCTTTAAGGGGGAAGATTGTAATACCTTAGGATGTGATTAGTGGCTAATTATACTCTAAAGTATGGTTTTTAATAAAAATTCTACCAAATCGAGTTTCAAATATTTTATCAAAATTAAAGAATATTTTATTAGAATTTATTTAGCTTTGCACATACTTATGCATGTAAACTAGGGTTAAATTGGGGTTAAACCATGATTAGCAATCATGGTGGATTAACCTTTTTTTTTTCTTCTTAAGCTAATTTAAAATTTGAATTAAGTGTTTGGGTGTGTTTTTTTTTAAAATGAGAAATGATTTAGTTTTGTTGACTTGGTGAGAGAGAGGGGGAGAGAGAGAGAGAGAGAGAGAATGGGCACCATGGCCTTGCCCATGCTCTCATTTAATGAAGAGAGAGAGGGGTGTTAACTCTTTTGTGCTCCCATTTCTTTTACCTCACTCATTTTTCTCACAACTCTCTCACTCTCACTCATATACACAACAACACAACAGCATCAGCAGAAGAAGCAGCAGCAGCACCAACAGCATCAGCAGCAGCAACAGCATCAACAGCAGCAGCTTCAGGCGTCAGCAGCAGCAACAACATACACCAGTAGCAAGCAGCAGCTCCTTCTCTTCCTCCTCTTCTCTTTCTCCTTGTACCTAGGGTCAAGTGAGGTATATCTTCTGAGCCCAACTTCCTAGCTTGCTAAACTTGTGTGTTAATTAGCTTCGATTAGTGTTAAATGTGCGTTTTAGTGCTAAAATGGTGATTTGTGTAAAGTTTTGGCCAAGTGGTGATATTTATGGTTAGAATAACTTAGTTAAGTATTATTAGGGCCAAGTAAACCTAGTTTAACCCCAGATTTCACTAAAATACCATAGGGTTTCATATCGTGCAAAATCTAACGTTTTAAAGCAATATTAGACCTTTCTGTGATCTGCTGTTGACCCGATGGTTTCAGATAAAATCTGAGTTAACTGGAGCATGTACACTACGTCTAGACTACACACACGAAGCACGAGCCCCAGATTCCAAACCAAGGCCGCAGATTTAATCCTTCTGGCCGCAAATTGCGGACAGAAGGGGGAGTTAGGTGTTGGGGTTTTGGCTAGGGTAGTATGCTGCATATTCTAGTGTTTTGGCATATGCAACTTTTTACTTTTGTGCATGAGTCAAAATCTGGAGCGTAATATCGTTTTTCCAATACGTTTTGTTTGCGCGACACGTGTGATACGTGAGTGGGTTCTGTGTTCTAGCGTATCGCGACGTGTCGGGGTAGTTTTAGACGCGTATACACATGTTTTAACGTATCGGACACACGCGCGTTTAGTTCGCGACGCGAGTTTCTCGTTTGATTTCGATATCGCATTTTTACGAAATATTTGCTTATGTGGATTCTCTATGTGAATTCGAGGTTCGCAGGCGGGTACATCGGACGCCGCAAAAAGAGGGAAGCAGGTGGTTGGCTACGCTTAGCACGCGACCAGGTGAGTAGATTTAACATCTACGGGGAAATCGCCCGTATGGCATTAAGCGACAGGGCGTGATAGGATATTTAGTCGTAGATGTTTATATGTATATTCATACCAATGCACACATATATTGATATCTTCATACTTGCGCACATGCACACTGTATATTCATACCGGTACACACAAATATTGATATCTTCATACTTGCGCACATGCACACTGTATATTCATACCAGTGCACACATATATTGATATCTTCATACTTGCGCACATGCATACTGTATATTCATACCAGTGCACACACATATTGATATCTTCATACTTGCGCACATGCACACTGTATATTCATACCAGTGCACACATATTTTGATATCTTCATACTTGCGCACATGCACACTGTATATTCATACCAGTGTACACATATATTGATATCTTCATACTTGCGCACAAGTACACTGTATTTTCATAGTAGTGTTACATTCATATTCGCATATATATCCATTTGCACATCCATACCTACATACATATATATGTTACATGTATGGATGATATTGACTTGATTTCAAGAAAATAGGGACCGCATGAGATGTTTTCAAAACTGGATTCTTTTTAAAAGAGCGGTTTTTCCTTTTTACTCTTAGTGCCATACGACACATTGCATGGATTCACGCATTGAGTTTGGATTTATAGGATTTCTTGATTTGAGAACCGTGGTATTATTTTAAGAAAATACGCACTGTTTTAAAAACCCGGTTTCTCTTGATATGATATTTCAGTGCGTCCACCATGAGTTTTCTTGGTTCCAGAGAGCTTGTGTGAGTATACCCGATTCGAGGAGTGGTCGGCACCGATTGCGGGTACATGGTGGACCCGGTACGGTACCCCGGGGCAAAAAGACTCGTATTGTTAGATGGTGAGCCCGGCGGAGGGACTACTACCTACCGATGATTGGTTGGACCTGGCGGTTATCCGGAGGATACTGACCAGAGTTGAGAGATGGATACGGGACAACTCGTACTGCCAGGGCCGAGGGCCAATTCCGCAGACGGAGCCCGTGGGCCGATACGGACCGACGGAGCCAGATACTTGAGGATTTGCGTGTCGATGCTGGACACGATTATTTTATGATATTTCGACTGCCGATGTTGGGCACTCACGATTCTATGAGATTTACAGGATTTGAGGGCCGATTGGAGTGACGGCGCCTGAGCTTTTACTTGGATTTGGGTGTATGGATGGACACCGGTTATTTTCCACGTTGACATTCCGTGTGGATGTTATTTATTCCCATGCTCAGCTTTCAGTGTTATACATCTCATCCTGTATCTGTAGTACCTGATAGAGTACACTTGCTATGCACGATTATTACATACCCTGCTCATCCTATATAGATGTTATTAGATTGCACATGCTATGCACGATTATTGCATACCCTGCTCATCATATAGATATGTTATTAGATCGTACTTGTTGCATGATATTGTATATCCAGCTCATCATGTAGATGTTATCTGTTGGCATAGGTTAGAGTATCGCAGTACGTGCATACTCGCGATTACCTTTATATATTATCTACTGATCACGAGTTGGCAACTCACCCCCGTTGTGCCACAGTGTTTGCAGGTTGCCCCTTAGAGTAGTCGCGGCAGGCTGCTTTCTTGCATCTTTTGATACAGATACCACTGTAGTTGGCGCGTGAGCCCTTTTGCCGATAGGTGGGTTTTTGTGCGGTATCTGTTTATTTTTCCAGTTGTATACACCATTGTATCAAGTACTCTCCATCTACTACTTATGTATTGACTTAGAGACCAGTTGTGAGGACGATATATATTATTTGTACTCTGGTGTCGAGCTCGTTGGGAGCCGACTTTATTTATGCAGCTTTATCTTTCTTGATACTTGTTTTCACTATTATTGCTCATTTCTTCGCTACGGCGTCGTATATTATCATTATGGTGATTGTTTCTGCCGTTGGGCGTGATTGCTCCCGTTTGGGATGCTTTATTCTCATTGTATATCATTTTACTCATATATTGCCTTGTACCCGATTTCGGGGCTAGTTTTTATAAAAGAAATGCTGCCAAAATTTTTAAGATAATAACTTGAACTTTAAAGAATTTTACTAAATTACTTAAGGTTTTCTAAACATTTTAACAAATGTTTCTATTAAATGTTTTAACACTCAATACTTTTAATGGTTTTGATTTCTGGGTTTCGGCTTACTTAGTCGCGTTACGCCTGTAGACGTTACGTGGTTAAGTGCCGGTCATGTACCGAACTTTGGGTCATGACAACTGTCCTAAATAATCGCATCTATCTATGCAACATACGAGCATTTCTTAGCTACCATTCACTATACCTTGACAGAGGTCAACATATATAGCATGAATACTAAGTAATACTTGTAAGAAATGACGGAGGGCTACAGCTAGGTTTGTAGTGAAAAACCCGTTAACGTAATGAACTTGATATCATTGAAAGAACCTGATAGCTTTAAAAATGAGTGGTTTAAGCTCCGCTTTTTGAAAAATTTCTGGTTTTGAAAAAACCAAGTAATCTATATTATAGACTTTTGCTCAAGAGGTCACTCCCCGCGAAGGGATCTCGGCTCTTGCCTTGTAGAATGAGGTGTTGTATATTCATGACCGAATACCACTATGCAAAGCGAAAGAATATAACTGTATTTTTTTGAAATTTGTTCCAACAACAACTTTTAGGTTTATTTTCTTGCATTAATCAAAATTAATGTGGTCCCATCAATTTAATCCTATCACACCACAAAAAGAACGAAAAATACAATGTACGTATATGCCATTTGCATTCGCCACGGGGCTCCGTCATCACCCGTTAGGTTACTTAACTAACGACAGTGCGGGAGCTGGACTAGCGCAGGTGCAAAATATATACAACATCTACTAGTATATATATAAGTATATACAACATTCGTCTCAGGCATGATAATAATCAATATCACAGAGTCTCACCCAACAATACAGAAAGGTGGAGAATCTTGGAGCCCCGGGTTTCATTTGAGCCGCAAATAAAACCCAACGTTCCCTGTCGTGTGGATAGCCTGTGCAATGAAAACCTGGACCCCTATGAGCTCGGCAAGTTATCCGCCAATCCCAGAAATGAAGCAGCCCTCTTCAACAAATTGAATGGGCCACCCAGCACTTCACGGAATCCGGTAACCTGGGCGCCCTTCCGTGGGTCATCCTATACCCCCTACGAGTGCGGCGAATAGTCCGCCAATTCTAGAATGAAGCCTCCTCCGTCTCAACGCCATGAGATGCGGGCTTGTTGCCTTCTAGAACCCGGCTATTCATGCACTCCACTGTGGGGTAATCCTAGTACAGAAAAAGAAAATAATATGTACAAATGATGACATCGACCTCAACCCAGTCGTGCCTTAATCAAATAATATACAACCCGGCAAAGACGTCAGTCCACATGTCGGACGCTCGCCCCGCAATAACAAATGTACAAATGAATATAAACTGTACTGCTAACATTGCACCACATGCTATCCATCACGACTATCCAACCACAATCACAGCACAAGCACAAAACATCAACGTGAATGTCATGCTCGGAAACTCGTCTAAAAGGACATATAGCAGATAGACGGGTTTACCGATCGAATGACATTCATGGTCACAGATAAAAGTGAATGTACTGTAAACTATTAAACAGTGTCAAATATAACGACTTCGAAACACTCCAAATTGCCCCAATCAAAAAAACAACAGAAAATCAAACTTGGGCAAAAACTAGCAACACTAGACAACCAAACTCCTCGATATAAGAATACAGAACAAAACTCGACCCATTTCTCCACCATTGAACCGAGGAGGCCAGATTTTATGATGTTGTGGCCGGCCACATGATGGTAGAATTGCATCGTTTTCGTTCTGGGTACATCTCACAGTCTAAGGATCACTCTGCACTTGTTTTAAAAAATTTTTGAAGCCTTTAAAATTTCGACAGAAACTGCAGTTTGGTTTCAATGTTACGGAGTCGTTTCGGTTTCATTGTTTTAACATTGTTTAAACTTGCTAGTCTAGGATTTATGGGCTGGCTCTGATACCAAGAAGGGCTACACTAGCGCCCCGGTCAACTTCCATGGCCAAATGCGGAACAAATTTTTTACTACGATTAGAAACTTGGTGCTAGAATAACACAAAACCCGGATCTTAACCATAAACCTAACTAGAATTTAAGGGTTCTATCTACTATGATATAAAGTATACCTAAAGAAATCAAGTCCTTCGGGTCTTCGATCCTCTCCTTAAGCTCCTCGATGGAAGTATGGATCGTGCTTGAACTTCGGCCTCCTTGTGTCAATGATGATCCACCCGAAAGTGCCAACTAAGAGCTCCTACCTTCTAATTGAGGTAACTAGAATACTTAGCTTGCTAAACTAAGTAACCTAGAATGAGTAGAGTGTGATTTAGAGTAGCTAAGTCTCATTAACCCTTGATTATCAACACATAATACACTAGGGTTTGAGAGGAAGAAGGAGAGAGCAAACTTGAGGAAAGAGAAAGTATTTGTGATAATGATAATTAAAAATAGAATGGCTAACTTTTAAATTGTAAGGTTCCTAGGCACCCTAGTGAGGTCTCACAAGTGATCAAACATGCACAAATCAAATTTTACGGGTGCCTACAAACCCTAATACGGATCGTTTACTAGATATCTAGGCGAAACAAGCAAGTAAATGGAAATGTATCTAAAGGAAAGGGGCTACAACCTTTGTAGATCCGTTCCACCACCTCCTAAGCTCCGTGATGAAGTCCCCTCGCTGTCCAAATCATATCTTGGGCTCTAGCGTCGGCTTCATCGGAGAAAAACGGGCTAGGTCATCGACGACGATGCCGAAGATGATCTACGTCGAGGCATCGCTAGATCAAGCTCCAACTTCACCAAGTCAAGAAAACTTGTGAAGGAAACACCCTATACTACTTGGCAAGAAGTAGAGGATGAAGAAATAGGAAGTGGGTAGACTTTAGATTTGGATTTCACACACTTTTTCATCAATCACCATTGATGTTGCAAGCTTTCTTCTCATGGAGGAGGAAGAAGAAGATGAATAATAGAATATGATAAGTATTATGTAAATGATAAATAAATCAATACTTATCATTTACTAACCCTTGGTTAGTTGTAGAGAATGGACCATGGTTAATTAGAATGGTTAGGGTTAAGTATAAGACAAGGATGGTGGACTAATTCAAAGCTTCAAGAATGTTCAACTAGCAAACAAAAAAAGCAACCATTCTTATCTCATCTTTTTCCAAAATAAATAAATAAATAAATAAGAAAAAAAAGAAAACCCTAATCATAATCTTAACCATGGTCTAATTCTTTACACTAACCCTAGCTTGCATGTATCATCAAACATGATACAATCATGTGCACAAATATATCACATATGCAATGTGCACAAAACAAGTGAGTAAATCCATTTAAAGTGAACCAATACTAGTTAATGCAAAGTAATATATCAAATATATAATTATACATTAAATCATTAAATCAACACTTGATTTAACGATCCGGTCATATCGTATATAACCGACTAGTATCCAATGTATCGGCTTATCGAATCAATCCTTGATTCGATAACTAGGTTATATCGCATATAACCAATCGATACATTCATCGCGAGAATAGAATGCAGTATCACATACACGCATTATTCTCGGTCCCGCACATATCTCATATGCGCTCCTATTTCGTTTCGCTTGAGCCAGGAAACCTCTGTGTAGGACTCTAAAGACTCATCAATACGCCGGTAGCGGATGATGATCATATCAAGCACCCATAAGCCGCAAGCGGTCTGCTAAACGTAACGGCCACCCGGGTATTGAGCGATCAGAAGATCGCCGAGCAAGCCCGCTCACACTCCTGTGAATCCAACCAGTAACACTTACCGTACAGTCCGGTCTGTTCGTCTGATATGTCGCATACCTCGCCTAGGGGTGGTAAACGTCAGACCCCAATAGCTCGATAAGTCATGCCGACTTGAGGTCCATAACATTTGTGAAACTACTGATAACTCTTACCAGTATATCAGTGCAACCCTGGCCAGGGATTTCCTGTTATGGCCAGTCGAGCATAGCACAACATCAACCCCCAATACCGGGAGAGACGAATCCCCTCCTATCGCTCATTGCCTCCATGTGAATCGGGACTGTACCCAAAAACCACCTGTTTGCACAACTCAGTAGAGCCGTGGTAGGGTGGAAATCAAAGCACAGTGGGAGACACACAAGACTCTATGACGATCTCGGGTCAACAGACTAAGCTGTACCAGTGTCACCAGAGAACTGCCATCTGACGTGAGGTATAATACCATCTGGGAGTTCTCGGCGAGTCCGTTCAGTGTACCCAGTCTCCACTGAGCACCCGCATACCATCTCCGATGTCAAACACCAATGGATATGGGATCATCCATCGCCCATCGCATGGGTCGAGAAGATATGCGCTAGTCTACTCTGGAATATCGATGCCCCGTCTCGATATTCCCTCGACTAGGAACATTTCTGTTGGAGGTAGTGCCCTCAGAGTCAAATATTGGATCACAGGCACGTGATTGCAATGATTGAGGGAGGACCTATCCCGGTACGACAGTCTTACTCGAGATGATAGTATGCTATCTGGTTTACCTTTACCATCGTGTACTGCTTTGGTGACATGACAGGTCGCTATTGCATGTTGATAGAGCCCCTAGGATTTGTGCTTGACGGCCAGCAGTATGAGGGCGATCATATACGTGGGAGCTGGCAGTCTATAAGCACATCCTTAAAAGGTCCCTAGTTGTGGGAGTTTCGAGACAGGGCATCGATACTCCAGAGTAGACTAGTGTATACAGTCGAGACCCCGACGAGGGGCGGTGGACGGTCTCATAAGCCACTGGTGTCAGTTGGTTCACCTAAGATGTATACAGGTTCTCATTGGGTTATGAGTACACCGGAAAGGACTCGCCGGGAACATGCTAGTTGGTCTTATACCTGACGTCAGATAGCAATTCCCAGGTGACATGTGTGCAGGTTAGTTCATCGACCTGGGGATCGTCATTTGTCTCGTGTGAGTTCCCACTGTGTTTTGATTACTACCCTACCACGGCTCAAAGGAGTCGTGCAAACAGGTTTTAGTTGGGTACAGTCCCGAGCCACATGGAGGCAGTGAGCGGATCTTCAGGGGTTCGTCTCTCCCGGTATTGGGGGTGAGGTCGCGCTGTGTCTAGGAGAGCCATTACACGAAGTCCTTGGCCAAGGCAGGAGATTTACTGGTAGGTATTCCAGTAGTATCTCAGAGTGTTCTGGGCTACACTCCGACACGACTTGTACCGCTTTTGGGGGTCTGACTTTTACCAACCCCCTAGGCCCGCCATGCGATACTCATAGACGAACGGACCGGACTGTACGGATATTGTCACTGACAGGCTCGGTAGGGTGTCAGGATGAGTTCACTCATCGACGTCCCTTTTAGTCAATAGCTGGTGGCCCGTCACGTATTGGCTTATACCTCTGATGTGCTTGTGGTTAAATCCACAGCCATAGTATTGACGAGTCTTTAGAGTCTACCACACTTTCAGTTACTCAGCTTTCGGGCGAAACGCTGTAGAGGCCGTATGGAGATATGGCAGGGTTCGATCAGATACGTGCGGTATTGCACGGATCGTGATCGGACGGTTTTTACTAGCCGGCTTTGGCTTAAGCCGGATCTTAGTATTTGACAGTGTAGTTTTGTCTCTTTGCATTTGTATTTCGGTCGGAATACAAATGCGGGTGTGTATTGTTAGTGTATATGCCCTAGAGGCCATTACTGTATCATACTAGTTTGTATATTACTTAATGGATGCTTGGGATATTCACCTTGTATATACAATCTTGCTCAAAATAGTAGTATGCTACTTGGTTTGTTTCTACTTCAATGTGTACTTGTGTTTATTTCAGTATATCACTTATACGCATTAGTGGAGCCCTTAGGATCTTTGCTTGATTACCAGCGTTGTGATGGCAGTCACACTAGTGGGGGCTGGGTAATCTATAAGCACATCCTTATACAGGTCCCTAGTCGCAGGACTATCAAGACAGGGCATCGATACTCCGGAGTAGACTAGCGTATGCGCTTCTCATCCCAGTGTGGGAGATGGTCTGTCCCACAGCCATCAGTACGTCGTACTGGAGATAGTATACGGGTGCTCGTTGGGTTACGAGTACACTGGACATGACTCGTCGGGAACTGACAGGTTGGTATTATACCTATCGTCAGTTATCAGTTCCCAGGTGACATGAGTACAGCTTAGTCCGCTGACTTGACACTGGCACTTCGCCTCAAGTGTGTTCCCACTGCACTTTGATCACTACCCTACCACGGCTCAAAGGAGTCGTGCAAACAGGTGGTGGTTGGGTGCAGTCCCGAAGCACTTGGAGGCAGTGACGGTTAGACAGGATTCGTCTCTCCCGGTATTGGGGGTTGACATCGCGCTGTGTCTAGGAGAGCCATTACACGAGTAGTCCCTGGCCAGGGCAAACGAGATATACTGGTAGGTTTCCAGTGTTATCTCAGGGTGTTTTGGGCTTCGCTCCGGCACGACTTGTACCGCTATTGGGGGACTAACGTTTACCACCCCCTAGGCCCGCCATGCGATGTATCAGACGAACAGACCGGACTGTACGGAGACTGTCACATTCAGACTCAGTAGGAGTTCAGATGGGGTTTCACCTCGTCAGCCTTCTTGTCGGCATCTACCTGGGGACCGTTACGCACAGCTAGTGCCGCTTGCGGTCTGTGGTTAAACCCACTGCCAGCGTAGTGTCGAGTCTTTAGAGTCCCACACAGAGGGTATTCGCCTCTGGGCAAAACAGAGTAGAGGTCGCATGGTTTTGCGACAGGGTTCGTTCTCATCCGCGCACTTGTGCACGTTTGGAGTCCGGACGGATTATACTGGCAGGCTCTGGTTTGAGCCAGATACTGGTATATATATTTGGGGTTGCTTTTATATCTTGGTATTCTTGTTCCTCGGAACGAGAATGCAGGTGTGTATGCACAGTTGCTTGAGGCGGAGGATGAGGTATTTCATTAGGGTTTCGGAACGGGTGCGTATGCACAGTTGACAGTTATCTTTTTCCAAACCCTAATGGATTTATGGATTATCTATTTATAATAGTAATTAAATGAGAATTTTGTTATGGTTGATTTTGTTGACTTGTTGACCATGGTTGACTTGTTGACCATGGTTGAAAGTTGACCACCATCATGCTTCAAAAGTCTTCCTTGATTTATGCTTACATTTTTAAATGAAGCATGGTTGTGGTCATTCCAAATTGCCATCAACTATTCTCATTTTCAATTATTATTATTAGATAATTCTTTTCTTTTGCATTATGGTTGCAAGAAAGAAAAAAAATATAGCTCATTCTATCATTCTCATTCTCTCTCCTCTCTTCATCTTCTTCTTCCTCTAGCAAAGAGAAACCTTCTCATGAGTTGAGAATCCTTCTCTTTAAAAAGAAAAGCAAACCCTAGTCACTCTCTACTCACTCTAGGATCAAAGGATTAGCAAGCCGGAGATTCTAGTTCACTCCAAGTCCGAGAAAGAGCCCAAGGTCGAACCCTCGAGGTGGATCCATCTTCGACGGAAGAAGGCGACAAAAGAGAACAATCAACCTCTACAAGATTTCAAGAAGAAGGAGTTCAAGTTTAGGTATAACCCTCATCCGAGTAGCTAACTCCTTTTAGCGTATTTGCTAGTTTAGTTTAGACACGATCCCGACCTTGTTTAGTCCATGTTGCCTCTTGCGATAAAAATTTGTTTTTTATACCGTTTCCGCCTCCCCGTAAGAACCGGGGGTCGCAATATGGACTTACAGTGGTATCAGAGCCTAACTAAACTTAAACTAGCTTGGTAGTGAAGTGTAACGAAGTTCGGAACCGAAAAAATCACAAAACCGGAAAATTACAAAAACTGAGTTTCTGTTGAAAAATTTTTGGCTCAAAATGAAAAACTTTATACATATAAATTCGTCTCAGGGTTTTGTATGAACACTCAAGAAAAACGATACAGTGATTCGATGAACGCGCCGCCCTTCCGCCGCATAACCAAGGTAGTTGCCGCGGAACCGCCGCGTGTTGTCTTGTTCTCTGCATCGTTTTTCGTGCAGTGTGTTTCTGTGTTGGTTTTGGGATTTTTTAAATATATTATATGTGCCCAGATTTTGCAGAAAAGAAATTTCCTTTTGGGGTCCTATAATTCCGTATTTTTTCCGAACTTCACTACACTTTGACTATGATGGTTATATCTGTGATGTTTGCATGTATTGAACGTCGGCTAATCGCTATAAGACGATAAGTCGGGGTTATACATGATCTGTAATATGCTGGAATGTGTATATAAATATGTTGGATTGTCGCGGGTGAATAGCCGGGGGTTGTGAGACGAGAGTTTTCTTTTCTTGCAATTCATTGTAAATGTAAATTGATGTAATTATATTATTTGTTTGGCCGCACAACCGGGTCGGGGTTGTAGCCGTCATTGTATAATTCTTTTTACTGTTTTTGCTCCTAGGATAGACCCATGGAGGGGTGCACAAACTACCGAGGGCTTGGCGGGTAGTTTGCCGCACCCGTAGGGGTCTTGGGTGGGGATTTGGCTATTCACCGCGACCGTGTTATCTGTTTTTGTTACAGGCTCGTACAAATTACAGATTGCTAGTATATCCAATGTATTTATCTGTGATCTGAAATGTCTATCATTGCTTTCTATTTAGGCGTTGCTTATGTTTTACAGACGCGCTAGCCCAGCCCCCGCTCTGTCGTTAGTTAAGTAACCTAACGGGTAATGACGGGGCCCCGTGGCGAATGCGAATGGCATAAGCGTACGTCATATTTTGGTTGTTTTCTGCAATGGTAGGATTAAATGATGGGACGCATTAAAAGTACTAATGCAAGAATATCACGCATTAAAAGAACTAATGCAAGATAATAAACCAAGTTTAAGTCGATGGAACACTTTCGAAAAACCACTCGGTTCTTTTCAAAACTAACTTTTAAATGCGGAGATTGAGCCACTCCTTCTAAAAGCTATCTCGTTCCATCGATTAAATCAAGTTCACTACGTTCACGGTTTCGCCAAAACCATCCGTAGCCCTCCATCATTTCAGTTAAATATTCGGTAGTATTCAAGCTATGTATTTTGACCTCACGCCAAGGCATAGTGATTGGTAGCTGCCGGATATTTATCTGTTGCATAGATAGAATGCGTTGGTTTGAGACAGTCGTACTGCCATTTTGGCCTACGTCAAGGGTATGTACGGGTGGATTCAAATTAACCTGGATAATGATGGGACGAACTTGACATGTGACTTATGACATTTTGACCTCACGCCAAGGTCATAAGAGCATGGGGCAAAAATCCACATCGGGAGTTTCATAAGTACTGAAACTTGCTAGATTTGCATACCATTTGGAGTGTGATGATTATGGTAGGATTCCTTCATTTTCGTCACACAATGATATTTGGATCCCGATCCTACTGTGAGTATATGCTACTCCTCGGGAAATTTCTCACTTAACGATCAATGCTATAAACCTAGTAGGTGCCTAGAAAGGTGTTAGCGGGGTTACGCCCCCAGGGAAAAGAGGTTCTTTAATTAAGGAACTTCGCGAAAGCGTTGGAAAACCTCCCTCGAAGTACCGACACTGGCCTGGCTGAACGGTTAAGCAAGTATTGTACGGTGGGATTGATCCTGACTAATTCTTCCTTTATGGTTTGAGGAGGGATTCGAGAAACAGTGGGAGCCATCCTGTTTAGACAAACTAAAAACCACTCTAAACTTGCAAGAGCATCATGCTGAGTGTTTCTTCTTCTCTCTCCTAATTGCAGCGACCAATCAACATGACTGGACTTAAGTTACTCCTAGATAAAAACAAACTGACAGGGCCAAACTACAAAGATTGGCTCAGGAATGTCAAGATAGCAATCACTTATGACAAGCTGGGGTATCTTCTTACCACCAAAGCTCCCCCTGTCCCTGGTCCAACTTCCAGCGTCGCGGATAAGGAAATTCGCAAGACTTGGGAGATTGATAGCGCGAAGGCCAAGTGCCTCCTGCTTGCCTCGATGGACAACGAACATCAGAGGAGGCATGAGAATATGGACATGGAGTCCATATTGCTCCATACAAAAGAACTGTATGGAGAGCAATCACGTATCGCAAGATACGAAGCGTCGAAAAAGTTGTTTTCGACAAGAATGGCCGTCGGATCATCAGTAGCCGAGCACGTGCTAAAGATGATCGGCTACATTGAGGAGCTCGCTGACCTAGGGATCACATTGGAGAGTGAGCTATATACGGATATAGTTCTCCAGTCCCTTCCTTCCACTTACGCCCAGTTTATACTGAACTTCAACCTACAAGAAAAAGAGGTTGAACTATCAGAGCTCCTCAACATGCTGAGGAGCGCAGAGGGCACCCTACAGAAAAGTAGGGATACATCCACTTTGTTTGTAGGAGGATCATCTTCTTCTAGGTCCAAGGCGAAAGCCAAGGGAAAGAAGAAGAAGGCCCCCGCCAAACCAAGGGGCGGTGTTAGTAAAGTGGATACGAAGGGAAAAGGTAAAGCAACAAAGATAGCGGGGAAGCTTGTGGATAAAGAAGAATGCTTCTTTTGTCATAAGAAAGGACACTGGAAGAATGATTGCAGGGCCTGGAAGGCCAGAACACAGGAATTGAAGCAGGTTGCAGCTTCAGCTTCAGGTGTGTATGTTATTGAAAACTGTCTTTCAATAAACTCTACTTCCTGGGTATTGGATACCGGATCAGGATCTCATATCTGTAATTCTTTGCAGGCGTTGAGAAACCGTAGGGATTTGAAGGCAGGTGACATGACCCTCAGAGTTGCGAACGGAGCTAGCATGGATGCTAAAGCCGTGGGGGACTATCACCTGGGAATGTCAGATGGACATGTTTTGGTTTTGCGTAATTGCTTTTTTGTACCCAACGCAACTTGTAATATCATTTCTGTATCTTTAGTTTCTAAAGAAGGTTATGAATTTGCGTTTGTAAGTAATGTTGTAAACATTCACCTTAATCAAGTATTGATTGGGTCAGGTACTCTGAGTAATGGTATATACGTGTTAAACCAACCACAGATTTTTAATGTCCAGAATACACACAAAAGAAAGTCTCCAGAAATAAATCAGACTTTCTTATGGTATTGTAGATTGGGTCACATCAATGAGAGAAGGTTGACGAAGTTACATACAGAAGGGTATTTGAATGCGTTCGAATATCAATCGTATGCCACTTGTCAATCCTGTCTCAAGGGAAAGATGACAAAGACTCCGTTTACTGGACATGGAGTAAGAGCGAGCGAGCTCTTGGGACTCGTACACAGTGACGTGTGCGGTCCAATGTCTACACATGCCCGAAGCGGACATTCTTACTTCATTACTTTTACGGATGACTTCTCAAGGTACGGTTATGTCTTCTTAATGAAACATAAGTCCGAGGCCTTTGGAAAATTCCAGGAGTATAAGAATGAAGTAGAGAAACAGACCGGCAAAAGTATTAAGATTCTAAGATCGGATCGAGGTGGAGAATACTTAAGTGCCGAATTCCTGGACTATTTAAAAGAGAACGGAATTCTCTCTCAGCTTACTCCTCCTTACACCCCGCAACATAACGGTGTATCGGAGAGACGGAACCGCACCCTATTGGATATGGTGCGGTCCATGATGAGTAACGCTGAGTTACCGCGATCATTCTGGGGGTATGCGCTAGAATCAGCTGCGTACCTTTTGAACCGAGTTCCGACTAAGACTGTGCCTTCCACACCATATGAAATGTGGAGTGGGAAGAAACCCTATCTTCAATATCTGAAGATCTGGGGATGTCCGGCTTTTGTCAAAAAGCAGCATGCGGACAAGCTCGAGGCACGCTCAGTACTGTGCAAGTTTGTGGGATACCCAAAGAACACCAGGGGGTATCTTTTCTACTACGCAGAGGAACAAAAAGTCCTTGTTTCTCGTAATGCCCACTTTCTAGAACACCAGTTCTTGGAAAAGGAGATTAGTGGGAGCGCAGTAGAACTGGAAGAAATTCCAGAACCACAGACTATTACTGAAAGGTTAGTGGAACCAGAGGGTTCAACAGAACAGGACATTCCTACGCCGCTCCGCAGGAGTAGTAGGCAGTCTCATCCGCCCGAGAGATACTGCGGTTTTCTCATAGACGGGGATAGAGAGGATTGCATCATAGATTATGATGAGCCTACTAGCTTCCAGCAGGCCGTTCAGAGCGTTGACTCAGTGAAATGGCTGGATGCAATGCGGACCGAAATGGAGTCCATGTACACCAACAAAGTATGGACGTTGGACATTGCTCCAGACGGGGTAAAACCCGTAGGATGCAAGTGGATCTTCAAAAGGAAGATTGGTGTAGATGGACAGGTTGAGACCTATAAAGCTAGGCTGGTAGCAAAGGGTTTTCGTCAAAGACCTGGCTTGGACTACGACGAAACCTTTTCTCCAGTAGCCATGCTGAAATCCATTCGGATCCTTCTTGCCATTGCTGCCTTCCACGATTATGAGATCTGGCAAATGGACGTAAAGACAGCTTTTCTAAATGGAAATTTAGAGGAGTGTGTCTATATGGACCAGCCAGAGGGTTTCATTCAGAGTGGGAGCAGCGGAAAGGTGTGCAAGTTGCTTAAGTCCATCTATGGACTAAAGCAGGCATCGCGGAGTTGGAACATCTGCTTTGATGAGACAGTCAAAGAATTTGGCTTTATCAAAAATCCAGATGAACCATGCATCTATAGTAGATTTGTAGCGAGAACTGTAGTATTCCTCGTTTTATACGTGGATGACATTCTCTTGATAGGAAATGACATTCCTATGCTACAATCTGTCAAGGGGTTCTTGTCACAAAGGTTCTCCATGAAAGACCTGGGTGATGCCTCATACATCCTGGGGATCCGGATCCATCGTGATAGATCCAAGAGGATATTGGGACTTTCTCAGTCCAGGTACATCGACACCATAGTGAAAAGATTCAGTATGGAAGATTCCAAGCGCGGTAACCTACCGGCTTGTCACGGGATCACCCTCTCTAAAGAGATGTCTCCCAAGACTGATTTGGAGAGGGATCGCATGTCTATTATACCCTACGCTTCTGCGGTAGGCTCTATAATGTATGCGATGTTGTGTACCAGACCGGATGTAGCTTATGCACTGAGTGTGGTAAGCCGGTATCAGTCTAACCCTGGGGAGAAACACTGGATAGCAGTAAAGAACATTCTCAAGTACCTGAGGAGGACTAAGGAGATGTTCTTGGTGTATGGCGGAAAAGACCTCCAGATCGAGGCCTTTGCTGACTCCAGCTTCCAGAGTGACAAGGATGATTCCAAGTCCATGTCGGGTTTTGTCTTCACCCTCAATGGAGGGGCGGTGTGTTGGAAGAGTTCCAAACAGGAAACCGTTGCAGACTCGACGATGGAAGCGGAATACATCGCTGCATCTGATGCCGCAAAAGAAGCTGTCTGGATGAGGAAGTTCTTGAAAGAACTTCAGGTGGTTCCGTCCATTGTTGACCCAATACCTCTGTATCGCGACAACAACGGGGCTATAGCTTTAGCGAAGGAACCCAGGTCCCATCAGAGATCCAGGCACATCTTGAGGCGGTATCACCTGATCAGGGAGATCGTGGATCGCAAGGAGATCGAGGTTCGGAGGGTTGCTTCAGAAGAGAACACTGCAGATCCATTCACCAAGGCCTTGCCCCAGACTCAGTTCGAGCGGCTGATCGAGATGATAGGTCTTCGATACGCCAGTACATGGCCTTAGTGCAAGTGGGAGATTGTTAGTGTATATGCCCTAGAGGCCATTACTGTATCATACTAGTTTGTATATTACTTAATGGATGCTTGGGATATTCACCTTGTATATACAATCTTGCTCAAAATAGTAGTATGCTACTTGGTTTGTTTCTACTTCAATGTGTACTTGTGTTTATTTCAGTATATCACTTATACGCATTAGTGGAGCCCTTAGGATCTTTGCTTGATTACCAGCGTTGTGATGGCAGTCACACTAGTGGGGGCTGGGTAATCTATAAGCACATCCTTATACAGGTCCCTAGTCGCAGGACTATCGAGACAGGGCATCGATACTCCGGAGTAGACTAGCGTATGCGCTTCTCATCCCAGTGTGGGAGATGGTCTATCCCACAGCCATCAGTACGTCGTACTGGAGATAGTATACGGGTGCTCGTTGGGTTACGAGTACACTGGACAGGACTCGTCGGGAACTGACAGGTTGGTATTATACCTATCGTCAGTTATCAGTTCCCAGGTGACATGAGTACAGCTTAGTCCGCTGACTTGACACTGGCACTTCGCCTCAAGTGTGTTCCCACTGCACTTTGATCACTACCCTACCACGGCTCAAAGGAGTCGTGCAAACAGGTGGTGGTTGGGTGCAGTCCTGAAGCACTTGGAGGCAGTGACGGTTAGACAGGATTCGTCTCTCCCGGTATTGGGGGTTGACATCGCGCTGTGTCTAGGAGAGCCATTACACGAGTAGTCCCTGGCCAGGGCAAACGAGATATACTGGTAGGTTTCCAGTGTTATCTCAGGGTGTTTTGGGCTTCGCTCCGGTACGACTTGTACCGCTATTGGGGGACTGACGTTTACCACCCCCTAGGCCCGCCATGCGATGTATCAGACGAACAGACCGGACTGTACGGAGACTGTCACATTCAGACTCAGTAGGAGTTCAGATGGGGTTTCACCTCGTCAGCCTTCTTGTCGGCATCTACCTGGGGACCGTTACGCACAGCTAGTGCCGCTTGCGGTCTGTGGTTAAACCCACTGCCAGTGTAGTGTCGAGTCTTTAGAGTCCCACACAGAGGGTATTCGCCTCTGGGCAAAACAGAGTAGAGGTCGCATGGTTTTGCGACAGGGTTCGTTCTCATCCGCGCACTTGTGCATGTTTGGAGTCCGGACGGATTATACTGGCAGGCTCTGGTTTGAGCCAGATACTGGTATATATATTTGGGGTTGCTTTTATATCTTGGTATTCTTGTTCCTCGGAACGAGAATGCAGGTGTGTATGCACAGTTGCTTGAGGCGGAGGATGAGGTATTTCATTAGGGTTTCGGAACGGGTGCGTATGCACAGTTGACAGTTATCTTTTTCCAAACCCTAATGGATTTATGGATTATCTATTTATAATAGTAATTAAATGAGAATTTTGTTATGGTTGATTTTGTTGACTTGTTGACCATGGTTGACTTGTTGACCATGGTTGAAAGTTGACCACCATCATGCTTCAAAAGTCTTCCTTGATTTATGCTTACATTTTTAAATGAAGCATGGTTGTGGTCATTCCAAATTGCCATCAACTATTCTCATTTTCAATTATTATTATTAGATAATTCTTTTCTTTTGCATTATGGTTGCAAGAAAGAAAAAAAATATAGCTCATTCTATCATTCTCATTCTCTCTCCTCTCTTCATCTTCTTCTTCCTCTAGCAAAGAGAAACCTTCTCATGAGTTGAGAATCCTTCTCTTTAAAAAGAAAAGCAAACCCTAGTCACTCTCTACTCACTCTAGGATCAAAGGATTAGCAAGCCGGAGATTCTAGTTCACTCCAAGTCCGAGAAAGAGCCCAAGGTCGAACCCTCGAGGTGGATCCATCTTCGACGGAAGAAGGCGACAAAAGAGAACCATCAACCTCTACAAGATTTCAAGAAGAAGGAGTTCAAGTTTAGGTATAACCCTCATCCGAGTAGCTAACTCCTTTTAGCGTATTTGCTAGTTTAGTTTAGACACGATCCCGACCTTGTTTAGTCCATGTTGCCTCTTGCGATAAAAATTTGTTTTTTATACCGTTTCCGCCTCCCCGTAAGAACCGGGGGTCGCAATATGGACTTACATGTATGCACAGTATCGGGGTTTTCCTGTAATTTATTATAGGACCAGTTCTCTGGGGTTGCCAGTTTGCACTCCGTTCCGGCCGATTTTTTCATTGTTCCTTCACGGCCGGACTTTTCGTTGGAGGGTGTTATTTGCAGTTTGCGAATAACATTTTGTGGAGGGTTTATTTGTGAGATGAGAGATTATGATGGCATCTTATCTTTTCCACCATCACTTGCATTAATTGTGATTTGAGAGGGTATGGGTTTGATGTGGATTTGTGACCTTATCTTTATTAATTCATTTTCCTACACCCACTTGGATGAGGTATGGCCGGCCACTGTTCCTAAATGGAGGGGTTTAATTTTGGTGGGATTATTTCCTTCTTGTATTTTCGTGGGCCCCCCTCATTTTGAGTGTGCTGGATTTTGTTTGAGATGATGAGTGATTAATTGCTTTGAAAATGAATGAGCTGAGAATGGGCTCATTTTCTTTACACAGCAAGTAAGAGAGAGTTTGCTTGATAATATATATGTGGTTCTTTAGTGAGTGAGCTGTTTTTCAATTTTCATTCTTCCAGTGAGCAAAAAGACATTGGCCGAGCTCATTTTTTTTCAAGCATGCTCCATTATTCCCTCAAGCATCCATGAATATCATTGTGCAAAATTCCTCCATAAATGGCAACCTCGTAAACCCAAAGAGACATGGCTACTACACTATCCTACAGCAAATCTTGGACGCGTCGGCCGGCCAACTTCGCGCCCGAGTTGCCTCGGTATTGAGGTGGGAGCCCGTAAAAGATACAGGCGATGTGGTGCCCTTCCGGCGAGGAGGCGACGACCGGAGTTTCCGCAGGAGATCGGGATGACGAGGAGAAGACCTCAGGAATCGGATCATTCGGTATATCTCTAACCCGTCTTGTAGTTAGCTAGAATAAGTTTAATGGTTCGATCCGGGTGTTTAGTGCGCGGTGGTGCCGGTTTGCTAAGTCCGCAAAATTAAAGTTTATCACCGCTTCCGCATTTGGCCGTCGGATTGACGGCCGGGGCGCCGCCGTGCACTTACAGTGGTATCAGAGCCATGCCATTAACTTCGTCTAGCTTGGTGTAATGTGCTTTCATTTCCGATCGATCAAAAATCCCAAAACCCGTGTTTTCACTTACAACAGTTTTCTGTCGAAAATTTTTTAAGTCCAAAAATTTTTCAAGTTGTATAAAACTAGTGTACTGGAAGATCTAAGAGTTCTGGAAAAATTCGAGACACTGATCTCTTCAGGGGAGCGCGGAACCGCGGCAAAACCCTACTTGTTGCCGCGGTTCCGCCGCAGTATGGAGGATTCAGTGGGTCGGGTTTTTACAGTGGGCTTCTGGGGTGATTTTAGGGGTTTTGGAATGTTAAATTTGGGCCCATAATTTCTGTGAGTGCTACAGTATTGCTTGTGGGCCCACTTGTTAAAATTTGATTGATCGGATATTTTAAACACATTATTTCACAGTATTTACATTATATCTGCGACCGTGAATGTCACTTGATCGGTAAATCCGGTCTAACTGCTATAGCCCGGTTAGACGGATTTGCGAACGTGACTTTCACGTTGGTGTTCTATGTTTTTGCTGTGTTGTTGCGGATCGGTCGGTGAGGATAGCCTGGATGCAATGCTAGTACAGTTTTGTTGTATTATGTACATTTGATATTGCGGGGCGAGCGTCCGATATGTGGACTGCCGTCACTGTCTGATTGTATTATTCTTTTGGGGCACGACCTGGTTGCGGTCGGTGTACCCGTTGTATGTATATTTTACTTTCTGTACTAGGATTGCCCCGCGGAGGGGTGCACGGATAGCCGGGTTCTGGAGGGCAACAAGCCTGCATCTCATGGCATTGGGACGGAGGGGGCTTCACTCCAGGATTGGCGGGCTATTCGCCGCACTCGTAGGGGGTACAGGTTGACCCAGGAGGGGTGCCCAAGTTACCGGATTCCGTGAAGTGCTGGGTGGTCCATTCACGGCGCTGAAGGGGGCTGCCTCGCTTCAGGTTTTGGCGGGTGACTTGCCGCGCCCGTAGGGGTCTAGGTTTTCATTGCACAGGTTATCCACACGACCAGGGGAACGTCGGGTTTCAGTAGTGGCTCTGTGAAACCCGGGGATCCCAGATATCTGTATTGTTCTGTGATGATGTACATTTCTGTGATGTTGCATTTTATTCACGCCTTGAGCGAATATGATATATTGGTATATATATTAGTAGATGTTGTATATGTTTTTCATCCGCGCTAGTCCAGTCCCCGCTCTGCCGTTAGTTAGCTAACCTAACGGGTGATGACGGGACCCAGTGGCGAATGCGGATGGCATATACGTACGTCAGTATATTTTCGTTCTTTATGGTGTGATCGATTGATGGGACTGCACTGATTTGGATCAATGCAAGATAAACAAACCTAATCTGATGTTGTTGGAACACTTTTCAAAAAAAAAAAGCTGTTATTGCAAGGACGTTCACTTTTGTTTTGCATCGTGGTATTCATTTGGAATATCCTGCTCCTCAGTCGACGAGGCAAGGGCCGAGATCCCTTCACCGGGAGTGACCCCTTGGACAGAAGTTTGCGTCACGGCATTAACTTCACTATAGCCGATTACTTTTGCTTTGCACCGTGGTATTCATTTGGAATATCCTGCACCCCATTCTACGGGGAAAGAGCCGAGATCCCTTCACCGGGAGTGACCTCTTTAGTAAAGGTTTTCGTCACTATATTTTCTAAAAAGCTATCCGTTCCTTCAACGATATCAAGTTCATTACGTTAAAGGTTTTCGCCAGAAACCATTCGTAGCCCTCCGTCGTTTCATATGGGTAGTCAATAGTATTCAAGCTGTGTATGTTGGCCAAAGTCAAGGCACAGTGATTGGTAGCTATTGGGTATTCATATGCAGTATAGATAGATGTGTTGGTTTGGGACAGTCGTACTGCCATTTTGGCCAAAGTCAAGGGTAGGTACGGGTGGATTCAAATTAACCTGGAGAATGACGGGTTGAACTTGACATGTGACTTATGATATGTTGGCCAAAGTCAAGGTCATAAGAGCATGGGGTAAAAATCACATCGGGAGTTTCAAAAGAACTGAAACTTGCCAGATATGCGCATACCTTCTGGAGTGTGATAGCGTGAGCGGATTCCGTCATGTTATCATGCGATGAGAGTTGGATCCCGATTCCCACTGATGAGTTGGTTTACTCCTCGGGTGACCCCGACTAACTCTTCTTTCAGGTTTGGAGGAGAATTTGAGGAACAGTGGGAGGTTTCCTGATTAGATAAATTGGTAACCATTCTGATCTAGGTTAGAGTGCACGCTGAGTGTTTCTTTTCTCTCTCTCTGGCAGCGACCATTGACCGACCCTAGACTATGACTCAGAGACCAAGTTAACCGAACCTTCTTTACACTGGCTTTTGGATTGTCAGAGTTGCAGACCTCATTGCCACTCCTACTTTTACCCCTTTCTCCAGGACACCCCGTATTGCTACGAACGTCCACTTCCATTGGACAAAACCATCGTATGGTTAGATACGAACTCGAAGGAATTATTCGAGGATGGTTTCTGGTTCTGGAGAAAACGAATAGGACTATTCTGTTGTCTTTTCCTTCTACCTTCTCTCAGCTTGCGAGTACTCCTTGGTTTAGGGGTAGTACACCTATTATGCAAATTGGATAGTCTTCTTTCAAACCATAGGCAGGTGCCGACCGGTAGGGAATGAAGAAAACCAATTAGCATAACGATGGTGTGCAGAAGGTATTAAGATTAAGACAAAGCAAGGGATTAGTAAGAGGGCAAAGTAAATTGCAACTGATATTCACGACCAAACCAAGTATTTCTTCGCCAATCCTAAATCACCTTTGTATTTCTCCAGGACACTCCGTATCACTACGAAGATCCACAGTTTATTGGATACTCCATCGTATGGTTATATACGAACTCGAAAGGAACTTGTTCCAGTTCGGGGATGGATTCTGGTTCAGGAGAAATAGGAATAAGGCTTATTCGGTTGTCTTTTATTTTCACCTTCTCTCGCATTGCGAGTGCTCCTAGGACTAGGACAGTACACCCATTATGCTTATTGGATAGTCTTCTTCCAAACCATAGGCTGGTGCCGAACGGTAGGGAAGGAAGAAAACCATTTGGCCTAAGGGGTGTGCAGAAGGTAATGACTAAAGACATATAAAGGGATTTGGAGAGGTGGCAAAGAATTATACGGTTATAGTTGTGAATCTGGATAATGGTAGAGGCATTACTAGGAATACCAGGATACCCCATCGAAACATTTCAATGTTTCAGTTCAACTGTGTACTGTTAAAAGAAAACAGATTTCCCGATTAGACACTTGCTCCAGGGTATGTATTTACCAGGTTTGATTCTCACATCTATATGGTTTTACAGATGATGAGTGGGAGTAAGTTATTGGGAATTGGGTGATCATCCTCATTATATCGGGATTCGTTGTAATCGGTGATATTTGAGGAGATCACCTGGGCTGTTTGCCGGTCGGCAAATATTTGGTTTTGAATATCCGCTGTTGTGCACTAATTTCAAATTGATATATCTGTACGTCTATTTTCATAGAGTGAGATATACCTTTTGATATTATGTCGATGACATTTACCTATAGCAGTGGATGGTTAGGTAAGGAGCATTAAACAGCGGTGTAATTCTTCTTAACCATAAGTACAGTTTTCAACCTACGACATGTAAGTGCACGGCGGCGCCCCGGCCGTCAATCCGACGGCCAAATGCGGAAGCGGTGATAAACTTTAATTTTTCTTGAACTGGCAAACCGCCGCGCACTAATACCCGGATCGAACCATTAACTAGTCCTAGCTAACTACAAGATGGGAAAGAGATATACCGACGATCCAAGTCCTCCGGTCTTCTCATCATCGTCCCGATCTCCTGCGGAATGTCCCGTCTCCTCCTCGTCGCCGGAAGTGCACCACATCGCCTACTTCTTTTACGGGCTCCCACCTCAATGCCGAGGCAACTCGGGCACGAAGCCGGCTACTCGACGTGCCCAAGGTTCGCTGTAGAATATGTAGTCCTCCAGTCTCACTTTGGGGTTGTAGGAATTGCCATTGGTGGAGGGATTGAACTTGGAGCTTTTTTGAGATTGATCTTGTGGGGATTTTGCAATATGAAATGAACCAAAATCCCACACACAAAAATTTGGACAGCCCACTAGGAGCTTGGCCGGCCAATACATGGTGGTGGAAAGAATGAGAGAGTGGAAGAAGTAAATCAAATGGGAGCCATTCTCATCTAATACCCAAGAGAGAGAGAGGAAAGCTATCATGCAAAAGAAATGATAGTAAGGAAAACTCAACACTCAACACCACCATCATCACCTCACAAAGTCCAACCATCATGAACCATGATGACTCAAAAAGTCATGCCATCATGAAGAAATCAAGTCAAAGGATGGTGCACATCATGAAAGCCATCATGATACAACAAGATGCAAAGAACCCCCTCCACTAATGCCTATTTGCAACAATGCAAATAAACCCTCCTCCACCAATCTTTGGCCAATGAATGGAACAATGGAAATCGGCCGAAACAGAAAGCAAACTGGCAACTCCAGAAAACTGGTCCCGTAATAAATTACAGGAAAACCCCGATACTGTGCATACACACCCGCATCTGTATTTCGACCGAAATACAAATGCAATGAGACAAAATCTACACTGTACTATACTAGGATCCGGCTTAAACCAAAGCCGGCTAGTAATATCCGTTCGATCCTGATCCGTGCAATACCACACGTATCTGATCAAACCCTGCCATATAACCATACGGCCTATAGTACAGACTGTCCGATCCTGATCCGTGCAATACCGCACGTGTCTGATCGGACCTTGCCATATCTCCATACGGCCTCTACAACCTTTCGCCCGAAAGATGAGTAACTGAATGTGGGGGGCTCTAAAGACTCGTCAACACCTTGGTTGTGGATTTAACCACTAGCACGTTAGAGGTATAAGCCAATACATAACGGGCTACCAGGTATTGACCAAAAGGGACGTCTGTGAGCGAACTCAGCCTGACTCCCTACTGAGCCTGTCAGTGACAATATCCGTACAGTCCGGTCCGTTCGTCTATGAGCATCGCATGGCGGGCCTAGGGGGTTGGTAAAAGTCAGACCCCCAAAAGCGGTACAAGTCGTGTCGGAGTGTAGCCCAGAACACCCTGAGATACTACTGGAGTACCTACCAGTAAATCTCCTTGCCTCGGCCGAGGGCTTCGTGTAATGGCTCTCCTAGACACAGCACGACCTCACCCCCAATACCGGGAGAGACGAACCCCTGAAGATACGCTCACTGCCTCCATGTGGCTCGGGACTGCACCCAACTAAAACCTGTTTGCACGACTCCTTTGAGCCGTGGTAGGGTAGTAATCAAAGTACAGTGGGAACTCACACGAGACAAATGACGATCCCCATGTCGATGAACTAACCTGCACACATGTCACCAGGGAACTGCCATCTGACGTCTGGTATATGACCAACTAGCATGTTCCCGGCGAGTCCTGTCCGGTGTACTCATAACCCAATGAGCACCTGTATACATCTTAGGTGATCCAACTGACATCAGTGGCTTGTGAGACCGGCCACCGCCCCTCGTCGGGGTCTCGACTGTATACACTAGTCTACTATGGAGAATCGATGCCCTGTCTCGAAACTCTCACGACTAGGGACCTTTTAAGGATATGCTTATAGACCCCCAGCTCCCACTTATATGATCGCCCTCATACTGCTGGTGGTCAAGCAAGAATCCTAGGGGCTCTATCAACGTGTAATAGCGACGTGTCAGGTCACTTAAAACAGTACACGATGATAAAGGTAAACCAGATAGCATACTATCATCTCGAGTAAGACTGTCCTACCGGATAGGTCCTCCATCAATCATTGCAATCACGTACCTGTGACCTAATAATTGACTCTGAGGGCACTATCTCCAACAATCTCCCACTTGCACTCAAGGCTAATTATTGCGATGTCGCATACTCACAGCCCGTGTGATACCGAACACCCAACTCCTCTACTGGTCAGTCTCACAAAGCTCGTTTGCGAAACTATTGCGTTCGAGGAATAGCCTTAGTGAGTGGATCCGCTTTGTTGTCTCTTTCTATGTCTCTCTATATCTCAAGTTCGCGGAGAAAGCCATCTCCCGAAATGAGCAATACCTGTCTTAGAATGTGTCTGGATGTCTGATGGGACATAGTTCATAAATGAACTCCAAATCCAAACTTCTTAGACTGTATCGTCAACTGAACTTAATCAGTATCCTGCGCCATGCCTCCCTCAGTATTGCCTTGGACCACCTGTACAAAATACTGCCCCTCATCAGAAGGAAAACTATAGCTCTGACAACCTCCTTGTCGTCCATGTCACCTTGGAAGCCTGGAATGATAACTGTTTCCCGAATGAGGCTGTCGATATCATATCCCTAGAACATCCACTTATGTTCTAAAACTGCTTCCGACTGTTTCTCCATGATCGGATCAATATCAACTTATTGCATCTAGTGCAAGAACAATATCTGGTGTGGTACTTGACATCTCATGATTGACTCAATTGCCTGAGCAAGTGATCTGCCAATCATGCACATCCCTCTCCCCTTTAGTCTGTAAGACACCTTTAGAGAGGGTGACTCCATTACCTGCAGGTACACTACCGTGCCAGGAGTCGTCCATTCTAAATACTCTTAGAATGCTGTCTAAGTACCCAGATTGGGAAACCACCCAAATCTAGATCTAAAACCATAGATCTAGTAACCAGTATGTATGATATAATGTCCAAGTCCCTTGTGGAGAAACCACTGTGTGACGACCAAAGTATAACCGACTGTAGTATAGGAGTTTCCTTTCCTACTATGCGTATGTCATCCAAATACCAGGATATCACACCCTACTACCTTCTCAACAGATCCATCCCCTATTCTGATGAAGTCAAACCTATGACTGTCACGTCAGAAATAGATGATCTATCTCCGCTACTGGTGCTTCAGTCTATAAATAGACATAAGCTACCTGTCCACCAATGCTTCCGCTGCTCCCATTGACTACGACAACCCTCTGGCAGAGTCATATACACGTACACTTCTGAAGCGAGTTCAGAACGACGCTATACTCATCCTCCCGTCGGGTCTCGCAGCCTGGAACAACAGCAATGGTAATTGTGGGTAAACAAGAACTTCCCTGTCACCGTCCTCGAGGCTACCGTAGTACCTCTTGGGTGCCTGAAGTTACCCACCTTATCTGCGGAGTGGCCAATGGAATGTCAATCCAGATTGAATCTTTAGGTTCCTTATCAAATCTTCAGTAATCGTTTGTGGTTCTGGAATCACTTCCAGTTCTACCATACTCCCACTACTGTTTTCTGAAAAAATCCATTTTTTATTAAAACTGTGGCGAGTCTAGAACAATATTGCTATTGTTCATCCAGATGGTAGAAAATCAACCCGCGTCATAGCCTGGGTCAACCCACAAACAGCCATTACAGAAACGTGCCTTGAGTTGTCCAGCGTCTGGTTTTAATCATAAGCCGGACAACTCCCCGTACCTTAACAACGTTAAGATACGAACTGTTCTATATCCCATATAGGACCAGAGGCACTGATTCAACTGAACCAGATCTAAATCATGCAACTATCTCCAGTGCATGTCAACTAAATGGAAGGAGGCGGATCAGCGTTACTCAACTTAGGAATGCTTCCAATTATGAGTAACCTGAAAGAGAAGCAAGATCTCTTAATCATTACTATCAACTGAATACCATATACAAGTATCTACATCTTCGATCACTTTGAAGAATCCCGATACTTGCTATACCTGGTTCTCTACTCTATTCAAATACCTATAACTTCTCAAAATTCGGACCCTGTGTTTCCACGAAACACCTGTCTAAAAACTAGAGAAGTCATAAGTAAACCGAATATAGTACGAGGACCATCCCCTCTGTCCTGATGGACTCTGGACAACATACAATACTCTGTATAAGTCCCTTGAGTCTGAAAACTCATTCACTGTGTGTCGTAGGTTGAAAACTGTACTTATGGTTAAGAAGAATTACACCGCTGTTTAATGCTCCTTACCTAACCATCCACTGATATAGGTAAATGTCGTAGACATAATTTCAAAAGGTATATCTCACTCTATGAAAATAGACGTACAGATATATCAATTTGAAATTGGTGCATAACAGAGGATATTCAAAACCAAATATTTGCCGTCCGGCAAACAACCCAGGTGACTTCCTCAAATATCACCGATTACAACGAATCCCGATATAATGAGGATGATCATCCAATTCCCAATAACTTACTCCCACTCATCATCTGTAAAACCATACAGATGTGAGAGCCATACTTGGTAAATACATACCCTGGAGTAAGTATCTAATCGGGAAATCAGTTTTCTTTTAACACTACACAGTGAAGCTGAAACATTGAAATGTTTCGATGGGGTATTCCGGTATTTCTAGTAATGCCTCTTCCATATTCACGACTGTAACCGTATAATTCTTTGCCACCTCTCCAAATCTCTTCATATGTCTTTAGTCTTTACCTTCTGCACACCCCTTTAGGCCAAATGGTTTTCTTCCTTCCCTACCGTTCGGCACCAGCCTATGGTTTGGAAGAAGACTATCCAATAAGCATAATGGGTGTACTGTCCCAATCCTAGGAACACTCGCAATGCGAGAGGAGGTGAAGATAAAAGACACCTGAATAAATCTTATTCCTATTTCTCCTGGACCAGAATCCATCCCCGAACTGGAACAAGTTCCTTTCGAGTTCGTATATAACCATACGATGGAGTATCCAATAAACTGTGGATCTTCGTAGTGATACGGAGTGTCCTGGAGAAATACAAAGGTGATTTTAGGATTGGCGAAGGAATACTTGGTTTGGTCTGCAATTTACTTTGCCCTCTTACTAATCCCTTACTTTGTCTGAACTTAATACCTTCTGTACACCATCGTTAGGCTAATTGGTTTTCTTCATTCCCTACCGGTCGGCACCAGCCTAAGGTTTGGAAGAAGACTATCCAATTTGCGTAATAGGTGTACTATCTCCTAAACCAAGGAGTACTCGCAACCAGAGAGAAGGTAAAAGGAAAAGACAACTGAATAATCCTATCCGTTTTCTCCAGAACCTGAAACCATCCTCGAATAAATTCCTTCGAGTTCGTATCTAACCATACGATGGCTTTGTCCAATGGAAGTGGACATTCGTAGCAACACGGGGTGTCCTGGAGAAAAGGGTAAAAGTAGGAGTGGCAATGATGTTTGCAACTCTGACAATCCAAAAGCCAGTGTTAAGAAGGTTCGGTCAACTTGGTCACTGAGTCATAGTCTTAGGGTCGGGTCAATGGTCGCTGCAAAAGAGAGAGAGAGAAGAAATACTCAGCGTGCACTCTAACCTAGATCAGAATGGTTACCAATTTATCTAATCTGGAATCCTCCCACTGTACCTCAAATTCTCCTACAAACCTGAAAGAAGAATTAGTCGGGGTCACCCGAGGAGTAAACTAACTCATCAGTGGGAATCGGGATCCAACTATCACCGCATGATAACGTGACGGAATCCGCTCACGCTATCATACTCCAGAAGGTATGCGCATATCTGGCAAGTTTCAGTTCTTTTGAAACTCCCGATGTGATTTTTACCCCATGCTCTTATGACCTTGACTTTGGCCAACATATCATAAGTCACATGTCAAGTTCTACCCGTCATTCTCCAGGTTAATTTGAATCCACCCGTACCTACCCTTGACTTTGGCCAAAATGGCAGTACGACTGTCCCAAACCAACGCATCTATCTATGCTGCATATGAATACCCCAATAGCTACCAATCACTGTGCCTTGACTTTGGCCAACATACACAGCTTGAATACTATTGACCATCCATATGAAACGACGGAGGGCTACGAATGGTTTCTGGCGAAAACCTTTAACGTAATGAACTTGATATCGTTGAAGGAACGGATAGCTTTTTAGAAATATAGTGACGACAACTTCCGCTAAAGAGGTCACTCCCGGTGAAGGGATCTCGGCTCTTTCCCCGTAGAATGGGGTGCAGGATATTCCAACTGAATACCACGGTGCAAAGCAAAAGTAATTGGCTATAGTGAAGTTAATGCCCTGACGCAAACTTTTGTCCAAGGGGTCACTCCCGGTGAAGGGATCTCGGCCCTTGCCTCGTCGACTGAGGAGCAGGATATTCTAAATGAATACCGCGATGCAAAACAAAAGTGAACGTCCTTGCAATAACAGCTTTTGAAAAGTGTTCCAACAACATCAGATTAGATTTTTTTTTAACTTGCATTGATCCGAATCAACGCAGTCCCATCAATTGATCACACCAAAAAAAGAACGAAAATATACTGATGTACGTATATGCCATCCGCATTCGCCACTGGGTCCCGTCATTACCCGTTAGGTTAGCTAACTAACGACAGAGCGGGGACTGGACTAGCGCGGATGTAAAACATATACAACATCTACTAATATATATACCAATATATTATATTCGCTCAAGGCGTGAATAAAATGCAACATCACAGAAAATGTACAGCATCACAGAAACAATACAGATATCTGGGATCCCCGGGTTTCATAGAGCCGCTGAAACCCGACGTTCCCCTGGTCGTGTGGATAGCCTGTGCAATGAAATCCTAGACCCCTACGGGCGCGGCAAGTTACCCGCCAAAACCTGAAGCGAGGCAGCCCCCTTCAGCGCCGTGAATGGACCACCCAGCACTTCACGGAATCCGGTAACTTGGGCACCCCTCCTGGGTCAACCTGTACCCCCTACGAGTGCGGCGAATATCCCGCCAATCCTAGAGTGAAGCCCCCTCCGTCCCAATGCCATGAGATGCGGTCTTGTTGCCCTCTAGAACCCGGCTATCCGTGCACCCCTCCGCGGGGCAATCCTAGTACAGAAAGTAAAATATACATACAACGGGTACATCGACCGCAACCTGGCCGTGCCCCAAAAGAATAATACAATCAGGCAGTGACGACAGTCCACATGTCGGACGCTCGCCCCGCAATATCAAATGCACATAATACAACCACAACTGTACTAGCATTGCATCCAGGCTATCCCCCACGACCGATCCGCAACATCACAGCAAAAACAAAACATCAACGTGAAAGTCACGTTCGCAAATCCGTTTAACCGGGCTATAGCAGTTAGACCGGATTTACCGATCAAGTGACATTCACGGTCGCAGATATAATGTAAATACTGTGAAATAATGTGTTTAAAATATCCGATCAATCAAAATTTTAACAAGTGGGCCCCAAGCACTACTGTAGCACATCAAGAAATTCTGGGCCCAATATTAATATTCCAAAACCCCAATTTAAAGCCCACAAAGACACTGTAGAAATTTCACACAGCAAGGACACTGTTAAGCGGCAGAACCGCGGCCCAAGTGGGGGATTGGCTGCGGTTCCGCGCTCTGTTGGTCGACTGAATGTGTCGAATTTCTACAGTATTCTTATAACATCCAGTGCATCACTATTTTACAACCTGAAAAAATTTTCGAGACCAAAAATTTTCAACAGAAACTGATGCTGAAGGAAATGCGGGTTTTGGGATTTTTGATCGATCCGAATTGCAAACACATTAAACCAAGCTAGACTAAGTTAATGGCGAGGCTCTGATACCACTGTAAGTGCACGGCGGCGCCCCGGCCGTCAATCCGACGGCCAAATGCGGAAGCGGTGATAAACTTTAATTTTTCTTGAACTGGCAAACCGCCGCACACTAATACCCGGATCGAACCATTAACTAGTCCTAGCTAACTACAAGATGGGAAAGAGATATACCGACGATCCAAGTCCTCCGGTCTTCTCATCATCGTCCTGATCTCCTGCGGAATGTCCCGTCTCCTCCTCGTCGCCGGAAGTGCACCACATCGCCTACTTCTTTTACGGGCTCCCACCTCAATGCCGAGGCAACTCGGGCACGAAGCCGGCTACTCGACGTGCCCAAGGTTCGCTGTAGAATATGTAGTCCTCCAGTCTCACTTTGGGGTTGTAGGAATTGCCATTGGTGGAGGGATTGAACTTGGAGCTTTTTTGAGATTGATCTTGTGGGGATTTTGCAATATGAAATGAACCAAAATCCCACACACAAAAATTTGGACAGCCCACTAGGAGCTTGGCCGACCAATACATGGTGGTGGAGAGAATGAGAGAGTGGAAGAAGTAAATCAAATGGGAGCCATTCTCATCTAATACCCAAGAGAGAGAGAGGAAAGCTATCATGCAAAAGAAATGATAGTAAGGAAAACTCAACACTCAACACCACCATCATCACCTCACAAAGTCCAACCATCATGAACCATGATGACTCAAAAAGTCATGCCATCATGAAGAAATCAAGTCAAAGGATGGTGCACATCATGAAAGCCATCATGATGCAACAAGATGCAAAGAACCCCCTCCACTAATGCCTATTTGCAACAATGCAAATAAACCCTCCTCCACCAATCTTCGGCCAATGAACGGAACAATGGAAATCGGCCGAAACAGAAAGCAAACTGGCAACTCCAGAAAACTGGTCCCGTAATAAATTACAGGAAAACCCCGATACTGTGCATACACACCCGCATCTGTATTTCGACCGAAATACAAATGCAATGAGACAAAATCTACACTGTACTATACTAGGATCCGGCTTAAACCAAAGCCGGCTAGTAATATCCGTTCGATCCTGATCCGTGCAATACCACACGTATCTGATCAAACCCTGCCATATAACCATACGGCCTATAGTACAGACTGTCCGATCCTGATCCGTGCAATACCGCACGTGTCTGATCGGACCTTGCCATATCTCCATTCGGCCTCTACAACCTTTCGCCCGAAAGCTGAGTAACTGAATGTGGGGGACTCTAAAGACTCGTCAACACCTTGGTTGTGGATTTAACCACTAGCACGTTAGAGGTATAAGCCAATACATAACGGGCTACCAGGTATTGACCAAAAGGGACGTCTGTGAGCGAACTCAGCCTGACTCCCTACTGAGCCTGTCAGTGACAATATCCGTACAGTCCGGTCCGTTCGTCTATGAGCATCGCATGGCGGGCCTAGGGGGTTGGTAAAAGTCAGACCCCCAAAAGCGGTACAAGTCGTGTCGGAGTGTAGCCCAGAACACCCTGAGATACTACTGGAATACCTACCAGTAAATCTCCTTGCCTCGGCCGAGGGCTTCGTGTAATGGCTCTCCTAGACACAGCACGACCTCACCCCCAATACCGGAAGAGACGAACCCCTGAAGATACGCTCACTGCCTCCATGTGGCTCGGGACTGCACCCAACTAAAACCTATTTGCACGACTCCTTTGAGCCGTGATAGGGTAGTAATCAAAGTACAGTGGGAACTCACACGAGACAAATGACGATCCCCAGGTCGATGAACTAACCTGCACACATGTCACCAGGGAACTGCCATCTGACGTCTGGTATATGACCAACTAGCATGTTCCCGGCGAGTCCTGTCCGGTGTACTCATAACCCAATGAGCACCTGTATACATCTTAGGTGATCCAACTGACACCAGTGGCTTGTGAGACCGGCCACCGCCCCTCGTCGGGGTCTCGACTGTATACACTAGTCTACTATGGAGAATCGATGCCCTGTCTCGAAACTCTCACGACTAGGGACCTTTTAAGGATATGCTTATAGACCCCCAGCTCCCACTTATATGATCGCCCTCATACTGCTGGTGGTCAAGCAAGAATCCTAGGGGCTCTATCAACGTGTAATAGCGACGTGTCAGGTCACTTAAAACAGTACACGATGATAAAGGTAAACCAGATAGCATACTATCATCTCGAGTAAGACTGTCCTACCAGGATAGGTCCTCCATCAATCATTGCAATCACGTACCTGTGACCTAATAATTGACTCTGAGGGCACTATCTCCAACATGACACACAGTGAAAGAGTTGTTAGACTCGGCGGACTTATACAAAGTATTGTATGTTGTCCAGTGTCCATTAGGACAGAGGGGTTGGTCCTCATACTATATTCTGTTTACTTTTAACTTCTCTAGTTCTTAGACATGTGTTTCGTAGAAACACAGGGTCTAAGTTTTGAGGAGTTATAGGTATTTGAATAGAGTAGAGAACCAGGTGTAGCAAGTATCGGGATTCTTCAAGGTGATCGAAGATGTAGATACTTGTGTATGGTATTCAGTTGATAGTAATGATAAAGAGAAATTGCTTCTCTTTCAGGTTACTCATAATTGGAAGTATTCCTAAGTTGAGTAACGCTGATCGGCCTCTCTCCATTTTGTTGACATGCACTGGAGACAGCTGCATGATTTGAATCTGGTTCAATTAAATCAGTGCCTCTGTTCCTATATTGGATATAGAACAGTTCATATCTTAACATTGTTAAGGTACGGGGAGTTGTCCGGCTTATGATTAAAACCAGACACTGGACAGCTCAAGGCACGTTTCTGTAATGGCTGTTTGTGGGTTGACCCAGGCTATGACGAGGGTTGACTTTCTACCATACTCGCCACAGTTTTATTAAAAATGGATTTTTTCAAAAACAGTAGTGGGAGTATGGTAGAACTGGAAGTGATTCCAGAACCGCAAACGATTACTGAAGATTTGATAAAGAACCTAAAGATTCAATCAGATTTGACATTCCATTGGCCACTCCGCAGATACGGTGGGTAACTTCAGGCACCCGAGAGATACTCCGGTAGCCTCAAGGACGGTGACAGGGAAGTTCTTGTTTACCCACACTTGCCATTGCTGTTGTTCCAGGCTGCGAGACCCGGTAGGAGGATGAGTATAGCGTCGTTCTGAACTAGCTTCAGAAGTGTACGTGTATATGACTCTGCCAGAGGGTTGTCGTAGTCAGTGGGCGCAGCGGAAGCATTGGTGGACATCAGGCTTATGTCTATTTATAGACTAAAGCAGATGTAGCGGAGATAGATCATCTATTTCTGATGTGACAGTCATAGGTTTGACGTCATCAGAATAGGGGATGGATCTGTTGAGAGGGTAGTAGGGTGTGATATCCGGGTTTTCGATGACATACACAAAGTAGGAAGTGACATTCCTATACTACGATCGGTTATACTTTGGTCGTCACACAGTGGTTTCTCCACAAGGGACTTGGACATTATATCATACATACTGGTTACTAGATCTATGGTTTTTAGATCTAGATTTGGGTGGTTTCCCAATCAGGGTACTTTGACAGCATTCTAAGAGTATTTAGAATGGACGACTCCTGGCACGGTAGTGTACCTGCAGGTGATGGAGTCACCCTCTCTAAAGGTGTCTTATAGACTAAAGTAGAGAGGGATGTGCATGATTGGCAGATCACTTGCTTAGGCAATTGAGTCAATCATGAGATGTCAAGTACCATACCAGATGTTGTTCTTGCACTAGATGCAATAAGTTGATATTGATCCAATCCTGGAGAAACAGTCGGAAGCAGTTTTAAAACATAAGTGGATGTTCTAGGGATATGATAACGACAGCCTCATTCGGGAGACAGTTATCATTCCAGGCTTCCAAGGTGACATGGACGACAAGGAGGTTGTCAGAGTTATAGTTTTCCCTCTGACGAGGGGCAGTATTTTGGACAGGTGATCCAAGGCAATACTGAGGGAGGCATGGCGCAGGATACTGATTAAGTTCAGTTGACGATACAGTCTAAGAAGTTTGGATTTCGAGTTCATTTATGAACCAGGTCCCATCAGACATCCAGACATTCTAAGACAGGTATTGCTCATTTCGGGAGATAGTTTTCTCCGCGAACTTGAGATATAGAAAGACATAGAAAGAAACATCTAGGCGGATCCACTCACTGAGGCTATTCCTTGAACGCAATGGTTTCACAAACGAGCTTTATGAGACTGACCAGTAGAGGAGTTGGGTGTTCGGTATCACACGGGCTGTGAGTATGCGACATCGCAATAATTAGCCTTGAGTGCAAGTGGGAGATTGTTGGAGGTAGTGCCCTCAGAGTCAATTATTGGATCACAGGCACGTGATTGCAATGATTGAGGGAGGACCTATCCCGGTACGACAGTCTTACTCGAGATGATAGTATGCTATCTGGTTTACCTTTATCATCGTGTACTGCTTTAGGTGACATGACAGGTCGCTATTGCACGTTGATAGAGCCCCTAGGATTTGTGCTTGACGGCCAGCAGTATGAGGGCGATCATATACGTGGGAGCTGGCTGTCTATAAGCACATCCTTAAAAGGTCCCTAGTTGTGGGAGTTTCGAGACAGGGCATCGATACTCCAGAGTAGACTAGTATATACAGTCGAGACCCTGACGAGGGGCGGTGGCCGGTCTCATAAGCCACTGGTGTCAGTTGTTTCACCTAAGATGTATACAGGTGCTCATTGGGTTATGAGTACACCGGAAAGGACTCGCCGGGAACATGCTAGTTGGTCTTATACCTGACGTCAGATAGCAATTCCCAGGTGACATGTGTGCAGGTTAGTTCATCGACCTGGGGATCGTCATTTGTCTCGTGTGAGTTCCCATTGTGATTTGATTACTACCCTACCACGGCTCAAAGGAGTCGTGCAAACAGGTTTTAGTTGGGTACAGTCCCGAGCCACATGGAGGCAGTGAGCGGATCTTCAGGGGTTCGTCTCTCCCGGTATTGGGGGTGAGGTCGCGCTGTGTCTAGGAGAGCCATTACACGAAGTCCTTGGCCAAGGCAGGAGATTTACTGGTAGGTATTCCAGTAGTATCTCAGAGTGTTCTGGGCTACACTCCGACACGACTTGTACCGCTTTTGGGGGTCTGACTTTTACCAACCCCCTAGGCCCGCCATGCGATACTCATAGACGAACGGACCGGACTGTACGGATATTGTCACTGACAGGCTCGGTAGGGTGTCAGGATGAGTTCACTCATCAACGTCCCTTTTAGTCAATAGCTGGTGGCCCGTCACGTATTGGCTTATACCTCTGATGTGCTTGTGGTTAAATCCACAGCCATAGTATTGACGAGTCTTTAGAGTCTACCACACTTTCAGTTACTCAGCTTTCGGGCGAAACGCTGTAGAGGCCGTATGGAGATATGGCAGGGTTCGATCAGATACGTGCGGTATTGCACGGATCGTGATCGGACGGTTTTTACTAGCCGGCTTTGGCTTAAGCCGGATCTTAGTATTTGACAGTGTAGTTTTGTCTCTTTGCATTTGTATTTCGGTCGGAATACAAATGCGGGTGTGTATGCACAGTATCGGGGTTTTCCTGTAATTTATTATGGGACCAGTTTTCTGGGGTTGCCAGTTTGCATTCCGTTCCGGCCGATTTTTTCATTGTTCCTTCACGGCCGGACTTTTCGTTGGAGGGTGTTATTTGCAGTTTGCGAATAACATTTTGTGGAGGGTTTATTTGTGAGATGAGAGATTATGATGGCATCTTATCTTTTCCACCATCACTTGCATTAATTGTGATTTGAGAGGGTATGGGTTTGATGTGGATTTGTGACCTTATCTTTATTAATTCATTTTCCTACACCCACTTGGATGAGGTATGGCCGGCCACTGTTCCTAAATGGAGGGGTTTAATTTTGGTGGGATTATTTCCTTCTTGTATTTTCGTGGGCCACCCTCATTTTGAGTGTGCTGGATTTTGTTTGAGGTGATGAGTGATTAATTGCTTTGAAAATGAATGAGCTGAGAATGGGCTCATTTTCTTTACACAGCAAGTAAGAGAGAGTTTGCTTGATAATATATATGTGGTTCTTTAGTGAGTGAGCTGTTTTTCAATTTTCATTCTTCCAGTGAGCAAAAAGACATTGGCCGAGCTCATTTTTTTTCAAGCATGCTCCATTATTCCCTCAAGCATCCATGAATATCATTATGCAAAATTCCTCCATAAATGGCAACCTCGTAAACCCAAAGAGACATGGCTACTACACTATCCTACAGCAAATCTTGGACGCGTCGGCCAGCCAACTTCGCGCCCGAGTTGCCTCGGTATTGAGGTGGGAGCCCGTAAAAGATACAGGCGATGTGGTGCCCTTCCGGCGAGGAGGCGACGACCGGAGTTTCCGCAGGAGATCGGGATGACGAGGAGAAGACCGGAGGACTCGGATCATTCGGTATATCTCTAACCCGTCTTGTAGTTAGCTAGAATAAGTTTAATGGTTCGATCCGGGTGTTTAGTGCGCGGTGGTGCCGGTTTGCTAAGTCCGCAAAATTAAAATTTATCACCGCTTCCGCATTTGGCCGTCGGATTGACGGCCGGGGCGCCGCCGTGCACTTACAATTTCAAGGATGTACTCATGGACTACCCAGGCCCCACTAGTATGATCTACATCATAGTCCTGGAAGTCGAGTACACATCTTAAGGGCTTTATCAACATGTAACAGAGAGACGAAAAGTATACACGTTAAGATAAAGAGCAACCAGATAGCGTACTATCATGTCGAGCAAAAAAGTCCTTCCTATATATGTCCCAGCATCCACTACAATATGTATCCAATGTACAGTAATGGCCTCTAGGGCATACATATAACTAACAATCTCCCACTTGCACTAGGGCCATCTGTAGCAGTGGTTGCAGTATCACATACTCAACCATCCCCCAAAAGTCTCTCTTTGGGAAAAAAAGGCCTTCGTGAGTGGATCCGCCGTGTTGTCCTCTGAGTCTACTCTCCTAACCTCGATCATCCCGGAGATCAACTATCTCCATGATCAGGTGATGCTTCCTCAGAATTTTTCTGGGTCACTGATGGGACCAGGGTTCCAGGGCTAAAGCCACACTTCCATTGTCATACAATGGCAGGAACCTAGTTCATCTTATGAACCAATATACACCCAAACTTTCTCTTTGGTAGTATCTTCAATAGCGATGTTACCAGCCTTTATCGTCTAGTTTGCCACGGTATCTAGCTTGGAACTCTTCCAATCATACCGTCCCTTTACTGAGGGTAAAGACAGTGCCTGTGACTGACATTCAGTCATCTTTATCACCCTGGAACACTTCCAGTGATTCTCCCCAGGATCGATTGATACAATCTCACTATACCTAGTGAGAACCCTAATATCCCTTTAGATCTATCTCATAGGTCCAAATCTCAGGATTTAGGAGGTATCATCTTTATCCTATTTGGAGAATCCTTGTGATAATAGGAGATTGACCGATCGTAGTATAGGAAACTCTTTTCCTATCAAGAGTATGTTGTCTACGTACAATACGAAGATGACCACCTTACTCTCTACTACCCTTTTGTATATACAAGGTTCGTCTACCATTTTGATGAAGCCAAACACTTTGACTATCACATCAAAACAGACGTTCCAACTCCACGATGCCTGCTTCATTATGTAAAGCAACTTGCACACGTTTCCGCTGCTCCCACTGTTTACGAAGACCTCTGGCTGTGTTCTTATAGACGTTCTCTTCTAAATCAGTATTTAGAAAAGTAGTCATGGCACCCAACCGCCAGATATCATAGTCATGGTATGTAGCCGTGGTAAGTAGGATCTGGACAGACTTAAGCATAGCTACTGGGAAAAAGTTTCATCATTATCCACGCCTGGTCGATGACGAAAACCTTTAACAAGTCTAGCTTTGAAAGTCTCAACTTTTCCATCTAAACCAAGTAATCTTCTCAAGATATACTTGCTCCTGATGGGGATTTAACCCTTCAGATATAGCAGCTAAAGTCCATACTTTGCTGGTGTACATGGATTCCATCTCAGATCGCTAAGCATCCAGCCATTCTTACAGAGTCCCTACTCTCGATGGCCTGCTCGAAACTAGTTGGGTCATCATCTCATGATGCAATCCTTGCTCCCACTGTCATCGAGAAACCGAGGTATCTCTCAGGCGGATGAGGAACCCTACTAGATCGGCGGAGAGGCTGAGGTTCGTCGGGAACTATAGAATCTTATGGTTCTGTCAAATCATCAGCTGTAGTTTCGTATAGCTGGAACCTTTCCAGTTCTACAGAACTGATCTTGCCTCGATCTTGTCCGGATTTTGCTTTTGACATAGGCCGGACAATCCCAAATCTTAACTTACTTAAGAGATAAGCTCTTCCCATACCATATCTCATATGGAATGGTAGGCACTGATTTGATTCGAACCTAATTCAATAGGTATGCAGCTTCTCAAGTGCATAACTCCCAAAAGGAAATAGGTAACTCAGTAATACTCATCATAGAGCACACGATATCTAATATTGTGTGATTGCTCCGCCCTGATACACCGTTGTGCTGTGGTGTATTCGGAGGAGTAATACTGAGAGAGAATCTCATTTTCCTTTAGAATAGTCCAAGGATTCCATGCACAAGTATTCTCCTCCCTGATCTCAACATAGGACATAATACTTATACCCGGTTATTGGTTCTCTACTTCTAACTTATATTCTGTGAATACCTCAAAAGGTTCGGACTTATGTTTCAACAGGAACATATGACTGAATCTTGAGAGATTATCAGAGAATATAATGAAGTAAAAAGAACCAGTCCTGGCATGTGTAGACAGGAGACCTTACATACATCATCATGTATCAGTCCCAAGAGTTTACTAACTCTTTCTCTGTTTCCAGTAAACAGAGCTGGTGTCATTATATCTTTGTGACATGACTAGCAAGTTTCACAAGATGTAAATTCAAACTGATTTAAATATGCATCTAAATGTAACTTCAGCTAGTCGGGTCGCATTGATATGACCTAATCTACAATACCTCAAGACGAATTCGTTCATTTCTGAACTCTTCCTCTTGTGTGTGTTCTGTATACAAGGAACTGTAGTTTGATTTAGAACGTCAATGCTTTTAGATAACGTGCCTGAACCGATCAACTTTTGATATAGGAAATGTTCAAAACATTATCCATCAATACAAAATTATATCCTTTCTTTACTAATAAAGAGACTGATATGATTTTGTATATGAGGTTCGGTATCTAATAGCATTTGTTCAGAATCAATGTATTCGTAATACAGGGTGACAGTGACCAACAGACTTGGCTGCAACACTTCCCCCGTTTTCTGTCTCATGAAACTTATCACCCGTTCTCAGTTTTTCTACCTTTTTGTAGCCCTATGTAACAGATTACATATCTGGGATCCTGATCCGGTATCACATACCCAGGATGCAGAGGATACTGAGAAACAGTTCTTTGTAATGAACACACCCGAAAGAGATGCATCATATGCACTTTCTTCGTTTGGGCGGCATAGGAATTCTGGTATTCCCCTATTTCCTGCTCTATCTTATAACAATTATAAGTTGGAGCGGGACCAACGTTCCCCAGCTCAGTATAACAAGCGGGTTCGGTCAATACATCCGTATTATTATCTTGATTAAGGCATGATATGGTCGCTACCAGGAGAGAGAGAGAAGAAAACACTCTGCGTGCGCTCTTGCAAGATCAGATTGGTTATATATTTTATCTAATCAGGATGGCTCCCACTGTTTTTATCAAATCTTCCTTCAAACCTTAAAAGGAAAGACTAGCCGGGATTAATTACACTCTACAAGTTCGCCAATCTTTCAGCCAGGCCAGTGTTGGTACTTTGAGGGAGGTGCCCCGTGCTTTCGCACGGACCTAATTAATGTAAACCTCGTTTTCCCAGAGGCGTAACCCCGTTGACACCTTTCTAGACACCTACTTGATCGGCTAATTGCAAAGTGCAAAACTCTCCCAGGAGTAACAATTACTCGCAGTGGGTATCGGGATCCAACTATCACATAGAAGGTATGCAATCTCATTGCAAGTTTCAACACTTGAAACTCCCGATAATGGTTTTTACCCCTAGCACTTATGACCTTAACTATGGTCAACAAATCATAAGTACTAGTCAAGTTCTACCCGTCATTTCGTGATTAATTAGACCCACCCACATGACCCTTAACTAAGGTCAACAAAGTCACGCGACTGTCCTAACTAATCGCATCATATGCGGTGTAGGAAGACATCACTTAGCTACCGTACACTGTGCCTTGACTATGGTCAACAAACACAGCACGAATACTAAGTACTCTACTTCCTAAAATGACGGAGGGTTGCAGCTGGTTTTTGTGAAAACCTTTAACGCTTTGAACTTGATCTCGTTGCGGAATCAAATGGTTTTTAAATGGAATGTTTTCGAGGCTTTTCTAGTTTTGCTAAAGAGGTCACTCCCGGTGAAGGGATCGTCGGCCCTTTCCTCGTCGAATGAGGTGCGGGATATATCATATATATCACTGTGCAAAGCGGAAACTATAGAAGCGATCAAAGACAAACCGAGGGTTGTAGCATCTGCCAGTTATTGCTAAAGGAGTCACTCCCGGTGAAGGGATCTCGGTCCTTTCCTTATCGAATAAGGTGCAGGATGTTCTATAATGAACACCGCGATGCAAAGCAAGAACTGTAGCTACCTGTTTTTATTTTGAAATTCGATTCCACAACATCAATTAGGTTTATTTTCTTTCATTAATCTCATTAATGAATATCCCATCATTTAAGTCCACCTAAACATCACAGATAAATATAACGTACGCTTATGCCATCCGCATTCGCCTCGATGTCCTGTCTGTACCGTTAGGTTAGGTAACTAACGGCAGAGCGGGGCAGGGCTAGCGCGGGTGTAAAACATAAGCAACGTCTATATAATATATCATATATACTATATATAATATCTGTCACAGAACATCACATGATCTCAGATAAATCACAGCAGAAGAAACATATGAAATATTGGATATACTAGGACGTCCGTGTTTTCAATACGAGCCAGTATAAAACACGGATTCCACGGTCGTGATGAATAGCCAATCCCACACCCCTAGACCCCTACGAGAGCAGCAAGAAACCCTACCAATTCTAGGGTTAGGAGACCCGGACTCGACTCCTCGAGTTGGTCTCCCACTGGACCCGAGAACCCGGTTACTTATGCTCCCCTCCTTGGGTCTATCCTAGTGCAGAAAAGTAAATAATATACAAATGGTGACAACATCCGCAACCTGGAAGTGCCCCAATAAAAGAATATTACATACAAGTTTTTACATGAATGAAAATGAAAAAACACTCATCTCACATAAAAACCCCTACTATTCAAACACGACGATCCAATATAACATATCCAGCAACACATAACATCACATGTCATCAACGTAAGTAAATATGCGCATCCCAATTGTCGTTGACATATAGCAACGAAACCGGCGATATCACATATTACACTTACGGTCACAGAAAAGAAAGTGTAAAACTACAACAGTTGGAATCCACAACCACCTCAGACATCGCATGCCTGACCAAATGAATTCTTTAGACATCGCATGCCTAACAATTATAAACCCCGCATTTTAGTCTCATTATCGAAAACACTTTTCAATATCAAGTCGGGCAATTCAATAGGATTCCCGACATTCTGATCGAATGCTCGTCGCAAACTTTAGTAGGCGGCCGCACCCCCGACGCCGTCGACAAAGTGCACCAAGGCGGAACACCGCTGCCGCGATCACCCGAACGGATGCTTTCGGCGACGGGGTTCTCCTACAGTCACTTGGTCGGGGCTATGGAGTGAGGCTGTCTATTAAGTTTACCCGGCGAGTATCCGCGTACGCTACGTGATTGCGACGGACTTTTGATCACATCAAAATTCCGTGGCAACCGATCAAGTGAGACTAAACTGCTACGTTTATAATATTCATTCCGTTATCTCATAACAATTTGTGAATTCCAATTATTGTATCACATTCCGGATAAATAGAAAATGCTAAACTTTTCGATCGAACAATCGAACACCCAAGTTTTCCCGATACAGCTCAACACATGAAATAAGTCTAACAACATTCAGTTCGTGCCTCAGTACCAACGGTCCAGCCGTAGAAGTGTCAAGCCAACGCCTCACATGTGGCACGCCGTACTGCCCCAAACCCGAAGGTTCAAAGGGCAGTTCAAGACGGTCACATAATCGAGTTAAGGTTTGTTGTCTTCTAGAGGGTCCATCGAGTTACTTGCACTACTTAGAACGTCGTTAAACTACGGAAAAGTCCAACAATTGGAAATTTCCCGGCAGGGGAAAAAGTGGGTATTTATATCCGGTCGAACCTTTTAACATATTCTAAGAATACCCGGAAAAGCACACCGACAAAAATTAGACAGTCCGATCGAATACACCAAGTCCCCAATACAACCCAGAAAATGCAACTCTGGAAAAAATTATTAAAATCCCTAGGAAATCCAGCACAGATAACTAAGAATTACTGTGTAACAGTGGATGCTCGTGCCGCGGATCCGCGGCTCTTTGATGGAATTACTCCATCGAAATTCACAGTAATTCTTAAATTAGCCTGCTGATTTTTCTGGATATTTTTAATGTGGAAAAATCCTCGAAATTAGAAAATGTACAGAGAGCATATTCAAAGTCGGGGTTTTGGGTCGATCGGACTTCTAACTCCGTCAGGACTTCGCCTAAGGCTCTAGCTAGGCTCTGATACCAATGTAAGGTTCCTAGGCATCCTAGTGAGGTCTCACAAGTGATCAAACATGCACAAATCAAATTTTACGGGTGCCTACAAACCCTAATACGGATCGTTTACTAGATATCTAGGCGAAACAAGCAAGTAAATGGAAATGTATCTAAAGGAAAGGGGCTACAACCTTTGTAGATCCGTTCCACCACCTACTAAGCTCCGTGATGAAGTCCCCTCGCTGTCCAAATCATATCTTGGGCTCTAGCATCGGCTTCATCGGAGAAAAACGGGCTAGGTCATCGACGACGATGCCGAAGATGATCTACGTCGAGGCATCGCTAGATCAAGCTCCAACTTCACCAAATCAAGAAAACTTGTGAAGGAAACACCCTATACTACTTGGCAAGAGGTAGAGGATGAAGAAATAGGAAGTGGGTAGACTTTAGATTTGGATTTCACACACTTTTTCATCAATCACCATTGATGTTGCAAGCTTTCTTCTCATGGAGGAGGAAGAAGAAGATGAATAATAGAATATGATAAGTATTATGTAAATGATAAATAAATCAATACTTATCATTTACTAACCCCTTGGTTAGTTATAGAGAATGGACCATGGTTAATTAGAATGGTTAGGGTTAAGTATAAGACAAGGATGGTGGACTAATTCAAAGCTTCAAGAATGTTCAACTAGCAAACAAAAAAAGCAACCATTCTTATCTCATCTTTTTCCAAAATAAATAAATAAATAAATAAGAAAAAAAAGAAAACCCTAATCATAATCTTAACCATGGTCTAATTCTTTACACTAACCCTAGCTTGCATGTATCATCAAACATGATACAATCATGTGCACAAAATATATCACATATGCAATGTGCACAAAACAAGTGAGTAAATCCATTTAAAGTGAACCAATACTAGTTAATGCAAAGTAATATATCAAATATATAATTATACATTAAATCATTAAATCAACACTTGATTTAACGATCCGGTCATATCGTATATAACCGACTAGTATCCAATGTATCGGCTTATCGAATCAATCCTTGATTCGATAACTAGGTTATATCGCATATAACCAATCGATACATTCATCGCGAGAATAGAATGCAGTATCACATACACGCATTATTCTCGGTCCCGCACATATCTCATATGCGCTCCTATTTCGTTTCGCTTGAGCCAGGAAACCTCTGTGTAGGACTCTAAAGACTCGTCAATACGCCGGTAGCGGATGATGATCATATCAAGCACCCACAAGCCGCAAGCGGTCTGCTAAACGTAACGGCCACCCGGGTATTGAGCGATCAGAAGATCGACGAGCAAGCCCGCTCACACTCCTGTGAATCCAACCAGTAACACTTACCGTACGGTCCAGTCTGTTCGTCTGATATGTCGCATATCTCGCCTAGGGGTGGTAAACGTCAGACCCCAATAACTCGATAAGTCATGCCGACTTGAGGTCCATAACATTCGTGAAACTACTGATAACTCTTACCAGTATATCAATGCAACCCTGGCCAGGGATTTCCTGTTATGGCCAGTCGAGCATAGCACAACATCAACCCCCAATACCGGGAGAGACGAATCCCCTCCTATCACTCATTGCCTCCATGTGAATCGGGACTGTACCCAAAAACCACCTGTTTGCACAACTCAGTAGAGCCGTGGTAGGGTGGAAATCAAAGCACAGTGGGAGACACACAAGACTCTATGACGATCTCGGGTCAACAGACTAAGCTGTACCAGTGTCACCAGAGAACTGCCATCTGACGTGAGGTATAATACCATCTGGGAGTTCTCGGCGAGTCCGTTCAGTGTACCCAGTCTCCACTGAGCACCCGCATACCATCTCCGATGTCAAACACCAATGGATATGGGATCATCCATCGCCCATCGCATGGGTCGAGAAGATATGCGCTAGTCTACTCTGGAATATCGATGCCCCGTCTCGATATTCCCTCGACTAGGAACATTTCAAGGATGTACTCATGGACTACCCAGGCCCCACTAGTATGATCTACATCATAGTCCTGAAAGTCGAGTACACATCCTAAGGGCTTTATCAACATGTAACAGAGAGACGAAAAGTATACACGTTAAGATAAAGAGCAACCAGATAGCGTACTATCATGTCGAGCAAGAAAGTCCTTCCTATATATGTCCCAGCATCCACTACAATATGCATCCAATGTACAGTAATGGCCTCTAGGGCATACATATAACTAACATATATAACCATAAGCATGGCATAGAAAATATCATACCAAAATATCTAGAGTCAAAAATATCTCACAAAAATATCCAAGGTCAACAAGTCAAGCCAAGTCAAAAGGTCAACCCAAGTAGCCATGCCATATAATTATTATTTACCAAAAATAACAAATTCCTTTCTCCACATTATTTTGTTTTGACCAAGTCAATGGTCAACACCCTAATGAGGTGTCTTCATCTATACCTCCTTTCATCCATATATACATACCCGCATCCGTGTTCCGAGAAACACGAATACTATGAGACGAAGCTAATCCAATAATCGAATACTAGGATCCGGCTTAAACCAAAGCCCACTAGTATTGTCCGCTCGAACACCACACACGCACAAGTACACGTATGTGATCGAACCCTGTCGTAAAACCATACGACCTCTACTCGTTTCGTCCGAAGCTGGAAAACCCTCTATGTGGGACTCTAAAGCCTCGACAGTACTCTGGCAGTGGTTTAACCACAAGCACGTCGGCGTCACTAGCTGTACGTAACGGCTACCCAGGTATCAGTCGATAAGAAGGTCGATGAGCAAGCTCATCCAAACTCCTACTAAGCCTGTCTATGACAATCTCCGTACAGTCCGGTCTGTTCGTCTAAGAGTATCGTATATCGGGCCTAGGGGGCGGTAAACGTTAGACCCCTAATAGTGGTATAAGTCATGTCGGAGTACATTCCAAAACACCCTGAGAAACTACTGGAGTACCTACCACTAAATCTCGCTTGCCCTGGCCAAGGACTTTGTGTAATGGCGTTCCGAACACAGCGCGACATCAACCCCCAATACCGGGAGAGACGAATACTATCTAACCTCCACTGTCTCCAAGTGCTTTAGGACTGCACCCAACTACTACCTGTTTACACGACTCAATAGAGCCGTGGTAGGGTAGCAATCTAAGAACAATGGGAACACACTTGAGGCGAAGTAGCAGTGTCAAGTTAATGGACTAAGCTGTACTCATTTCATCTGGGAACTGCTACCTGACGATAGGTATAGTACCAACCAGCAGTTCCCCACGAGTCCGTCCAGTGCAACTCATAACCCAATGAGCACCTACATACCATCTCCAGTATGACGTACTGATGGCTGTGGGACAGACCATCTCCCCTGCTTGGATGAGAAGCGTATAAACTAGTCTACTCTGAAGTATCGATGCCCTGTCTCAATAATCCTACGACTAGGGACCTGTATAAGGATGTGTTTATAGACTTCCCAGCCCCCACTAGTGTGATTACCATCACAACGCTGGTAGTCAAGCAAAGATCCTAAGGGCTCCATCAATATGTATTAGTGATATATTAAAATAAACATATACACATATTAAGATAGATACAAACCAAGTAGCATACTAATATATCGAGCAAGACTGTCATAAATCCGTGTATATATCCTAAGCTTCCAAAATGTAATATACAAACTAGTACTATACAATAATGGCCTTTAGGGCATACATATCCAACAAGTATTCCCTACATCCTTCTTGCTAGGTTCATCTTTTGTTTTGATGAAATCAACCACTTTGACTTTCACATCAAAATAGATAATCTGTCTCCGCTATCTATGCTTCAGTCTACAAATAGACATAAGTATCTTGCACACCTTCTGCTGCCCCTAATGACTATGATAACCCTCTGGCAGAGTCATATACACGTACACTTCCAAAATCCCATTTGGAAAGACGTTACAGTCACTCACCTGCCAGATATCATAGCCATGACCTGCATCAGCGCCAAATAATATCCATGTGGAATTTAGCATAGTCACTGAAGTAAAAGTCACATCACAATCCATAACTGGTATTTGATGAAAACTCTTTACAACAAGTCTAGCCTTATTAGATTAGCACCTTTCCACCTACACAGAACTCGAAAGATCTACTTGCTCTTAATGGGTTTTACCTTTCAAGAGCACCCAACAAAGTCTAAAATCCATGATTTGCTAAAGTGTGTGGAGTCCATGTTGGGTATGAAATATCTGGTCACCTGGAAGTTACCACTTCCTATTACCTGCTGATAACAAGTAGGGGGAATAGCAGTGTCAAGTCATATCCATATGTGATATGTGAGGGACCGAGATTGATACGATATGAGATACCGTATTCTATTCTCACGATATGAGATATTGGTCAGTTATATATCATATATCCGGGTTATCAGATCAAGTGTTGATTCGATAAGTTGATTTATATGATATTAGTCGGTCATAGGTGATTTAGCCGGATTATTAAATCAAGAGTTGATTTAATAATTTAATGTATAATTATAAATTTGATATATTACATTACATTAACTAGTATTAGCTCACTTATGATTTCTTTTCTCACATTAGATACATTGATGTATATGTGATATATGTTAAATGTACCAAGCTAAGTTACAAATGCAATTAGGGTTAATGGTGGTTAAACCATGCTAGGGTTAAGATTAGGGTTTTTATTTTATCATTAAGTAATTCAAAAAATGTGGAATTAGTCATGGTTGATATTTGTTGAAAGCTTGTAGAAGCTAGTAAGCATCTTTGATTTTGTCCACTCCTTTTGTCTAGCTTAAGATATTATTTGACCTAACCTTTAACCCTAGCTCATGGTTAACTCTCTATAAGGGTTAAGCATGACATGCTTAACCCTTGGTTGCATTTCTAACCTCTCACACAATTCATATGATGAGTTCATTCTTCATTCTTCTTCTTCTTCCTAAAAGCTTTCTAGCTTCAATGGAGTTGATGGAAAAAGTGTGAGAAAATGAAATCTAAAGTGAGCCCACTTCCTACTTCATCATCCTCTACTACTTGCAATTTAGTATAGGGTGTTTGCTTCACTAATTCCGTAATTAGTGAAGAGATAGCTTGGGTTAATGTCTCCTCGATGTAGATCATCTTCGACCTCGAAGACTTCGAAGCAAGCATGTTCGTTTCTTCATGGGAGCCTCTCTAGAGTCCGGAGTTCATGATCACAGCGAAGGGACTACTACACAGAGCTATTGAAGTGAAGGACTGGTCTACAAAGGTTGTATTCTTTGTTCACTTTTCATTTGCAAAGTAGTTTGCATTTTATTCTGTCGATTTCTAGTATACGATTCTAGGGTTAGGGTTAGCCAGAACGGCAAAATTTGTAAATGGCATGGACTATGCCTCCCGAAACCTTACTGCCGTGCTAAGTAACTCTGCAGTGGTATCAGATCCATGCTAGAAATTTATACAGATTTCGTTAGAATTATGAAACCGAAACAACTCCTAAACTTGCAACGCGAAACCCTAGTTTCTGTCGATTTAAAAGTTGTTCAAAAAAAGTTTCAAACAAGTACAGAGTGATGTATGATATATATCATGAACACTGTGAAAATTTCGGGGGGTTTGAAGATTTTTTGGCCTGCCACCATATACCTGATCTCGGCCAAAACCGAGCACCCCCCTTGAAAATTTTTATGTGTTCTAAAAACTTGGTTTTGATGTTTCAGGTGTTGTTTGTTTTTGCTAATTTTGCATGCGATGTAATATTACACTATAAGCAATTCGGAGTGTTTCGTATTCGTAGTTTTAACATTGTTTCGGGTTATTCACATATTGTCTAGGCGAAGTTAAAAAGTTCGATCGAATGTCAAAAACCCATTTTTCCAAATTTAACGTATTCGGAAAAACATGCAAGTAATTCTATGAACCCTCTAGAAGAATGAAACCCTAACTCGACTTTTTGGATCGCGGAATCACGGTCAAACCCTAGGGTTTGCCGTAGTTCCGTGGCAACATGAGTGGGGCTTGGGTCTGCCCTTCTACGGCTGGTGCATAGGTACTGCAGCATATTCTAGGTATTATTGAACTGTGCTCAAGTATTGAGCTGTTGGGAAATTATGGGACTTTGATGACTCGATCGAAAAATTTAATGTCGTCCGGATATTATGTGATGGGATACAATATTTAGAATCCATAAGTAATTATGAGATAACTAGTTTGAATTTTATAAATCTGGCAGTTCAGTCTCATTTGATCGGTTGCCACGGAATTTTGATGAGATCAAAAGTCCATCGCAATCACGTAGCGTACGCGGATACTCGCCGGGTAAACTTAATAGATAGCCCCGTCGCCTGAAGCATCCGTTCGGGAGCTCACAGCAGCGATGTTCTTCCTTAGTGCACTTCGTTGACGTCATCGGGCGTGCGGCCGTCTACTAAAGTTTCCGACGAGCATTCGATCAGGATGTCATGAATCTTGTTGAATTTCCCGACTAGATATTGAAAAGTGTTTTTGAGATCGAGACTAAAATGCGGGGTTTATAATTGTTAGGCATGCGATGTGTAAGGAATTCATTTGGTTAGGCATGAAATCCAAAGTATGTGATACGTTGGGTTTATGATGTCTAAGGTGGTTGCGAATTCCAACTGTTGTATTTTTCACTTTCTTTTCTGCGACCATAATTGTAATATGTGGTGTATCGCCGGTTTCAGTACTATATGTCAACGACAATTAGGATGCGTATATTTACTTACGTTGATGACATGTGATGTTATGTGTTGCTGTGATATGTTATATTGGATCGTCGTGTTTTGAATAGCCGGGGGTTTTATGTGAGATGATAGTTTTTCATTTTCATTCATGTAATATTCTTTTATTGGAGCACTTCCGGGTTGAGGATGATGTCACCATTGTATATTATTTACTTTTCCGCATTAGGATAGACCCAAGACGGGGAGCACAAGTAACCGGGTTCTAGGGTCCAGTGGGAGACCATCTCGAGGAGTCGAGACCGGGTCTCCTAACTATAGAATTGGTAAGGTTGCTTGCCGCTCTCGTAGGGGTCTAAGGGTGTGGGATTGGCTATTCATCACGACCGTGGAATCCGTATTTTATACAGGCTTAAAATAAAACCCGGAAATCCTAGTATATCCAATATTTCATATGTTGTGTTTTGCTGTGATATTCTGTGATGTGATCATTGATTATATTCTGAGACGAATGCTTATATTATATATATGATATATATTATATATTATTGCTTTTGTTCCATATATGATGCTTGGGAAGCATAATAAATGGGACTTCATTAATGAGATTAATGAAATAAAAGAAACCTAAAGATGTTGTAGAAACTTGTCTCGAAAACAGGTAGCTCTAGTTCTTGCTTTGCATAGCAGTATTCCTTATAGAATATCCAGCACCTTATTCGATAAGGAAATAGCCGAGATCCCTTCATCGGGAGTGACCTCTTTAGCGAAACTAGCAGATGTTAAAAACTCGGTTTGTCTTTTGATTGCTTTTATAGTTTTTGCTTTGCATAGTGGTATTTTTGAAATATCATGCACCTTATTCGATAAGGAAAGAGCCGAGATCCCTTCACCGGGTGTGACCTCTTTAGCAAAACTAGTAAAATCCTCAAAAACACTCCTTTTCAAAATCACTCGATTCTACGACGATATAAAGTTCATTACGCAAAAGGTTTTCTTAAAAACCTGTCGTAGCCCTCCGTCATTTCAGATAAGTAATACTTAGCATTCGTGCTGCGTTTGTTGACCATAGCCAAGGCGTAGTGTGCGGTAGCTGATTAGTGCTTATCTGCATAAACATATGATGCGATTGAGTTAGGGTAGTCGTGCGACTTTGTTGACCTTAGCTAAGAGTCGTGCGGGTCGGTTTAGTTCAATCGGGAAATGACGGGTTGAACTTGGCTAGCGCTTATGATTTGTTGACCTTAGCCAAGGTCATAAGTTGCTAGGGGCAAAACATTATCGGGAATTTCAAGTGTTGAAATTTGCAATGAGATTGCATACCTCCTATGAGATAGTTGGATCCCGATACCCGCTGCGAGTAAGAGTTACTCCTGGAGAGTTTTACACATTACAATTAGCCGATCAAGTAGGTGTCTAGAAAGGTATTAATGGGGTTACGCCCTTGGAAAAACGAGGTTTATTTTAATTAGGTCCGTGCTTTCGCACGGGGAACCTCCCTCAAAGTACCGACACTGGCCTGGCTGAAAGATTGGCGAACTTGTAGCGTGTAATTAATCCCGGCTAGTCTTTCCTTTTAGGGTTTGAAGGGAGATTTGACTAAAACAGTGGGAGCTATCCTGATTAGATAAATTAATAACCAATCTAACCTTGCAAGAGCATACGCTGAGTGTTTTCTTCTCTCTCTCTCCAGGTAGCGACCATGTCACGCTTTAATCAAGATAATAATACGGATGTATTGACCGAACCCGCTTGTTATACTGAGCTAAGGAACGTTGGTCCCACTCCAACTTATAATTGTTATAAGACCGGGCAAGAAATAGGGGAATACCAGAATTCCCGTGCAGTCCAAACGAGGAAAGTGCATGCTGATGCATCTTCTTCAGGTGTGTTCATTACCGAGAACTGTTTTTCAGTATCTTCTACGTCCTGGGTATGTGATACCGGATCAGGATCCCGCATATGTAATATGTTACATGGGCTACAGATAAGTAGAGAACTGGGAACGGGTGATAAGTTTCAAGAGTTGGAAACGGTGCAACTGTTGCAGCCAAAGAAGTTGGCAGTTATCACCCTGTATTACCAAATATATTGATTCTGAACGAATGTTATTAGATACCGAACCTGATAGACAATATCATATTAGTCTCTTTATTTAGTAAAGAAGGATATAATTTTGTATTGTTGGATAATATTTTGAACATTTCCTATATCAAGAGTTGATCGGTTCAGGCACGTTATCTAAAAACATATACGTTCTAAATCAAACCACAGTTCTTAACATACAGAACACACACAAGAGGAAGAGTTCAGAAATGAGCGAATCCTTCTTGAGGCATTGTAGACTAGGTCATATCAATGCGACCCGACTAGCTAAGTTATATTAAGATGCATATTTAAATCAGTTTGAATTTACATCTTGTGAAATTTTTCAGTCATGTCACAAAGATAAAATGACCACAACTCCGTTTATTGGAAACAGAGAAAGAGTTAGTGAACTCTTGGGATCTATATATGATGATGTATGTAAGTCCCCTGTCTATACATGCCAGGACCGGTTATTTGTATTTCATTACATTCACTAATAATCTCTCAAGATTCGGGCATATGTTTCTGTTGAAACACAAGTATGAACCTTTTGAGAAATTCAATGAATATAAGTCAGAAGTAGAGAACCAAAAAGGGGTATAAGTATTATGTCCTATGATGAGATCAGGGAGAAGAATACTTGAGCACGAAATTCCTGGACTATTCTAAAGGAAAACGATATTCTCTTTCAGCATTACTCCTCCGTATACACCACAACACGTCGGTATATTGGGGCGGAGCAATCGCACCCTATGTGATAAGGTGTGCTCTATGATGAGTACTACTGAGTTGCCTATTTTCTTTTGGAGGTTATGCACTTATGAAGCTGCATACCTATTGAATAGGGTTCCAATCAAATCAGGTGCCTACCACTCCATATGTGATATGGTATGGGAAGAGCCCATCTCTTAAGGATGTTAAGATTTGGGGTTGTCCAGCCTATGTCTAAAAGCAAAATCCGGACAAGCTCGAGGCAAGGTCAGTTCTGTGAAAGTTTGTTGGATATCACAAGCACTCGCAAGGGAATGTCTTCTACCACACGAGGAACAAAAGGTGTTTTGTTTCTCAGCATGCCACCTTTTGGAAAGGGAATTTCTTGTGAAGAAATTAGTGGTCATGAGGTAGAACTGGAAGGAGTTCCAGCTATACAAACTATAGCTAATGATTTGATAGAACCGGAGGATTCAATAGCTCCCAACGAACCTCAGCCTCTCTGCCGATCTAGTAGGGTTCCTCACCCACCTGAGAGATACTTCAGTTTTCTCTATGATAGTGGGAGCGAGGATTGCATCATGAGATGATAACCCAACTAGTTTCGAGCAGGCCATCGGGAGTGGGGACTCTGTGAGAATGGCTGGATGCTAAACGATCTGAGATGGAATCCATATACACCAACAAAGTACGGACTTTGGTTGCTATATCTGAATGGTTAAATCCCCATCAGGAGCAAGTATATCTTGAGAAGATTACTTGGTGTACATGGAAATGTTGAGACTTTCAAAGCTAAGACTTGTTGCAAAAGGTTCTCGTCATCGACCAGATGTGGATAATGATGAAACCGTTTCTAGTCCCTATGCTTAAGTCCATCCAGATCCTACTTGCCATTGCTACATACCATGACTTCGATATCTGGCAGTTGGGTGTCATGACTGCTTTTCTAAATAGTGATTTAGAATAGAACGTCTATAAGTACACAGCTAGAGGGCTTCGTAGACAGTGGGAGCAGCGGAAACGTGTGCAAGTTGCTTTATGGGATAAAACAGGTATCGCGGAGTTGGAACATCTGTTTTGATGTGTTAGTCAAAGCGTTTGACTTCATCAAAATAGTAGATGAACCTTGTATATACAAAAAGGTAGTAGGGAGTATGGTGGTGATCCTCGTATTGTACGTGGATGCCATACTCTTGATAGGAAAGGAGTTTCCTATGCTACACTCGGTCAATCTTCTCTTATCACGTAGATTCTCCATATAGGATCTAGGTGATACCTCTTAAATCCTGGGTTTTGGATCTATGAGATGGATCTAAGTGGATGTTAGGATTCTCACTAGGTGTAGTGAGATGGTATCAATCGATCCTAGGGAGAATCACTGGATAGCTTCCAGGGTGGTAAGGTCGATTGAATGTCAGTCACAGGCATTGTCTTTACCCTGAGTGGAGGGACGGTATGTTGGAAGAGTTCCAAGCTAGATGCTGTGGCAAACTAAACGTTAATGGCTGGATACATTGCTACCAAGGATGCTACCAAAGAGGTAGTCTGGATGTATATAAGTTCATGAGATGAACTTTGTTCCTACCATTGTGTGACAACGGAGTTGTGGCTTAGACCTAGGAACCCCCGTCCCATCTATGATCCAGACATATTCTTAGGCATTATCACCTGATCATGGAGATGGATGATCACCAGGCAGATCGAGGTTAGGAGAGTAGACACAGAGGAGAATAGGGCGGATCCATTCACAAAGGCCTATTCCCAGAAGAGACTTTTATGGGATGGTTGAGTATGAGATACTTCAACTACTGCTGATTGTTGGGTATTGGATACAACAACAGATGGCCCTAGTGCAAGTGGGAGATTGTTAGTTATATGTATGCCCTAGAGGCCATTACTGTACATACGATGTATATTGTAGTGGATGCTTGGACATATATAGGGAAAGCTTTCTTGCTCGACATGATAGTATGCTATCTGGTTGCTCTTTATCTTAACATGTACGCTGATTGTCTCTATGTTACATGTTGATAAAGCCCTTAAGATGAGTACTTGACTACCAGGACTATGATGCAGATCATACTAGTGGGGACAGAGTAGTCGCTAAAGTACATTCTTCAAATGTTCCTAGTCGTAGGTGTATCGAGACAGGGTATCGATATACCAGAGTAGACTAGCATATAGCTTCTCGACCCATAAAGATGGGCGATGGATGATCCCATATCCATTAGTGTTTGACATCAGAGATAGTATATGGGTGCTCAGTGGAGACTGAGTACACTGGACGGACTCGCCGAGAACTCCCAGATGGTATTATACCTAACGTCAGATGGCAGTTCTTTGGTGACACTGGTACAGGTTAGTCTGTAAACCTGAGATCGTCATAGAGTCTTGTGTGATTCCCACTGTGCTTTGATTTCCACCTTACCACGTTCAAGAGAACGTGCAAAATGGTGGCTTTTGGGTACAGTCCCGAGTCACATGGAGGCAATGAGCGATAGGAGGGGTTTCGTCCCTCCCGGTATTAGGAGTTGATGTTGCGCTGTGTTCGATTGGCTATAACAGGAAGTCCTTGGCCAAGGCTGCTTCAGAGATATACTAATAAGTGTTATCAGTAGTTTCTCGACCCGTTATTGTTGGGCTTCCCTTAAACCTAGTCTAGGGTTTGGTAGCATCACTCATGCCACTTTAAAATTTAGAGAGGTGCAAAGCAAGCAAACCATGAATCGTGCTAGAATTTCTAGGGTAACAAGGTTTGTATCACATACAAAGAAGAAAAGAGAATAGGATTACAACCTTTGTAGTCTGTTCCTTCGCTTCATAAGCTCCGTGTTGAAGTCCCTTCGCTGCGATCATCAAGAACTCCGACTCTCATGAGGCTCCAAGTGGTGAATGATGCATCTTGCTTGAAGTCTTCTTGATCCAAGATGATCTACCTTGAAGAATCTCTACCCAAGCTTACACTTCACTAATGAACTTATTAGAGAAGTGAACACCCTAATATAAGTGGCTAGAATAGATGAGGATGATGAAGTAGGAATTTTGCTCTCTTTTGTTTTCAATTTCTCACCATTTTTCATCACAAACACAAAAGCTAGTGAAGCTTTTTCAAGAGCAAGAAGAAGAAGAAGATGAAGCTAATCATTTTGTGATGAATAATGAATTATTGTTGTGGTTACAATTGCAATCATGGGTTAAGAATGAAAGGCTTAACCCTTGTAAAGAATAAACCATAGGTTAAGGGTTTGGGTTGGGTTAACAAATATCTTCACAAAATATCAAAGGATGAAGACAAAATTCAAACCTTCATGAAGCTTCATGAATGCTCATCCAAAGATTAACCCTAATCCAAACCCTAACTAGGTTTAAAATCTAAAACCATGTTGCATTTATAACCCTAACATGTTACAATATTATATATCACATATACAATATATTTTGTAACAAAAGAAAATAATACAATTAACATATATCGCATATACATCAATGTATTATCCAGTGAGAAAATGAATCAATAAAGCGAGTTTATATTAGTTGAAGTAATGTAATATATCACATATATAATTATATATTAAATTATCGAATCAACACTTGATCCGACAATCCGGCTATATTGCATATAGCCGACTAATATAACATGTACCAATTCATCGAATCAACAACTGATCCGATGACCCGGCTATATCACATATACCCGGCCGATATCTCATATCGCGAGAATAGAATACGGTATTGAAAGGTTAGCCTAGCACCTCATGAAGGGTTTGGAAGCATCACATGTGCCAAAGGTGGAGTCTTTAGGGTGCTAAGTTAACAAACATCGGATCGTTCCTAGAAAATTCGGGTTTCTAAATTTTTCACATCATCTCATGAAAGAAAAGCTAGGGTTTAGAGAGTACAACCTTTGTAGCTCCCTACGCTAGACTCCTCTGCTACTTGGGGTTTGAAAAAGCTCCGCTTGAACTCCTCGAGGTCACCGATGATCCACCCGGAGTCCGCTTGGTCCAAGCTTGCAACTTTATCCGATCAAGTGAACGAAATGAAGCTAACACTCTAAACAAGTTGGCTAAACCTGTGTAGAATGATGTTGTGGTTCTTATTCTAACTTCAAAATCCAATCTTGATGAGTATATTGCTCACCACAAAAATCTAGAGAGCAAATGAGAGAGGAAGAAGAAGATGATGGCTATATTTTTTTCAAGAGTAAAAAGAATGACTCTCTTGTCAAAGGAAAAAGAAAATATATCAATATATATTTTCTTGTTCTCATCTCAAACCATGGTTTAAACATTATTGAACTTGAGTTAAAACCCAAAAAGAAAAGTAATCCATGGTTAAATGGTGGGTAAGCATGGTTAGGTCAAGAAGAGTGTAGAAAGCTTCCATGAATTATCCTTTCCTTTTCTTTTGTTTTAAATCAAATTCAATAATAATATATATAAATAAAACCATGGTGTGAGTCTTATATTGCCACCATTTTCTTTGTATAAGCAACCATGATAGATGATGTATGTATGTATGTGTTGGAGGTAGTGCCCTCAGAGTCAATTATTGGATCACAGGTACGTGATTGCAATGATTGAGGGAGGACCTATCCCGGTAGGACAGTCTTACTCGAGATGATAGTATGCTATCTGGTTTACCTTTATCATCGTGTACTGCTTTAGGTGACATGACACGTCGCTATTACACGTTGATAGAGCCCCTAGGATTCTTGCTTGACCACCAGCAGTATGAGGGCGATCATATAAGTGGGAGCTGGGGGTCTACAAGCATATCCTTAAAAGGTCCCTAGTCGTGGGAGTTTCGAGACCGGGCATCGATACTCCATTAGTAGACTAGTGTATACAGTCGAGACCCCGACGAGGGGCGGTGGCCGGTCTCACAAGCCACTGGTGTCAGTTGGATCACCTAAGATGTATACAGGTGCTCATTGGGTTATGAGTACACCGGACAGGACTCGCCGGGAACATGCTAGTTGGTCATATACCAGACGTCAGATGGCAGTTCCCTGGTGACATGTGTGCAGGTTAGTTCATCGACCTGGGGATCGTCATTTGTCTCATGTGAGTTCCCACTGTACTTTGATTACTACCCTACCACGGCTCAAAGGAGTCGTGCAAACAGGTTTTAGTTGGGTACAGTCCCGAGCCACATGGAGGCAGTGAGCGTATCTTCAGGGGTTCGTCTCTCCCGGTATTGGGGGTGAGGTCGTGCTGTGTCTAGGAGAGCCATTACACAAAGTCCTTGGCCAAGGCAAGGAGATTTACTGGTAGGTATTCCAGTAGTATCTCAGGGTGTTCTGGGCTACACTCCGACACGACTTGTACCGCTTTTGGGGGTCTGACTTTTACCAACCCCCTAGGCCCGCCATGCGATACTCATAGACGAACGGACCGGACTGCACGGATATTGTCACTGACAGGCTCAGTAGGGTGTCAGGATGAGTTCGCTCATCGACGTCCCTTTTAGTCAATAGCTGGTGGCCCGTTACGTATTGGCTTATACCTCTGACGTGCTAGTGGTTAAATCCACAGCCATAGTATTGACGAGTCTTTAGAGTCCACCACACTTTCAATTACTCAAGTTTCGGGCGAAACGCTGTAGAGGCCGTATGGAGATATGGCAGGGTCCGATCAGATACGTGCGGTATTGCACGGATCAGGATCGGACGGTTTGTACTAGTAGCCGTATAGGATTATGGCAGGGTTCGATCAGATACGTGCGGTATTGCACGGATCAGGATCGAACGGATAATACTAGCCGGCTTTGGTTTAAGCCGGTCCTAGTTTAGTACAGTGTAGATTTTGTCTCATTGCATTTGTATCCGGTCGGAATACAGATGCGGGTGTGTATGCACAGTGTCGGGGTTTTCCTGTAATTTATTACGGGACCAGTTTACTGGAGTTGCCAGTTTGCATTCCGTTCCGGCCGGTTTTCGTTTGTTCTTTCCCGGCCGGACTTTTCCGATGGAGGGGGTAATTTGCAGTTTTGCAAATTACTTTTGTGGAGGGGTTTTATTGCATATATATTGATTATGATGGCTTTCTTTTCTTTGCACCATGCTTGCTTTGACTTGTGATTTGAGTGGGTATGGATTCAATAGTGCAAGCATGGTTGATGTTGATGTTGTGGTCACCTCTTGACTTCTCCTACCCTCACCTCCCTTCATGATGTATTTTGTTCCCTCCACCATTTCCTTTATGCAATGGCCGGCCACACATTGTGAGGAGAGAAAAAAATGAGAGGTTCATTTTTGATGCTTTATTCTTCATCTCATTTCCTTGCAAAAATTGGTAGCTTCATTTCCCTCCAAAGTTCAATCCTCATTCCTCCATCCAAAGGCAACAAACCCCAAAGAGACAAGTAGCCTCTACACTACACTTCCTACAGCATATCTTGAGCATGTCGAGTTGCCGGCTTCATGCTCGAGTTGCCTCGGTATTGAGGCGGGAGCCCGTAAAAGACGAAGGCGATGTGGTGCCCTTTCCGGCGAGGAGGCGACGATGTGGACGGAGATCCCGCGAGGAGATCGGAGTGGAGATGAAGACCGGAGGACTCGGATCAGTCGGTACAACATTTCCACACTCTTTACTGTTTGTTAGTTTAGCAATAATGGCAGATCCGGGTGAAAGTATACGATAGCGCCAAGTTAAAAAGATTTATTCCGCATTTGGCGTCTGTAGACTGCCGGGGCGCTAACGTAGACTTACAGTGGTATCAGAGCCTCACCATTTTGCTATGCTAACTTGTGCTAACGCGTTTAAAACTTCGATCCGACCGGAAATCGAAAACTGCAAAAATCCAAGCCGACAGTTTCTGTTGTTTTTAAACGGTCTAAAAAATTATTTCTGGATGTCTTAAAAATCAGAGCAGGAACTTTTAAGAGTCACGACAAAATTTGGGGTCGTGATCCCTCCAAGTTGCCGCGGAAGCGCGGCCAAAACCATGGTTTTGCCGCGCAACCGCGGCCACGTGGGGAGCACGTGCTCCCAAATTTTGTCAGTTGGTTCTTGGTTGGATTTTGGGGTTTTTGATATATATCGTTTTTGCCCAGATTTTGTTACTGTTCACCAGTAAGTCGTGGGGCCCACTTCTTGATATTTTGTCGATCGAAATTTAAACACGTTACTTTCACAGTGCTTACATTATATCTGCGACCGTGAATGTCACTCGATCGGTAAATCCGGTCTAACTGCTATAGCCCGGTTAGACGGATTTGCGAACGTGACTTTCACGTTGATGTTCTATGTATTTGCTGTGATGTTGCGGATCGGTCGTGGGGATAGCCTGGATGCAATGCTAGTACAGTGTTGTTGTATTATGTACATTTGATATTGCGGGGCGAGCGTCCGACATGTGGACTGCCGTCACTGCCTGATTGTATTATTATTTTGGGGCACGACCTGGTTGCGGTCGATGTACCCGTTGTATGTATATTTTACTTTCTGTACTAGGGTTGCCCCGCGGAGGGGTGCACGGATAGCCGGGTTCTGGAGGGCAACAAGCCCGCATCTCATGGCATTGAGACGGAGGGGGCTTCACTCTGGAATTGGCGGGCTATTCGCCGCACTCGTAGGGGGTACAGGTTGACCCAGGAGGGGTGCCCAAGTTACCGGATTCCGTGAAGTGCTGGGTGGTCCATTCACGGCGCTGAAGGGGGCTGCCTCGCTTCAGGTTTTGGCGGGTGACTTGCCGCGCCCGTAGGGGTCTAGGTTTTCATTGCACAGGCTATCCACACGACCAGGGGAACGTCGGGTTTTCAGCGGCTCTGTGAAACCCGGGGATCCCAGATATCTGTATTGTTTCTGTGATGCTGTTCATTATCTGTGATGTTGCATTCTATTCACGCCTTGAGCGAAATATAATATATTGGTATATATATTAGAAGATGTTGTATATGTTTTGCATCCACGCTAGTCCAGTCCCCGCTCTGTCGTTAGTAAGCTAACCTAACGGGTAATGACGGGACCCAGTGGCGAATGCGGATGGCATATACGTACATCAGTATATTTTCGTTCTTTGTGGTGTAATCAATTGATGGGACTGCATTGATTCGAATCAATGCAAAGTTAAAAACAAACCTAATCTGATGTTGTTGGAACACTTTTCAAAAAGCTGTTATTGCAAGGACGTTCACTTTTGTTTTGCATCGCGGTATTCATTTAGAATATCCTGCTCCTCAGTCGACGAGGCAAGGGCCGAGATCCCTTCACCGGGAGTGACCCCTTGGACAATAAGTTTGCGTCAGGGCATTAACTTCACTATAGCCGATTACTTTTGCTATGCACCGTGGTATTCAGTTGGAATATCCTGCACCCCATTCTACGGGGAAAGAGCCGAGATCCCTTCACCGGGAGTGACCTCTTTAGCGGAAGTTGTCGTCTCTATATTTCTAAAAAGCTATCCGTTCCTTCAACGATATCAAGTTCATTACGTTAAAGGTTTTCGCCAGAAACCATTCGTAGCCCTCCATCATTTCAGTTAAATATTCGGTAGTATTCAAGCTATGTATTTTGACCTCACGCCAAGGCATAGTGTTTAGTAGCTGCCGGGTATTTATCTGTTGCATAGATAGATACGTTGGTTTGGGACAGTCGTATTACTATTTTGGCCTACGTCAAGGGTATGTACGGGTGGATTCAAATTAACCTGGATAATGATGGGCAGAACTTGACATGTGACTTATGATATTTTGACCTCACGCCAAGGTCATAAGAGCATGGGGCAGAAATCACATCGGGAGTTTCAAAAGAACTGAAACTTGCCAGATATGCGCATACCTTCTGGAGTGTGATACCGTGAGCGGATTCCGTCACGTTGTCATGCGATGAGAGTTGGATCCCGATTCCCACTGATGAGTTAGTTTACTCCTCGGGTGACCCCGACTAATTCTTCTTTTAGGTTTGGAGGAGAATTTGAGGTACAGTGGGAGGATTCCAGATTAGATAAATTGGTGACCATTCTGATTTAGGTTAGAGTGCACGCTGAGTGTTTCTTTTCTCTCTCTATCTGGCAGCGACCATTGACCCGACCCTAAGACTTTGACTCAGTGACCAAGTTGACCGAACCTTCTTAAACACAGGCTTTTGGATTGTCAGAGTTGCAGACCTCATTGCCACTCCTACTTTTACCCTTTTCTCCAGGACACCCCGTATTACTGCGAACGTCCACTTCCATTGGACAAAACCATCGTATGGTTAGATACGAACTCGAAGGGATTCGAGGATGGTTTCCGGTTCTGGAGAAAACGGATAGGATTATTCAGTTGTCTTTTCTTTTTCACCTTCTCTCAGGTTGCGAGTACTCCTTGGTTTAGGAGTAGTACACCTATTACGCAAATTGGATAGTCTTCTTCCAAACCATAGGCTGGTGCCGACCGGTAGGGAATGAAGAAAACCAGTTAGCCTAAACGATGTACAGAAGGTATTAAGTTCAGACAAAAACAAGGGATTAGTAAGAGGGCAAAGTAAATTGTGACTGCTATTCACAACCGAACCAAGTATTTCTTCGCCAATCCTAAATCACCTCTGTATTTCTCCAGGACACTCCGTATCACTACGAAGATCCCATTTTATTGGATAATCCATCGTATGGTTATATACGAACTCGAAAGGAACTTGTTCCAGTTCGGGGATGGATCCTGGTCCAGGAGAAATAGGAATAAAGTACATTCAGGTGTCTTTTATCTTCACCTTCTCTCGTGTTGCGAGTGTTCCTAGGATAGGGACAGTACACCCATTATGCTTATTGGATAGTCTTCTTCCAAACCATAGGCTGGTGCCGAACGGTAGGGAAGGAAGAAAACCATTTGGCCTAAAGGGGTGTACAGAAGGTAAAGACTAAAGACAGATGAAGGGATTTGGAGAGGTGGCAAAGAATTACAAGGTTACAGACGTGATGATGGAAGAGGCATTACTGGGAATACCAGGATACCCCATCGAAACATTTCAATGTTTCAGTTTCACTGTGTAATGTTAAAAGAGAACTGATTTCCCGATTAGACACTTACTCCAGGGTATGTATTTACCAGGTATGATTCTCACATCTGTATGGTTTTACAGATGATGAGTGGGAGTACGTTATTGGGAATTGGGTGATCATCCTCATCATATCGGGATTCGTTGTAATCGGTGATATTTGAGGAAATCACCTGGGCTGTTTGCCGGTCGGCAAATATTTGGTTTTGAATATCCGCTGTTATGCACCAATTTCAAATTGATATATCTGTACGTCTATTTTCATAGAGTGAGATATACCTTTCTGAAATTATGTCTACGACATTTACCTATATCAGTGGATGGTTAGGTAAGGAGCATTAAACAGCGGTGTAATTCTTCTTAACCATAAGTACAGTTTTCAACCTACGACACACAGTGAATGAGTTATCAGACTCAAGGGACTTATACAGAGTATTGTATGTTGTCCAGGGTCCATCAGGACAGAGGGGTTGGTCCTCGTACTACATTCAGTTTACTTATGACTTCTCTAATTTTTAGACAGGTGTTTCGTGGAAACACAGGGTCCGAATTTGGAGAAGTTATAGGTATTTGAATAGAGTAGAGAACCAGGTATAGCAAGTATCGGGATTCTTCAAAGAGATCGAAGATGTAGATACTTGTGTATGGTATTCAGTTGATAGTAATGATAAAGAGATCTTGCTTCTCTTTCAGATTACTCATAATTGGAAGTATTCCTAAGTTGAGTAACGCTGATCGGCCTCCTTCCATTTAGTTGACATGCTCTGGGGACAGCTGCATGATTTGAATCTGGTTCAATTAAATCAGTGCCTCTGTTTCTATATTGGATATAGAACAGTTCATATCTTAACGATGTTAAGGTACGGGGAGTTGTCCGGTTTATGATTAAAACCAGACACTGGACAACTCAAGGCACGTTTCTGTAATGGCTGTTTGTGGGTTGACCCAGGCTATGACGAGGGTTGACTTTCTACCATCTGGATGAACAATAGCGATATTGTTCTAGACTCGCCACAGTTTTATTAAAAATGTTTTTTTTCAGAAAACAGTAGTGGGAGTATGGTAGAACTGGAAGCGATTCCAGAACCGCAAACGATTACTGGAGATTTGATAAGGAACCTAAAGATTCAATCTGATTTGACATTCCATTGGCCACTCCGCAGATAAGGTGGGTAACTTCAGGCACCCGAGAGGTACTCCGGTAGCCTCAAGGACGGTGACAGGGAAGTTCTTGATTACCCACACTTGCCATTGCTGTTGTTCCAGGCTGCGAGACCCGGCAAGGGGATGAGTATAGCGTCGTTCTGAACTAGTTTCAGAAGTGTACGTATATATGACTCTGCCAGAGGGTTGTCGTAGTCAGTGGGAGCAGCGGAAGCATTGGTGGACATCAGGCTTATGTCTGTTTATAGACTAAAGCAGGGATAGCGGAGATAGATCATCTAATTCTGATGTGACAGTCATGGGTTTGACGTCATCAGAATAGGGGATGGATCTGTTGAGAAGGTAGTAGGGTGTGATATCCGGGTTTTGGATGACATACACAAAGTAGGAAAAGAAACTCCTATACTACAATCGGTTGTACTTTGGTCGTCACACAGTTGTTTCTCCACATAGGAATCGGGTATTATATCAGACATACTGGTTACTAGATCTATGGTTTTAGATCTAGATTTGGGTGGTTTCCCAATCAGGGTACTTGACAGCATTCTAAGAGTATTTAGGATGGACGACTCCTGGCACGGTAGTGTACCTGCAGGTAATGGAGTCACCCTCTCTAAAGGTGTCTTACAGACTAAAGGGGAGAGGGACGTGCATGATTGGCAGATCACTTGCTTAGGCAATTGAGTCAATCATGAGATGTCAAGTACCACACCAGATGTTGTTCTTGCACTAGATGCAATAAGTTGACATTAATCCAATCCTGGAGAAACAGTCGGAAGCAGTTTTAGAACATAAGTGCATGTTCTAGAGATATGATAACGACAGCCTCATTCAGGAGACAGTTATCATTCCAGGCTTCCAAGGTGACATGGACGACAAGGAGGTTGTCAGAGTTATAGTTTTCCCTCTGACGAGGGGCAGTATTTTGGACAGGTGATCCAAGGCAGTACTGAGGGAGGCATGGCGCAGGATACTGATTAAGTTCAGTTGACGATACAGTCTAAGAAGTTTGGATTTGGAGTTCATTTATGAGCTAGGTCCCATCAGACATCCAGACATATTCTAAGACTGATTTTGCTCATTTCGGGAGATGGCTTTCTCCGCGAACTTGAGATATAGAGAGACATGGAAAGAAACAACTAAGCGGATCCACTCACTGAGGCTATTCCTCGAACGCAATAGTTCCGCAAACGAGCTTTGTGAGACTGACTAGTAGAGGAGTTGGGTGTTCGGTATCACACGGGCTGTGAGTATGCGACATCGCAATAATTAGCCTTGAGTGCAAGTGGGAGATTGTTAGAGGTAGTGCCCTCAGAGTCAATTATTGGATCACAGGTACGTGATTGCAATGATTGAGGGAGGACCTATCCCGGTAGGACAGTCTTACTCGAGATGATAGTATGCTATCTGGTTTACCTTTATCATCGTGTACTGCTTTAGGTGACATGACACGTCGCTATTACACGTTGATAGAGCCCCTAGGATTCTTGCTTGACCACCAGCAGTATGAGGGCGATCATATAAGTGGGAGCTGGGGGTCTACAAGCATATCCTTAAAAGGTCCCTAATCGTGGGAGTTTCGAGACCGGGCATCGATACTCCATTAGTAGACTAGTGTATACAGTCGAGACCCCGACGAGGGGCGGTGGCCGGTCTCACAAGCCACTGGTGTCAGTTGGATCACCTAAGATGTATACAGGTGCTCATTGGGTTATGAGTACACCGGACAGGACTCGCCGGGAACATGCTAGTTGGTCATATACCAGACGTCAGATGGCAGTTCCCTGGTGACATGTGTGCAGGTTAGTTCATCGACCTGGGGATCGTCATTTGTCTCATGTGAGTTCCCACTGTACTTTGATTACTACCCTACCACGGCTCAAAGGAGTCGTGCAAACAGGTTTTAGTTGGGTACAGTCCCGAGCCACATGGAGGCAGTGAGCGTATCTTCAGGGGTTCGTCTCTCCCGGTATTGGGGGTGAGGTCGTGCTGTGTCTAGGAGAGCCATTACACAAAGTCCTTGGCCAAGGCAAGGAGATTTACTGGTAGGTATTCCAGTAGTATCTCAGGGTGTTCTGGGCTACACTCCGACACGACTTGTACCGCTTTTGGGGGTCTGACTTTTACCAACCCCCTAGGCCCGCCATGCGATACTCATAGACGAACGGACCGGACTGCACGGATATTGTCACTGACAGGCTCAGTAGGGTGTCAGGATGAGTTCGCTCATCGACGTCCCTTTTAGTCAATAGCTGGTGGCCCGTTACGTATTGGCTTATACCTCTGACGTGCTAGTGGTTAAATCCACAGCCATAGTATTGACGAGTCTTTAGAGTCCACCACACTTTCAATTACTCAAGTTTCGGGCGAAACGCTGTAGAGGCCGTATGGAGATATGGCAGGGTCCGATCAGATACGTGCGGTATTGCACGGATCAGGATCAGACGGTTTGTACTAGTAGCCGTATAGGATTATGGCAGGGTTCGATCAGATACGTGCGGTATTGCACGGATCAGGATCGAACGGATAATACTAGCCGGCTTTGGTTTAAGCCGGTCCTAGTTTAGTACAGTGTAGATTTTGTCTCATTGCATTTGTATCCGGTCGGAATACAGATGCGGGTGTGTATGCACAGTGTTGGGGTTTTCCTGTAATTTATTACGGGACCAGTTTACTGGAGTTGCCAGTTTGCATTCCGTTCCGGCCGGTTTTCGTTTGTTCTTTCCCGGCCGGACTTTTCCGATGGAGGGGGTAATTTGCAGTTTTGCAAATTACTTTTGTGGAGGGGTTTTATTGCATATATATTGATTATGATGGCTTTCTTTTCTTTGCACCATGCTTGCTTTGACTTGTGATTTGAGTGGGTATGGATTCAATAGTGCAAGCATGGTTGATGTTGATGTTGTGGTCACCTCTTGACTTCTCCTACCCTCACCTCCCTTCATGATGTATTTTGTTCCCTCCACCATTTCCTTTATGCAATGGCCGGCCACACATTGTGAGGAGAGAAAAAAATGAGAGGTTCATTTTTGATGCTTTATTCTTCATCTCATTTCCTTGCAAAAATTGGTAGCTTCATTTCCCTCCAAAGTTCAATCCTCATTCCTCCATCCAAAGGCAACAAACCCCAAAGAGACAAGTAGCCTCTACACTACACTTCCTACAGCATATCTTGAGCATGTCGAGTTGCCGGCTTCATGCTCGAGTTGCCTCGGTATTGAGGCGGGAGCCCGTAAAAGACGAAGGCGATGTGGTGCCCTTTCCGGCGAGGAGGCGACGATGTGGACGGAGATCCCGCGAGGAGATCGGAGTGGAGATGAAGACCGGAGGACTCGGATCAGTCGGTACAACATTTCCACACTCTTTACTGTTTGTTAGTTTAGCAATAATGGCAGATCCGGGTGAAAGTATACGATAGCGCCAAGTTAAAAAGTTTTATTCCGCATTTGGCGTCTGTAGACTGCCGGGGCGCTAACGTAGACTTACAGTATGTATGTATACACATCCATATGTGCATGAAACTAGAAAGGAAGAAAAACATACATGCATGCATACATCCATCCAACACAAGAAAGGATTTCTAGTGAGAAACTAATGGTTAAATGATAAATCAACACTTGATTTATCAATCCGGTCATATCACATACGACCCTAACCAAAAGCAAGCCGCCCGATCAATATACGGTATCCTATACACGCATTTTAATCGGGTCAATGCGCATATCGCATACGCGCACCACAACGTTTCGCTTGGACTAGGTAACTCCATTGTGGGACTCTAAGACTCGTCAATACGCCGGCAGTGGGTGATGATCATATCAAGCACCCCCAAGCCGCAAGCGGTCAGCTAAACGTAACGGCCACCCGGGTATTGAACGATCAGAAGAGAACAAACGAACCTGCTTCAACTCCCGTCGAGCCAACCGGCAACACTACCGTGCAGTCCGGTCTCCTCGTCTGATATGTCGCATATCAAGTCTAGGGGTGGTAAACGTCAGACCCCAATAACCGATAAGTCGTGCCGATGTGAGGCTCATAACGGGTCGAGAAACTACTGGTAACACTTACCAGTAAATCTCTAATCAGCCCTGGCCAGGGACTTCTCTGTTACGGCCAATCGAGCACAGTGCAACATCAACCCCCAATACCGGGAGAGACGAAACCCCTCCTATCTCTCATTGCCTCCATGTGACTCGGGACTGTACCCAAAAACCACCGTTTTGTACGCCCTCATGGACGTGGTAAGGTGGAGATCAAAGCACAGTGGGAATCACACAAGACTCTATGACGATCTCGGGTCTACAGACTAACCTGCATAAGTGTCACCTGAGAACTGCCATCTGACGTGAGGTATAATACCATCTGGGAGTTCTCGGCGAGTCCGTCCAGTGTACCCAGTCTCCACTGAGCACCCGTATACCATCTCTGATGTCAAACACCAATGGATATGGGATCATCCATCGCCTATCTCATGGGTCGAGAAGCGTATACGCTAGTCTACACTGGTATATCGATGCCCCGTCTCGATACACCTACGACTAGGGACCTTGAAGGATGTACTTATGGACTACCATGTCCCCACTAGTATGATCTGCATCATAGTCCAGTTAGTCAAGTATACATCCTAAGGGCTTTACCAACATGTAACTATAAGACAGTATAAAGAGACTAGTATACATGTTAAGATAAAGAGCAACCAGATAGCATACTATCATATCGAGCAAGAAAGTCATCTCTATATATGTCCAAGCATCCAATATAATATACATCATCTGTACAATACTGGCCTCTAGGGCATACATACAACTAACAGGTATCTCATATCGTATTATTCTCGATCCTGCACATATCACATATGTGCTCCTACTCCGTTTTTCCTGAGCCAGGAAATCTCTGTGTAGGACTCTAAAGAATCGTCAATACGCTGGCAGTAGATGATGATCATTTCAAACACCCACATGCTGCAAGCGGTCAACTAAACTTAACAGCCACCCAGGTATTGAGCGATCAGAAAATCAACAAGAAAGCCTGTACATTCTCCTGTGAATCCAATCAGTAACACTACCGTACAGTCCGGTCTCTTCGTCTCATATGTCGCATATCAAGTCTAGGGGAGGTAAACGTCAGACCCCAGTAACCGATAAGTCGTGTCGATGCGAGGCTCATAACAGGTCAATAAACTATTGATAACTCTTACCAGTAGCACTCCATATCATCCCTGGCCAGGGACTTCCAGTTATAACCAATCGAACACAGCACAACATCAACTCCCTATACCGGGAGAGACAAAACCTCTCCTATCGCTCATTGCCTCCATGCGATTCAGGACTGTACCCAAAAGCCACCGTATTGCACGCCCTCTTGGACGTGGTAAGGTGGAAATCAAAGCACAGTAGGAATCACACAAGTCTCTATGACGATCTCGGGTCTACAGACTAACCTGTACCAGTGTCACCGGAGAACTGCAATCTGACGATAGGTATAATAGCATCTAGGAGTTCTCGGCGAGTCCGTTCTGTGTACCCAGTCTCCACTGAGCACCCGTACATCATCTTTGATGTCAAACACCAATGGATATGGGATCATCCATCGCCCATCATATGGGTCAAGATGCGTATATGCTAGTCTACTCTAGTGTATCGATGCCTTGTTCGATACACCCTCGACTAGGAACAGTTATAGGATGTACTCGTTGACTACCCTGGCCCCACTAGTATGATCTCATCATAGTCCCAGTAGTCAAGTACATATCCTAAGGGCTTTATCAACATGTGAGAGCAAGACAGTATACCAATACAAGTCAACATGTTAAGACAAAATGAAACCAGATAGCATACTATCATATCGAGCAAGAAAGCCCTCACTATATATATCCAAGCATCCACTATAATATACATCATATGTACAAAAATGGCCTCTGAGCATATATACAACAGTTATGAGCCTCATATCGACACGACTTATCGAGTTACTGGGGTCTGACGTTTACCACCCCTAGACGAGATATGCGATATATCAGACGAAGAGACCGGACTGTACGGTAGTGTTATTGATTGGAGTCGCAGGAGTGTGAGCAGGCTTGCTTGTTGATATTCTGATCACTCAATACCTTGGTGGCCGTTACGTTTAGCAGACCGCTTGCGGCTTGTGGGTGTTTGATATGATCATCACCTGCTGCCGGCGTATTAACGAATTTTTAGAGTCCTACACAGGGGTTTCCTGGCTCAAGCGAAACGGAGTAGGAGCACATATGTGATGTGTGCGGGACCGAGATTGATACGATATGAGATACTGTATTCTATTCTCGCGATATGAGATATCGGTCGGTTATATATGATATAGCTGGGTTTTCAGATCAAGTGTTGATTCGATAAGTTGATTCATATGATATTAGTCGGTCATAAGTGATATAGCCGGATTATTAAATCAAGAGTTGATTTAATAATTTAATGTATAATTATATATTTGATAAATTACATTACATTAACTAGTATTAGCTCACTTATGATTTCTTTTCTCACATTGGATACATTGATATATATGTGATATATGTTAAATGTATCAAGCTAGGTTACAAATGCAACTAGGGTTAATGAGGGTTAAACCATGCTAGGGTTAAGATTAAGGTTTATATTTTATCATTAAGTAATTCAAAAAAATGTGGAATTAGTCATGGTTGATATTTGTTGAAAGCTTGTAGAAGGTTGTAAGTATCTTTGACTTTGTCCACTCCATTTGTCTAGCTTAAGATATTATTTGACCTAACCTTTAACCCTAGCTCATGGTTAACTCTCTACAAGGGTTAAGCATGACATGCTTAACCCTTGGTTGCATTTTTAACCTCACACACACAATTCATATGATGAGTTCATTCTTCTTCTTCTTCTTCCTAAAAGCTTTCTAGCTTCAATGGAGTTGATGGAAAAAGTGTGAGAAAATGAAATCTAAAGTGAGCCCACTTCCTACTTCATCATCCTCTACTACTTGCCATTTAGTATAGGGTGTTTGCTTCACTAATTCCGTAATTAGTGAAGAGATAGCTTGGGTTAGTGTCTCCTCAACGTAGATTATCTTCGGCCTCGAAGACTTCGAAGCAAGAATGTTCGTTTCTTCATGGGAGCCTCTCTAGAGTCCGGAGTTCACGATCGCAGCGAAGGGACTACTACACGGGACTATTGAAGTGAAGGACCGGTCTACAAAAGTTGTAATCCTTGTTCACTTTTCATTTGCAAAGTAGTTTGCATTTTACTCCGTCGATTTCTAGTATACGATTCTAAGGTTAGGGTTAGCTAGAACGGCAAAATTTATAAATAGTATGGACGATACCTCCCGAAACCATGCTGCCGTGCTAGGTAACCCCGCAGTAGGGTCATCATCACTACGATACCGACCTCCCTGTCGCCGTCTATAAGAAAACCGAAGTGTCTCTCGGGTGTCTGAGGTCACCTACTAAAATCTGCGGAGTGGCCAACGGTTTGTCATGTCCAATTGTACCCTTAGGTTCTACTAAATTTTCGGTAACTGTTTGTGGTTCTGGAATCACTTCTAATTCTACCATACTCCCACTAGATTGTTTTGCAAAAAGATCCCTTTATAAAATGGTTGCGAGTCAAGAACAATGTAACTATTGATCTTGAGAATGGTAGAAACAAACTCCTAGCTAATGCTTGGGATAATCCACAAACCGCCATTATCGAAGCATGCCTCGAGTTTGTCCGGGTTCTGCTTTTAAACAGAAATCGGATAACTCCATACCTTAACAATCTCAAGATATGTAACCATTCTATGTCCATATAGAATCTAGGCACTAATTTAGATGGAACCAGATTCAAAAGTCATGCAACTATTTCCAGTGCATATTACTTAATGGAAAAAGGCTAATACAACATTACTTATCATGGAATGCGTCCAAGGATGAGTAACCTGTGATAGAATCAAGTTCTTAATACTATGATGTAATACCTATCATAAGTATCTACATCTTCATACACCTCGAAGAATCCCGATACTTCCAACGTATTGTTCTCTACTTTATTCTTATACCTATAAACTTCTCATGGTCTTTGGACCATGCATTACAATGAATGCGTGTCTAAAACCAGAGAACACATAGGTAATCTTGAATGAAGTAAAAGTACCAACCCCTTGTCTCGAAGGACACTGGACAACATACATTTTCATGTATAAGTCCCGAGAGTATACCAACTCAAATTCTGTGTTTTGTAAATTGAAAACTGTATCTTGGTTAAGAATATCTTACACCATTATTCAATGCACCTTACCTTATGCTCAACTGATAAAGGTAAACGTTTACAACACAATTTTCAAAATGTATATCTCACATTATAAAAATAATGGTACATATATTTCATTTTAAAATCTAGTGCATACCAACGGTTATTCGAAACCAAATATTTGCCGTCAGGCAAAAACCAGGCGATTTAATCCAATATCACCAATTACAACGAATTCCGATATTGAAGATCAAATCGCTCATTTCCTAATATTCTGCTACTACTCATCATCTGTAATACCGTACAAATGTGAGATCCAAAACTGATAAATACATACCCTAGAGTCTGAATTGATTGGGAAAACAGTTCTCTGTTACATGTACACGGAAAAACTGAAACATAAAAATGTTTTATAGGGGATGGTCGGGAATTCCTAGTAATGCCTTTTCCATTATCCAGATTCATGACAGTAGTCGTAATTTCCTTCGCCCTCACTTCAATCCCTTTATATGTCTCTACATCTTACCTTCTGCACACCAACCTTAGGCAAATTGGTTTTCTTCCTTCCCTACCTTTCTGCACCAGTCCGAGGTTAGGAAGAAGACTATCCAATAAGAGTAATCGGTGTACTCTCCTAATACAAGGAGCTCTCTGTTGTGGCCTCACGCACGTGCGTAAATGTGTATGTTTTGAAAATAGAATGGTTTTGGAAATGTTGCGCACGTGAGCTTGGTCTCATTTTAAAATTTATAAACCGCAAGTGCACGACGCGTTGTAGCGAGCCAGCAAGTACGGGTCGATCCACAGGGAATTGGAGATTAGGTATTGTTGCTTAAGGTTCGAAAACAAAGAATTGGGTTTGGTTTGTCACAAAAATAAAAATACGAAAACAAGAAAACAAGTTAAAGAAGAAGTGGCCATGGCTTTGGCTCGGATGGTTGAATCGCGGCGATTCTTTCGACACTCCCTCGATCATGAGTTGTCCGTCCTTGTATCGATCTCGGCGTGAAACATAACTTGTCAAGGCGGTTGCGAAGCACAAATCATCAAGTTGCCGATATTCGACGCAAACACGAAATGAGTCAGTTTTGTTCACTTACCATTTGTGTGTCCAAGCTTGAGGTATCCACACTAAGCACAAGGGTTAGCAAGCATACCGCAACATCAAAAACATAAATTTGTGAGTGAGAGCAAATAGTTTTAAAGTTAAGCTTGCGAAGTGTTTATGATAGTATATGGTATATGAAACCAAGAGATTTGTCAAGTCACTTGATCACAAAATACCATATCTAAACCTAGCAAGCTCAACACTAAATTGATTCTAAGCTTAGGCTTGCAAGATGGGGTTTGTGGAGAAAATATGGTATGTGATGAGCTTACAAAGTAACCATGGAATCAACATACCGTATCAAACCAATCCAAGTTGTAATACTAAGTTTAGAGTCACATTATAACACATTAAACATTAACAGGAGGAAGAGAAAGGCAAAGCCATTCATCTCACATCCTCACCATAACCACAACCAAAGATTAGTTACACATAATGAAAAGGAAAAGTAAACACAAAAGAAATAAGGAAACAAAACAACAAGCAATATTATTAACACTTGAATGAGTTGAGATACAAAATGTTGATTACTTGTTCAACCTCCATAATGAAGCTCTCAAAGAAAGCTTCAAGAGGGAAGAGGAAGAAGAAACCAAGCTGAGCTCACACAACTCTCAAACTAAACTAAAAGCTAAACTATAAATGGGTATATACATATGGATCTCTCTCTAAATCTGTTCTGGTATTTATAGGCCTCATTCCAGAATAAATAAACAAAAAAATAATATGATGTGACCCAAAGAAATGACTAGAGAAAAATATGAGACAAGAGGAGCTACGGGGGCCGGCGACGCCGGATTTCTTAGGGTTCTCGCTGGTCCAAGTCAGGTTAACGGGGCTCATGCTGGCATGGTGAACTCAAGTGCTCTCTAATATCATCCTGGTGCTGTTTGATTTCTTTATAAACTCATGGTTAGTACTCAGGAATTTTGGAGGGAAACTTGAAGCTTTCTATCACATCAAAATTTTAAGCATTTATCACATAAGCACCCACTTGTGCCTACTTGCATAAGTCATGAGTGTGCCAAGACAGCCCCCACCATGGTCCATGTTCCAAAGAGATAGTGCACACATGTAATGTATTGGACCAAAATTGTGTACACATGTTTATTTGCAAAAGATCCCTTTGAATATCGATCAGTTCTCTGTTCTGATTGCAGTGTCGGCTCATAAATGTCATATCCATGACTTTGAGTATGTTTTCCAGTATTTTTTCATGAATACCTGTTATCTATATTTACTGAGCAGACACTGGTTAATAATACCGATAAATAAGAAAATAGATAATGAATGAGTGGTATTAAAATGCAGTTTTCTGAGATGAAAAAATACCCCCAAACTTATCTTTTGGTCATCCTGAGCAAACAAAAATCCTAGCCACACTTTCGCAGGGAACGCGATTGCACTGAGCACGTGCAACAAGCCGTTAAACCTCTAGGTGTCCCCAGTAGGAGGAGTGTTGTCTCCTGAAGGTTTTCAGCGGATTGCACCCATAAAATCCTGTCAAGTTAGCGTCGTGAAGAAACTGTTGATTCTAATCTTAAGGTTAAGGATCGAAGATAGAAGTTCTATCATCCTAGTTAGAAAACATCAACTCTATTTTTCACTCCTCGCAATTTATTTAACCTAGGCTTATACACGTCTTTTCGTTGTTGTGCGAATAGTGTCGACAAGTTTTTAAGAACTTGATTAGGGTCATCATGTCATAAATACGGATCAGGATAGACTTCTAAAGGATCATACGAGTTCGAAAAGACTTAAGATTTTCTCAAGTTTCGTTCTCTAATTAGGTTTCAAGTCAGAATTTATATCATTTTTAACAGAGAACCAAGTCTTATTCTTCACTCCTACCTTTTACCCGTTGTTGTTCATACACACCTTTCGTAATCGTGCAAAACGTCTTTATAAATATAAACCTTCATATCTCCGCTAAAAACTGTTTATAATAGAAACTCGTCTCCGCCAAGATTATTCTCCCACAAGAACCGTGAGAACTTTTAACTCGGAGAGAACACTTCCTTAACTTGTTTTATTTGGCGATTGGAAACTTACCAAGTTTTGGGTCAATGACTACCAACCAGATGGTTTTAGGGCATTAGGTGTGGAGACACCCCAAGGACTTAATTACCCAAGTTACCAAGGCCACAAAACAAAAGACTCATTTTGTTTGCGTTTTAAAATATTCTGAAAGCAGTGAAAACGGAGATATTGCCAGCTTTTCTTTTAATTCCCGAAGACAGGTTCTTATGGATAAGGTGTGTAATCACTCCAACAAGGTTCCAGATGGGTTATTTTTCAGACTTTTAGCATCTATTAAGACCTCAATAATATCTTTCATATTCACTTCACTTTATGAACTATTCATGATATTACTTAATTCATAACAAACCTGTTTGATCCTAAAGATGTTTATCAATTTTCAAAAGTTTTACAGACATGTTAGACCTTTCATCTAATTCTCAAGAACTCGTGACACATGTAAAGTGATATAAAAGACGTATATTAGCTACGGTTAAACCAAAGGAGGATTATCTTTCGGGTTTTCAATCTCTCAAAAAGGATTTAGTTGTTTCTATCTTATCAACCGAACCGTCAGACTTTGAGTCTAGATTCCCTCGCTAGCAAACATGAAAAAGTTTTTATGTTTTAGAAGAAATTTTTCAATTTTTATGGGTTTTTTAATATGTATGCAATGCAGAATATACACATGATGCAGCAAAACAAACGCAGTGCTCACCCACAAACCTGAGTTTTACGATGTCCCACGTGCTTTCGAATGGACCTTGTGTATCACTTCTATATCTTCGACACTGGGTCACGACAGGACTTCAAAAATGATATTCCCTCTGTGGTTGGCTGAGTAGAAGGAGGCGAGCTTGCTTAAGGCCTCGGCTTTGACGTTCATACTCCTAGAAACCTGATCCACTTGGACTTCGTCAAAAAATTTCCTTTGACTTTTCACAATGGCAAGATATTTCATCATGAGGGGTTCTCAGGGTTTGAATCAACCAGTCACTTGCCCGACTACCAATGCGGAATTGCTACGAACTCTGATCCTCTTTAGCCCTACCGCCGAGGTGATTCGTAGGCCAGTCAATAAGGCTTCATACTCCGCGACGTTGTTCAAGGCCTTAAAGCCGAATCGCAGAGAATACTCTATCTCGGCTTCATTGGGGCCGTGGATGACCAGTCCGGCTCCACTTCCTTCCTCTGCAGAGGAACCGTCCATGTAAAGTACCCAGTCCAAAATCGGACTGAGCTTTTCTTGGATAGAGCTTTGTAAGCCGGGATCCCATGCCAACGCCTTTTCTCTGTTGGGAATGGTGCATTCGACCATAAAGTCTGTTAGGGCTTAGGCTTTGATAGCTTACCTTGGTTAGTACTGGATTTCGAATTATGACAACTCCTATCTCCATTTTTCCAAGCGGCCCGACAATTCGAGGGAACCGAGAATGTTCCCTAGGGGTCGTTCGGTGAGGACGATGATCGTATGAGCCTGGAAATGGTGCCGAAGCTTCCTGGAGGTGACGACGAGCGCTAGGACTAACTTTTCGATGGCCGGGTACCTTGTCTCTACATCTTTGAAAACGTGGCTGACGTAGTAAACCGACCTATGTATTCCCTCGGATTCTTTGATGGGTATCGAGCTAGATACTTCACCGGAGATAGCTAGGTACAAAAGTAGCTCGTCTCCTTCGGCTGGTCAGGTGAGCAGTGGTGGCATCGACAGATGCTCCTTGACCTACTCGAAGGCAACTTGGAACTCCTTGGACCACTCGAATCCTGGCATCTTCCTCAAAGGTTTGAAGAAAGGTAGGCACTTCTCCCCAGATCTGGATATGAAACGACTTAGAGCAGCCACTCTGCCGGTAAGTCGCATGATTTCCACATTGTTCTTGGGTGTTGTCATATCAACAATGGCTTTGATCTTCTCTGGGTTTGCTTCGATTCCTCGGTAAGTGACCATGAACCCGAATAACTTTTTCCGCCTATGATGCCAAAAGCACACTTAGCCGAATTCAGCTTCATCTTGTACTTTCGTAGGACCGCAAAGGTTTCGCCAAGGTCCGTGGTATGCCCGGCCGACTGGGTGGAATTCATAAGCATGTCATCGACGTAGACTTTCATGTTCCGTCCAATTTAAGGCTTGAACAGCTTGATGACCAGCCGTTGATAAGTTGCCCCAGCATTTTTGAGGCCAAAGGGCATTACTTTGTAACAATAGACCCCTTGATCAGTGGTGACAGCGGTGAGCTCTTCATCGGCCGGGTCTATCTGGATTTGATTATAACCGGAGAATGCGTCTATGAATCTTAGTAGCTCATGACTGGCTGAGCTATCCACCAGTCAATCTATTCGAAGAAGCGGATAGTTGTCTTTCGGGCATGCCTTATTCAGATCGGTAAAGTTGACACACATACGCCACTTCCCATTCGCTTTCTTGACCATGACTACGTTGGCCAGTCAAGCCATGTAGTCCAGCTTTCTGATGAAGTTTACCATGATCGGTCGGTCCACGTCTTCCTCAATCGTTTTCTACTTGACAGCCACAAAGCTCCTTTTCTTCTGTCGGACCAGTCGGGCTTTTGAGTCAACTCTGAGCTTATGGGAGATCATCTTGGGGTCAATCCCCGGCATGTCTGCAGGAGTATAAGCGAACACATCGGAGTTGTCTCAGAGAATCTGGATAAGGTTGTCCCGAGTTTCCCTGGTCAATAGGGAGCCGATCTGGATAGTTCGGATGCTGTCTCCCTCTTTAAGGGGAACTTTGGATAAGGCTTCTACTGGGAAATCCCGGATCTCCTTCTTAACATCATGGGTATCCAGTGACTCCCGAGGATCATACGGTCCATCGGTCAGATCAACTTCTTTGTCCTCTTGAACTATCGTGGTGAGACATACCCTGGCGATTTGCTGATCTCCGAAGACCCGGCCTATCCCACCATCGCTCAGAGGAAACTTGAGTGTGAGGTGGTAGGTTGAGATCTGATCTTGAAGGTTGTTTAAGGTGGGGCGACCCATGATGATGTTATAAGAGGAAGGAACTCGAGCGACGAGGAAACTCATCGACATTGTTCAGGTTCTTCCGGCCTCCCCAATGTTGAAAGGGAGAGTGATCATTCCTTCATCTTGAACGGAGTGGTTAGTGAACCCGGAGAGAACATGTGAGGTAAGTTAGAGATCGAACGGGTTTAATCCCATACACTATAAGCAGTCATAAAATAGGATGTCTTCCAAGCTTCTCGAGTCAATGAGGATTCTCCTGACTTCGTACATATTTACCCAGGCCATGATAACTAGGGGATCATTGTGTGGGACCGATATACCATGCAGATCCTCGTTGATGAAGGTGATGGGGGGAACCTTCTTGTACTTCTTGGAGGGGGAGCATCTAAGGTCATGATTGGCCGGATACGGTGGGTGTCTTCGTTGCTCGGAGTCGAGCCAACGGAGACAACCATGATCTGTCCGACTGTCAACACTTCGGTTGGAGGTTGGTTTGCTTGCTCCCAATCTACTTGAAGTTTGTCTCGCAGGTACTTTGCCAAGTGACCGGAGCAGATCAGCTGCTCGTTGTAATCGTGCAACTGTTTGCAGTTCTGGGTCGGGTATCCCTGTAACCGATGAAAGGCATAATATAGGCCATGGAGTCGCTTTCCCGGCCTTTGAATCATCGGTGGCAGCTTAAAGAATCTCTCATTCTTCACCTCCACTAGAAGCTTGGCCTATGAGACATTCAGAGGAGTGTACTCTTGAAATCTCGAAGAATAAGGTTTCAAACGATCAGCCTTCTTCTTCTCTTCCCGATCCCTTTTCTTTCGGTCTGTCCGGTCTCCATAGGGAAGAGTAGCATTCACCTTAGACTCGAGTTGGATTTCCCATTCGGTCCAGACTTTTACCTCGGCCATGGTCTTATACTGCGCCAATGCAAAAGAGCGGAGCCACTTTTTGTACATAAGACCGGTTCTCAGGGCGGTGATGACCATCGCGTCCCGGTGCTTAGGTTCTTGTAGGAGAGCATTGTAGAACCGGATGATATAGCCTTTAAAAGATTTCCTGTCCTCACTCTTGATAGTGAACAGGGAGTCGACCGACCTCTTCTGCCGTCAGTTTCCAACGAAATAGCTAAGGAACTAAGTAGCCAACTCGTCGAAAGTTGAGATTGAGCATAGAGTCAGGCCGCGGAACCAATCTCGCCCAGCCCAGATGAGAGTGGTAGGAAATGCTCGTGTCACGACCCGGAAACCGTACGTTACTGGCACTTGAATCACGTGAAGTCTGTAGGACCGCACCGTAACCCAAGTAAGCCAAAAACCAGGAATCTAAACCTTTTTAAAGTAAATAGTGGAGGCAAAGTTTTGGAAAATGGTTAATAATGAAATCAAGTTCCTCTTTTTAAAGTATAAGTAAAGTTTATTTGAAAATGCAAGTGGGTTGTAAACTAAAGTTTGAAAACATTTTCGTCATTTGAAATTTTGGCAGCACCTCCTTTGCAAATTTTGATGAAAACCGATATATATACATAAATATAATCCGCATCCCCAATCGGGACATATCTCATCGCCCAAACGGCGGAATCACAACTTTGCAATAGATATACGACGCCTAAGATGAAGATCGATCACAAGAAAGAATAAAGAAATACTAAATACATCATCAAATCAACATTAGAAAGAAACACATACAAGTCCCATCTCTAGGTCAAAAAGAATATACATAGTCTGGTTGATGGAGTTTTTAACTAGATACAAATGAATATAAAAAATATACAAGCGGTAGTTACGATCTGGTGTGTAACACACCTACCAAGCAATCACCCAAAGAAGAAGCGTACCAGCAAGTCACTATTAATCCGAGTGGTCGATCCTGCAAGAAAACTATGGCACAACGGGGGTGAGTTACCAACTCGTGAGTAGAAAATATCATTAGGTAGAAATCAGATGCATAACGATCTACCTAAATCATACAGTAATATAATATCGTATCGTGTGGTACCAAAACGAACATGTATATATGTGTATATATAATGCCATGCATGTATCAATATGTGTTAACATGTCATCCATTGAATGTATATATATATATATATATATATATATGTAAGTCCACGTTGCTCACCTCGGTTCTTACGGGGAGGCGGAAACGGTGAAAAACAAATTTTGGCGCAAGGCAACATGGACTTAAAGCACGGATCTTTGCTAAACTAGAAACTAGTAAACTACTAGAGGTTTTAACTACTATGCTGTAGAAAGTATACCTCACGAAACCAGTCCTTCGGGTCTTCATTCCGCTGTCCCGCTTGTCCATCCAAGCTCCAAGCGTCGATCCGGACCTTGGGCACCTCCGCGGCCTTCTTGAGTCGAAGACGATCCACCCGAGAGATGTACACCGAGCTCCACCTCGAGCCGACGCAACTAGGGCAAAGAGATTGCTAGTCAAGAAGCCCTAGGATGTGTAGATGAGATGTATGGAAGTGTTTGTCTTTGTAGGATCTTTTTCTCTCAACACATGAGATCAAAAGATATGATCAAGAGGAGGAAGATGAAGGAGAAAACCTAGCAACCATGGAGCTTTTCTTTTTCTTCTCACTTCAAGAGAGAGAATGAGAAGAGAATAATGAAAAGATTAACTCAAGAAAATGAACCATGGTTGCAATAATACACCCAAAACCATCATTACTAATCCTATCATGATAAAGTTGATACTACATTGAATTGACCATTATCATAATCAAAAATTAAAAAGAAAATGAAAGAAGAGTGTAGATCTCTCTTGAAGGTCAATGGTCAACACGGTCAATGGGTCAACAAAGTCAGGAGAGGTCTAAGTGGTCAAATGGTCAATGCAATTAGCTATCACTAATCTATCTCTAAAGGGATTAGTAAACAATGTCTCCGGCTCATAATGGTTTTGACCAAACGAATTGTCAAAACCCTAATGAGTGTGCCACATTACGGTTTTTGCCGAACCAACTGCCAAAACCCTAATGGGGCACCTCCTCCTTTATCGCTCCTCAAAACTGTGCATACACACCCGCATCCGCATTCCGTAGAATGCGAATGCACAAAAGACAAATCAAATCCATCTGTGCAATACTAGGATCTGGCTTAAACCAAAGCCCACTAGTATTGCCTGCCCGAACAGCATACGCACACAAGTGCACGTAAGTGATCGTAGCCCTGCCGTAAAACCATACGGCCTCTACACGTTTCGCTCAATGCAGGGAAACTCTCAATGCAGGGAAACTCTCTGTGTGGGACTATAAAGACTCGACACTACACTGGCAGTGGGTTTAACCACAGACCGCAAGCGGCACTAGCTGTATGTAACGGTCCCCAGGTAGATGTCGATAAGAAGGCCGATGAGGCAAACCCATCCGAACTCCTACTGAGCCTGTATGTGACAATCTCCGTACAGTCCGGTCTGTTCGTCTGATACATCGCATGGCGGGCCTAGGGGGGCGGTGAACTTCAGTCCCCTAATAGCGGTATAAGTCGTGTCGGATTGTAGCCCAGAACACCCTAAGATAACACCGGAAACTTACCAGTATATCTCGCTTGCCCTGGCCAGGGACTACTTGTGTAATGGCTCTCCTAGACACAGCGCGATATCAACCCCCAATACCGGGAGAGACGAATCCTGTCTAACCGTTACTGCCTCTAAGTGCTTCGGGACTGCACCCAACTACTACCTGTTTGCACGACTCCTTTGAGCCGTGGTAGGGTAGTAATCTAAGTACAGTGGGAACACACTCGAGGCGAAGTAACAGTGTCAAGTCAGCGGACTAAACTGTACTCATGTCACCTGGGAACTGATAACTGACGATAGGTATAATACCAACCAACAGTTCCCGATGAGTCCTGTCCAGTGTACTCATAACCTAACGAGCACCCGCATACTATCTCAAGTACGACGTAATGACGGCTGTGGGACAGACCGTCTCCCCCGCTGGGATGAGAAGCGCATACGCTAGTCTACTCCGGAGTATCGATGCCCTGTCTCGATAGTCCTACGACTAGGGACCTGTATAAGGATGTGCTTATGGATTACCCAGCCCCCTCGAGTGTGAGCGCCATCACAACGCTGGTAATCAAGCAAAGATCCTAAGGGCTCTACTAATATGTATATAAGCGATATGCTAAAAGAAACACATGCACATATTGAAGTAGAGACGAACCAAGCAGCATACTACCATTTTGAGCAAGATTGTCTATACAACTGTGAATATCCCAAGCTTCCATTAAGTAATATACAAGCTAGTATGATACAGTAATGGCCTCTAGGGCATATACACTAACAATCTCCCACTTGCACTAAGGCCATGTACTGGCATATCGAAGACCTATCATCTCGATCAGCCGCTCGAACTGAGTCTGGGGTAGGGCCTTCATGAGTGGATCTGCAGTGTTGTTCTCCGTATTTACTCTCTTCACCTCGATCTCCCGGCGATCTACGATCTCCCTGATCAGGTGGTACCACCTCAAAATGTGCCTGGACTTCTGATGGGATCTGGGTTCCTTCGCTAAAGCTATAGCGCCGTTGTTGTCGCAATACAGCGTTATTGGATCAACAATGGTAGGAACCACCTGAAGCTCCGTGAGGAACTTCTTCATCCAGACAGCTTCCTTTACGGCATCGCAAGCAGCTATATACTCCGCTTCCATAGTTGAGTCTGCAACGGTCTCCTTCTTGGAACTCTTCCAGCAAACCGCCCCTCCATTGAGGGTAAAGACATAACCCGACATGGACTTGGAGTCATCCTTGTCACTCTGGAAGCTGGAGTCAGCAAAGGTCTCGAGCTGGAGGTCTTTTCCGCCATACACCAAGAACATCTCCTTAGTCCTTCTCAGGTACTTGAGAATGTTCTTTACCGCTATCCAGTGTTTCTCCCCTGGGTTTGACTGATACCGGCTTACAATGCTCAATGCGTATGCTACATCTGGTCTGGTACATAACATCGCATACATTATAGAGCCTACCGCAGAAGCGTAGGGTATAATAGACATGCGATCCCTTTCCAAATCAGTCTTGGGAGACATCTCTTTGGAGAGGGTGATTCCGTGACAAGCCGGTAAATTACCGCGCTTGGAATCTTCCATACTGAACCTCTTCAGTATGGTGTCGATGTACCTAGACTGTGAAAGTCCCAATATCCTCTTAGATCTATCACGATAGATCTGGATCCCCAGAATGTAGTTGGCATCGCCCAGGTCCTTCATGGAGAACCTCTGTGACATGAATCCTTTGACTGACTGTAGCATAGGAATATCATTTCCTATTAGGAGAATGTCATCCACGTACAAGACGAGGAATACCACAGTTCTCCCTACAATCTTACTGTAAATGCATGGTTCATCTGGGTTTTTGATAAAGTCGAATTCTTTGACAGTATCATCAAAGCAGATGTTCCAACTCCGCGATGCCTGCTTAAGTACATAGATGGACTTTAGCAACTTGCACACTTTACCGCTGCTCCCACTCTGAATGAATCCTTCTGGCTGATCCATATAGACGCACTCTTCCAAATTTCCATTTAGGAAAGCCGTCTTTATGTCCATCTGCCAGATTTCATAATCATGGAAGGCAGCAATGGCAAGAAGGATCCGAATGGATTTCAGTATAGCCACTGGAGAAAAGGTCTCATCATAGTCCAAACCAGGTCTTTGACGAAAACCCTTTGCAACAAGTCTAGCTTTATAGGTCTCAACCTGCCCATTTACACCAATCTTCTTTCTGAAGATCCATTTGCAGCCTACGGGTTTTATCCCTTCTGGTGCAAAGTCCAAAGTCCAAACTTTGTTGGTGTACATGGACTCCATCTCGGTCCGCATTGCATCCAGCCATTTTACCGAGTCGCCGCTCTGAATGGCTTGCTGGAAGCTAGTAGGCTCACCATAATCCATAGTGCAATCCTCTTTATCCCCTTCAATGAGAAAACCGTAGTATCTCTCGGGCGGATGAGACTGCCTACTACTCCTGCGGAGTGGCGCTGGGATGTACGGTTCTCTTGAAACTTCTGGTTCCTTCAAGCTTTCAGTAATAGTTTGTGGTTCTAGAATTTCTTCCAGTTCTATTGCGCTCGCACTTATCTGATTTTCTAAAAATTCAGTTTCCAAGAAGTGGGCATGCTGAGAAACAAAAACCTTTTGTTCCTCTGCGGAATAGAAAAGATACCCCCTGGAGTTCTTTGGGTATCCCACAAACTTACACAGTACTGAGCGTGCCTCGAGCTTGTCCGCATGCTGCTTTTTTACAAAAGCTGGACATCCCCATGTCTTAAGGTACTTAAGACATGGTTTCTTCCCACTCCACATCTGATATGGGGTGGTAGGCATAGTCTTGGTTGGAGCCTTGTTCAAGAGATATGCAGCTGTTTCTAGCGCATAACCCCAGAAGGATCGCGGCAACTCAGCCTTACTCATCATGGAACGAACCATATCTAATAGGGTTCGATTCCGCCTTTCCGATACACCATTGTGTTGTGGTGTGTATGGAGGAGTAAGATGAGAGAGAATTCCATTCTCTTTTAAGTAGCCCAGAAACTCGGCACTCAAGTATTCACCACCTCGATCAGATCTTAGTGTCTTGGTACTTTTGCCTATTTGTTTTTCAACTTCATTTTTGTATTCCTGAAATTTCTCAAAGGCCTCGGATTTGTGCTTCATCAAGAAGACATGCCCATACCTAGAGAAATCATCTGTGAAAGTAATGAAGTATGAATAACCACTTCGCGCATGTGTAGACATTGGACCACACACATCACTGTGTATGAGTCCCAAGAGCTCGCTTGCTCTTTCTCCATGTCCAGTGAACGGAGTCTTTGTCATCTTTCCCATGAGACAAGATTCACAAGTGGCATAAGTCTGATACTCGAACGGATTCAAGTATCCCTCTTTATGCAACTTTGTTAACCGTGTCTCATTAATGTGACCCAGTCTACAATGCCATAAGAAAGCCTGATTTGTTTCCGGAGACTTTCTTTTAAGTGTGTTCTGGACACTGAAGATCTGAGCTTGATTCAATACGTATATTCCGTTTTGTAATGTACCTGACCCAATCAGAACTTGATTTAGGTAGATGTTAACTACATCGCTTACAAAAGTAAAATCATATCCTTCCTTAGAAATTAAGGATACAGATATGATATTACAAGTCGCACCTGGTACATAAAAGCAGTTACGCAGAATCAATATCTGCCCACTTGTCAGTCCTAGATGATATTCCCCTACGGATTCAGCATACATGCTCATTCCGTTAGCAACCCTGAGAGTCATATCACCTTTCCTGATAACCCTACGGTTTCTCAGAGCCTGTAACGAATTACAGATATGAGATCCTGATCCGGTATCCAATACCCAGGAAGTAGGGTTAACTGACATACAGTTCTCTATTACAAACGCACCCGAAGTCGAAGCCACAACATGCTTCGAATTCTGGCTACTGGCTTTGCAAGCCCTGCAATCCTTTTGCCCATGTTCATTCCCGTTACAATAGGAACATCCCTCTTTTACTACATCCAGTCCCGAAACTTCTGCCCTTCCCTTTCTTTCTACTTCCCTAGTTTCCTTCAGGGTAGTAGGTAGAGACTGTTGAACTAAGTCAGCATCTGACCCGTTCTTCAACGTGGTCTTCAGGTCCATGAGCTCAAAAGAGCTGGTCTCTGTAAGGACGTTGTCCCTTACAGATGACCCGATAGCCAACCTCGCTGGAAGCAATTCGTTCGAGGTCTCATATCTTGCGATACGAGATTACTCTCCATATAAATCTTTGTTATGGAGGAAGATAGAAACTGAGTCCATCTTCTCGTGCTGCCTCTGGTATGTACCATCAACTGAGGCTAACACGAGGCACTTGGCTTTCGCACAGTCTTCTTCCGATGTCCTACGGATATCAATATCTGTGACAGGGGAAACTGGACCTGAGACGGCAGGGGTTGGATCAGTCAAGAGGTGTCCCAGCTTGTCATGGGCAATGGACATCTGGACAGACCTTTGCCAGTCATAACAGTCAGATTCAGTCATATTATTATCTAGATGTAACCTAGGTGCGGTCACTGGGTCGCTGCAATTAAGAGAGAGAGAAGAAAACACTTAGCATGATGCTCTTGCAAGTTTAGATTAGTTTTTAATTTATCTAAACAGGATGGCTCCCACTGTCTCTCGAATCCCTCCTCAAACCATAAAGGAAGAATTAGTCAGGATCAATCTCACCGTACAATACTTGCTTAACCGTTCAGCCAGGCCAGTGTCGGTACTTCGAGGGAGGTTTTCCAATGCTTTCGCGAAGTTCCATAATTAAGTAACCTCTTTTCCCTGTGGGCGTAGCCCCGCTAACACCTTTCTAGACACCTACTTGGTTTGTAGCATTGATCGTTAAGTGAGAAAGTTCCCGAGGAGTAGCATATACTCACAGTAGGATCGTGATCCAAATATCATCGTGTGACGAAACTGAAGGAATCCTATCAGAATCATCACACTCCAAATGGTATGCAGCGTTAGCAAGTTTCAGTACTTTTGAAACTCCTGATGTGGATTTTTGCCCCATGCTCTTATGACCTTGACGAAGGTCAACAAATCATAAGTCACATGTCAAGTTCTACCCGTCATTATCCAGGTTAATTTGAACCCACCCGTACATACCCTTGGCGAAGGTCAACAAGGTAGTATGACTGTCCCAAACCAACGCATCTATCTATGCTACATATGAACACCCAACAACTACCAATCACTATGCCTTAACGAAGGTCAACAAACATAGCTTGAATACTATTGAATATCCATACGAAATGATGGAGGGCTACGAATGGTTTTGGCGAAACCGTGAACGTAGTGAACTTGATATAATCGATGGAACGAGATAGCTTTTAAAAGGAGTGGTTCAAGCTCCGCGTTTAAAATGCTGGTTTTTGAAAAGAACCGAGTGGTTTTCAAAGTGTTCCAACGAATTTTACTTGGTTTATTTTCTTGCATTAGTTCTTTTAATTCGTCCCATCATTTAATCCTACCATTGCAGAAAACAACCAAAATATGACGTACGCTTATGCCATTCGCATTCGCCACGGGACCCCGTCATCACCCGTTAGGTTACTTAACTAACGACAGAGCGGGGACTGGGCTAGCGCGGCTGAAAAACATAAGCAACGCCTAAATAGATATCATATATAGATATGTAGCAATGATAGACATTACAGATCATAGATGAACACTTTGGATATACTAGGAATCCGCATTCCGTACGAGCCTGTAACGAAAAGCGGATTACACGGTCGCGATGAATAGCCAAACCCCACCCTAGACCCCTACGGGTGCGGCAAACTACCCGCTAAGTACCCGAAGTGAAGCAACCTCCCTCAACACCGTGAGTAGGCCACTCGGCACTTCGAGATACCCGGTAGTTTGTGCACCCCTCCTTGGGTCTATCCTAGGAGCAAAAACAGTAAAAAGAAATTATACAATGACGGCTACAACCCCGACCAGGTTGTGCAGCCAAACAAATAATATTACATCAATTTACAAATTTTACAATGAATGAAAGAAAAAGAAACTCTCATCTCACACCCATTCCCGGCTATTCATCCGCGACAATCCACCGAGTTCATATCCACAAACCATCAACATTACAGATCACAGATATGTATAACCCCCACTAATCGACTTATAGCGATTAGTAGACGTTCAATACATATATCACATCACAGATAATATCCATTAGCCAAAATGTACGGAATATCGATCAAAATACGGATTTTTAACCACCCCAAAAGTCAATTTGCTCTCTGGAAAATCTGGGTAGAAAAAATATGTCTTAAAAATCCCAAAACAGCCAAACTAAAACACTGCACAAAACCCGATCCACTGCCGAGTTAAATCGGCCGCGGAACCGCGGCAATAAGCATGTTATTGCCGTGGAACCGCGGCGGTTTGATCGAATCACTGGATCGTTTTTCTGCAGTGTTTTTAAAAAACGCTGAGACGATTTTTAATATATTTTAAATCACTTTTTGAGCAGTATAAAAATCGACAGAAACTTGAGGTTTTGCGGACGTGTTTTGCGACTTTTTCCGATCGATATTCTAAACACTTTGCTAACATACTAGTTTATGTTTAGCTAGGCTCTGATACAACTGTAAGTCCACGTTGCTCACCCCGGTTCTTACGGGGAGACGGAAACGGCGAAAAACAAATTTTGGCGCAAGGCAACATGAACTTAAAGCACGGATCTTTGCTAAACTAGAAACTTGTAAACTACTAGAGGTTTTAACTACTATGCTGTAGAAAGTATACCTCACGAAACCGGTCCTTCGGGTCTTCATTCTGCTGTCCCGCTCGTCCATCCAAGCTCCAAGAGTCGATCCGGACCTTGGGCACCTCTGCGGCCTTCTTGAGTCGAAGACGATCCACCCGAGAGATGTACACCGAGCTCCACCTCGAGCCGAGGCAATTAGGGCAAAGAGATTGCTAGTCAAGAAGCCCTAGGATGTGTAGATGAGATGTAAGGATGTGTTTGTCTTTGTGGGATCTTTTTCTCTCAACACATGAGATCAAAAGATGAGATCAAGAGGAGGAAGATGAAGGAGAAAACCTAGCAACCATGGAGCTTTTCTTTTTCTTCTCACTTCAAGAGAGAGAATGAGAAGAGAATAATGAAAAGATTAACTCAAGAAAATGAACCATGGTTGCAATAATAGACCCAAAACTATCATTACTAATCCTATCATGATAAAGTTGATGCTACATTGAATTGACCATTATCATAATCAAAAATTAAAAAGAAAATGAAAGAAGAGTGTAGATCTCTCTTGAAGGTCAATGGTCAACACGGTCAACGGGTCAACAAAGTCAAGAGAGGTCTAAGTGGTCAAATGGTCAATGCAATTAGCCATCACTAATCTTTCACTGAAAGGATTAGTAAACAATGTCTCCGGCTCATAATGGTTTTGACCAAACGAATTGTCAAAACCCTAATGAGTGCGCCACATTACGGTTTTTGCCGAACCAACTGCCAAAACCCTAATGGGGCACCTCCTCCTTTATCGCTCCTCAAAACTGTGCATACACACCCGCATCCGCATTCCGTAGAATGCGAATGCACAGAAGACAAATCAAATCCATCTGTGCAATACTACGATCTGGCTTAAACCAAAGCCCACTAGTATTGCCTGCCCGAACAGCATACGCACACAAGTGCACGTAAGTGATCGTAGTCCTACCGTAAAACCATACGGCCTCTACACGTTTCGCTCAATGCAGGGAAACTCTCTGTGTGGGACTCTAAAGACTCGACACTACGCTGGCAGTGGGTTTAACCACAGACCGCAAGCGGCACTAGCTGTACGTAACGGTCCCCAGGTAGATTTCGATAAGAAGGCCGATGAGGCAAACCCATCCGAACTCCTACTGATCCTGTATGTGACAATCTCCGTACAGTCCGGTCTGTTCGTCTGATACATCGCATGGCCGGCCTAGGGGGGCGGTGAACGTCAGTCCCCTAATAGCGGTACAAGTCGTGTCGGAGTGTAGTCCAGAACACCCTGAGATAACACCGGAAACCTACCAGTATATCTCGCTTGCCCTGGCCAGGGACTACTTGTGTAATGGCTCTCCTAGACACAGCACGATGTCAACCCCCAATACCGGGAGAGACGAATCCTGTCTAACCGTTACTGCCTCCAAGTGCTTCAGGACTGCACCCAACTACTACCTGTTTGCACGACTCCTTTGAGCCGTGGTAGGGTAGTAATCTAAGTACAGTGGGAACACACTCGAGGCGAAGTGACAGTGTCAAGTCAGCGGACTAAGCTGTACTCATGTCACCTGGGAACTGATAACTGACGATAGGTATAATACCAACCAACAGTTCCCGACGAGTCCTGTCCAGTGTACTCATAACCTAACGAGCACCTGAATACTATCTCAAGTACGACGTACTGACGGCTGTGGGACAGACCGTCTCCCCCGCTAGGATGAGAAGCGCATACGCTAGTTTACTCCGGAGTATCGATGCCCTGTCTCGATAGTCCTACGACTAGGGACCTGTATAAGGATGTGCTTATGGATTACCCAGCCCCCATGAGTGTGAGCGCCATCACAACACTGGTAATCAAGCAAAGATCCTAAGGGCTCTACTAATATGTATATAAGCGATATGCTAAAAGAAACACATGCACATATTGAAGTAGAGACAAACCAAGGAGCATACTACCATTTTGAGCAAGATTGTCTATACAACTGTGAATATTCCAAGCTTCCATTAAGTAATATACAAGCTAGTATGATACAGTAATGGCCTCTAGGGCATATACACTAATAATATATATATATATATATATATATATATATATATATATATCATCCAAGGAGTGTCTTTCAACGACACTCGAAATCATCATAAAACCCTGAGTGTCCAGTATCGACACTCGAAATCATCATAAATCCCGTGTCCAGTATCGACACATAAATCCTCATATCTCAGACGCTGTCTCATCGAATCAGCCATCATATCTCAAGCACCGTCTCATCAGATCGGCCATCATATCCATCTGTCTCATATCAGTGCGGTCGGTTTCCTCCGGATATCCGCTGAGTCCAATAATGTCGCCGGTAAGTAGTGTTCCTGGCCAGGCTTAACACCTTTCTATACGATCTTCTTGCCCCTGGGTACCGTACCGAGTCCACCAGTGACTCATCACTCCTCGAATTTGGTAATAATCATGGCTCAGAACTGAGAAATCTCATGGTGGATGCCGAAATATCATATCAAGAGAAAACCACGTTTTTAAAACTTTCACAGGTTTTTAAATCATATTTGTGGTTTCTCAAATCCAGAAATCTCATGGAAGCAGAATCTCATAATAATATGGTGTTAGTTGTATATATGCCCTAGAGACCATTGTTGTACATATGATGTATATTATAGTGGATGCTTGGATATATATAGAGAGTACTTTCTTGCTCGATATGATAATATGCCATCAGGTTTTACTTTGTCTTAATATGTTGACTTGTATTGGTTTACTGTCTTGCTCTCACATATTGATAAAGCCCTTAAGATATGTACTCGACTACTAGGACTATGATATAGATCATACTAGTGGGGCCAAGGTAGTCCAAGAGTACATCCTATAACTGTTCCTAGTCGAGGGTGTATCGAGACAGGGCATCGATACTCCAGAGTAGACTAGAGTATACGCATCTTGACACATATGATGGGCGATGGATGATCGCATATCCATCGGTTTTTGACATCAAATATGGTGTATGGGTGCTCAGTGGAGACTGAGTATACTGAACGGACTCGCCGAGAACTCCTAGATGATATTATACCTATCGTCAGATAGCAGTTCTTTGGTGACACAGGTACAGGTTAGTCTGTAGACCCGAGATCGTCATAGAGTCTTGTGTGATTCCTACTGTGCTTTGATTTCAACCTTACCACGTTCATGAGAACGTGCAAAATGGTGGCTTTTGGGTACAGTCCCGAATCACATGGAGGCAATGAGAGATAGGAGGGGTTTCGTCTCTCCCGGTATTGGGGGTTGATTTTGCGCTGTGTTCGATTGGCTATAACTGGAAGTCCCTGGCCAGGGCTGATATGGAGACCTACTGGTAAGTGTTATCAGTAGTTTCTCGACCCATTATAAGCCTTAAATCGACATGAATTATCGGTTACTGGGGTCTGACGTTTACCACGTCTAGACTAGATATGTGACATATCAGACGAAGAGACCGAACTGTTCGGTAGTGTTACTGATTAGATTCATAGGAGTGTGTGCAAGCTTGCTTGTTGATTTTCTGATCGCTCAATACCTGGGTGGTTGTTATGTTTAGCTGACCGCTTGCAGCTTGTGGGTGTTTGATATGATCATTACCTACTGCCGACGTATTGACGATTCTTTAGAGTCCTACACAGAGGTTTCCTGGCTCAGACAAAACGGAGTAGGAGCACATATGTGATATGTGCAGGACCGAGATTAATACGATATGAGATACCGTGTTCTGTTATCGCGATATGTGATATCGGCCGGGTATATGTGATATAGCCGGGATATCGAATCAAGTGTTGATTCGATAAAATGTTACATGTTATATTAGTCGGTTATATAAAATATAGCCGGATTATCTGATCAAGTGTTGATTCGATAAATTAATGTATAATTATATATGTGATATATTACATTACATTAACTAATATAACCTCACTTAAATGATTCTTTTTCTTACTTGATAATACATTGATATATATGTGATATATGTTAATTGTATTATTTTCTTTTGTTACATTATATATTGTATATGTGATATATAATATTGTAACATGTTAGGGTTACAAATGCAACTAGGGTTTTGAGATTAAACCATGCTAGGGTTTGGATGAGGGTTAATATATTTGTTTTGGTAATTCATTTTGTATGGATAATATTTGGATATTTATCCTTGTTGACTTTGTCAACCCTCCTTGATATTTTGCTAGATATTTATTAACCAAACCTTAACCCTAGACCATGGTAAAGTCTCTACAAGGGTTAAGCATGACATGCTTAACCCTTGGTTGCAATTCTAACCTCAATAAGATTTTTTCATTATTCATCACAAACTCTTCTTCTTCTTGCTCTCACAAAAGCTTTCTTGCTTTTTATTTTGTGGTGAATAAAAGTGAGAAATTGAAAACAAAAGAGAGAAAAATTCCTACTTCATTATCCTCATCTATTCTAGCCACTTAGATTAGATTGTTTGCTTCACTAATACATCATTAGAGAAGTGTGAGCTTGGGTTAGAGTTTCCTCAAGGTAGATCATCTTGGATTGTGAAGATTACTAGTAAGAATGCATCATTCACTTCATGGAGCCTCTCAAGAGTTCGGTAGCATGATGATCGCAGCGAAGGGACCTCAACTCGGAGCTTATGAAGCGAAGGAACGGACTACAAAGGTTATAATCCCTATCTCTTAGATGTAAAGTGTTTACTTTGAAGTTTTGTTTGATTCTCTAGTTAAGATCCTAGGTTTAGGGTTAACTATAATGGAAAAATTTAAACTTGGCATGGATGATGCCACCCGAAACCTTGCTGCCGTTGTAGATAACCCAACAGTGGTATCAGAGCCTAGCTAGAAAATTAAACGGATAAGTGTAGGATTACGAAACCGAAACAACTCCGAAATACCCGACGAAAAACCCTAGTTTCTGTAAATTTTTTCAGAGTGTCAAAAAAATGTTTCAAACAGTTGCAGAGTGATGTATGTGATACAATATGAACATCATACAAATTTTATCCCATTCCCTTAAAATTTGGCCGAGCACATCATGCCCAAAACCGGCCACATCGGATACCCCAGGGCTGAAATTTGCACAGTGTTTAAGGCTCTGGGTTTTGATATTTTAGGTGTTGTTTGTGTTTGCTAATTTTGCATGTGATGTTATCTTTCAGCAAAGGCAATTCGGAGTGTTTCGTATTGGTAATTCTAGCTTTTGTTTCGGTTATTTTAGACGGTATTAAAAAGTTCGATCGGATATCAAATACACACTTTAACACTTTTCGGAAAATTTCCAGGTGTTGGATTTTTCTTTAGTTAAAGAACATTCAAATAGCGTGAAAGTGATGCAATGAACTCTCTAGAAGAACAAAACCTTAATTCGATTTTGTGACCGTCAAAACTGCCACTAAACCCTAGGGTTTGTGGTAGTTTAGCGGTGCCACAAGTGAGGCATTGGTTGACCCTTCTACGGCTGGTTCATTGCTACTGTGGCATGTGATGGATAATTTTAAACTACGCTCAAGTGTTGAGCTTTTGGGAAATTTTGGGTGTTTTTTTATTCGATCGGAATGTTTAACATCGTCTAGCTTTTTCTGTAATGTGATACAATATGTGGAATTCATATAGTTAGGCATGAAATCCGTAATATGTGATATTTCGGGTTTACGATGTCTAAGATGATTGTGGATTCCAAATGTTGTAGTTTTTCACTTTTTTTCTACGACCGTAAGTGTAATATGTGGTATATCACCGTTGTCATTACTATATGTCAACGACAATTGTGATAGGCATATTTATTTACGTTGATGACATGTGATGTTATGTGTTGCTGTGATATGTTATATTGGATCGTCGTGTTTTGAATAGCCGGTGGTTTTATATGAGATGATGGTTTTTTTATTTTCATTCATGTAAAATTCTTTGTATGTAATATTCTTTTATTGGGGCACTTCCGGGTTGAGGATGTTTTCACCATTATATATTATTTACTTTTCCGCATTCGGATAGACCCAAGGAGTGGAGCATAAGCAACCGGGTTCTAGGGTCCAGTGGGAGGCCATCTAGAGGTATAGAGACCGGGTCTCTTAACCCTAGAATTGGGAGGGTTACTTGCCGCTCTCATAGGGGTCTAGGAATGTGGGTTTGGATATTCATCGCAACCGTGGAATCCGTGTTTTATATAGGCTCAAAATAAAACACAGACCTCCTAGTATATCCAATATTTCATATGTTTCTTCTGCTGCTGATATACAGTGATGTGATCATATTATATGTGTGAGAAGAATGCTTTATTATCGTATATATGATATATAATAAATGTTGCTTATGCTTTGCACCCGCGCTAGTCCCGCCCCGGTATACCGTTAGTTAAGTAACCTAACGGTGCATAACGGGACATTGTGGCGAATGCGGATAGTATAAGCGTATGTTGTATTTTCGTTTCTTCTGTGATGCTTATGAATCTTAAATGATGGGATTCATTAATGAGATTAATGAAAGAAAAGAAACCTAAAAGATGTTGTAGAATCAAATTTATAAAAAGGGTGGCTCTAGTTTTTGCTTTGCATAGCGGTATTCCTTGTAGAATATCCAGCACCTTATTCGATAAGGAAAGAGCCGAGATCCCTTCACCGGGAGTGACTTCTTTAGCGAAACTAGCTGATGTTACGACTCACTCGGTTTTGTTTTTAATTGCTTCTATAGTTCTTGCTTTGCATAGTGGTATTTGTGAAATATCCTGCACCTTATTCGATAAGGAAAGAGCCGAGATCTCTTCACCGGGAGTGACCTCTTTAGCGAAACATGTAAAAGCCTTAAAAACACTCCTTTTTCAAAATCGCTTGCTTCTACAACGATATCAAGTTCATTACGATCATGGTTTTCTAAAAAACCTGCGTAGCCCTCCGACATTTCAGACAAGTAATATTTAGTATTCGTGCTACGTTTGTTGGCTTTCGTCAAGGCGTAGTGTGCGGTAGCTACTTACTGCTTATCTGCAGCATATGATGCGATTGGATTAGGTTAGTCGTATGGCTTTGTTGGCTTTCATCAAGGGTCGTGCGGGTAGGTTTAATTCAATCAAGAAATGTACGGGTTGAACATGACTAGCGGACTATAGTTTATTGGCTTTCGTCAAGGTCATAGCACGTTAGGGGCAAAAGTATTATCGGGAATTTCAAGTGTTGAAATTTGCAATGAGATTGCACACCTTCTATGAGATAGTTGGATCCTAATACCCATTGCGAGTAAGAGTTACTCCTGAGAGAGTTTTACACATGACGATTAGCCGATCAAGTAGGTGTCTAGAAAGGTGTTAACGGGGTTATTCCTCTGGGAAAACGGGGTTATGCCTCTGGTTTATTTTAAATAGGTCCGTGCGAAAGCACGGGGAACCTCCCTCAAAGTACCAACACTGACCTGGCTGAAAGATTGGCGAACTTGTAAGGTGTAATTAATCCCGGCGAGTCTTACCTTTTAGGTTTTTAAAGAAGATTTGATAAAAAAACAGTGAGAGCCATCCTGATTAGATAAGATAATAACCAATCTAATCTTGTAAGAGCATACGCTAAAGTGTTTTCTTCTCTCTCTCTCTCCAGGTAGAGACCATGTCAGGCCTTAATCAAGATAATAATATGGATGTATTGACCGAACCCGCTTGTTATACTGAGCAGGGAAACATTGGTCCCGTTCCAACTTATAATTGTTATAAGTCCGAGCAGAAAATAGGAGAATATCCAGATTCTCATGCCACCCAAACGAAGAACAAGCATGTTGATGCATCTTCTTCGGGTGTGTTAGTTATCGAGAACTGTTTCTCAGTTCACTCTACGTCCTGGATATTAGATACCGGATCGGGATCCCATTTATGTAACATGTTACATGGGCTGCGTAAAGGTAGAGAACTGGAAGAGAGTGATCATTCCATAAGAGTAGCGAATAATGCAAATGTTGCAGCCAAGTCTGTTGGCGAATATCACCTTGTATTACCGAATGGTAATACGTTGATTCTGAACGAATGCTATTACATTCCGACCCTGATATGCAATCTTATATCAGTTTCTTTATTAAGTAAAGAAGGATATAATTTTGTAGTACATGATAATGTTATGAACATCTTCCTGAATCAAAAGTTGATTAGATCAGGCTCATTAAATAATGGCATATATGTTCTTAATCAAACTACAGTACTTAATGTGCAAAACACACATAAGAGGAAGAGTTCAGAAATGAACGAATCCTTCTTGTGGCATTGTAGACTAGGTCATATCAATGCGACACGACTAGCTAAGTTACATAAAGATGGATATTTGAATCCGCTTGAATTATCATCTTATGATACTTGCCAGTCATGTCTCAAAGGCAAGATGACCAAAACTCCATTTAGTGGGCACGGAGAAAGAGTTACGGAACTCTTGGGACTGATATATAGTGATGTATGTGGTCCCATGTCTACACATGCCAGGGATGGTTTCTCGTACTTCATTACATTTACTGACGATCTTTCAAGATACGGACATGTGTTCCTGTTGAAACACAAGTCTCAAGCTTTTGAGAAATTCAGTGAATATAAGCACGAAGTCGAGAACCAAACGGGTAAAAGTATTAAGATCTTTCGATCTAATCGAGGAGGAGAATACTTGAGCAATGGGTTCTTGGACTATCTAAAAGAGAATGGGATCCTCTCTCAGCTTACTCCTCCATATACACCACAACACAATGGTGTATCGGAACGGAGGAACCGCACCCTATTAGATATGGTGCGCTCTATGATGAGCACTGCTGAGTTGCCTATTTCCTTCTGGGGGTATGTGCTTGAGACAGCCATACACCTATTGAATATGGTTCCTACCAAATCAGTGCCTACCACACCATATGAGATATGGAAGGGGAAGAGACCATCTCTTAATTATGTTAAGATATGGGGTTGTCAGGCCTATGTCAAAAGGCACAATCTGGACAAACTCGAGGCAAAGTCTGTCTTGTGCAAGTTTGTAGGATATCCAAAAAACTCACAAGGGTATATCTTCTACCACACCGAGGAACAAAAGGTGTTTGTTTCTCGACATGCCACCTTTTTAGAAAATGAATTTCTTGCAAAGGAAATTGGTGGCGAGGAGGTAGAACTGGAAGAAGTTCCAGCTATACAAACTACGACAGAAGATTTGGTGGAACCAGAGGATTCAGTAGTTCCCAATGAACCTCAGCCACTCTATCGATCTAGTAGGGTTCCTTATCCACCTGAGAGATACTACGGTTTTCTCATTGATGGTGGGAGCGAGAATTGCATCATAGAAGACGATGACCCGACTAGCTTCCAGCAGGCCATCACGACTGGGGAATCTGTGAAGTGGCTGGATACAATGCAATCTGAGATGGAATCCATGTACACCAACAAAATATGGACTTTGGAAGTTGCTCCTGAAGGGGTAAAACCCATTGGGTGCAAATGGATCTTTAAGAAGAAACTTGGTGTAGATGGAAAAGTTGAGACTTTCAAACCTAGACTTGTTGCAAAAGGTTTTCATCAACGACCAGGTGTGGATTATGACGAAACCTTTTCTCCAGTGGCTATGCTTAAGTCCATCCGGATACTACTTTCCATTGCTGCATACCATGACTACAAAATCTGGAAAATGGATGTTAAGACCGCCTTTCTAAATGGTGATTTAGAGGAGTGCGTGTACATGACTCAGCCAGAGGGCTTCGTAGACAATGGGAGCAGCGGAAAGGTGTGCAACCTGCTTAAATCCATCTACGAGTTAAAGCAGGCATCGCGGAGTTGGAACATCTGTTTTGATGTGGTAGTCAAAGAGTTTGACTTCATCAAGAACGTAGATGAATCTTGTATTTACAAGAAGGTTGCAGAGAGTAAGGTTGTCTTCCTCGTATTGTACGTGGATGACATACTCTTGATAGGAAATGATGTTCCTATGCTGCACTCGGTCAAGCTCTTCTTATCACATAGATTCTCAATAAAAGATCTAGGTGATGCCTCTTGCATTTTGGGGATTAAGATCTATAGAGATAGATCTAAGAGGATACTGGGATTGTCCCAATCCAGATACATTGACACCATACTAAAGAGGTTTAGTATGGAAGAATCCAAGCGTGGGTATTTACCCACGATCTCTGGACTCACTCTCTCCAAGAGATGTCTCCTAAGACTGATTTGGAGAGAGCTCGCATGCAAGGGATACCCTATGCTTCGGCAGTAGGCTCTATCATGTACGCGATGCTATGTACCAGACCCGATGTTGTAGTGAGTAGGTATCAAGCAGATCCTAGAGATAATCATTGGACAGCTGTGAAGAACATTCTCAAGTACTTGAGAAGGAATAAAGAGATGTTCTTGGTGTATGGTAATGGAGAACTCCAGGTGGAGTCCTCTACCGATTCGAGCTTCCAAAGTGATAAGGACGACTCTAAGTCGCACTCGGGATTTGTCTTTACCCTAAATGGAGGGGTGGTTTATTGGAAGAGTTCCAAGCAAGAAACTGTGGCAGACTCGATGATGGAGGCTGAATACATCGCTGCCAATGATGCTGCCAAAGAGGCTGTCTGGATCAAGAAGTTCATAACTGAACATGGTGTGGTTCCGTCCATTGAGAATCCAATACCTTTGTATTGTGATAACAATGGAGCTGTGGTTTTTGCCAAAGAACCCAGGTCCCATCAGAGATCCAGGCATATTCTGAGGCGGTATCATCTGATCCGGGAGATAGTTGATCGTCGCGAGATCGAGGTCAGGAAAGTTGACATGAAGGACAACTCTGCGGATCCACTCACGAAGGCCATATCCCAGATACAATTTGAGAGACTCTTCGGGTTGTTTGGTATGAGATACAACAACAGCTGGCCTTAGTGCAAGTGGGAGATTGTTAGTTATATATATGCCCTAGAGGCCATTGTTGTACATATGATGTATATTATAGTGGATGCTTGGATATATATAGAGAGGACTTTCTTGCTCGATATGATAGTATACTATCTGGTTTTACTTTGTCTTAACATGTTGACTTGTATTGGTTTACTGTCTTGCTCTCACATGTTGATAAAGCCCTTAGGATATGTACTCGACTACTAGGACTATGATGTAGATCATACTAGTGGGGCTAGAGTAGTCCAAGAGTACATCCTATAACTGTTCCGAGTCGAGGGTGTATCGAGACAGGGCATCGATACTCCAGAGAAGACTAGCCTATACGCATCTTGACCCATATAATGGGCGATGGATGATCCCATATCCATCGGTGTTTGATATCAAAGATGGTGTATGGGTGATCAGTGGAGACTGGGTACACCGAACAGACTCGCTGAGAACTCCTAGATGGCATTATACTTATCATCAGATAGCAGTTCTCTGGTGACACTGGTACAGGTTAGTCTGTAGACCCGAGATCGTCATAGAGTCTTGTATGATTCCCACTGTTTGATTTCCACCTTACCACGTTCATGAGAACATGCAAAACGGTGGCTTTTGGGTACAGTCCCGAATCACATGGAGGCAATGAGCGATAGGAGGGGTTTCGTCTCTCCCGGTATTGTGGGTTGATGTTGCGCTGTGTTCGATTGGCCATAACTGGAAGTCTCTGGCCAGGGCTGATATGGAGACCTACTGGTAAGTGTTATCAGTAGTTTCTCGACCCGTTATAAGCCTTAAATCGACACGACTTATCGGTTACTGGGGTCTGACGTTTACCACCCCTAGACTAGATATGCGACATATCAGACGAAGAGACCGGACTGTACGGTAGTGTTACTGATTGGATTCACAGGAGTGTGTGCAGGCTTGCTTGTTGATCTTCTGATCGCTCAATACTCGGGTGGCTGTTACGTTTAGCTGACCGCTTGCAGCTTGTGGGTGTTTGATATGATCATCACCTACTACCGGCGTATTGACGATTCTTTAGAGTCCTACACAGAGGTTTCCTGGCTCAGGCAAAACGGAGTAGGAGCACATATGTGATATGTGCAGGACCGAGATTAATACGATATGAGATACCGTATTCTGTTCTCGCGATATGTGATATCGGCCGGGTATATGTTATATAGCCGGGATATCGGATCAAGTGTTGATTCGATAAAATGTTACATGTTATATTAGTCGGTTATATGTAATATAGCCGGATTATCTGATCAAGTGTTGATTCGATAATTTAATGTATAATTATATATGTGATATATTACATTACATTAACTAATATAAGCTCACTTAAATGATTCTTTTTCTCACATGATAATACATTGATATATATGTGATATATGTTAATTGTATTATTTTCTTTTTTTACATTATATATTATATATGTGATATATAATATTGTAACATGTTAGGGTTACAAATGCAACTAGGGTTTTGAGATTAAACCATGCTAGGGTTTGGATTAGGGTTAATATATTTGTTTTGGTAATTCATTTTGAATGGATAATATTTGGATATTTATCCTTGTTGACTTTGTCAACCCTCCTTGATATTTTGCTAGATATTTATTAACCAAACCCTAACCCTAGACCATGGTAAAGTCTCTACAAGGGTTAAGCATGACATGCTTAACCCTTGGTTGCAATTCTAACCTCAACAAGATTTTTTCATTATTCATCACAAACTCTTCTTCTTCTTGCTCTCACAAAAGCTTTCTTCCTTTTTATTTTGTGGTGAATAAAAGTGAGAAATTGAAAACAAAAGAGAGCAAAATTCCTACTTCATCATCCTCATCTATTCTAGCCACTTAGATTAGGGTGTTTTCTTCACTAATACATCATTAGAGAAGTGTGAGCTTGGGTTAGAGTTTTCTCAAGGTAGATCATCTTGGATTGTGAAGATTACTAGTAAGGATGCATCATTCACTTCATGGAGCCTCTCAAGAGTTCGAGAGCATGATGATCGCAGCGAAGGGACCTCAACTCGGAGCTTATGAAGCGAAGGAACGGACTACAAAGATTGTAATCCCTATCTCTTAGATGTAAAGTGTTTACTTTGAAGTTTTGTTTGATTCTCTAGTTAAGATCCTAGGTTTAGGGTTATCTATAATGGAAAATTTTTAACTTGGTATGGATGATACCACCCGAAACCTTGCTGCCGTTGTAGGTAACCCAACATATGGCAATAATGAAATAACATGTACAAGCACAAAACAATACTGCAATGCATAGAAAGTGTGTTCATATAAGCGTATCGTATAGCAATGTAAAGAAGTTACTAACAGAATCTAAAATGTTAACAGGTTGTAATATGATACGGTGCCATAGTGAGTTCTATCTGTGTACGCGGCATGGCAATTACTGATAAGATGTGTGTGAGCATACGAGTATATGTACGTGCAACATGTAAATCATCGGTAATAGCGCGCGTATCCTAGCAACGAGGTCAGGTAAAACTAAAGGTATAAATGTAGTATGTATCGTAATGATCGAAGCGTGAGCATATGCAAAAATAAGAAATCGAAATGCGAGCGTAAACGGAATAAGGAAATCGTAACGTGAAAAAGTATAAAAATAACCAACTACGTATGAGCTATACAGTTATAGTACGAAACGTTGTTTTAGAAATAGGGGCTACGATGTTTTTGAAAGAGATAACATTTGCAAATTCGTAGCATACCCTTGAAATTATCATTTAAATGTACGTAACGATTCATTAGTTTTGAAAGTAGATATGGCTCTAAATATCTCATAATATCTACTTTGATGATTATAAACAAGACTCCTTGAGTCGAAATAAATGTCGAAGATCCATCCTCATCATATCACGTAAGGAATATCTCTCGTACAATATCATCAAATCAAATAGTATGGATTTATAGTCACTTACATCATCTCATCTCATATCATCCAATATCATCTCATGTCATCTCATATCATTTCATCATATCGTATCATATCGACTCATATCATCATATCGTAATTATCCATGTATTTGTGTGTGTAGCCTAATGGTAAGAAATAAATACTAGGGGTATAACTTCTACTAAGTATAGGAATATACGAATATGGTATTCTAGTAAACTTATAGTCTCTGTATACTATTCCTATATATATATATATATATATATATATATATATATATATATATATATATATATATCTCCTCTAATTCTACGGTTGCGGGGGTGCTATACGCCATCCACCCGACTTCCCCCATAAATATATATCTACCCATCTCAATATGCTTCGCCCTAGTTGATTCCGACGGATGTCTTGCCCTTTTTCGTCATCCCGGAAGTCCACGCGATTGTACCTACAATTGAATCCATAACCAAAATAGCATAAAATCCGAATCAAATTTGAAATCACGAGCAAAGCGCACATAGGTTAGAACCTATGGTTAACACGTGCTAAAACAACAAAATACCCTCAACGTCGACGTATGAATGTCAAACGACCGAGTCAAAACAAAAATATCCAAAAACCAAGTTTTTAAATATCACAAAACAACACCAAAAAAAATTAAAAGAACTCCAAATTTTTCTTCAGGTGATCTAGGACTTTTTAGCATATAAAGTAGGCTTAGTTATCTAGTGAGTGAGCAATAGAACAAATATCGAACCCTAATTCCAAAATTGACCCGAAATTTACGGCCAAAACGGGTATATTTGCGACCAAGACAAGGAGTTTGGGGCTTGGGCTTCTACGATGGTCTTCTACTGGTCTACACACCTCGTAGTATCTTCTAATAAATTTTTAGAGTTCCCTAGTAGGTCCAGATTCTAATTGAATACCAAGAACTCAAGAAAACCGACATTTAAAATTCTAAACTCATGACACTTGCACTAACATGCCCTCACTTATCACTTAATAAGATTGTAGTCACTAATCAACACTTTACTACATCACCACTACTCATAATATCCACAAAAGCTCATCTTAGAATTTTCAAGTTTAGAAAACATACACTTTAAGTTCTAAAACTAACTCTAACTAGTTTGTGAAGTTAATAAATCTAAAGACTTGATTAAAAGTGAGAGTTTTATCTCAAGATGGCAACTAGGGAATATTCAAAGATGGCAAAAGATCCTCAAAATGGAGACTTGCTCACACCATGATGCTTAGGATGAGGTTAGGAACAATTTTAGTGAAGGGCTCATGGTGTTTTGATAAGTTTTGTGGGGTGTTTTGTGGTTTGTAGTGAGGATGGAGGAGGAGGTGGAGAAACTTGAAAGAGAAGAGGAAGAAGAAGAAGAATGAGAAAAGAAATGGGATGAAGAAGTGTGAATGGTTGCTACATATCTCCCTCTCTCTCTTACTCTCTCACTTGCCCATACCTCTTTGTTCCCCCTCTCATTTCTTTTTCTTTTCCTTTTTCAAAAAGAATAAAACCATCATATGATTCACAATAAAATGCTAACCTTTTCAAATAAATGTGTCATGGCACTTTAAAACATGGTTAACAAAATAAATTAGGTTTAGTGTACAAATAGGAAATACTAATTAAGTTTAACATTAAACTTATATGTAAATAATTATATACTAATTTAAGAAAATTCCTATTTAAATAAATGCTCACATAGTTAATAATTCATTTTTAATTCCCCATTATTTTCCAAAAATATAGGTATATAATTATATCAATTTTTGAAAACTCAAATACATACTCGTATAATATCCGTAAAATTTATTATTTTATTATTTAAATTTTAAAATAATATTTTCCATTTTCTGAAATGTTACAGCTTGGCACTGAGCCGTGTCCGAGTTATCTTGAAAGCTCATGCCCATGGTGAACACGTCCAATTGGTCCTTTGGGTCAGACTTCCGGTCGAAGAGAGCCACTTTGGGCGGTTTGTTTCGGGATGAGACATACTCCTTTTGTAACTGCTCAGTGAAGGGCTTCGCGAGAGAGCCCGCGGAGTACTTTGCCGATCTGCCAGGCGAATAGGTGGCGAGCCGCATGTCCTCGATTTTCTTCTCGAGGACTTCGATTCGCTGCTGGTACCCTCGAGGATTCTCCATAATTGGAGTGCCTACTATCTTTTCTTCGGGCTTGGGCGATGGAGCGGTTTTGGTTTCGCTCTATCACGTTCCGTAGATCCTCGGGATGGACCCTTCGTGGCTCTTCCTGGCGTGCACTATATTCATGGCCTCGGTGATTATGGTGACATCGGTCTTCCCTGGAATCAAACGACCTGACCGACGTCGTCTAGGAGGGGCGAGAGAGCATGGTGAGCGTTGAAGCGACAGTTCGGTTGGTCCTGAGACCTCAGCGTTTGACTGTTCAGCGCCCAACAAGTCATGGAATCATTCCTCGTATGTGGGTCATTACTACCGGAATAGGTACGCCGGTTTTCCGTAGTGTCAGGATTAGCACGAGCGAGGACGAGAACCTGAGCGCAACCGGCTGTCGCTTCATGCATGTCGTCATTCTGGGGAGCAGGGGTGGCGGATTGCGGGGCATGGATGGCAGTTTGAACATGAGCGAACGCATCCACCATCGCTATCAGTCGGTCGATCCGTGCCGTTAAGCCTTCGACGATGTTGGGAGGAGGAGTGGAACCACCCTGTCTCCATTGTAGAGGACGAAATGACTCGTGCTAGGATCTTCGTTGTGATGATCGCTATCCATCAAATCGAAGGCGGAAGATCAACTTTTTAGTGGAAAATGTTTCTCGTTTCCCACAGACAGCGCTAATTGATGGAGGTCAGAATCCCCCTCAGATGTTGTCCTCCATCGATCTTGTGGCCAACGGGGTTGAAGGGCTATGATTTAAAGAGAAAGTGTGGATCTCAATGGGTTGTTGATTGATGTTGACAACAAACTACCTGCAAAAGAAGTTTCGGGGTGGGAAACCGTCATTGGACCCTCCAATGCTCAAGCATCTACCGAGGAATATTTAGGCAAAGTAGCAGCGTATTAGAATGAGTTCGAGTTAGCTGAATCATCTGGAGGAAGGGTTTATATAGGGGTCACCCGAGGGCGAGCTGATGCGAGAATCTTACCACCCATTTCGCCCATACGTAACGTCCGCATTGATAGTGAAATACACTAGCTTGGGATGCAGGATGTGGAGTGGCGGAGATCTTGTCGTGGCGAGATACATAGAGCCGTTACGAAAACGCCCGTGCTCCATGATCCCGGCCAAATAGGGATGCTGAGGAATCTCAACTATAGGATAGTTCGGAGATGAGCAAGGAAGCTGAGGAAGCTTAGCTCTGTGGTTGCTCGGAGATGAGCTATTGGCTGGTTGTTAGGTGAAGAGAGAACGTACTCAGGGGAGGCCCCCCAAAGGTCGGATGCTACCTCGGAAGCGAAGCATCGAAGAATGTCCCTATGCATAATACTTATCTCAGCTCTGTAGACTATAAGTAAGTATTTGGTGCACGTGGGAGATTTGTTATCTGCCACGCACCTTGATCTGGGGAATCCCTACTTGTGAGCACCATCAAGAAGGGAGAAGAGAGTTCTTGGGTTGCGAGAGAGGGAAAGAGGAGAAATTTTATAATGGTTACTGCATAACTAGTCATCAGATGACTAGTTATGTTGCATCCAATCAAATAGGGCCACATGACATATATTTTTACACAAAAATCCTTTTTATTAAAACCATTTTTTATGATTCTCTTAACCAATTAAATAGATCCAAATAGTTAGTATTTTTCCATAAGGCCCGTTTACATCATACATAATTTTATTCTCTGTCTTCGAGTCTTTCCCCTCTTAATTTTCTCATTTTATCCTTTTATCAAATTGCACGCCAATTGATACTCCACATCCTCCTGCTCCCACTCATCCATCACCATCTTCCTCGGTTTCATCATCCCCATCTTCGTTATTATTTAAAAGTCAAAAAGACGGCGAGAAACATAATGCGTCGAGGGATTGAGGAAAAATACCATAACATTGTTTTTTAATCATTTTACCGATTAAGAAGATATATTTTAATATGATGCTTAATTCCAAGGCCAATATAACATGTTTTAGTATCTGATGGAGCTTGAGATCTCCTTCATATTGTAACATTTCAGAAATATAAAATATTATTTTTGGAATTTAATATTAAAATAATATATTTTGCGAAAACTATTCGATTTGCGAATTTGGGGTTTTCGTAAAATGGTATAAATATATACCAATATTTGGGAAATAATTAGAGATTAAAATGATTTATTCATTTAAAAATATATTTATCGGATTTGGGCATTTTTATAATTAATTATAAGCAAGTTTAAATTAAACTTGATTAGTGCACTACTAATCACGATTATACCAAATCCGTATTTTTAATTAACCATGGCTAGTGCACCATGTCATGTTGCATTTTGTTGTATGTTTTTTCATTGTGTTTGTTTCATTTGTATTTGGGCTTTTCTTTATTTTGTGAGAAAGAATAAGTCAATGAGTATGGGCATGAGAGAGAGAGTGGCATGGCATGCCATGTGAGAGAGTGAGGATGAGAGACCTCATTCTTTTCCGTCATCCATTATTGCTTTCATCATCTTCATTTCCTTCTTCATCTCTTCCTCCACCTCCTCTACCCCATGGCAACCACCCTAATTCATCACCGAAACATCACACCCCCTTCACAAAAAATGATCCCCACCTCTTCCTAAACCCTATGGACCAACCAAGTTAGGATTTTGAAGACTTTGAGCAACTCAAGAAAATTCTTGATTTGCCAAATGAGCTATATCCTACACTTTTAGTTAAATTGTTTATGCTTAGTATATCCTAGTTTAGTTTAGAACTAAACTTGTGTAGATTTGTGATCTTGGAATTTTCCAAGTTGATGTTTAGGTGATTGTGTGGACTTGTCATGTGGTTATTGAAGAGTAGTGAGTGTTTACTAGACTTTAGAGATGATTTCTGGCCAAGAACAGAGATTAGAACCCGATACTCGAACTTAGGATTTACCCCGTATCGATTTTTTGAAGTTTTGTTGGCCTAAAGGGAATCTGGAGCAACTTGGGATGTGTATAAGAAAAAAAAATAACTACATTAACCTAGATTAACCACTAGAAGACCACCACAAAAATACGAACCCAAATCTCCTCGACGCCGGATTTTTAGGCCATCTCGCCGAATTTCCTTTTTGCTATGGTGTTTGGGTTTTGCATGTAGCACAATTTCCTTATAACCTATCCCTTATACTTGCTTGTTCAGTCCCAATTAACCTGAGATAAAATCTGGGAGCTGTTTGTGGGTGTTTTGGTAAAGTTTTTCGATATTTGAATTCCTGGTTTTTAATATTTGAGATTTGATTTGGTTGTTAGACTTTTGTACGTCAACAACGATGCTTGTTTAGTTTTTTTGCATGTGTAAGCTATAAGTTATAACCTATGAGCAATTCGTGTGCTGTATCGGTTTTCAGATATTGGTTTTAATAGAATTGAGATTGTGTATTGATTGTAGGTACCTCGCGTGGAATTCCGAGATGACGAAGCACATCGACTTCGGCTTAGCGAGGTGTTTTTCAGGTGAGTAGATTTATATCTACGGTGGAAGTCGGGTGGATGGAGTATAGCACCCCCGCAATTATAATATGGAATCCGATATATATAGAATATAGTTGGAGAAACCTATACTAGAAAACTATGGATATGATCAAAATGTTAGTTGGAGATGATATGAATGATTGAATACATATACCAGGATATGGCATGAGATCGATGAATATGATAACGTTGAGATAGATATGTTATGAGATCGGTAAAACAGGATAAATATATATAAGATTACTTGATGTAAGATATTGATGTGATGAAAAGAGAATGTGATGAAATAAGATGACTTGGCTTGTTATGTCGATATACGGATGCGAGGTGATATGAGAATATATATACTATTGCCAAGACATGATATGAGATTGATACGGATATGACTTTAGAGATATGTGTATATATATATTTATGAGAATAATGAGTGATATGCTGTACGAGACTTTAGATCCGTACCCTCATTGTTGTATAGGTCGATAGAATCCCTATTTGTTTAATGCCATTGTACGATGGATTACCGTACGCGATGAGTTTTACCGGATGTTGGTTCATACCGTTGACTCAAGGATACCGTACGTGGATTATATCGTATGTGATGTTATGAGGTTGGATTGCCGATTGATAGATTCATCGACTCGGATATGTTATAGATAATGTAAATCCCTGTCTACACTGCTTAGTTTAGCCTTTATGTAGATGTTAGATTAGGTACGTAACATTGCGCTCACGATTTACCTTCTGCTACATTTTTGATATTCTCATTGCATTATATATACCCGTGCTAGTACACTTGCACAATTATCGATGATGCGTATATTACACTTACACAGATTTTCCAGCTCACACACTTTCATCATCGGTAATTGCTATGTCACTTACACAGTAAAGTTCTATATCATGCTATTACTCTTAATTGTCCAGTACTGTCACATGACTTGTTGCTGTGATATACTTGCTATGCTCACATCACTATACTATGTTGCATGATATACTTGCTATGCTCACATTTCTGTTCTATGTTTGCATACATCATGCTTTATGATTATACGCATTGAGATGCTGTTTTCATGAGATTCTGGATTTGAGAACTGTGGTTATATTTCAAATGAAGTTATATGTTGTTTTAAAAACCCGGTTACTCTTGATATGATATTTCGAGACGTCAACCATGAGTTTTCTCGGTTCTGAGATTGGTTTTAGAAACCCGATTCGAGGAGATGGACGATCCATTTGCGGGTATATGGTGGACCCGGTATGGTACCCTGGGGCAAGAAAGGTATGTTGTGCAGTAGACGATGACCCTAGCAGAGGGACTACTACCTACCGGTGATAGTTTGGACCCGGCGGTTATCCGGAGGATACCGACTGGAGTCGTGAGATGGATATGGGCCGATCCGGACTGACGAAGCCCATGGGCCGATCTGGACTGACGGAGCCCGAGATATGAGGATTTACGTGTCGATACTGGACATGGGTTTCATGATGTTTCGAATGTCGGTGTTGGGCACTCAAGTTCCATGATTTTGATGTGTCGTTGATGGACACACGTTGGTTGATGTCCTCATACATACATGCATATGCTTCATGATGTTGCGAGTGTCAATATTGGACACTCAGGTTCCATGATGTTGATTGTGTCATTGGTGGACACGTGAATGAAATCCACCTGCATATAGGCATATGATTCAGAGATTTATTTGTATATGTCATCGGCATTGATTACATTGTTGACATATATGCATACATGATCACCCTAGATATCATAGTACTACCTTCTTGATATAGTGACCTAAGAAATCGTTGTTTTATTCGATTTCTACCTGCTGATGTTTTCTACTCACGAGTTGGCAACTCACCCCCGTTGTGCCACAGTTCTTGGAGGTTTGACCGCTTGGGATCAGTAGCGGTATCGCTGGCACACAGCTTGCATTCGGGTGTTTTTCTATAGTAGGTGGAACACATTGGATCGTGCCCACTCTTATATTTATCATTTCCTATTATATCTAAATAAACTCCATCAATCAAAAACTAGACTTTGTATTTTAGTACGACTTAGAAAGACTTGTGTTTGCGAGACTTAGAGCGGGGGTATATGTTAGCTATTGGTGGGCGTCGTATATATTTCTTGCGTGGTTGTGATTCCGCCATTTGGCGAAGAGCCAGCTCTCGCTTGAGGATGCCTTTTATATTGTTATGTATATGTGGTTTTGGTTCAAAATATACAAGGGAGGTGCTGCCTAAAATTTTAAAGACGAAAAAAATGTTCTCAACTTTAGTACATTCTACTTGCATTTCCTTATATCTTTAGTTATGTATTTATAGATAAACTTTATTTCATTATACCTTTATTTCAAAAACTGCATCCCCACTATTTTCCATAAAAAGGTTTAGATTTTCTGGGCTTCGGCTTACTTGAATTACGTTACGCCTTTGGACGTTGCATAATTTAAGTGCCGGTCACGTGCTAAATTACGGGTCATGACAAAGTTGGTATCAGAGTGTTAGGTTTAATCTTGGTTTGAGTCTGGGTTTGACTATGCGGAGTCTAGGGCTTATATATTTCGGAACCTAGGCTTGACCTTACCGAACTTAGACTTGACGGGGGGTTATTAGACCCGAACTTTTGTTACTTAGGTTGACCCTGATTGATGAAACAGGTAACTCAAGTAGAGTAACATACAGTGCATATATTCCGAGGCATACTTACGATACGATACTCCGCTTAAGTGACCTTAGGATGTATATTCTTGAGATCCATGCTTCTATTCGTTCCAATGATCATACTCTCATTGATTCCGTTCCTCCTTATGATCATGTATCCATTTTGGATCTGTTGATTCCTTTCGTTCCTTTGATCTATCTTCATCGATACATGCATGAGGTTCCCGTCACCATGGTTTGAGCGCAGATTAAGCTGCTGCTAATGATGCGGTCAGGGCGAGCTCATCATGGACGAGGACTGACCATCGTGTTTTCTAGTAACATGGGAACGTATCGGTTTAGTGTTTGTGTTGTGACCTCTCGTTTGAGGCGAGTGTTCGGTTTTGCACCGGATGATCGGGCCATTGATAGAGGCTGCCAGATTGGGAAGACTGTTAATGTACAACCTACCTCAGAGATCGTGTTGTTGTCTACCGTGCAGATAGATGACACAGCTGTTGCTGAAATTGATAGGATATCGTTTCCAGAGTTTATGAGCTGAAGCCGCTGAGGCTTTCAGGCAGAGATGTGACAGGAGATAGCTAGTCTATCTCGAGTTGAGTGACTGATATGATTCGTCTGATTTGATGCGCCGACGCAGGCTCAGTTGAGTTGAAGATTTCCAGTATGGAGAATCTTACTCAGATCTAGAGTAGATCGATCCAGAGAAGACGTTGTTCGTTAGATACTCCGATGTGGAATCAGTAAGTTGACCAGCTTCAGATAGAAGGACCTCACCCAGACGCATTGTGAGTTGATTGAGAACGGACGAATAAAGTGTATTCCTCCGATGATTTGGAAGAGTTCCTGAGGACGTGTTCGACTAGATATCTTCTACAGAGTGATGAAGATACCGAGTTCGTAATTTCGAGTCCGTGTGAGAGACTTTATATTGACCGTAACCGAGGATGAATTACAATAAGCAGACAGCAAGAGATGACGTCGATGTGGACGATAATAAAGATGAGTGGAATAAGAGATTCGTGCGAGATATTAGCGAGCGGTTGTTATGCTCTGTTGATGCCAGAGGATTGATATGTGTACAGAGGCGTTTGATAAAGCCAAATTTCAGATGAAAGCCGTGCCGAGGACACAGCTGTCTGGTTATGAGGAAAGAGTTAGGCAAGAGTACCAACGTCCGTATAGTGCAGCATAGGTGAGATCAGAAGAAACCATGAGCAGGTTCTTTCCAGGACACTGCAGCGGTAAAGATTTGCACCCAGAGTCAATTGTTTCGCGCATATTCAGAGGGCCAGATGCCACCGTCAGTAAGGTACTGCTTTGCGAATGGTCGCGTTAATTGGCCAAGAAGGGATCAGCAGAGTGCTAGAATGGAACTGTTCCGTTATCACACCTGACCGGGCTGACGAGTAGAAGTATTGAGAAATTAGTAATCCAGAGAGAAAATGAGGACCTAGAGACCGAGGACGCCAGACCGTGAGCAGGAGGCAAGCGGATGTTCTTGCTCTGCCAGCTTTGGGCGCACCGGCATCTTTCGACATTGAAGGAGGTGTACCTCAATGTCATTTATTGCGATTTTTGTTTCTTGATCCGAGTATCACAATTTTATCTCTTGGAATTGAGTTTCGATGGTTGTGTTTCATGATATTGTTTTCGTGCACCATAGCTGCACCTACTGGAGATTTCATTTTGTGCACAGTTATTGCACTCGATTTATGTTTATACACCGCTACATTTCGTTTGTGATTTGTGCATATCAGTTGCACTTGATATTGATTTTGCGCCTTGGCTGCACGTGGTTATGATTTCGTGGATTTTATACGGTCGATTTTATTTGGTGCATGTGGTACGCACTTGATTTGATTTTTGCACTCGGTATAGCTCACATGTGCTTGCAGTGCATTGATACGTGTTTTGTGCACGCAGTTGCACACGTTTATGATTTTATACACCTTGGTGCACTCGGTGTTGTTTTAATACGCATTTGATATATTGATTGTATTTTGTGCATTTGTTGCACCAGATTGGTATTTCGTGCATTTGTTGCACTAGATTTTTATTTCGTGCATTTGTTGCACCATATTGGTATTTCATGCATTTGTTGCACTAAATTTGTATTTCGTACATTGGTTGCACTAGATCTATACTCCGTACATTTGTTGCACCCGATTTATGTCTTCGAGCATTTGTTGCACCAGATTTATGTTTTCGTGCGCGTTTGCACTTTACGTTCGTTATCGTGCACGCTACTGCACTAGATATTTTATACGGACCTGACCCGCTTGGTTGGATTTTTACGCATATTAGGCGCATGGTATGGGATTTTGTGCGCACCAGATGCACTTGATTTAGATTTTATTCGTGCATGTTGGATGCACTTGATCTAGATTTTACTCATGCATGTTGGATGCACTTGATTTAGATTTTATTCGTGCATGTTGGATGCACTTGATCTAGATTTTATTCGTCCATGTGGGATGCACTTGATTGAGATTTTATTCATGCAGGTTAGTTGCACTGGGTTGAAATTTTCGTGCACTCTAGATGCACTTGATATTGTTGTCATGCACACCAGTTGCATTTGATAGATGCTCTCGTGCACACCCGTTGCACTTAGTTTGGCTTTTGTGCACATTCGTGGCACTTGTATTGGGCCTTGATTTCCGTGCATACCAACCGTACGTGATGATTGGATACGCCTTTTGAGGCCGATTTTTGCTCTTGAGCATTATATTTTTTATGTTGGGTACTATATATAGTAACCGAGCAGGACTGATCTGAGGACAGTGTCTGAGTACTTCTGCATGCATCAAAAGTTTACTAAGAGGTTTTCAAAAATGAGCTATAGCCTCGCTAATTCTTAAGTGTCCGTGAGTGATATGAACCTTCACAAAGAAAAACCTCTGGGATATTTCGAAAAGGCGGGACGTATAATTTGAGCAAACATGTATAAGTATATATTTACTACTTTACACATGATCGTCCACCATTTGTACCATGAGTTACGCATCACACGGCGATATAAAAAGAAGATTTGGCATTATTTATTTAGCTTTTAAAATGGTTTTACAAGGATGCGTACTATATACGTATTATGATTTGACTATAGTGTAATTGGATCTCAGCGGTGGATTTCATTATTCGTATTTCCATTTTTACTTCAGTGATTGCGTTACGCTTGAGGGGGTTCGATTTTGAGTTTCACACTAGTTTTCGTGCGCACCTGATGCGCAGTGGTATTTCTGTGTATTCCGTGATTTCAGAGCCCCGTTGATTTGAACAAGATTATTGAAATGTTTTAGTAATTGCGGGTTTAAATTTAAATTCGGAGACCGAATTTATTTAAGGGGGAAGATTGTAACATTTCAGAAATATAAAATATTATTTTTGGAATTTAATATTAAAATAATATATTTCGCGAAAACTATTCGATTTGCGAATTTGGGGTTTTCGTAAAATGGTATAAATATATACCAATATTTGGGAAATAATTGGAGATTAAAATGATTTATTCATTTAAAAATATATTTATCGGATTTGGGTATTTTTATAATTAATTATATGCAAGTTTAAATTAAACTTGATTAGTGCACTACTAATCACGATTATGCCAAATCCGTATTTTTAATTAACCATGGCTAGTGCACCATGTCATGTTGCATTTTGTTGCATATTGTTTCATTGTGTTTGTTTCATTTGTATTTGGGCTTTTCTTTATTTTGTGAGAAAGAAAAAGTCAATGAGTATGGGCATGAGAGAGAGAGTGGCATGGCATGCCATGTGAGAGAGTGAGGGTGAGAGACCTCATTCTTTTCCTTCATCCATTATTTACTTCATCATCTTCATCTCCTTCTTCATCTCTTCCTCCACCTCCTCTACCCCATGGAAACCACCCTAAATCATCACCGAAACATCACACCCCCTTCACAAAAAATGATCCCCACATTTTCCTAAACCCTATGGACCAACCAAGTTTGGATTTTGAAGACTTAGAGCAACTCAAGAAAATTATTAAGTTGCCAAATGAGGTATATCCTACACTTTTAGTTAAGTTGTTTATGCTTAGTATATCCTAGTTTAGTTTAGAGTTAAACTTGTGTAGATTTGTGTTCTTGGAATTTTCCAAGTTGATGTTTAGGTGATTGTGTGGACTTGTGATGTGGTTATTGAAGAGTAGTGAGTGTTTACTAGACTTTAGAGATGATTTCTGGCCAAGAACAGAGATTAGAACCCGATACATGAACTTAGGATTTACCCCGTGTCGGTTGTGTGAAGTTTTGTTTGCCTACAGGGAATCTGGAGCAACCTGGGATGTGTATAAGAAAAACAAACAACTACATTAACCTAGATTAACCACTAGAAGACCACCACAAAAATAAGAACCCAAATCTCTTCTGTATGGCCAGCGACGCCAGATTTTCAAGCCATCTCGCCGGATTTCCTTCTTGCTATGGTGTTTGGGTTTTTCCTATAGCTCAATTTCTTTATAACCATCTCCTCTATACTTGCTTGTTTAGTCCCAATTAACCTGAGATAAAATCTGGGAGCTGGTTGTGAGTGTTTTGGTAAAGTTTTCCGATATTTGAATTCCTGGTTTTTAAGATTTGAGATTTGATTTGGTTGTTAGATGTTTGTACGTCAACAACGATGATTGTTTGGTTGTTTTTGCATGCGTAAGCTATAGTTTCTAACCTACGAGCAATTCGTGTGCCGTATCGGTTTTTGGATATTGGTTTTAATAGAATTGCGATTGTGTACTGATTGTAGGTATCCCGCGTGGACTTCCGAGACGACGAAGCACATCGACTTCGGCTTAGCGAGGTGTTTCTCAGGTGAGTAGATTTATATCTATAGGGGAAGTTGGTGTTAGTTATGTATATGCCCTAGAAACCATTGTTGTACATATGATGAATATTATAGTGGATGCTTGGATATATAGAGAGAGGACTTTCTTCCTCGACATGATAGTATGCTATCTGGTTTTACTTTGTCTTAACATGTTGACTTGTATTGGGTTACTGTCTTGCTCCCACATATTGATAAAACCCTTAGGATACATACTTGACTACTAAGACTATGATGTAGATCAGACTAGTGGGGCCAGGGTAGTCCACAAGTATATCCTATAACTGTTTCTAGTCGAGAGTGTATCGAGACAGGGCATCGATACTCCAGGGTAGATGTAACATTTCAAAAAATATAAAATTTTATTTTTGGAATTTAATATTAAAATAATATTTTCCCGAAAACTGCCCGATTTGCGAAATTGGGGTTTTCGAAAAAGGGTATAAATGTATACCAAAAATTGTGAAATAAATGAAAATTAAAATGATTTATTCATTTAATAATATAGTTAAAGGATTTGGCATTTTTAAAATTTATTATACGCAGTTTCGATAAAAACCCGATTAGTGCACAGCTAATCGCGATTAAGCCAAATCCGGGTTTCTACAGTTTTTCGTAGCCAGTGCACCATGTCATGTTATGTGGCGATTACATGTTGTGTTCTTGTGTTATTTTGGGTATTTTGTGACTTGGGTTTAAATAAAAAGAAAAGGGTAAGAAGAGAAAGGGTAAAAGGGTAATATTGAGAGAGAGTGGGTAAGAATAAGAGAGGAGAGAGAGAGGGGGGCAGCCTCATTTCACCTCACCCATCATTTTCTTCTCCTTCTTCTTCCTCTCTTCCCTCCACCATCAACCCCAAGATCCACCTCAAAAACTCCATCAAAACCCTAAACCCCTTTCATCAAAATTGATCACCTCCTTCTCCTCTACACATTGGACCAAGAAATGTTAGATTTTGACAACCTTGAGGAGCTAGGGTTTTTCTTGGGTTGCCCAAATGAGGTATGACTTCTTCCCTTTAGATTAGTTTTGTGAGATATCGTGTTTTAAATTTCGTTTTGTGATGTCGCTAACCTGCTGTAATCCCGTGTGTTCACTGTAAAAACAAACAATGTGGTAGTATTGTACTCGAGACCCTGAGTGTTCACATAGGACCCTAACCATTTTCCACCGGTTTTTGCCGGCAACTTTGGGGACATATCCGGCGACTTCGGCCATAGGAGGGAGTTCAGGGTTGTGGTTTGGAGGGTAGGTCTATGTAGAGGTTTAAGAGTGTTTGGTACTACTGGATTTTTATGTAAGGACCATAGGTGAAATCTGGGAGCTGTTGTGAATACTTACTTGACCATGGTGACACGATTCCTGACCTGAGCCATAGAGGTGAACCCGATGCACGAACTTAGGATTTGTTCCGTATTGGTTTTGTGACTTTTAGTGTGCCTACAGCGAATCTGGGATGACCTGGGGAATTTCTGAGGCAACCAAACAATACCAGGGGCCTAGATACACCATCAGGAGACCACCCTACGAAGACAAAGCCCAGAGGAGCTAGTAAAACTGGCCTGGCCGGAATTTTATGGGTAGTGGCCGGTTTTGTACAGGGAGTTGGGGTCTAGGTTGGTCCAGTATGTCTTATACACCTTCTACTACACCCTAGACTTGTTTGTACAACCCCTTTTCACCTGAGTCAAAATATGGGAACACTTGTGTGTGATTTTGGCTATGGTTTCCGTTTTTGGAATGATGAGTTTTGATATTTGGATTCGTTTTCGGTTGTCGCATGCTTATTCATCGACAACAAGGGTTGTTTGGTTGATTTTGTACGTGTATGCTATAGGTTCTAACCTACGAGCAAGGCGCGTGCCGTTTTGGATTTTAGAACATGATGTTAATAGCATTGCGATATATGTTGTTATTGTAGGTACCTTCATGTGGATTCCGCGACGACGGAGCGTGGCGTCAACGACTTCGGCAAGCGAAGACCAAGGTGAGTGGATCTATATCTACGGGGGAAGTCGGGTGGATGGCGTATAGCACCCCCACAAAGTTTTGGTGGAAACCGATTTGTAGCTTATAGTTAAGAAAACCTAGATTGGGAAACTAGGGTTAGGGTTAAATGATAGTTGGTAAAACCATATTAGAAACTAAGGATAGTTAGAAGTGATATAATACGGCTAATATGTGATGACGGTATTTGAGGATGATATTTGACGACACTGCCGTTTAGGGTACTATAGGACTAGATAGTCGATGTAGATGTGTCATCCGAACCATACATATTTCCAAACTGAAGAATCATATGCATCTTTTAAACAGTTACCTTGAGGAACGTTACGGATTTTCAAATGATATTTTTTCTTTAAAAACACTGTTACCCCTATTTTCAAAACTATGATTCGCTTCTTTTAAAAGTCCGCTTGTATGGTTCGGGTGTGTATGTTAGATTAGATACTTATACTTAGTAGAGATAAAATGTTTATGTAAACTCGACTTGATGTGAGATATGAATGCGATGAAAGAATATGAGACAGATATGATAATATGATGAGTTGATGGTATGATGGTATACGGATGCGAGTCGATTGAGATGAATATACCCTGTCGGTCCCCTGATATGAGATTATTGCGGATGCAACCTGGGAAATAGGTATATAGAGACATTTATATATGTTGTGAATCGTGAGTGATAGCCGTACGAGACGTTAGGTCCGTACCCTCCTCGTCTTATAGGATGATAGGATCCATGATAGCTTAATGCCGCCGTACGATGATTTTCCGTACGTGATGAGTTTGACTTGAGGTTTGATCCATACCCTTGACTAGAGGTTGCCGTACGATGGATTATACGGTACGTGGTGCTGTGAGGCTCGATGCCGATTGATATGTTCACCGACTCAGACATTTGATAGTTACGTATACCTTATAGCTTTTAGCTGATGATTTACCTTATGCTGCATTCATGATATTATTATTGAATTGCATATACCTGTGTTAGTACACTTACACTATTATCGATGATGCGTATGTTACACGTACACAAATTTTCCGGCTCACACACTTCATCATCGATAATTTCCATGCCACTACACAGTAGGATTGCTGTATCATGATATGACTCTTTGCATAATTTACTTGCTATAGTTACCTGTGCACTTTATTACGATGTTGCATTTGACTTTGGAGATATTGGGAACCGCAAGACATATTTTCCAAACTGGAATTATTTAAAGGAGCGGTTTTCCCTCAATATGATATATCACTGTTCCATGTTGCATGATATACGGATATGCTTACATTTCATCATATGTCGCATACATCATGCTTTATGATTTTACGCATTGAGATATGCTATTTTCATGAGATTTCTGGATTTAAGAACCGTGGTCATTTTAAAATAAAGTATGTATTGTTTTAAAAACCCGGTTTCTCTTGAAATGATATTTCAGTGCGTCCACCATGTGGTTTCTCGGTTCTGAGAGTGGTATGTGAAACCCAATTCGAGAAGCGGTAGGCACCGTCTGCGAGTACATGGTGGACCCAGTGGGGTACCCCAGGGCAAGAAGACTCGTATATGTTAGACGGTGAGCTTGGCAGGGGAGCACTACCTACCGGTGATAGTATTTGGACTCGGCGGTTATCCGGAGGATACCGACCGGAGTAGCGAGATGGATATGAGGGCCGACCAGGGTGTACGGCGCCTGAGGGCCGATCTGAGGATGCACCGCCTAAGATATATCAGGATTTACGTGTCGATGCTGGACACGGTTTTCATGATGTTTCGAGTGTCGATGCTGGACACTCAGGTTCCTTGATTTTGAGGTGTCGCGAGGGACACATGTTGATTTATATCCTTATATTTTCATGCATATGCTTTTATGATATTTATATGCATGATGTTGTTGCGTCAGCGGTTGACGCGTGGACTAAATCCACATACATACATACATTGATTTTACTGTTGGAGGTTATACACATGCATATAAGTATTGACTACCTTGTTGGCACATACAGACCCGGTCACCCTAGATATCATAGTATTACCTTTATGATATAGTTGACCTAGGAGTCGTTGTTTATTCGATTTCTATCTGTAGAAATTTTTCTACTCACGAGTTGGCAACTCACCCCCGTTGTGCCACGGTTCTTGCAGGTTGACCGCTTGGATCAGTAGCGGCTTCGCTGGCACACAGTTGCATTCGGGTGTTTTGCATTGGTAGGTGGGACACTTGTATCGTACCCACTCTTGTATCTATATTTCACATTGTATCTAGTTAACTCCATCAATCGAAATTTGTAAATTGTATAAGTAATGAGACTTAGTGGGATTGTGGTTGCGAAACTTAGAGCGAGGGGTTTTTCGCTACTTGTGGTATTTTTGTCCTGCTTATTTCTTTATCTTTTGTGGTGATCTTCGCCGTTGGGCGTCGTATACTTATTTATACTGTATTGCGTGGTTGTGATCCGCCGTTTGGCGAAGAGCTAGCTCCCGCTTGGGGATGCCATTATTCTTATTTTGTATTTGTGGTTTTGGATCAAAATATACAAAAGAGGTGCTGCCCAATTTTCAAAAAGACGAAACCTGTTTTTAAACTTGCATAATCCACTTGCATTTTCATGTTCCTTTTCTTTGCATTAATAAAACTGGATTTCATTATACCTTTATTTCAAAACTTCACCTCCTTTATTTTTCTTAAAAGGTTTAGATTTCTGGGTTTCAGCTTACTTGAATTATGTTACGCCTTTAGACGTTGCGTGATTTAAGTACTGGTCACGAGCTAATATTTCGGGTCGTGACAGTAGACTAGCTTATATGCATCTTGACCCATATGATGAGTGATGGATGATCTCATATCCATCGGTGTTTGACATCAAAGATGGTGTACGGGTGCTCAGTGGAGACTGGGTACACTGAACGGACTCGCCGAGAACTCCTTTTTGGTATTTTGGTCTTGAGACAAAACCCCTCCTATCGCTCAAGCACATACTGATATGGAGACCTACTGGTAAGTGTTATCAGTAGTTTCTCAACCCATTATGAGCCTTAAATCGACACGACTTATCGGTTACTGGGGTCTGACGTTTATCACCCCTAAACTGGATATACGACATATCAGACGAAGAGACCGGACTGTACGGTAGTGTTACTGATTGGATTTACAGGAGTTAGAGCAGACTTGCTTATTGATCTTCTGATCGCTCAATACCCGGGTGGCCGTTACGTTTAGCTGACCGCTTGCGGCTAGTTGGTGTTTGATGTGATCATCACCTACTGCCGGCGTATTGACGAGTCTTTAGAGTCCTACATAGAGTTTTCCAGGCTCAGGCAAAATGGAGTAGGAGCACATATGTGATATGTGCGGGATCAAGATTGATACGTGTATGTGATACCGTATTCTATTCTCACGATATGTGATATCGGCCGGTTATATGTGATATAGCCGGGTTATCGGATCAAGTGTTGATTCGATGTAATAATATATAATATATATGTATATATATATATATATATATATATATATATATTTATATATATTATATGCTCACTTAAATATTTATTATTCTCACTTATGATGCATTTAACATATATGCGATATATGTTTATTGTATTGTTTTCTTTTGTTACATGAATATTATATATGTGATATATAATATTATGACATGCTAGGTTACACATGCAACATGTATGTATGAGACTCATACCATGCTAGGGTTTATGTTAGGGTTTCATTTATCATTAACTAATTACAAATTAGTGGATTTAATCAAAGCTAGAAGCTTGTAGAAACTTGTAGATAAGTTTTGACTTAGTCCACTCTTTTGTTTCTACTTAAGATATTTTGTGACCTAACCATTAACCCTTACCATGGTTAATTCTCTACATGGGTTAGTGTATGGATGATATACTCACCCAAGGGTTGCATTTGAACTATGATAGATATTTTCATCACTTGAGATATTTCCTTCTTCTTCTTCATCATCTCATTTTTGCTCTCTAGATTTTGAGATCAAGAAGAAAAATAGTGAGAAATTAAATACTAAAGTGAGCTAAATTCCTACTTCATCATTCTCTTCTTTACTAGCCATATAGATTAGTGTGTTAGCTTCACTAATTCCGTATTAGTGAAGAGTGAGCTTGAGTCCGTGTTTTCTCGACGTAGATCATCAAAGACTTTGAAGACTTCAAGTAAGGATGCATCGTACATCTTGTGGAGCCTTTCAAAAGTTCGGGAGCCCATGGATCGCAGTGAAGGGAACACTACTCGGAGGTTTTGAAGCAAAGGAACGGACTACAAAGGTTGTAATCCCTATCACTTAGATGTAAAGTTTTTTACATGCAATGTTAACCCTAATTCTCTAGTTCGATTACTTGGTTGGTTTGTTTAGCACCCTAAATTTTTAATATAGCATGTTTGATACTTGCCAAAACCTTGCTAAGGTGCTAAGCTAACCCTATAGTGATATCAGTGCCAAGCTAGAGTATTAGGCGTTGTCTAGACGAAGTTAGAATTCCGATCGAACTCCGAAAACCCGATTTGGACCCCCTCTCTGGAAATTTTTCAAAAAGTTGAAATTTTTCATGTTAAAAATATTCAGAAAATCATGCAGGGAATTCTATGGACACACCTGATGAACAAAATCCTAACTCGTCTAAGTGACCGCGGATCCACGGCCAAAACATGGTTTTGGCGGCGGATCCGCGGCGCCACTTGAGAGGCTTGGGTAGGGCCCTTCAGCTGTAGGTCCGTAGGAACTGTGGTATGTCTTTGGTTAATTTTAACAATGCTCAAGTGTTGAGCTCTCTGGGAAATTTTCGGAATTTGTTGAATTGATCGAATTCTCTAACTTCCCCTAGCTATCTGTGATTGTGATAAAATATGTGGAATTCATATAGTTAGGCATGAAATCCGTAATATGTGATATTTCAGGTTTATGATGTCTAAGGTAATTGTGGATTCCAAATGTTGTAATTTTTCACTTTCTTTTCTGCGACCGTAAGTTTAATATGTGGTGTATCGCCGATATTGTTTCTATACATCAACGACAATTGGGATACGCATATTTACTTACGTTGATGGCATGTGATGTTATGTGTTGCTGAGATATGTTATATTGGATCGTCGTGTTATGAATAGCCGGGGTTTTTTATGTGAGATGAGAGTTTTTATTTTCATTCATGTAAAATTCAATGTGTAATATTCTTTTATTGGGGCACTTTCGGGTTGAGGATGATGTCACCATTGTTGTATATTATTTACTTTTCTGCATTAGGATAGACCCAAGGCGGGAAGCACAAGTAACCGGGTTCTAGAGTCCAGTGGGAGACCAACTCGAGGAGTCGAGTCCGGGTCTCCTAACTCTAGAATTGGTAGGATTGCTTGTCGTTCTCGTAAGGGTCTAGGGATGTGGGTTTGGCTATTCATCACGATCGTGGAATCCGCATTTTTACTGGCTTAAATAAAACACGGAATTCCTAGTATATCCAATATTTCATATGTGATTCTTCTGCTGCTGATATTCTGTGATGCGATCAATTTATATGCGTGAGACGAATGCTTATACTATATATATATATGATATATAAATATTATTGCTTTCGTTTCTTCTGTGATGCTTAGGAAGAATAAATGATGGGAATTCATTAATGAGATTAATGAAAAGAAAAGAAACCTAAAAGATATTGTAGAATCAAATTTTCAAAAAGGGTAGCTCTAGTTTTTGTTTTTGCATGGCGGTATTCCTTGTAGAATATCCAGCACCTTATTCGATAAGGAAAGAGTCGAGATCCCTTCACCGGGAGTGACCTCTTTAGCAAAACTACAACTCACTCGGTTATGGTTTTGATTGCTTCTATAGTTCTTTCTTTGCATAGCGGTATTTCTTGTAGAATATCCAGCACCTTATTCGATAAGGAAAGAGCCGAGATCCCTTCACCGGGAGTGACATCTTTAGCAAAACTAGTAAAATCCTCAAAAACACTCCGTTTCAAAATCACTTGTTTCTACAATGATATCAAGTTCATTACGCTCATGGTTTTCCTTAAAACCAGCGTAGCCCTCCATCATTTCAGATAGAGACTAGATAGTCGACGTAGATGTGTCATCCGAACCATATATATTTCCAAACTGAAGAATCGTATGCATCTTTTAAACAGTTACCTTGATAAAGTTACGGATTTTCAAATGATATCTTTTCTTTAAAAACACCGTAAACCCTATTTTCAAAACTACGATTCACTTCTTTTAAAAATCCACTTGTATGGTTCGGGTGTGTATGTTAGATTAGATACTTATACTTAGTAGAGATAAAATGTTTATGTAAACTCGACTTGATGTGAGATATGAATGCGATGAAAGAATATGAGACAGATATGATAATATGATGAGTTGATGGTATGATGGTATACGGATGCGAGTCGATTGAGATGAATTATACCCTGTCGGTCCCCTGATATGAGATTATTACGGATGCGACCTGGGACATAGGTATATTGAGACATTTATATATGTTTTGAATCGTGAGTGATAGCCGTACGAGATGTTAAGTCCGTACCCTCCTCGTCTTATAGGATAATAGGATCCCTGATAGCTTAATGCCGCCGTATGATGATTTTCCGTACGTGATGAGTTTGACTTGAGGTTTGATCCATACCCTTGACTAGAGATTGTCGTACGATGGATTATACCGTACGTGGTGCTGTGAGACTCGATGCCGATTGATAGGTTCACCGACTCAGACATATGATAGTTACGTATAACTTATAGCTTTTAGCTGGTGATTTACCTTATGCTACATTCATGATATTATTATTGCATTGCATATACCTGTGTTAGTACACTAACACCATTATCAATGATGCGTATGTTACACGAATACAGATTTGCCGGCTCACACACTTCATCATCGATAATTGCCATGCCACTACACAGTAGGATTGCTGCATCATGATATGACTCTTTGCATAATTTACTTGCTATAGTTACCTGTGCACTTTATTACGATGTTGCATTTGACTTTGGAGATATTGGGAACCGCAAGACATATTTTCAAAACTGGAATTATTTAAAGGAGCGGTTTCCCTTAATATGATATATCATTGTTCCATGTTGCATGATATACGGATATGCTTACATTTCATCATGTGTCGCATACATCATGCTTTATGATTTTACGCATTGAGATATGCAGTTTTCATGAGATTTCTGGATTTGAGAACTGTGGTCATTTTAAAAGAAAGTACGTATTATTTTAAAAACCCGGTTTCTCTTGATATGATATTTCAGTGCGTCCACCATGTGTTTTCTCGGTTCTGAGAATGGTATATGAAACCCGATTCGAAGAGCGGTACATGGTGGACCCAGTGAGGTATCCCGGGGCAAGAAGACTCGTATATGTTAGACGGTGAGCCTGGCAGGGAAGCACTACCTACCGGTGATAGTATTTAGAGTCGGCGGTTATCCGGAGGATACCGATCGGAGTAGCGAGATGGATATGAGGGCCGACCAAGGTGTGCGGTGCCTGAGGGCCGATCTGAGGATGCGGCGCCTGAGATATATCAGGATTTACTTGTCGATGCTGGACACGGTTTTCATGATGTTTCGAGTGTCGATGCTGGACACTCAGGTTCCTTGATTTTGAGGTTTCGCGAGGGACACATGTTGATTTATATCCTCATATTTTCATGCATATGCTTTTATGATATTTACATGCATGATGTTGTTGCGTCAGTGGTTGACGCGTGGACTAAATCCACATACATACATACGTTGATTTTACTGTTGGAGGTTATACACATGCATATAGTTATTGACTACCTTGTTGGCACATACAGACCCAGTCACCTTAAATATCATAGTATTACCTTTATGATATAGTTGACCTAGGAGTCGTTTTTTATTCGATTTCTATCTGTTGATATTTTTCTACTCACGAGTTGGCAACTCACCCCCGTTGTGCCACGGTTCTTGCAGCTTGACCGCTTGGATCAGTAGTGGCTTCGCTGGCACACAGTTGCATTCAGGTGTTTTGCATTGGTAGGTGGGACACTTGTATCGTACCCACTCTTATATCTATATTTCATATTGTATCTAGTTAACTCCATCAATCGAAATTTTTAAATTGTATAAGTAATGAGACTTAGTGGGATTGTGGTTGCGAGACTTAGAGCGAGGGGTTTTTCGCTACTTGTGGTATTTTTGTCCTGCTTATTTCTTTATCTTTTGTGGTGATCTTAGCCGTTGGGCGTCGTATACTTATTTATACTGTATTGCGTGGTTGTGATCCGCCGTTTGGCGAAGAGCTAGCTCCCGCTTAGGGATGCCATTATTCTTATTATGTATTTGTGGTTTTGGATCAAAATATACAAAGGAGGTGCTGCCCAATTTTCAAAAAGACGAAACCTGTTTTTAAACTTGCATAATCCACTTGCATTTTCATGTTCCTTTTCTTTGCATTAAGAAAACTTGATTTCACTATACCTTTATTTCAAAACTTCACCTCCTTTATTTTTCTTAAAAGGTTTAGATTTCTGGGTTTCGGCTTACTTGAATTACGTTACGCCTTTAGACGTTGCGTGATTTAAGTGCTGGTCACGAGCTAATATTTCGGGTCGTGACAAAGTTGGTATCAAACCGTTAGGTTTAACCTTTGTTTGAGTTTATGTTTGACTATGCGGAGTCTAGGGCGGGTATGTACTTCGGAACCTAGGCTTGACCTTACGGAACTTAGACTTGAACGGGGGGGTATTAGACCCGAACTTTCGTTTCATAGGTTGACCCCGATTGATGTAGTAGGTAGCTTGAGTAGAGTGACGTACCGTACGTATGTTCCGCGGCATATTTACGATACGATACTCCACTTAAGAAACCTTAGGATGTACATATTTTGAGATCTGTGATTCTCTTCGTATCCTTGATTTTATTTGTTCCATGATCATACTCTCATTGATAATGTTCCTTCTTATGATCATGTATCCATTCTGGATCTGTCGTTTCCTTTCATGCCATTGGTCTGCTTTCTTCGATACTCGATTGAAGTTCCTGTCACCATGTTTGAGCGCAGATTGAGCTGCTGCTAGTGTTGCGGTCTGGGCAAGCTCGTCTGGTACGAGGGCCGGCTATTATGTTTTCTGGTGACATGGGAACGTCTCGATGTAGTGTTATGTTGTGACCTCTTGTGGAGGCAGGTGCTTGGTTTTATACCGGATGATCGGGCCATCGATAGAGCTGCCAGTTGCAAGAGGACTGTCGATGTACAGCATACCTCAGAGATATTGATGCCGCCTGCTGTGCAGACAGATGATCCAGCTGTTGCTGAGATTGATGGAATGTCGCTTCCAGAACTTACGAGCTGAGATCGCCGGAGCTTCCAAGCAGAAATGCAACAAATGATAGCTAGTCTATTCCGAGTTGAGAGACGAAGGTGATTCGTCAGATTGATGCACCGACGCAGGCCCGGTTGAGTTGAAGATTTTCGGTATGGAGAGTGTTACTCAGATCTAGAGCAGACCGATCCAGAGATGGCCGCTGATGTATCGCCTTTCCTCGAGGATTGAGGCATTGTTTAGCGTACGGACGGAGGGTATTCACATGTTGTATAGGCGAAGTTAAAAAGGTTCGAACGAGTGTCAGGAAACCATTTTTCCCAAGTTTAAAGTGTTCGGAGGAACATGCAGATAATTCTGTGGACCCTCTAAAGAATGAAACCCTAACTCGACATGATGACCATGGAACCTCTTTGAACCTTAGGGTTTGTAGCAGTTTAGCGGTGCCATCAGTGAGGCTTGGGTTTGCCCTTCTACGACTGGTCCAGAGGTGCTGTGGTATGTACTAGATATTTTTAGACTGCGCTCAGGTGTTGAGCCTTCGGGAAATTTTGGGACCTCGACGACTCGATCGAAAAGTTTAACGCCGTCCGGATACCATGTGATAGGAGACCAGTAAGCTGACCAGCTTCGGATAGAGGACCTCACCCAGATGTGTTGTGAGTTGATCGAGAGCGGGCGAGTATAGAATATTCATCCGATGGTTGGGGCGAGTTCCCGAGGACGTGTTCGTCCAGATATCTTCTACAGAGTGATGAAGATGCTGAGTTCGTGACTTTGAGTCCGTGTGAGAGACTCCGGATTGACCGTGGCCGAGGACAGTTGCAGCGCGCAGATAGCATAACGTGACGTCAAGATGGACGATGATAAAGGCGAGTGGAGCCAGAGGTTCATGCGAGATGCTGACGAGCTGTTACTACTCCCCGTCGAGATTAGAGATCTGATATGCATATAGAGGCATTGGGATACGGCCTGATTCCCGAGGAAACGTTGTGCTGAACACGCGGATGTCCAGAAAACAAGAAAACATTATGTAAGGGTACCAGCCTCTGTACAGTTCGGCATAGGCGAGATCGGAAGAGACCTTGAGCAGGATTCCTTCCGGGACACTGCTGCAATGAGATTTGCACCCAGGATCAGATGTGTCACATGTATTCGGAGAGCCAGAGGCCGACGCCAGTGACGTGCTGCCTTACGAGTGGTCATGATGAATGATCGGGAGATGACCAGAGAAGTGCCAGAAAGAAATCGTCCCCGTTAGCACACCTGACAGGGCCAATAAGCCGATGGATTGCGAGGTTAGTAATCCGCAGAGAAAAGGAAGACCTAGAGACAGAAGACGCTAGACCGTGAGCAGGAGGCGAGCGGATATTCTTGTTCTGCCGGTTTTAGGCGCACTGATTCATTTTTTGACATTGTAGGAGGTGTACCTCAATGTCCTTTGTTGCGGTTTGCGTTTGTGATCTGAGTATCACGCTTATATCGTTTGATTTGAGTTTTGAGGATTGAGTTTCATGATATTGTTTTCGTGCACCATGGTTGCACCTACTGGGTATTTACATTTTGCGCATAGTTGTCGCACTTGATATATATTTTATACACCGTTGTGTTGATTTGCGATTTGTGCATATCTATTGCCTTTGATATCATTTAAGATATTTATTGTGATTTCATGCCTAGGGCATGCATATGATTTGATTTATGCTTTCGGCATAGTTTTCATGCACTTTTAGTATTTTGATTTGCTTTTGTACATGCTGATGTACATGGTTGTGAGATTATATGCCACGGTATACCTGATTTGGATTTGGATTGGGAAATATTGTATACCGTCGATTTCGATTTTGATACTCGATATTTGTTTTGTGCACCTTGTGCACCTGATTGGATTCTTGCGCATATTTGATGCGCTTGGAGTAGACTTTTGCGCATGTTCGGCGCTTGATATTGGATTTCGTGATTTTGTGCATGTTGGATGCACCTGATTTGGATTTTCGTGCGTGTTGGGCGCATGATATGAGCTGCGATTTTGGTGCACACCAGATGCACTAAATCGGGATTCTTGTGCATATCAGATGCACCCGATATTGTTGTCGTGCACACTCGTTGCACTGGACAGATACTTTCGTGCACACCCGTTGCACGTAGTTTGGGCTTTTGTGCATATTGTAGCACCTGTGCTTGGATTTGATTTCCGTGCGCACCAGACGCATGTGATTGTCGGATACGCCTTTTGAGGCTGATTTTGCTTTTTGAGCACTTTGTTTTCATGATAAGTACTATATATAGTATATAGTAGCCGAACAGGACTGATCTGAGGACAGTACCTGAGTACTTTGTATGCATTACAAGCTTACCAAGAGGTTTTCAAAGGAACTATAGTCTCTCTATTTCCTACGTGTCCGTGAGCGACGCGAACGTTTATAAAGGAAAACCTTTTGGGATATTTTGAAAACGACGGAACGTATATTTAGAAAAATATAAATGGACATATATTATTTCCTTCACAAATGAGCGTCCGTAACTTAGGCCATGAGTTACGCATCACACGGCGATTTAGAAAAGATTTTTGCATGAGTTTTATTTAGTTCCTGAAAGTTCTCCAAAGATGCGTACTATACACGTATTATGGTATTTGACTAATGTATATTGGATTTCAGTAGTAGATTTCGAGATCTGTATATCTATTGTAACTCCGAGGATATGCGTGCAAATCCGATGATTTGAGTGACGCTTGACAGAGTTCGATTTGAGTTTTGTACTCGTTTTCCTGCGCACTCGCCGCGCTGTGTGTTTCTGAATCTTCCGTGATTTCGGAGCCTCGTTGGTTTGAGCTGATTATTGAGATGTTTTAGATTTTGGGGGTTTAAAATTAAATTCGGCGACCGAATTTATTTAAGGGGGGAAGACTGTAACATTTCAGAAAATATAAAATGTTGTTTTTGGAATTTAATATTAAAATAATATTTTTCCCGAAAACTGCCCGATTTGCGAAATTGGGGTTTTCCTAAAAGGGTATAAATGTATACCAAAATTGTGAAATAAATGGAAATTAAAATGATTTATTCATTTAATAATATAATTAAAGGATTTGGCATTTTTAAAATTTATTATACGCAGTTTCGATAAAAACCCGATTAGTGCACTGCTAATCGCGATTAAGCCAAATCCGGGTTTCTACAGTTTTTCGTAGCCAGTGCACCATGTCATGTTATGTGGCGATTACATGTTGTGTTCTTGTGTTATTTTGGGTATTTTGTGACTTGGGTTTAAATAAAAAGAAAACGGTAAGAAGAGAAAGGATAAAAGGGTAATATTAAGAGAGAGTGGGTAAGAATAAGAGAGGGGAGAGAGAGAGGGGCAGCCTCATTTCACCTCACCCATCATTTTCTTCTCCTTCTTCTTCCTCTCTTCCCTCCACCATCAACCCCAAGATCCACCTCAAAAACTCCATCAAAACCCTAAACCCCTTTCATCAAAATTGATCACCTCCTTCTCCTCTACATATTGGACCAAGAAAAGTTAGAATTTGACAACCTTGAGGAGCTAGGGTTTTTCTTGGGTTGCCCAAATGAGGTATGACTTCTTCCCTTTAGATGAGTTTTGTGAGATATCGTGTTTTAAATTTCGTTTTGTGATGTCGCTAACCTGCTGTAATCCCGTGTGTTCACTGTAAAAACAAACAATGTGGTAGTATTGTACTCGAGACCCTGAGTGTTCACATAGGACCCTAACCATTTTCCACCGGTTTTTGTCGGCAACTTTGGGGACATATCCGGCGATTTCGGCCACAGGAGGGAGTTCAGGGTTGTGGTTTGGAGGGTAGGTCTATGTAGAGGTTTAAGAGTGTTTGGTACTACTGGATTTTTATGTAAGGACCATAGGTGAAATCTGAGAGCTGTTGTGAATGCTTACTTGACCATGGTGACACGATTCCTGACCTGAGCCATAGAGGTGAACCCGATGCACGAACTTAGGATTTGTTCCGTATTGGTTTTGTGACTTTTAGTATGCCTACAGCGAATCTGGGATGACCTGGGGAATTTCTGAGACAACCAAATAATACCAGGGGCCTAGATACACATCAGGAGACCACCCTACGAAGACAAAGCCCAGAGGAGCTAGTAAAACTGGCCTGGCCAGAATTTTATGGGTAGTGGCCGGTTTTGTAGTGGGAGTTGGGGTCTAGGTTGGTCCAGTATGTCTTATACACCTTCTACTACACCCTAGACTTGTTTGTACAACCCCTTTTCACCTGAGTCAAAATCTGGGAACACTTGTGTGTGATTTTGGCAATGGTTTCCGTTTTTGGAATGATGAGTTTTGATATTTGGATTCGTTTTTGGTTGTCGCATGTTTATACATCGACAACAAGGGTTGTTTGGTTGATTTTGTACGTATATGCTATAGGTTCTAACCTACGAGCAAGGCGCGTGCCGTTTTGGATTTTAGAACTTGATGTTAATAGCATTGCGATATGTGTTGTTATTGTAGGTACCTTCACGTGGATTCCGCGACGACGGAGCGTGGCGTCAACGACTTCGGCAAGCGAAGACCAAGGTGGGTGGATCTATATTTACGGGGGAAGTCGGGTGGATGGCGTATAGCACCCCCACAAAGTTTTGGTGGAAACCGATTTGTAGCTTATAGTTAAGAAAACCTAGATTGGGAAACTAGGGTTAGGGTTAAATGATAGTTGGTAAAACCATATTAGAAACTAAGGATAGTTAGAAGTGATATACTACGGCTAATATGTGATGACGGTATTTAAGGATGATATTTGACGATACTGCCGTTTAGGGTACTATAGGACTAGATAGTCGACGTAGATGTGTTATCCGAACCATACATATTTCCAAACTGAAGAATCATATGCATCTTTTAAACAGTTACCTTGAGGAACGTTACGGATTTTCAAATGATATTTTTTCTTTAAAAACACTGTTACCCCTATTTTCAAAACTATGATTCGCTTCTTTTAAAAGTCCGCTTGTATGGTTCGGGTGTGTATGTTAGATTAGATACTTATACTTAGTAGAGATAAAATGTTTATGTAAACTCGACTTGATGTGAGATATGAATGCGATGAAAGAATATGAGACAGTTATGATAATATGATGAGTTGATGGTATGATGGTATACGGATGCGAGTCGATTGAGATGAATTATACCCTGTCGGTCCCCTGATATGAGATTATTACGGATGCAACCTGGGAAATAGGTATATAGAGACATTTATATATGTTGTGAATCGTGAGTGATAGTCGTACGAGACGTTAGGTCCGTACCCTCCTCGTCTTATAGGATGATAGGATCCATGATAGCTTAATGCCGCCGTACGATGATTTTCCGTACGTGATGAGTTTGACTTGAGGTTTGATCCATACCCTTGACTAGAGGTTGCCGTACGATGGATTATACGGTACGTGGTGCTGTGAGGCTCGATGCCGATTGATATGTTCACCGACTCAGACATTTGATAGTTACGTATACCTTATAGCTTTTAGCTGATGATTTACCTTATGCTGCATTCATGATATTATTATTGCATTGCATATACCTGTGTTAGTACACTTAAACCATTATCGATGATGCGTATGTTACACGTACACAGATTTTCCGGCTCACACACTTCATCATCGATAATTGACATGCCACTACACAGTAGGATTGCTGTATCATGATATGACTCTTTGCATAATTTACTTGCTATAGTTACCTGTGCACTTTATTACGATGTTGCATTTGACTTTAGAGATATTGGGAACCGCAAGACATATTTTCAAAACTGGAATTATTTAAAGGAGCGGTTTTCCCTCAATATGATATATCACTGTTCCATGTTGCATGATATACGGATATGCTTACATTTCATCATATGTCGCATACATCATGCTTTATGATTTTACACATTGAGATATGCTATTTTCATGAGATTTCTGAATTTGAGAACCGTGGTCATTTTAAAATAAAGTATGTATTGTTTTAAAAACCCGTTTTCTCTTGATATGATATTTCAGTGCGTCCACCATGTGGTTTCTCGGTTCTGAGAGTGGTATGTGAAACCCAATTCGATGAGCGGTAGGCACCGTCTGTGAGTACATGGTGGACCCGGTAGGGTACTCCGAGGCAAGAAGACTCGTATATGTTAGACAGTGAGCTTGGCAGGGGAGCACTACCTACCGGTGATAGTATTTGGACTCGGCGGTTATCCGAAGGATACCGACCGGAGTAGCGAGATGGATATGAGGGCCGACCACGGTGTACGGCGCCTGAGGGCCGATCTGAGGATGCGGCGCCTGAGATATATCAGGATTTACGTGTCGATGCTGGATACGGTTTTCATGATGTTTCGAGTGTCGATGCTGGACACTCAGGTTCCTTGATTTTGAGGTGTCGCGAGGGACACATGTTGATTTATATCCTCATATTTTCATGCATATGCTTTTATGATATTTATATGCATGATGTTGTTGCGTCAGTGGTTGACGCGTGGACTAAATCCACATACATACATACATTGATTTTAATGTTGGAGGTTATACACATGCATATAAGTATTGACTACCTTGTTGGCACATACAGACCCGGTCACCCTAGATATCATATTAATACCTTTATGATATTGTTGACCTAGGAGTCGTTGTTTATTTAATTTCTATCTGTTGATATTTTTCTACTCACGAGTTGGCAACTCACCCCGTTGTGCCACGGTTCTTGCAGGTTGACCGCTTGGATCAGTAGCGGCTTCGCTGGCACACAGTTGCATTCGGGTGTTTTGCATTGGTAGGTGGGACACTTGTATCGTACCCACTCTTGTATCTATATTTCATATTGTATCTAGTTAACTCCATCAATCGAAATTTGTAAATTGTATAAGTAACTTAGTGGGATTATGGTTGCGAGACTTAGAGCGAGGGGTTTTTCGCTACTTGTGGTATTTTTGTCCTGCTTATTTCTTTATCTTTTGTGGTGATCTTCGCCGTTGGGCGTCGTATACTTATTTATACTGTATTGCGTAGTTGTGATCCGCCATTTGGCGAAGAGCTAGCTCCCGCTAGGGGATGCCATTATTCTTATTTTGTATTTGTGGTTTTGGATCAAAATATACAAAAGCGGTGCTGCCCAATTTTCAAAAAGACGAAACCTGTTTTTAAACTTGCATTATCCACTTGCATTTTCATGTCCTTTTCTTTGCATTAATAAAACTTGATTTCATTATACCTTTATTTCAAAACTTCACCTCCTTTATTTTTCTTAAAAGGTTTAGATTTCTGGGTTTCAGCTTACTTGAATTATGTTACGCCTTTAGACGTTGCGTGATTTAAGTACTGGTCACGATCTAATATTTCGGGTCGTGACAGTAGACTAGCTTATATGCATCTTGACCCATATGATGGGCGATGGATGATCCCATATCCATCGGTGTTTGACATCAAAGATGGTGTACGGGTGCTCAGTGGAGACTGGGTACACTGAACGGACTCGCCGAGAACTCCTTGTTGGTATTTTGGTCTTGAGACGAAACCCCTCCTATCGCTCAAACACATACTGATATGGAGACCTACTGGTAAGTGTTGTCAGTAGTTTCTCGACCCATTATGAGCCTTAAATCGACATGACTTATCGGTTACTGGGGTCTGACGTTTATCATCCCTAGACTGGATATACGACATATCAGAGGAAGAGACCGGACTGTACGGTAGTGTTACTGATTGGATTTACAGGAGTTAGAGCAGACTTGCTTATTGATCTTCTGATCGCTCAATACCCGGGTGGCCGTTACGTTTAGCTGACCGCTTGCGGCTAGTTGGTGTTTGATGTGATCATCACCTACTGCCGGCGTATTGACGAGTCTTTAGAGTCCTATATAGAGTTTTCCAGGCTCAGGCAAAACGGAGTAGGAGCACATATGTGATATGTGCGGGATCGAGATTGATACGTGTTTGTGATACCGTATTCTATTCTCACGATATGTGATATCGGCCGGTTATATGTGATATAGCCGGATTATCGGATCAAGTGTTGATTCGATGTAATAATATATAATATATATATGTGTGTGTGTGTGTATATATATATATATATATATATATATATATACATATATATTTATATTTATATATATTATATGCTCACTTAAATATTTATTATTCTCACTTATGATGCATTTAACATATATGTGATATATGTTTATTATATTGTTTTCTTTTGTTACATGAATATTATATATGTGATATATAATATTATGACATGCTGGGTTACACATGCAACATGTATGTATGAGACTCATACCATGCTAGGGTTTATGTTAGGGTTTCATTTATCATTAAGTAATTACAAATTAGTGGATCTAATCAAAGCTAGAAGCTTGTAGATAAGTTTTGACTTAGTCCACTCTTTTGCTTCTACGTAAGATATTTTGTGACCTAACCATTAACCCTTACCATGGTTAATTCTCTATATGGGTTAGTGTATGGATGATATACTCACCCAAGGGTTGCATTTGAACTATGATAGATATTTTCATCACTTGAGATATTTCCTTCTTCTTCTTCTTCATCATCTCATTTTTGCTCTCTAGATTTTGAGATCAAGAAGAAAAATAGTGAGAAATTAAATACTAAAGAGAGCTAAATTCATACTTCATCATCCTCTTCTATACTAGCTATATAGATTGGTGTGTTAGCTTAACTAATTCCGTATTAGTGAAGAGTGAGCTTGAGTCCGTGTTTTCTCGACGTAGATCATCAAAGACTTTGAAGACTTCAAGTAAGGATGCATCGTACATCTTGTGGAGCCTCTCAAAAGTTTGGGAGCTCATGGATCGCAGCGAAGGGAACACTACTCGGAGGTTTTGAAGCAAAGGAACGGACTACAAAGGTTGTAATCCCTATCACTTAGATGTAAAGTTTTTTACATGCAATGTTAACCCTAATTCTCTAGTTCGATTACTTGGTTGGTTTGTTTAGCACCCTAAATTTTTAATATAGCATGTTTGATACTTGCCAAAACTATGCTAAGGTGCTAAGCTAACCCTACAGTGGTATCAGTGCCAAGCTAGAGTATTAGGCGTTGTCTAGACGAAGTTAGAATTCCGATCGAACTCCGAAAACCCGATTTGGACCCCCTCTCTGGAAATTTTTCAAACAGTTGAAATTTTTCATGTTAAAAATATTCAGAAAATCATGCAGGGAATTCTATGGACACACCTGATGAACGAAATCCTAACTTGTCTAAGTGACCGCGGATCCGCGGCCAAAACATGGTTTTGGCGGCGGATCCGCGGCGCCACTTGAGAGGCTTGGGTCGGGCCCTTCAGCTGTAGGTCCGTAGGAACTGTGGTATGTCTTTGGTTAATTTTAACAATGCTCAAGTGTTGAGCTCTCTGGGAAATTTTGGGAATTTTTTGAATTGATCGAATTCTCTAACTTCCCCTAGCTATCTGTGATTGTGATACAATATGTGGAATTCATATAGTTAGGCATAAAATCCGTAATATGTGATATTTCAGGTTTATGATGTCTAAGGTAATTGTGGATTCCAAATGTTATAGTTTTTCACTTTCTTTTCTGCGACCGTAAGTTTAATATGTGGTGTATCGCCGATATCGTTTCTATACATCAACGACAATTGGGATACGCATATTTACTTACGTTGATGGCATGTGATGTTATGTGTTGCTGAGATATGTTATATTGGATCGTCGTGTTATGAATAGCCGGGTTTTTTTTATGTGAGATGAGAGTTTTTATTTTCATTCATGTAAAATTCAATGTGTAATATTCTTTTATTGGGGCACTTTCGGGTTGAGGATGATATCACCATTGTTGTATATTATTTACTTTTCTGCATTAGGATAGACCCAAGGCGGGAAGCACAAGTAACCGGGTTCTAGAGTCCAGTGGGAGACCAACTCGAGGAGTCGAGTCCGGGTCTCCTAACTCTAGAATTGGTAGGGTTGCTTGTATCTCTCGTAAGGGTCTAGGGATGTGGGTTTGGTTATTCATCACGATCGTGGAATCCGCATTTTTACTGGCTTAAATAAAACACGGAATTCCTAGTATATCCAATATTTCATATGTGATTCTTCTGCTGCTGATATTCTGTGATGCGATCAATTTATATGCGTGAGACGAATGCTTATACTATATATATATGATATATAAATATTATTGCTTTCGTTTCTTCTGTGATGCTTAGGAAGCATAAATGATGGGAATTCATTAATGAGATTAATGAAAAGAAAAGAAACCTAAAAGATATTGTAGAATCAAATTTTCAAAAAGGGTGGCTCTAGTTTTTTTTTTTGCATGGCGGTATTCCTTGTAGAATATCCAGCACCTTATTCGATAAGGAAAGAGTCGAGATCCCTTCACCGGGAGTGACCTCTTTAGCGAACCTACAACTCACTCGGTTATGGTTTTGATTGCTTCTATAGTTCTTGCTTTGCATAGCGGTATTTCTTGTAGAATATCCAGCACCTTATTCGATAAGGAAAGAGCCGAGATCCCTTCACCGGGAGTGACATCTTTAGCAAAACTAGTAAAATCCTCAAAAACACTCCGTTTCAAAATCACTTGTTTCTACAACGATATCAAGTTCATTACGCTCATGGTTTTCATAAAAACCAGCGTAGCCCTCCATCATTTCAGATAGAGACTAGTTAGTATTCGTGATGCGTTTGTTGACCTTAGCCAAGGCGTAGTGTACGGTAGCTAATTAGTGTTTATCTGCTAAAACATGAGATGTGGTTGAGTTAGGGTAGTCATACGACTTTGTTGACCTTAGCCAAGGGTCATACGGGTGGGTTTAATTCAACCAGGAAATGACGGGTTGAACTTGGCTAGCACTTATGATTTGTTGACCTTAGCCAAGGTCATAAGTTGCTAGGGGAAAAAGTATTATCGGAAATTTCAAGTGTTGAAATTTGCAATGAGATTGCATACCCTCTATGAGATAGTTGGATCCCGATACCCACTGCAGGTAAGAGTTACTCCTGGGAGAGTTTTACACATGACAATTAGCCGATCAAGTAGGTGTCTAGAAAGGTGTTAACGGGGTTATGCCTCTGGGAAAACGAGGTTTATTTTAATTAGGTCCGTGCGAAAGCACGGGGAACCTCCCTCAAAGTACCAACACTGACCTGGCTGAAAGATTGGCGAACTTGTAAGGTGTAATTAATCCCGGCTAGTCTTGCCTTTTAGGGTTTGAAGGAAAATTTGATGAAAAACAGTGGGAGCCATCCTGATTAGATAAGATAATAACCAATCTAATCTTGCAAGAGCATACGATAAAGTGTTTTCTTCTCTCTCTCTCTCCAGGTAGCGACCATGTCAGGCCTTAATCAAAATAATAATATGCATGTATTTTCCGAACCCGCTTATTATACTGAGCAGGGGAACCTTGGTTCCGTTCTGTCTTATAACTGTCATAAGACTGAACAGGAAATAAGAGAATATCTAGAACCCCATGCCACCCATACGAAGAACGAGCATACTGATGCATCTTCTTTGGGTGTGTTAGTTACCGAGAACTGTTTCTCAGTTCACTCTGCGTCCTGGGCATTAGATACCAGATCAGGATCCCGCATATGCAATATGTTGCATGGGCTAAGAAAAGGTAGAGAACTGAGAATGAGTGATCATTCCGTAAGAGTAGGGAATGGTGCAAATGTTGCAGCCAAAGCAGTTGGCGAATATCACCTTATTACCAAATGGTAATACATTGATTCTGAACGAATACTATTACATACCGAACATGATATGCAACATTATATCAGTTTCTTTAATAAGTAAAGAAGGATATAATTTTGTAGTACAGGATAATGCTATGAACATCATCCTGAATCAAAAGTTGATTGGATCAGGCTCATTAAATAATGGCATATACGTTCTAAATCAAACTACAGTTCTTAATGTGCAAAACACACACAAGAGGAAGAGTTCAGAAATAAACGAATCCATCTTATGGCATTATAGGCTAGGTCATATCAATACGACATGACTAGCTAAGTTACATAAAGACGGATATTTGAATCCGTTCGAATTTTCATCTTATGATACTTGCCAGTCATGTCTCAAAGGCAAGATGACCAAAACTCTGTTTAGTGGACATGGAGAAAGAGTTACGGAACTCTTGGGACTGATACATAGTGATGTATGTGGTCCCATGTCTAGACATGCCAGGAATGGTTCCTCATACTTCATTACATTCACCGACGATCTCTCAAGATACGGACATGTGTTCCTGTTGAAACACAAGTCGGAAGCTTTTGAGAAATTCAGAGAATATAAGCACGAAGTCGAGAACCAAACGGGTAAAAGTATTAAGATCCTTCGATCTGATCAAGGAGGAGAATACTTGAGCAATGAGTTCCTGGACTATCTAAAAGAGAATGGGATTCTCTCTCAGCTTACTCCTCTGTATACACCATAGCACAACGGTGTATCAGAATGGAGGAACCGCACCCTATTAGATATGGTGCGCTCTATGATGAGCACTGCTGATTTACCTATTTCCTTTTGGGGGTATGTGCTTGAGACAGCCATATACCTATTGAATAGAGTTCCAACCAAATCGGTGCCTACCACTCCATATGAGATATGGAATGGGAAGAGACCATCTCTTAAACGAGTTAAGATATGGGGTTGTCCGGCCTATGTTAAAAAGAAAAATATGGACAAGCTCGAGGCAAGATCAGTTCTTTGCAAGTTTGTGGGATATCCAAGCAATCCGTATGGATATCTATTCTACCACGGTGAACAACAAAAGGTGTTTGTTGCTAAACATGCCACCTTTTTAGAAAAGGAATTTCTTGCAAAAGAAATTAGTGGTGAAGAGGTAGAGCTGGAAGAAGTTCCAGCAGCACAGGCTACAACTGATGATTTGGTAGAACCAGAGGATTCGATAGTACTCAACAAACCTCAGCCGCTCCGCCGATCTAGTAGGGTTCCTCATCCACCTGAGAGATACTACGGTTTTCTCATTGATGGTGGGAGCGAGGACTGCATCATGGAAGATGATGATCCGACTAGTTTCGAGCAGGTCATCACGAGTGTGGACTCTGTGAAATGGCTGGATGCAATGCGATCTGAGATGGAATCCATGTACACCAACAAAGTATGGACTTTGGAAGTGGCTCTTGAAGGGGTAAAACCCATTGGGAGCAAATGGATCTTTAAGAAGAAACTTGGTGTAGATGGAAAAGTTGAGACTTTCAAAGCTAGACTTGTTACAAAGGGTTTTCGCCAACGACTAGGTGTGGATTATGATGAAACCTTTTCTCCAGTGGCTATACTTAAGTCCATCCGAATCTTACTTGCCATTGCTGCATACCATGACTATGAAATCTGGTAAATGGATGTTAAGACCGCCTTTCTAAATGGTGATTTAGAAGAGTGCGTGTACATGACTCAGCCAGAGGGCTTCGTAGACAGTGCGAGCAGCGGAAAGGTGTGCAAGATGCTTAAATCCATTTACGGGTTAAAGCAGGCATCGCGGAGTTGGAACATCTGTTTTGATGTTGTAGTCAAAGAGTTTGACTTCATCAAGAACGTAGATGAACCTTGTATATACAAGAAGGTGGCGGAGAGTAAGGTTGTCTTCCTCGTATTGTACGTGGATGACATACTCTTGATAGGAAATGATGTTCCTTTGCTGCATTCGGTCAAGCTCTTCTTATCACAAAGATTCTCAATGAAAGATCTAGGTGATGCCTCCTGCATTTTAGGGATTAAGATTTATAGAGATAGATCTAAACGGATACTGGGATTGTCCCAATCCAGGTACATTAACACCATACTAAAGAGGTTTAGTATGGAAGAATCCAAGCATGGTAATTTACCCACGATCTCTGTACTCACTCTCTCCAAAGAGATATCTCCTAAGACTTATTTGGAAAGAGCTCGCATGCAAGGGATACCCTATGCTTCAGCAGTAGGCTCTATCATGTACGCGATACTATGTACCAGACCCGATGTAGCATACTCACTAAGTGTGGTGAGTAGGTATCAAGCAGATCCAGGAGAGAGTCACTGGATAGCTGTGAAGAACATTCTCAAGTACTTGAGAAGGACTAAAGAGATGTTCTTGGTGTATGGTAACGGTGATCTCCAGGTGGAGTCCTTTACCGATTCAAGCTTCCAAAGTGATAAGGACGACTCTAAGTCGTACTAGAGATTTGTCTTTACCCTGAATGGAGGGGCGATTTGTTGGAAGAGTTCCAAATAAGAAACCGTGGTAGACTCGACGATGGAGGATGAATACATCGCTGCCAACGATGCTGCCAAAGAAGCTGCCTGGATAAAGAAGCTCATTACCGAACTTGGTGTGGTTCCATCCATTCAGCATCCAATACCTTTGTATTGTGATAACAATGGAGTTGTGGTTTTGGCCAAGGGACACAGGTCCCATCAGAGATCCAGGCATATTCTAAGACGGTATCACCTGATCCGGAAGATAGTTGATCGCCGGGTGATCGAGGTCAGGAGAGTAGATACGAAGGATAACACTGCGGATCTATTCACGAAGTCCATTCCCCAGATACATTTTGAGAGACTCTTCGGGATGTTGGGTATGAGATACTACAACAGCTGGCCTTAGTGCAAGTGGGAGATTGTTAGTTATGTATATGCCCTAGAGGCCATTGTTGTACATATGATGTATATTATAGTGGATTCTTGGATATATAGAGAGAGGACTTTCTTGCTCGACATGATAGTATGCTATCTGGTTTTACTTTGACTTAACATGTTCGCTTGTATTGGGTTACTGTCTTGCTCTCACATGTTGATAAAGCCCTTAGGATATGTACTTGACTACTAGGACTATGATGTATATTATACTAGTGGGGCCAGGGTAGTTCATAAGTACATCCTATAACTGTTCCTAGTCGAGGGTGTATCGAGACAGGGCATCGATACTCCAGGGTAGACTAGCGTATACGCATCTTGACCCATATGATGGGCGATGGATGATCGCATATCCATCGGTGTTTGACATCAAAGATGGTGTACGGGTGCTCAGTGGAGACTGGGTACACTGAACGGACTCGCCGAGAACTCCTTGTTAGTATTATACCTATCGTCAGATAGCAGTTCTCTTATGACACTGGTACAAGTTAGTCTGCAGACCCGAGATCATCATAGAGTCTTGTGTGATTCCCACTGTGCTTTGATTTCCACCTTACCACGTTCAAGAGAACGTGCAAAACGGCGGCTTTTGGTTACAATCCCGAATCACATGGAGGCAATGAGCGATAGGAGGGGTTTCGTCTCTCCCGGTATTGGGGGTTGATGCTACGCTGTGTTCGATTGGCTATAACTGGAAGTCCCTGGCCACGGCTGATATGGAGATCTACTGGTAAGTCTTATCAGTAGTTTCTTGACCTATTATGAGCCTCACATCGACACGACTTATCGGTTACTGGAGTCTGACATTTACCACCCCTAGACTGGATATGCGACATATCAGACGAAGAGACCAGACTGTACGGTAGTGTTACTGATTAGATTTACAGGAGTTAGAGCAGACTTGCTTATTGATCTTCTGATCGCTCAATACCCGGATGGCCGTTACGTTTAGCTGACCGCTTGCGGCTAGTTGGTGTTTGATGAGATCATCACCTACTGCCGGCGTATTGACGAGTCTTTAAAGTCCTACATAAAGGTTTCCAGGCTCAGGCAAAACGGAGTAGGAGCACATATGTGATATGTGCGGGATCGAGATTGATACGCGTATGTGATACCGTATTCTATTCTCGCGATATGTGATATCGGCCGGTTAAATGTGATATAGCAGGGTTATCGGATCAAGTGTTGATTCGATGAAATAATATGTAATATGTGTGTGTGTGTGTGTGTATTATGCTCACTTAAATATTTATTATTCTCACTTATGATGCATTTAACGTATATGTGATATTTGGTTATTGTATTGTTTTCTTTTGTTACATGAATATTATATATGTGATATATAATATTGTGGCATGCTAGGTTACACATGCAACATGTATGTATGAGACTCATACCATGCTAGGGTTTATGTTAGGGTTTCATTTATCATTAAGTAATTACAAATTAGTGGATTTAATCAAAACTAGAAGCTTGTAGATAAGCTTTGACTTAGTCCACTCTTTTGTTTCTACTTAAGATATTTTGTGACCTAACCATTAACCCTTACCATGGTTAATTCTCTACATGGGTTAGTGTATGGATGATATACTCACCCAAGGGTTGCATTTGAACTATGATAGATATTTTCATCACTTGAGATATTTCCTTCTTCTTCTTCCTCATCTCATTTTTGCTCTCTAGATTTTGAGATCAAGAAGAAAAATAGTGAGAAATTAAATACTAAAGTGAGATAAATTTCTACTTCATCATCCTCTTCTATACTAGCCATATAGATTAGTGTGTTAGCTTCACTAATTCCGTATTAGTGAAGAGTGAGCTTGAGTCCGTGTTTCCTTGACATATATCATCACAGACTTTGAAGACTTCAATCAAGGATGCATCATACATCTTGTGGAGCTTCTCAAAAGTTCGGGAGCTCATGGATCACAGCGAAGGGACCATTACTCGGAGCTTTTGAAGCGAAGGAACGGACTGCAAAGGTTGTAATCCCTATCACTTAGATGTAAAGTTGTTTACATGCAAAGTTAAACCTAATTCTCTAGTTCGATTACTTGGTTGGTTTGTTTAGCACCCCAAATTTTTAATATAGCATGTTTGATGCTTACCAAAACATTGCTAAGGTGCTAAGCTAACCCTACAATTGGGTGGATGGCGTATAGCACCCCCGCAATTATAAAATGGAAACCGATATATATAGAATATAGTCGGAGAAACCTATACTAGGAAACTATGGATATGATCAAAATATTAGTTGGAGACGATATGAATGATTGAATACATATACCAGGATATGACATGAGATCAATGAATATGATAACATTGAGATAGATGTGTTATGAGATCGGTAAAACAAGATAAATATATATAAGATTACTTGATGTGAGATATTGATGTGATGAAAAGATAATGTGATGAAATAAGATGACTTAGGCTGTTGTGTCGATATACGGATGCGAGGTGATATGAGAATATATATACTGTTGCCAAGACATGATATGAGATTGATACGGATGTGACTTGAGAGATATGTGTATATATATTTATGAAAATAATGAGTGATATGCCGTACGAGACTTTAGATCCGTGCCCTCATTGTTGTATAAGGTCGGTAGAATCCCTATTTGTTTAATGCCGTTGTACGATGGATTACCATACGCGGTGAGTTTTACCGGATGTTGGTTCATACCATTGACTCGGGGATGTCGTACGATGGATTATACCGTACGTGATGCTATGAGGTTGGATTGCCGATTAATAGGTTCATCGACTCGGATATATTATAAATATTGTAAATCCCTGTCTACACTGCTTAGTTTAGCCTTTATGTAGATGTTAGATTAGGTACGTAATATTGCGCTCACGATTTACCTTCTGCTACGTTTATGATTGTAACATTTCAGAAAAATAAAATATTATTTTTGGGAATTTTTATAATTAAATAATAAATATAATGAATATTCTAATATTGCGGTATAATTAAATACCGATAATTTGGAAAATTATAGAAATTACTATAAAAAAAAGAGGGTGTTTTATATGAATTAAGCAAATTTAAGTTAATTGTGATTTATTACACACTATTTTAATGCTAATCGCGATTAAATATCGCTAACCGCGCATTAAGCTTGTTTTGTGCATATGACATGCACATGTCATTTTAACACTTGTTACATTTTTATCATGGCTTTTTCTCATTTTCATGCATGGTTTGTGTTTTAATAAGAATAGAAAAGAAAAGAAAAGAAAAGAAAAAGAAATGATAAAGAATGAGGGATGGGCATGAGAGAGAGGGTGAGGGGTCAAAGCTTGGTCTTGGGTTCTTGTTTCTTTCTTCATCTTCATCTTCTCCCTCACTTTCCCTCACCCATGGCAGCACCTCTTTCCCTCCTCCACTACAACCCCCAAAACATCATCAAAAACTCATCCAAAGTTCATCCCCACTTCACAAAAAGCATGCACAAGCTTACAAGCTACCCTTTGGACAAAGAAAATTTTGATTTTGGTGCCCTAGGGGATTCATGAATGCAAAATGAATTAATTATTCCATCATTTAGTGTAGAATTTCCATTGCTTTTGCATCCATGTTAACTTAAAACTGATATAGTGATGTTTGGTGAGGTTTGGAAATTCCAAGTTAGGGTTTGAGAAATCCTTGAGTCGTGAAGTGCAATTAAGTGTAGTAGTGACCTTAAAACCCCCTTAGTGATCACTTTTTGGACTAAAACAGAGACTTAAACCCCTATTAGCGAACTTAGAAATCCCCGATATCCATATTTTGTGGAATTCTGTAGGGAATATGAAATCTGCTAACACTCGGGGACATGAAAATTTAATTTGCAAACACTGAGAGATAAGCAGGCACCCAGGAAGCTAACCCCAAAACCTGAGCCACCCCCTCCATGTTCTGGCCGCACTTTTAATCAATCTGGCTGCAATTTGCGGCCAGGGTGGGATCATTTAGGTTTGTATTTGTTCTGTGGCTTTATCTCCAGTAAACTAGACCCTTTACATATGCAAAATTGGCTATTTTCACATTGGGTAAAATCTAGAGCTAATTTTCAAGGTTTTTGAAATTTTTTTGCGGCTTTTTAATGAATTTGAAATTAGTATTTGGATTTGTGTTTCCGTCGTGTGGCGTTTGAACGTCAACGACTAGAGTTACTGATCGTGTTTTGCATGCTTAGGCCATAGGTTTTGACCTATGAACGATACGCGTGCCGATTTGGTTTTCGTGCTTGATTTCTATTTACGATGTCATGTGATATCCTTGTAGGTACCCTCGAGTGGGCTCGGAGCAACAAGGATGGGTGTGGCGACATCGACTCCGGGAAGCAAGAGCAAGATAGTAGATATATAGCTACGAGGGAAGTCGGGTGGATGGCGTATAGCACCCCCGCAGTTCGTAGTATAGTTTATGATATTTGTGTGTTTATATATGTGTTTTATGATACGTGGATGGTTATCAAGATATGATTATGTGTTCATGGTTTAGCTTAGGGTAATTAGAAGTAACTTAGTTTAGCTTCTTAGTCGCGAACCCTAGAGTAGTGATTTGCATACACGTACACACATATTTGCATACTCTTATTTACCTGTGCATATATGGGGATATGTATATATATATCTATATATATATATATGTATGTATGTATGTATGTATATATATATACACACATGGGTATGGGACTATATATATATATACGTATACATATACATGGATTATGAGGATAGTACTTGGGATTGGAGATGAGTCAATTGAGATTGGGCTGGATGCCATGAGATCGGTGATATGACGTGGTTCGTTTTATGAGATACGACACGATGTTTAGTGGGTCCTTTAGGCGTGGAGTTTTCATACACATACATTCATATATGTAGATGGTATCAGTATGTACTAGACGTAGATCAGTACCCCAGATCATGATATATGATAAAAAGGATACCAGATGAATAATGAGATAATGTGATATTGACCCGTACCCAGATTTAAGATGTCGTACGATGGATTTACCGTACGAGCTATATTGATGATAGATCCGCACTCTTGACTTGAGAATGTCATATTATATAGGGTATCGTATGGGATACTATTGAGGCGGGATCTCCGACTTATATATATATATATATATATATATCGACTCAGATTTAGGTGGTTTCTTTACCTTTTGATTAGACTGTTAGTTTAGACCTGTAGTTTACTATATGACTCAATTTATTTATTGTATATTCATTATTGTTGTGCTTATTATTCAGCTCCCGCATATTATTGTTGTTCGCATCGCATTGTGTTTTCATATGTTAAGATTGAAATCATGCTGTCAGGACACCAGCACCATTACCGATGATGCGTATGTTTCACATACACTTACTTTCCGGCTCACACACATCATCATCGGTAATTGCCATGTCACGTACACTTTAAAGAATATTATTTCATTGACATAGCTTGTTAGCTGATAGTTCGACATAGTATTAGCGTACTTGTTTTTATATGCTGGTTTAGACATTGCATTTATTACTTGCTATTTCATGCATATTATTATTCACTATCATGCATTTTTATTTAGGGCCAGTCCGGATTGCCGGAGCCCAATACTTTAAATTCATTGTTTATTTATTCTCAAGATTTGGGTTTTCCATGATATTTATGGATTTGGAGAAACCGCAAGAATTATTAAACTTATAATTATCATTTTAAAATGAAAAGTGCGGTTTTCTCATGATATGATTTGATATATGTCCACCATGAGTTTTCTCGGCTCTTGAGCGATATCATACACCCAATTCGAGGAGGAGTAAGAACCGTCTGTGGGTGCATGGTGGACCCGGTGCGATACCCCGGGGCAAGAAGATCACAGTTGATCGGCGTTGAGCCTGTGACAGGGGAGCATTGCTGACCGGTGATTGTATTGTGACTTGTCGGATATCCGGAGGATACCGATCGGAGTTGGGCCAGTCCGTATGGCCAGAGCCTAGGGGCCAGTCCGGATAGCCGGAGCCCCAGATATTGATATTGAGGTATTGAGATATTATGATATGGGCCAGTCCGGATAGCCGGAGCTCGAGATATTGAGATATTGGGATTTATATTTTTTGTCGATGCTAGACACTGATTTATGTTGATTTCATTAATGATACCTCGTTTTATATAAACAGAAAATTCACTAAAACAAGAAAACAGTTTCTTCATTTACATGTATACTTTTTTCATTACATTACATGCATACCTCATACACATGATATATTACTACCATAGGCACTGACACGAGCATATAGGATTACACTTATGTATAGTTGTTTACCCTTGCCACCTTTTCATGTTTCAAACTTTATCATTTTGAGGTTATATATTATTGATCGTATTGACCTAGGATTGAGTTATACAAACGATTTCTGCTCGGTGATGTTTTCTACTCACGAGTTGGCAACTCATCCCCGTTGTGTCACAATTTCTTGCAGGTTTTGCCGTACAGGTTTCGTTACGGTTTTGCTGGCACACTGCTTCCATTCCAGGTGATTTGCTTTGGTAGGTGGGTTCACTTGCATCGTGACCACCATTCGACTTTATTTTATTTATTGTATCTAGTAAACTCCATCAACCAGACATGTATATTATTTCAGACTTAGAGACCAGTTGTATTATTATTTCGACTTTAGAGTCGCGTGTTGTATTATTATGGTTTTCATGATGATTTGAGTTTCCTTTTTGAGTTTGATCCTCGCCCTTCGACGTTGTATATTATATTGCTTGCGTGGTTGTGGCCGTCGATTGACGAAGAGCTAGCTCCCGCTTGGGGATGCCTTTTTACATATTATGCATGTTATATCCCTTTTGGGGCCAGTATTTACAAAGGAAACTCCGCTGAAATTTTCAGAAAAGACTTGATGTTTTAAAACTGCATATTCGGCTTATTTTATCAAAACACTTTCTTTAAAAATGGTTTAGATTTCTGGGATTTTGGCTTACTTGAATTAGATGGAGCCCTATAGACTTCATATAATTCAAGTGCCAGTCACGTGCCATTTCCGGGTCGTGACAAAGTTGGTATCAGAGCGCTAAGTTAACCTTGGTTCAAGTCTATGTTTGACTATGCGGAGCCTAGGACGTCTGTATATATATGGAATCTAGGCTTGACCTTACGGAACTTAGACTTAGCCGAGGGGGTATTAGACCCGAACTTTCGTCGCATAGGTTGACCTTGGTTGATGGAGTAGGTGACTTAAGGAGAGCGACGTACCGTATGTATGTTCCGCGGCATACTTATGATACGCTACTTCGCTTAAGAAGCCTTAGGATGTACAGTTCCTTACACAGCATTATATTCATTCATGATCTATCCTCATCGATATTGGTTTATGGTTTTGCTGCCACTATTATACGGGCAGAGAGAGCTACGGCTAGAGTTGTAGTTAGCATGAGCTTGTCACGGACGAGGACTGACCAGGACGTGATTCTAGGGACATACGATTGCATATAGAGGCGTCGTTTTATTATGTTTTCGCGCCATGAGCGTTTGATGGATCGCTGTTATGAGATTTCTCGGACGTGCAGATCGGCACCAGAGGATTGAGCCACTGATAGAGGCCAGCCAAAATGTGATGACCATTGATGTATCGCTTATTCATGATGATTGAGGCACTGTTCAGCGTGCAGAAGAATGAGCCAGTTGTTGCTGCGAACGACGAGATATTGCCCCAGATGTTGGAGCTATTGCAGTACGAGTTTATACATAGAGATATGATAGAAGATCGCTAGTCACCCGAGGATGAATGACTAGAACATGTGGTTTGTTAGCTTACCCCGATGCGAGGTCATCAGATTGATTGATTCCAGCTAGAGACGACTTCGCACAGATACGTTGGGAGTCGATAAAGACGATCGAATATCAGAAACCCATTTTCCAAGTTTAAGGTATTTGGAGAAAACATGCAAGTGATTCTACGGACCCTCTAGAAGAATGAAACCCTAACTCGAAATAATGACCATGAGAACGCCTTTAAACCTTAGGGTTTGCTGTAGTTCAGCGGTACCATTAATGAGGCTTGGGTTTGCCCTTCTACGGTTGGTCCATAGGTGTTGTGGCATGTACTCAATATTATTAAACTGTACCCAAGATGTTGAGCTCTTGGGGGATTATGAGGTTTTGACGAATCGATCGAATGGTTCGACATTTTTCGGATATCATGTGATGGGATGCATTGCTTGGGAGACTCCAAATACGAGTATAGCCGTTGGAGCGCAGTCTATACAGCCACGATGAGACGAGTCCGAAGCAGTCGACATTAGAGGAAAGTGGAGTAAGAGATTCGTACGAGATTTCGACGAGATGACGTTCCACTCCGCCGACATCAGAGATGTGACACGCATACAGAGGCGTTATATATAGATATATCTTCCAGAAGGAGTCGCGATGAGTATGCAGCTGTTCCGGAACAAGAGATTGATATAGTAAAGGGTGATAACCTCCGGACAGTGCGGCAGAAACGAGATTTGGGAGAGAATTCAACAGGACCTTTCTGGAATATTATACGAGGAGACTTGGACCCAGGAGTGGTCATTTTACGCACACCCAACAGGACAGAGTCCGGCACCGTCGACGAGACATGTTATGAGTGACCGCAACAGTTGGCCAGAGATTCTTAGAGGATGTGCTTGAGCGGAACTATTCCGTCATACTTGATTTCGGTATTTTGGGCAATCTATTCGCATGATTGAGTTTTGATGACTGAGTTTCATGATATTTATTTTCGTGCACCATGGTTGCACCTACTGGGTATTTATATTTTGTGCATAGTTATTACACTTAAGATATGCTTTATACACCGTTGTGTTGATTTATGATTTGTGCACAGTTATTGCACTTCATATCGTTTTGTGCCTTGGCTGCACATGTTTATGATTTCATGGATTTCATACAGTTGGGTTGATTTTGTGCATATGATACGCACACGATTTGGTTTCTGCACTCGGTATAGCTCACATATACTTGCAGTGCATTGATACGTATTTTGTGCACCACAGTTGCACCTGACTTCGTTTTGATGTCATTTGAGATATTGATTGTGATTTCATGCCTAGGGCATGCATATGATTTGACTTATGCTTTCGGCATAGTTTTCATGCACTTTTAGTATTTTGATTTTCTTTTGTACACGCTGATGCACATGGTTTTGAGATTATATACCACGGTATACCTGATTTGGATTTGGATTGAAATGTGTTGTATACCGTCGATTTCGATTGTGATACTCGATATTTGTTTTGTGCACCTTGTGCACCTGATTGGATTCTTGCGCATATTTGACGTGCTTGGATTGGATTTTGCGCATGTTCGGCGCTTGATATTGGATTTCTTCTATGATGGATGTACTTGATTTGGACTTTCACGCATGTTGGACGCATGATATGAGATGCGATTTTGGTGCACACCAGATGCACTAAATCGAGATTCTTGGTGCATATCAAATGCACCTGATATTGTTGTCAGGCACACCCGTTACCTATGACAGGTGTTTCGTGCACACCTGTTGCACTTAGATTTTATTTCTGTGCACATGTATAGCACATTCATAGATTTTGATTTCCGTGCGCACTAGACGCACGCGGCATTCTTATGCACATTTTGGGATTGATTTCTTATGGAGCAGTGCATTTTTATGATATTTACTATTTGTTTTCGTACTGAGCAGGACTAGTCAGAGGACAGTACCTGGATATATTTTGCATGCATTGATAGTTATCGAAGGGATTTCCAAAAAGGGAGCTATAATCTCAGTATTTACCTACGTGTCTGATATGACACGAAACGTTTAAAACAAGGAAATCCTTCTAAATTGTTTTCAAAACGGTGCGACGGTCATATTAAGTAAAAGATATATACATATATGGCTATTTTCTTACAATAGACGTCCGCCATTATGCAGTTTATGCGCATCGCACAGCGACTTAAAGAGGTTTAGAATGCATTTTCTTCAGAGGTTTACATGTACAGTTCGATATATATATCATGTTGGTTTTCGTATTGGATTTAAACATTGATGTCTTCCCCATGACTCCAATGATTGCGGGATGACGGAGTTTTGCTTTTGATTGATATACTAGTTTTTCATGCGCATGCATTGCGCTACGATGTGTTTTATGTATTTATGATTTCGGAGTCCCGACGACATGATCTTTTTACTGAAATGTTTTAGTATTTAAGGGGTTTAAATTTAAATTCGGGGATCGAATTTCTTTAAGGGGGAAGACTGTAACGTTTCAGAAAAATAAAATATTATTTTTTGGAATTTTTATAATTAAATAATATATATAATGAATATTTTAATATTGCGATATAATTAAATACCGATAATTTAGAAAATTATAGAAAATACTAAAAAAAAGAGGGTGTTTTATATGAATTCAGCAATTTTAAGTTAATTGTGATTTATTACACACTATTTTAATGCTAATCACGATTAAATATTGCTAATCGCGCATTAAGCTTGTTTTGTGCACATGACATGCACATGTCATTTTAACACTTGTTACATTTTTATCATGGATTTTTCTCATTTTTCATGCATGGTTTGTGTTTAAATGAGAATAGAAAAGAAAAGAAAAAGAAATGACAAAGAATGAGGGATGGGCATGAGAGAGAGAGAGGGTGAGGGGTCAAAGCTTGGTCTTGGGTTCTTGTTTCTTTCTTCATCTTCATCTTCTCCCTCTCTTTCCCTCACCCATGGCAGCACCTCTTTCCCTCCTCCACTACAACCCCCAAAACATCATCAAAAACGCATCCAAAGTTCATCCCCACTTCACAAAAAGCATGCACAAGCTCACAAGCTACCCTTTGGACAAAGAAAAATTTGATTTTGGTACCCTAGGGGATTCATGAGTGCAAAATGAGGTAATTATTCCATCATTTAGTATAGAATTTCCATTGCTTTTGCATCCATGTTAACTTAAAACCGATATAGTGATGTTTGGTGAGGTTTAGAAATTCCAAGTTAGGGTTTGAGAAATCCTTGAGTCGTGAAGTGCAATTGAGTGTAGTAGCGACCTTAAAACCCCTTTAGTGATCACTTTTTGGACTAAAACAGAGACTTAAACCCCTATTAGCGAACTTAGAAATCCCCGATACCCGTATTTTGTGGAATTATGTAGGGAATATGAAATCTGCTAACACTCGGGGACCTGGAAATTTAATTAGCAAACACTGAGAGATAAGCAGGCACCCAGGAAGCTAACCCCAAAACCGGAGCCACCCCCTCCATGTTCTGGCCGCACTTTTAATCAATCTGGCCGTAATTTGCGGCCAGGGTGGGATCATTTGGGTTCGTATTTGTTCTGTGGCTTTATCTCCAGTAAACTAGACCCTTTACATATGCAAAATTGGCTATTTTCACATTGGGTAAAATATGGAGCTAATTTTCAAGGTTTCTGAAATTGTTTTGCGAATTTTTAATGAAATTGAAATTAGTATTTGGATTTGTGTTTCCGTCGTGTGGCGTTTGAACGTCAAAGACTAGAGTTACTGATCGTGTTTTGCATGCTTAGGCCATAGATTTTGACCTATGAACGATACACGTGCCGATTTGGTTTTCGTGCTTGATTTCTATTTACGATGTCATGTGATATCCTTGTAGGTACCCTCGAGTGGGCTCGGAGCAACAAGGATGGGCGTGGCGACATCGACTCCGGGAAGCAAGAGCAAGTGAGTAGAATATATCTACTGGGGAAGTCGGGTAGATAGCGTATAGCACCCCCGCAGTTCGTAGTATAGTTTATGATATTTATGTGTTTATATATGTGTTTTATGATACGTGGATGATTATCAAGATATGATTATGTGTTCATGGTTTTGCTTAGGGTAATTAGAAGTAACTTAGTTTAGCTTTTTAGTCGCGAACCCTAGAGTAATGATTTGCATACACGCGCACACACACTTGCATACTCTTATTTACCTGTGCGTATATGGGGATATGTACACACACACACACATGGGTATGGGACTATGTGTGTGTGTGTGTGTGTGTATACATGGATTATGAGGATAGTACTTGGGATTGGAGATGAGTCGATTGAGATTGGGCTGGATGCCATGAGATCGGTGATATGACGTGGTTCGTATTATGAGATATGACACGATGTTTAGCGGGTCATTTAGGCGTCGAGTTTTCATACACATGCATGAATATATGTAGATGCTATCAGTATGTACTAGACGTAGATCAGTACCCCCAGATCATGATATATGATAAAAAGGATACCAGATAATTAATGAGATAATGTGATATTGACCCGTACCCAGATTTGGGATGCCGTACGATGGATTTACCATACGAGCTATATTGATGATAGATCCGCACTCTTGACTTGAGAATGTCATATTATATAGGGTATCGTATGGGATACTACTGAGGCGGGATCACCGACTTATATATATATATATATATATATATATATATATATGTATGTATGTATGTATGTATGTATGTATGTAAGTATCGACTCAGATTTAGATGGTTTCCTTACCTTTTGATTAGACTGTTAGTTTAGACCTGTAGTTTACTATATGACTCATTTTATTTATTGCATATTCATTATTGTTGTGCTTATTATTCAACTCCCGCATATTATTGCTGTTCGCATCGTATTGCGTGCTTATATTGTGTTTTCATATGTTAAGATTGAAATCATGCTGTCAGGACACCAACACCATTACCGATGATGCGTATGTTTCACAAACACCTACTTGCCGGCTCACACACATCATCATCGGTAATTGCCATGTCACGTACACTTTAGAGAATATTATTTCATTGACATAGCTTGTTAGCTGATAGTTCGATATGGTATTAGCGTACTTGTTTTTATATGCTAGTTTAGACATTGCATTTATTACTTGCTATTTCATGCATATTATTGTTCACTGTCATGCATTTTTATTTAGGGCCAGTACAGATTGTCGAAGCCCAATACTTTAAATTCATTGTTTATTTATTCTCAGGATTTGGGTTTTCCATAAGATTTATGGATTTGGAGAAACCGCAAGAATTATTAAACTTATGATTATCATTTTAAAATGAAAAGTCTGGTTTTCTCATGATATGATTTGAGATATGTCCTCCATGAGTTTTCTCGGCTCTTGAGCGATATCATACACCCAATTCGATGAGGAGTAGGAACTGTCTGTGGGTGCATGGTGGACCCGGTGTGGTACCCCGGGGCAAGAAGATCGCAGTTGATCAGCGTTGAGCCTGTGATAGGGGAGCATTGTTGACCGGTGATTGTATTGTGACTCGTCGGATATCCGTAGGATACCGATCGGTGTTGGGCCAGTCCGGATAGCCGGAGCCCAGGGGCCAGTCCGGATTGCCGGAGCCCCAGATATTGTTATTGAGGTATTGAGATATTATGATATGGGCCAGTCCGGATAGCCGGAGCCCGAGATATTGGGGTTTATATTTTGTGTCGATGCTAGACACTGATTTATGTTGATTTCATTGATGATACTTCGTTTTATATAAACAGAAAATTCACTAAAACAATAAAACGGTTTCTTCATTTACATGTATACTATTTTCATTACATTACATTCATACCTCATACACATGATATATTACTACCTGAGGCACTGACACGAGCACATGGGATTACACTTATGTATAGTTGTTTACCCTTGCCACCTATTCATACTTCAGACTTTATCATTTTGAGGATATATATTATTGATCGTATTGATCTAGGATTGAGTCATACATACGATTTCTGCTCGGTGATGTGTTCTACTCACGAGTTGGCAACTCACCCCCGTTGTGCCATAGTTTCTTGACGGTTTTGCCGTACAGGTTTCGTTACGGATTTGCTAGCACGCTGCTTCCATTCCGGGTGATTTGCTTTGGTAGGTGGGTTCACTTGCATCGTGACCACTATTGTATTTTATTTTATTCATTGTATCTAGTAAACTCCATCAACCAGACATGTATATTATTTCAGACTTAGAGACCAGTTGTATTATTATTTCGATCTTAGAGTCGCGCGTTGTATTATTATGGTTTTCATGTTGATTTGAGTTTCCTTTTTGAGTTTGATCCTCTCCTTTCGGCGTTGTATATTATATTGCTTACGTGGTTGTGGCCGTCGATTGACGAAGAGCTAGCTCCCGCTTGGGGATGCCTTTTTACATATTATGCATGTTGTACCCCTTTTAGGGCCAGTATTTACAAAGGAAACTCTGCCGAAATTTTCAGAAAAGACTTGATGTTTTAAAACCGCATATTCGGCTTATTTTATCAAAACACATTCTTTAAAAATGGTTTAGATTTCTGGGATTTTGGCTTACTTGAATTAGATGGAGCCCTATAGACTTCATATGATTCAAGTGCGAGTCACGTGCCATTTCCGGGTCATGACAATGATATTCTCTTTGCATTACATATACCTGTGCTAGTACACTTGCATAATTATCGATGATGTGTATAATTATATATGTGATATATTACATTACGTTAACTAATATAAGTTCGCTTTATTGATTCATTTTCTCACTGGATAATACATTGATGTATATGCGATATATGTTAATTGTATTATTTTCTTTTGTTACAAAATATATTATATATGAGATATATAATATTGTAACAAGTTAGGGTTACAAATGCAACATGGTTGTTAAGTTTAAACAAAGTTAGGTTTTGGATTTAGGTTAGTTTTTTCATGAAGCTTCAGGAAGCATTCATTTTTTTGTTTTCTAGCTTGATATTTTGTGTAGATATTTGTTAACCCAACCCAAACCTTTAACTCTAGTTTATTCTCTATATTAGTTAATGCCTTCATTTATTAACTCATGGTTGTCATTTATAACCACAACAATAATTATTATTCATCACAAAAACTTTCTTCTTCTTCTTCCTTCTTGAAAAAGCTTTCTAGCTTTTTGTGTTGTTATGATTAAAAGTGAGAAATTGAAAACAAAAGAGAGCAAAATTCCTACTCCATCATCCTCATCTATTTTAGCCACTTAGATTAGGGTGTTCACTTCACTAATACTTGATTAGGGAACTGAGAGTTTGAGTTTGAGATTCTTCAAGGTAGATCATCTTCGAAAAGGAAGACTTCTAGCAAGCATGGATCATTCGACTTATGGAGCCTCTCTAGAGTCCGGAAGTTCATGGATCGCGGCGAAGGGAATACTACTCGAAGCTTATGAAGTGAAAGAATGGACTACAAAGGTTGTAATCCCTCTCTCTTAGATGTAAAGTTGTTTACATGCATGTTAACCCTAATTCTCTAGTTAAGATCTTGGTTAGGGTTTGTTTAGCACCCCAAAAATTTTAAAGTAGCATGATTGATGCTTGCCAAAACCTTCACAAGGTGCTATGCTAACCCTACAATGGTATCAGAGCCAAGCTAGAGCATTAGGCGTAGTCTAGACGAAGTTTGAAGTCCGATCGAACACCGATACCCCGAAACGACCCCTTTTCTGGAAATTTTTCAAAAGTTAAAATTTTTCATATTAAAAATACTCAGAAAATCATGCAAGGAATTTTATGGACCCACCTGAAGAACGGTCCCTAACTCGCTACAGCGACCGCGTAACCGCGGCTAAAACCCGGTTTTGGCGGCGGTTCCGCGGCGCCACTTTAGAAGCTTAGGACGGGCCCTTCAGCGACAGTCCATAGGTGCTGGGGCATGCTACTGGGAATTTTTATTTCTGCTCAAGTGTTGAGCTCACTGGGGTATTTTGGTAATTCGTTGTATCTATCGAATTATCTAACTTTGCCTAGTTATCTGTGATGTTTATGTATTGCTGTGATATGTTATATTGGATCGTTGTGTATTGAATAGCCGGGGGTTTTATGTGAGATGAGAGTTTTCTTTTTCATTCATGTAAAATTCATTTGTATGTAATATTCTTTTATTGAGGCACTTCCGGGTTGAGGATGATATCAACATTGTATATTATTTACTTTTCCGCATTATAATAGACCCAAGACAGAAAGCACAAGTAACCGGGTTCTAGGGTCCAGTGGGAGGCCATCTCGAGGAGTCGAGTCCGGGACTCCTAATCCTAAAATTGGCAGGGTTACTTGCCGCTCTCGTAGGGGTCTAGGGATGTGGGTTTGGCTATTCATCGCAACTGTGGAATCCGTGTTTTATACAGGCTCAAAATAAAACACGGACGTCCTAGTATATCCAATATTTCATATGTTGACTTCTGCTGCAATGTTCTATGATGAGATCATATTACTGCCTGTGACGAATGCTTATACTATATGTATATGTTGATATATAAATATTATTGCTTTCATTTCTTCGGTGATACTCTGGAAGCTTAAATGATGAGATTTATTAATGAAATTAATAAATAAAAGAAACCTAAAAGATGTTGTAGAATCAAATTTTCAAAAAGGGTAGCTACAGTTTTTGCTTTGCATAGAGGTATTCCTTGTAGAATATCCAGCACCTTCGATTACGAAAGAGCCGAGATCCCTTCACCGGGAGTGACCTCTTTAGAAAAACTGGCAGATGCTACAAACTCATGGTTTAGTTTTTGATTGCTTATATAGTTCTTGCTTTGCACAACAGTATTCCTTGTAGAATATCCAGCACCTTATTCGATGAGGAAAGAGCCGAGATCCCTTCACCGGGAGTGACCTCTTTAGCGAAACTAGAAAAGCCTCAAAAACATTCCTTTTCAAAATCACTTGTTTCTACAACGATATCAAGTTAATTACGCAATAGGTTTTCTAAAAAACCTGCGTAGCCCTCCGTCATTTCAAATAAGTAATATTTAGTATTCGTGCTGCGGTAGTTTGGCATGCGTCAAGGTGTAGTGTACGGTAGCTGATTACTACTTATCTGTAGCATGAGATACGATTGGATTAGGGTATTCGTACGGCGTTGTTTGGCATGCGTCAAGGGTCATACGGGTGGGTTTAATTCAATCACGAAACGTACGGGTTGAACTTGACTAGCGGACTATGGGTTGTTTGGCATGCGTCAAGGTCATAGCACGCTAGGGGTAAAAGAATTATCGGGAATATCAAGTGTTGAAATTTGCAATAAGATTGCATACCTCCTATGAGATAGTTGGATCCCGATACCCACTGCGAGTAAGAGTTACTCCTGGGAGAGTTTTACACATGACAAATTAGCCGATCAAGTAGGTGTCTAGAAAGGTGTTAACAGGGTTATGCCTCTGGGAAAACGGGGTTTATTTTAATTAGGTCCGTGGGAAAGCACGGGGAACCTCCCTCAAAGTACCAACACTGATCTGGCTGAAAGATTGGCGAACTTGTAAGGTGTAATTAATCTCGGCTAATCTTACCTTTTAGGGTTTTGAAGGAAGATTTGATTAAAACAGTGGGAGCCATCCTGATTAGATAAGATAATAACCAATCTAATCTTGCAAGAGCGCACGCTAAAGTGTTTTCTTCTCTCTCTCTCCAGGTAGCGACCATGTCAGGCCTTAATCAAGATAATAATATGGATGTATTGACCGAACCCGCTTGTTATACTGAGCAGGGGAACGTTGGTCCCGTTCTTTCTTATAAATGTTATACGAATGAGCAGGGAATAGGAGAATATCCGGATTCTCACACAGCCCAAACGAAAAATAAGCATGTTGATGCATCTTCTTCGGATGTGTTAGTTACCGAGAACTATTTCTCAGTTCACTCTACGTCCTGGGCATTAGATAGCGGATCAGGACCCCACATATGCAATATATTGCATGGGCTAAAGAGAGGTAGAGAACTGGGACTGGGTGATCTGTTTCCTGATTTAAAATCAGGAAAGCCTACAGAAGAGGCATCACGTGCTAACACGTGACCAGCAGTCACGTGTTGGCACGTGACATTTAAAAGCAGCGGCAAAGGTACATCAGTTCCCAGATCGAATCAAGAAAAAGGCTTCAGAAAAGGTCACGTGCTCACACGTGACCAGCAGCCACATGTTGGCACGTGACATTTAAAAGCGGCGGCAAAGGCACAGAAAAGGTCACGTGCTCACACGTGACCAGGGGTCACGTGCTGGCATGTGACAGCTGAACAGTGGCTAGGAGACAAAGCAGAGGAAAGCTCGTTCCAAGGGGGTCACGTGCCTACACGTGACACGTGACCAGGGGTCACGTACCTACACGTGACCAAGGGTCACGTGGCCACACGTGATCGACTTTTAAAGCCTATTTATTTAACAGAATTAAATTCTGAAGAGATCATTCAAATCTTTCCAAAGGAAAATGATTATTTGGAACCGATTGGACTAAAGATTAAATGGTGATTAAATATCACCTATCTAGGGAAAAATCTTGAACTTGGAAAGATTTCCCCTTAAAATCTAACCGGAATAACAAAGGAATATCTTTGGATTTAAAATCCAATGGTGAATAAAATTCACCTAATAATCCAATGGTCTAAATGACTGGTGAATACAAATCAAATCTCTCAATGAAAGATTCACCAAAACTAATTGATTCTGCTTCTTCTCCTATAAATAGGAGCCAAGAGACACACGGTATACAGAGATCGATACATAGAGAGAGAGAAAAAATAGAGCCTTGATACTTTGGAGGAATTTGGATCTTCTGCAAAAGAAAACCTTAGGTAAGAAGGGGGAGGCTTTCAAGAAAAAAAAAGAGAATTTAATTCTCGAAAGAGTTTAACTCTGATATTAAAAAGAAGAACTTAGTTCTCTCTTTAGCAGAGGATCTGCAAAGTGCACATCTCCTCATGAATTGAGAATTTAATTCTCATTGGGTTGAGATCCTGCCATGCAGATCTAAAGCATGGAGAGGGAATGGATGTTTGAGAATTTAATTCTCATAGAATTATAGGAATTTAATTCCTTCGATTTAAAATTAGGGTTTAACCCTATGTTGTAGGAATACAATTCCTTCAGAATGAACAGAATCAGGGTTTAACCCTAGTTAAGAACTTAGTTCTGTTAAAATAACAGGAATTTAATTCCCTTAAGAAAGAAGAAATTAGGGTTTAACCCTATGATAGAATTCAGTTCTTCACATACATCAGGAATTTAATTCCTACAGAAGAAAAGCCGGGGTTTAACTCCATCTAAGAATATAATTCTTCAAAAAAGAAAAGTGGGAATTTAATTCCTCTAAAGTTATAGCTAAGGTTTAACCCTATGAAGAATTTAATTCTTAAAAGATAAACAAACATGCAAAGAAGCAGGGTCACGTGTTACCACATGACCCCTGAAAAGTTCCACAGAGAAGGGCTTTGAGGCAATGCCTCACGTGACCCACGTGACCCTTGGCAGAAGCTTTAACACACAAACAATTAAATGCCCATCATGTGACAGCACGTGATGCTCCAAAGTATTCAATACTCTCGGCAGAACAAATAAAGGGGAGGGTGCCCTCACGTGCTACCACGTGACCTTAGTGCTTAACGCTAAATTGGGCCCTCTGAATCCAGTGTTTAACACTGTTTTGCCTTAGTGTTCAACACTAATCGAAGAGCCTTTCTTGCAGTGTTTAACACTGGATTTCTTAGTGTTTAACACTAAATTAAATCTCTGTTAACAGAGTTTAACATTAATTTTCTTAGTGTTCGAAACCAAATTAAAATCTCTGTCACCAGTGTTTAATACTGATTATCTTAGTGTTTAACACTAATTTGAGATCTCTGTTGCTAGTGTCTAACACTGATTTGTTTTAGTGTTTAACACTAATTTGAACCCCCTGTTGCTAGTGTTTAACACTAACTTCAGCTCAATTGGCTAAATATCCAGAGGCAAAGCCTCTCCTCTAATGGACCAACAAAGGGCCAATATCCTAAACATGATTGGACTTAGCCCAAGCTGGCCATAAGTCCTCAATTCAAATTCAACTGAGCTAATGGGCTCATAATATAATTAATTGGTCTTGGTTCCAAATTGGGCCAAAGATTATTTAATCTACCTCGGTTTAAGGGTACATCTCTTCACTCCTTTGATACGTGGCGTTGTAATTCCTCAACGTCTTCAAAGAGGTGACGGGTCCCGATGACCACATATTGATACGGACTGTGGGGTCCTTAAACTCATGGACTATGAGGTCCTTAACCTTGACCGTGATGTCTTAAAAATAACATCGGATTGTGGAGTCCCTAAATCCACGGACTATGAGGTCCTTAACCTTGACCGGGATGTCTTAAAACTAACAACGGACTATGAGGTCCTTAACCTTGACCGGGATGTCTTAAAACTAACAACGGACTGTGGAGTCCCTAAATCCACGGACGATGAGGTTCTTAACCTTGACCGCAACGTCTTAAAACTAACATTGGACCGCAATGTCCTTAAACTACCCATGGACCGCAATGTCCTTAAACTACCTATTGACCGCAATGTCACTAAACTAAACAACATGGCTCCCTTAATTGCTCTCTTGTCGGATCTAAACGATCCCGTTAAGTTGATCTTAGTCTAAAAAACTAGACTAACGTATCCTTAACAAACGTTTAAGTAGATCTTAGTCTCAAATGAGGCTAACGTATCCTTAAACCCAACCCCCAAACCCAAATCTAAGATAATACGGATTTGGACTAGTCCACGCCCTACGGGCGACGACATAACTCAGTCTCCGTATACAATCCACGGGAAACCAAACACAAAATAAACACACACGACACGAAGTGATCATCTGGAGAAGGAGAAAGTTGTTACCGCAATGCGGTAGCGTAATTAACTGCAGGGGCTTGCGCCTGCAGGGAAGAGCGTCCCCACAATTAAAAAACCCCTCAAGCGAGGGGGAATCTGATGAAGTCTGCTACATCGGACGCATCCGTTTAAACCTTCGATACATGGTGCCATAAATCAACTTGGCATCTTCAGAGAGGTAGACGGATAGCACCAATTAGCATCTGCCCCGAATTTCAGGAAAGACGTCCGCCGCGCCGCCTATTCGGAGGGGAACAGATTTTGGCATGCCCGGTGGGACCTTTTCCTCTTTCCACTCCACACTTCGTGTGTCGTGATTCGCGAACCAATCGCGGTTCGCTAATAGTTGCCCTTGGGTTTCAAGGTACTAAGACTTGGCGTCTTGCTAATTGCAGAAAGCAAAGGATCGATGGCTTCTACTTGTGCGAAATGCTCCAACTGCAACCGCAACCGGCGCCCTGCCTCGCCAGGAGGTGTAGCCTACGGACCCCAAGCTGCTTCGCTATTCACCATACCCGTGGAACAGGTCACTCGAGCCACCACAGGGTTGTTTTTTGGGACCATGCTCCCGCCAACGAGCTTCACCGCCCCTACGCTGACAACGGAAGCTCCCAAGAAGTCGGTCTTTGATCGGCTTACACCTACCGCGGCCCCCCTCAACGGGTCGCCTAACACCAGCGTCTCGGTCTTCTCTAGATTGGGCCAGAACTCCTGTGGACCCGTAATGGGGCCTACAATCCCAGAGAAGGCTGCTCCTAAGAAAGTAACCAGTCCTGCTCCTGAAGTCGTCAAGGCGGCTTCCCCTGCCAAAAAGTCGGTCTTTACAAGATTGACGGCTCCAGCTCCCGCTCCTGCTACCCAAAGGACATCGGTCTTTGACAGGCTGACACCAGCAGCGACCCCCCACCTACACAGGGGGCAAGACAAGATTATCGCCCTCACCAAGCCGGTTCCATCAGCACGACACGCTCGACGTCGTTACTGGCGCCGAATGAGGAAGGCCGGAGGCAACTCCCTTTCTGGGCTAACTCCTCCAGCCCCGATGGCAGTAGTTAATGCCGCTGTTCCAACTGGGAACAGCTTCGAAATGCTAAATAAGGTGCGTAGGAATTCTCCTACCGCGGTGCTAAAGAAGTCTCCCCATCCGCTGAAAAGGGCTATAGAAGTAAGGCCAGAACAGCCCCAATCTCCTCAACGGCTGTCCTCCCGAATCTATAAATTCTGGCGGCAGGCCCGAGACTCGATGATCGATCCAAGCTTCTCCCGCCAGCACAAGAAGCTGAAAATCCAACAGGAAGCCAGTTACCAGGCTAAGCCACGAAAAGCAGTCCGGGTGCCCACCGCAACGGCCCCCTCAATGTCCACTGCTCATAAAAAGAGGAAGCCTGAGAAGACCCCCGGGCCTGCAACGAAAGCTAAAAGCGTTGAGCCCAGACGCCCTAAGGCTGGGGGCAGGATGGTCCATACTGTATACATGGCATTGGGGAAGGAAGACAGCCGTGCGTTTACAGGTCATAGACCGCTTACACGGTCGGTGACCAAAGCTCAGGAGCAACAGCAAAAGCTCCAGGAAATGATGATCGCAATGGCCACGCTTACTGGACCGAAAGAAAGCCCCGAGGCGTCCTCGGATCAGCAACAAGAACAGGAAACCGACTCCGAGTTCCTCCGGAGGATACTGGAAAAGAAAGATAAAGAGGCTGCGGAACAAGCGGCCAATATAAAGCAAATAGCCCACTTATTCCAGGACATGGTGGGAATGATGATTCAACAAGACCCGCCTGCTGAGGATCCTCGGATCGTCCTTGAAGACGACAAGGGAGAAACGTCGAATCCGCCACCGGCTCCTTCAATGGCCAAGGAGGAGACAATCTCCAAGGCTGACTTGGATGACTATATAGCCCAACAAATCTGGGTTCATCATGCAATTGAGGCAACTGGTCAAGTCGTAAGAACGGGGCGACCATATCCGAGCTGGTACGACCAAATCAAATATCCGCCAGGTTATACAATACCAAAATTCCATGTGTATAAAGGGACCGGCAATCCCCACCAACATGTTGCCCAGTTCAGGGCCCTTTACGGTAACACCGGCGGTGATGATAAACTGTTGCTTCGCCAATTCGTGGGCAGCCTATCAGAAACGGTGTTCGAATGGTATTCGGAACTCCCGAACGATTCTATCAAGACGTTCGCTGAAATGGAGTTGCTATTCACTCAGCGATTCGCAAGCGCCAGCGAACGCACTCCAATAACGGCATTGATTAATGCCAGGGTGAAACCAGGCGAGACGTGGGTCCAGTATGCTATACGCTGGCGAAATTTGTGGTCGAAATGCGAGCAACGCATTGAGGAAGCGCCCGCGGTGGGCATGTTCGTGGGTACCCTAGACCCTCATGCCACTATCTCTCAGTTTATGATGTTCTTTAAGCCAACCACATTCCAGGCTCTAATCGGCAAGTTGGCCCAGATGGGTCACAGGCCGCCTCCCCCGAAGCCAGAACCTCGGAATGACAAGGGTAAAGGGAAGGCAACCTTCGTTGCGAACGCACAGCAACAACCCAGTGCCCCAAAGCTGGCAGATCAGTTGGAAGAAAGGCGGCGGTATTACAACGAGAAGATGAAGCGCCCCTACTCGTTCCCGCAGGATAAGACGAAACGGTTATTCGAGTTGGCAGTACGTAACAGACTTATAAACCTGCCAAATCCAAGACGACCGCCACAACCCATTGAGGTGAATAACCCCAACTATTGCCCTTACCATCAAACGGTAAGCCATCCGATTGAGGATTGCTTCGTTTTCAAAGGATGGATCGAAGATCAATACCTCCAGGGGAAGTTTGCACTATCCAAAAAATGGAAGGTGAACCCGCCACAGCCGCATACTCCTAAGAAAGCAGATACACCGAGGGCAACCTGTTCCTTTATTGAAGAAGCTCCATGGGAGGTCATGCTGTCAACTAAAACTAAAAGAATGCTGAGGGACCTTCATGCGTGCCCGGCGGTTGAATGGAAGGACCCGCTTGAACCTCAAATCATCGAAGGGATGATGAAGCCGCGCCCAACTACGAAAACTCGTGGTGATGGCCCAAATACTCACACCCAACCGTCAAAATCTTCGAAGAAAAAGAAGAAGAAATCCAAAAAGCCTGTGAAGCCTAGAGACGAGCGCACGGATTTACTGAAATAGATTGACGCGCTGGAAGAGTACAATCAAAAAGCGCGGACTCCCGTCATGCTACAGGAGTTCCTCAACCACGTCTTTCAGGAGGAAGGAGATGGAGAGAGCTCATCGGATGAATCCGAGGGATATGTGGCGAGTTGTCATGTGATTTCCTACTCGGAAGATGAGAAAACTCCTGGCACTGAGAAACTAGGGGCACAACCTGAGCCAGAACTTGTATGGCCAACAGATGAAATGATCGACGCCTTTCTAGACGAGATTCGTTTGAAAAGTAAAGCCGATCAGGAGCGTGAGATGGCTGCATCGGAAGGAGCCAAGCGCAGGCGACTAAACGAAAGAGTCGAAGCACTCCCGCCAGATCAAAAGACATCTGATGCGAATAAAAACAGGTACAAGATGAGGAAAAGGTTTGCCAAAGCCATGTCAATGGGAATGAAGCTACCACCCTCGGAAGAAAATACGCTCGATGGGGCGGAGAGCCACCCTAATTATTGCTCATATCATCGGAAAATTTCACACCCTACGGAGGAGTGCGACGCCTTTAGGATATGGTGGCAGGGATATGTTACTCACCGGCAACATTTTAAGCGCATGAAACGCAGAACTCGTCAGGAGCAAAGAAGTACAACCGACAGGCACAAAAGAACTACCGGTAGTTGTTACGTGGTCGACGCCGGAGGATCACAAGTTCTCACCTTTGGGAGCGACTCTGATGAGGAAATGGTTCTGGGCCCTCTCTTTAAAGAATCCGTTTTAGGGAAAGAGGAAGAACCAGAGGCCTGCGAAAACATTCAGCTGCGCAATCGCATGCTCCCGGAAAAAAATCTCGGGCCCGCAAATAGAAAAGATAAGGGAAAGGAGAAGGTCACTGGGGATATCGCCTTAGATGACCAAGTCATGAAAGAGCTGACTGCCAAGGACCCTCTCAGGAAGGGTAAGGTGGACTACAACATCCTAGCGCACCTAAGAAAGCTACCTTCTCAGCTCGGCATTCTCGACGCCCTCCTATTATCAAAAGAAGCGTGAGATTCATTAATCAAGGCATTACAAGAACCCGAGCAATTCCAAGCCTTCCTCGCCGAAGAAAGGATGAAGAATGAACTGGAAGAAGTGCATACGGCCGACATCACTTTCGGTGACGAAGACCTCCTTCTCGGGACGTGCGACCACAACCGTCCCTTATATGTCTCTGGATACTGCCATGATATCAAGATAGGCAAGATCTTGGTGGATAATGGATCCTCAGTCAATCTCATTAATGTTCGGGTGTTGAAGGAAATCTGCATGAGCGTACAACACCTCGCTCGTGACAAAATTACCATCTCCGGTTTTGACTCCCAGTCGTCACGGACTCTCGGATCCATAATATTAACATTACACTTTGGACTACTCGTCACGGACATCAAATTTCACGTCATTGACGCCAAGACCTGCTACAACGCCTTGCTCGGTCGTCCTTGGTTACATGAGTACAACATCATCCCTTCTACACAGCATCAGTGTATGAAATACTTTAAGGATGGCTTCGAATATACCGTAACAGGTGAGCTGAACCCATTTCCCGTGAACGAAGTCCGCAAGTACGAAGATGCGAAGTACTTTTTGCCAGATTTCGAGAATACAGAAAGGTGTCGCAAGCCGGAGAACAAAGCCGCCGCCACCATCCCTGTTTTCGGGAGCAATACCAAAGAAGGAGAAGAGATAGTTTACGCGGGTCCGTCCCGACACAACAACCCGGGACCGTCCGCCCACATATTGGTCTTCGGAAGTGACTCGGAAGATGAAGTTAATGCCGTGTTCTCCAATCGGCCGTCAATACAAGCATCCCCCGGCGATGATCAGAGTTTACAGGTCACCATGGTACCGCAGAAGCACTACAAGGATCTCGACGCACTTCAAGCTCACAATGTGCAGGACCTGCAGACGTTTTACGTCCCTCCCAGGCGAAAGGGTGAAAAGGCAATCCTATTCTACCAATCCACAGAGACGAGAGTGGAGAAAGAGATATGGCATGGCGCTGATGCTACACTCGACAGACTCCAACCCAACCGTTTGCCCAGATATTACGCTAATGGACTAAAGAGGCTATTGAAGCGCCAAGGAGTATCCTTAAAACAGACTGTTCGACAAGCTCGGTTTTATAACAGGATTTGGAATGTCCGTGGGACTCAGCGCAAATTGCCCAACGGGAGAATGGAAACGCTTGGGTTGGATACGTGAGATCCAGGAAACGGGAGCGAGTCCACGGCAGCTACGCCATATATAACTTCAATGAGGAGGAGGACACCCTGTCGGGGAATGCTAACCCCTCGTCAAAACTGGATCCCGCGAGCGAAGTGCCGAGTCCGTCATTTGAAGAACAAGTGGACAAGCTTATCAGGAAAGCAGGTCAAAAGGCTCGGGAAGACCACAACCGTGAGATGGCCATCTACGAGAAGGCCAGGACGCAACGTCTGTTTCAACGGGCTGTAAAAGACGAAGATGGTCCTCCCTGTCAACCCGTTGTGCAAAAGGCCCGACGCAGAGGCAGAAGTAAGTCAAGGAGCGTAAAGAGGAGCCGAAAACAACGACGCAGGATTAGAGAGTCGTGTGATCGGGCATTGCGCGGTCCGGATTTGTCCCTCATGAAGAAGATGAGTCGAGCGTATTCCTTCCCTCGAGACAAGACGAAGAAGCTACTCGAGCTCGCTATAAAATATCAAATGATCACACTTCCGGAGTCTAAGCACCCTGAGCAAGCTGACAAAGTTTCCCATCCGGGCTATTGCTCCTATCACCGAGCCATAGGACACCCTATCGAAGACTGCTTCACCTTCAAGAACTGGGTCGAAGACCAGTACCAGCAAGGCAGATTTGCTTTATCCAGCAGCTGGAGGGAAACGCCGCCACAAAAGCACGAACCTAAAGCCGCAAGAACAGAACCAGATCCACATCAATCTTGGAAGCGGATTTGCACCTGTTACATGATTACAATATTAAAAGAAGAGCCCGAAAACATGGATGACCTTCCCTGGTGCTTTGAGAACAGCAATGATGAGGTGATCTCAGAATTTCCACCAGCTCCGAAAAAACTGGAAGATGGCATACATACGACTGCAGATAACCTCAAAAAGATTGAGTTGGGATTGGAAGACGATCCGCGACCGACATTCGTCGGTGAGCTGCTATCTGAAGAAAGGGTGGCTGCGTTAAAGGACGTGCTTCTACAGCATAAAGATTGCTTCGCGTGGGACTATTCCGAGATGCCAGGATTAGATCCCGAGATTGCGGTACATAAATTAGCAATATCCCCGGATATCAAGCCAGTCAAGCCGGCGCCGAGAAGGATGCGGCTCGAGCTTGAGATGAGCATCAACGCCAAAGTCAAGAAGCTGATCGATTCTGGATTTATCTAAGAAGTCCAATATCCTGACTGGATTGCCAACATCGTGCCGGTAATGAAGAAAAATGGGACGGTGCGCATATGCGTGGATTTCAGGAATCTCAATAAAGCCTGCCCGAAGGACGATTTCCCAGTACCGGTAACCGAGCTAATGATAGATAGCACGTCCACTCACGAGGTTTTCTCCTTTATGGACGGTTCATCAGGGTATAATCAGATAAAGATGCATCCCGAAGACCAGAAGCACACCGCCTTCAGGACTCCTTTGGGTATATTCTGCTACAAGGTGATGCCCTTCGGTTTAAAGAACGCCGGTGCCACCTATCAAAGGGCCATGACAAAGATCTTCGATGATCTCATACATGAAATCGTCGAGTGCTATATCGATGACCTCGTAGTGAAGAGCATGTCATACGAAGAGCATTTAGAACATCTGAAAACCGTATTTCAGCGCCTTCGGCAATATAATTTGAAGATGAATCCCCTCAAGTGCGCGTTCGGAGTCTCCTCGGGTAAATTCCTGGGATTTATCATCCGACACCAAGGTATCGAAATAGATCCATCTAAGATTAAGGCGATCATGGAAATGCCACCTCCTAGGACTCTCAAACAGCTGCGGTCTCTCCAGGGGAAGCTCGCGTACATCCGGCGGTTTATCGCCAACCTGTCAGGCTAGTGCCGTCCTTACAGTCACCTGATGAAAAAAGGAATTCCATTCGTTTGGGATCACAAATGTCAAGGCGCACTGGACGAGATCAAGCAGTACCTGCAGAACCCGCCAGTGTTGGCTGCTCCGGTTAGAGGAAAACCTCTCATTCTTTATACAACCGCCCTCGAAGGTTCTTTAGGCGCATTATGGGCACAAGAGAACGATCAAGGGAAAGAAAGAGCAGTCTATTACTTAAGTCGAGTTCTGCTGGGGGCGGAAAGCAACTACTCCCCCATTGAAAAACACTGCCTGGCGTTGATCTTCGCGATAACAAAGCTCAGGCACTATGCGTTGGCGCATGAGGTCCGTCTCATTTCGAAGGTGGACCCTCTTAAGTATTTAATGTCAAAGGCCATACTGGCAGGTCGACTCGCTAAATGGGCCCTGCTCTTGATGGAGTTCTCAATAACATATCAACCTCTTAAGGCAGTGAAAGGCCAGGCCATCGCCGACTTCCTCGCTGAGCACCCGATACCTGCCGGCTCTCCTCTAAATTACGATTTGCCGGACGAACATGCATTTGACGCGGTCGACAGTGATGATACCCAATGGGAACTTTATTTCGATGGAGCATCTTCCATGAAAAAGCGCAAACAAAGTACCCCTATAGTCAAGTCGGGAGTAGGCCTTATCTTCGTGACCCCACAAGGAGGGATAATGCGCTTTGCTTTCTCCTTAACGGAATCAAGGACGAACAATGAAGCCGAATACGAAGCTTTGATAGCGGGCCTCGAGATCGCCATTGACATGGGAATTAAAGACCTTCTTATATACGGGGATTCTCAACTGGTCGTTAGTCAAGTAAATGGTGACTACCAAACGTGCAAACCGGAGTTGGTGAAGTACGGCGAAAAAGGTGCAACAACTGTTGACCCAAATTCCCTCCTATACTTTGGAAAGCATACCACGCGCGGAAAATAGTAAAGTGGACGCGTTAGCTAAGCTCGCTAAAGAATTGGCTGACGAGAACCTTGATGATGTTAAAATCATGGTACAAAGCCATCGAGTGCTCGCCCCAGCAGAAATATCCCCGGAATCATACGAAGAAAAGGGAGCGACTGAGCAAACGACCCTACAAATAAAAGACCGTGAGGAGGCCAAGGACTGGAGGGAAGTCTTCATAAACTACTTTAAGTCCCACCGAATGCCTGAAGAAGCGTCCTCAAGACATCAGCTCATGAAACGAGCTCTATCTTTCGCTTTCGTCAATGATACTCTGTACAAGAGGTCGTTTGATTCTCTGTGGCTGAGATGCTTAGGACCTGACGAAGCGAAAAGAGTCGTCCAGGAAGTTCACGACGGACTCTGCGGTTCTCACCAAGCGGGCCCAAAGATGAAGTTGAAGATCAAACGGATGGGCTACTACTGGCCCACGATGATTCAGGACTGCCTCGAATATGCGAAGCAGTATCACTCATGTCAAATTCATGGGGATTTCATCCATCAGCATCCGAATCCATTACATCCAACGGTGGCTAGCTGGCCGTTCGAGATATGGGGAACTGACATAGTCGGCCCTATCGAACCAGCATCGTCCCGGGGACATCGTTTCATCCTGGCGACAACTGATTACTTCTCTAAATGGGCAGAAGCAGTACCGTTAAGAGAAGTTAAGACTGAGAATATCCTCCATTTCTTCAAGACGCATGTCATATATCGGTTTAGAACTCTGCGACGGATCATCTCCGATAACGGGCCAGCCTACAGAAGCCATAAAATTAGTCGCTTCGCGCAACAGCATAATATAGACTGGAGATACTCCTCAGTTTATAATCCACGAGCTAACGGTCTGGCCGAGGCCTTCAATAAGACCTTGACAAAGATCATAAAAAAACGGTGTCCCGAAATAAGAAGGACTGGTATGAGAGTCTGCAAGAGGCTCTTTGGGCATATCAAACTACGTTCAAGACGGCCGCGAACACGACGCCATACGCACTGGTATTCGGTACGGAAGCGGTACTCCCCCTCGAGATAGAGCTGCCTTCTCTACGAGTGGCAGTCCACCACGAATTGACAAATGAAGAAAATACTCACCTTCGGCTTGAGGAGCTTGATGCCCTCGATGAAACCCGGCTCATAGCACAACAAAATCTGGAGGCCTACAAAGCAAAGATGACACGCTCGTACGAAAGATTGACCAGGCCGAGGATATTCCGCCAAGGCGAACTCGTACAAGTGGTCAAAAGACCTATGATCCCCAATCGCGCCAAGAGGGGAAAATTCGAGCCAAACAATGAAGGCCCGTACATCATAGATAAGGTCTACCAGGGTGGGGCCTATCTACTCATGGACATGCATGGTGAAAGGCCTTTCAGGCCAATAAACGGCCGCTTCCTAAAGAAATACTACGCTTAATGAGCCACAGCCTAGGTCAATGATAGATCACGACGACTATGTCCGCTCGCTATCTTCCTAAAGCTCAAAACTCTATAAGTAGTAGCTGACCCTCTCCTCAACGGACCGAAACATCCTTAAACTAACGACGGACCGAAACGTCCTTAAACTAACGACGGACCGAAACGTCCTTAAACTAACGACGGACCGAAACGTCCTTAAAACTACTACCGCAGCATCCTCAGGCTGACAAAAACTAAATAAATAAATAAATAAAAAAAGAAGAAAAAAATAAAATCGGTACGTCCGTAAGCAAAAAGGGCACGGATGAAAACCCGAAAGGGCTCCGTGAGTAAAAACGGCAGGACTACCGGCGAGTGTTTGTGAAAACCCGAAAGGGCGCAACCTCGTTAAAGGACACTTGCAGGGTCCTCACGACCTTATAAGGAGAAACCACCCGCGTGAGATCCTTACGACTCACAAGGGAGAAACACACTTAGGGATCCCTACGATTCCTAAGGAGAAAATACACTTACGAGATCCTCACGACTCGTAAGGAGAACTCTCTTATGGGACCCTCACGGCCTATAAGATTTGAAAGTCTTAAGTTACAGAAACCTAAACCTGTTCTTAAGCAAATCCCCCACAACCTTCGATATTGCCCTACAAGTGGCTTAATACTGACCCTTGTATACAATCCACGGGCACGAATAAACATTTCCCCAGCAAAGTCCCACCCGTGACTAGGGATATGTCCATATGGTGAGCAACCTTTGTAAGCCCTCTCGACTTGTGAGAAGAAAACCCTTTTGTAAGATCCTTACGACTTGCAAGAGGACATGCACTTAGGAATCCTCACGATTCCCAAGGAGAAAAACACACCTACAAGATCCTCACGACTTGTAGGGAGAAATACCTTTGTGAGACCCCTACGGCTCATGAAGTTAAAAGCCTTGGTCGACAGGACCCTTAACCCTGTTTACTAAGCCACCTTCGTTCAACATCGATAGAGCTAAATGATGATTCGCTCCTGGCAACATCCTAGTTGTAGCGGTGCTGATGCCGAAATCGGTGTTTAAAATCCAAGCTTGCAGCGAAAAAGCTAGCGAGCCACACATGTATACGAAATAGCCGAAATGATGGGGCAACTTGCAATAAAAGCAGCAAGTAAAAATGTATGCATGACAGATAGCCGAAATGATCGGGCAACTCGCAATAAAAAGCAGCAAGTAAAAATAAAACAAATAGCCGAAATGATTGGGCACCGCGAAAAATGGCCGAAATGATGGGGCAATCGCGACCTCCGCGATATAAAAGCTGAAATGATAGAGCATCGCGGAAAAAGAAATAAAATAAAAAAAAAGTTGCAATTTATGCTCTACAAGTGATGTTCCATCACACCCTGTATACAATCCAAAGGCGTAAACAGAAAAGTGATCATGCTTCTCCCCCAGGTTTCACCATAAGAAAGAAGCTAAATCTCGACGGGCCACAAGCGACCTAGAGATCATCCCAACACTCGTCTCGTAACGACGGACACGACTTCAAGCGAAACGGAACAGCGGCAACTCCCAGTTCTATGGCTCGGCGATATCCTGATCACCGAAAAGTCAAATCCCAATTTTGTGAAATACGAATACAATCAACAAAATTCCTGGTTACGTGGAACGCGGATAACATCACTCTTTGACCCCGTGGAAAATGTCCAGAGCGGATCCTGGTCCTCGCAGAGCACGGCAGTGAACCCGTGTGAAGCATCCAGAGCGGAGCCTAGTCCTCGCCGAGCACGGCAGTGAACCCGTGTGAAGCATCTAGTGCAAAATTCCTAGTTACGTGGAACGCGGATAACGTCACTCTTTGACCCCGTGGAAAACGTCCAGAGCGGATCCTGGTCCTCGCAGAGCACGGCAGTGAACCCGTGTGAAGCACCCAGAGCGGAGCCTAGTCCTCGCCGAGCACGGCAGTGAACCCGTGTGAAGCATCTAGTGCAAAATTCCTGGTCACGTGGAACGCGGATAACGTCACTCTTTGACCCCGTGGAATACGTCCAGAACGGATCCTGGTCCTCGCAGAGCACGGCAGTGAACCCGTGTGAAGCATCCAGAGCGGAGCCTAGTCCTCGCCGAGCACGGCAGTGAACCCGTGTGAAGCATCTAGTGCAAAATTCCTGGTTACGTAGAACGCGGATAACGTCACTCTTTGACCCCGCGGAAAATGCCCAGAGCGGAGCCTGGTCCTCGCCAAGCACGGCAGTGAACCCGTGTGAAGCATCCAGAGCAAACACCGGACTGTGGAGTCCTTAAAATCCACGGACTATGATGTCCTTAACCTCGACCGTAATGTCTTAAAACTAACCACCCTAATTCCGTACGGATTCTACCTTGGTTCAAGGGTACATCTCTTCACGCCTTTGATACCTGGCGTTGTAATTCCTCAACGTCTTCAAAGAGGTGACGGATCCCTGCAACCAAACAACGGACTGTGGAGTCCTTAAATCCACAGACTATGAGGTCCTTAACCTTGACCGTGATGTCTTAAAACTAATATCGGACTGTGGAGTCCCTAAATCCACGGACTATGAGGTCCTTAACCTTGACCGTGATGTCTTAAAACTAACATTGGACTGTGGAGTCCTTAAATCCACGGACTATGACGTCCTTAACCTTGACCGCAACGTCTTTAAACTACGATGCCTTGAGCAACCCCTGACCCTGTGAAACACGAATAAGGGTGACCACATCCAGCACTTGCAAGTCCTCACGACCTGAAAGGAAGAAAAACTCTCTTCTGAGATCCTTACGACTCTCAAGGGAAAACCCGCTTAAGAATCCTCACGATTCTTAAGAAGAACTCACACCTATGGGATCCTCTCGACCTGTAGGGAGAAAAAACTCTTTATGAGACCCTCATGGCTCATAAAGTGCAAAAAGTCTTAGGAAGCAGATCTTAACCCTGAATCCTAAGCCATCGCTGCCCCGCAAGTAGGCCAAGATAAATTGTCCGTAGAATACATTCGATAAAAGAGACACATCATTGAGAAGAAAAATGTATCTTTTATTCATAAACCAAAATGGATACAAAGTACAATTTATGAAAGAAACAAAAAGAAAATACTCTCATCCATGAGTATCTACAAAAAGGAAGGAAAAGATACAAGTTTTTTTCAAGCCGGCGGGCGATTTAGCAGTTTCGCTAGCTCATCCTGCTTTTGCTGGGCCACGACTTCATGATTCAGGATCGCCAGAAGACGGGCCTCCGCCTGAGCCTGCTGAGCCTGATACGAAGCGAGCCGGCCTTCAAGCTCTTTCTCGGTGGCCTTGTGTGCCTCGACCCTTTCACGAGTGAACGTGGCATCTTTATCAAGAGTCACCACCTCTTTGATAGACTCTTGAAGCACCCGCCAGAGCTCATACGTTTTATTGGCTTTGGCTGTAAGGCTGGTCTGAAGCTCGCTCAATGCCTTGGAGGCCAGTTCCCTCTCCGAGAATTTACGACCGAGCCTCGTCTCACACAACAATGTGTTCGCCACGCGTCGCTCTATTAGACCACATAAGCTCGCTTTCGCGACCGCAACCTTGGAAAACAGGACGTATACGCTCAAGGCCGTATAAACGAGCCTCCAGTCGACAGCAACAGTCGATCTGAAACGCGCTCACATCACCTGGTATGGGAAACGACAAAAAATTCTCGACGTATATCCTATCAAGAATGCATTCGCAACTATATGAATATCCGAAAAGAAATAATACCCGAAGCTCTGATGTGCATACAACATGGTGATAGTGTTTGCAATTAAAGAAAGTTCTCATGGGAAGAACGCAAAGTTTATTTATGCAAGCGAAAACATACATACGAGTACCGAGCCTACATGGAAGTTCAGCATAAAGCATACAAAAAGAATGACTAATTTAAAAATGCTACGCTAACGGGAAAAGGTCACTAAACACGGGATCAATGGCACAAGGGTTAACAAAGCAGAGGACAAAATTCTCCATCTCTCTCTCTGCTTTCTCTAGCACATCAAAGCGACGGTTCTCGCGAGGAGTCGCTCCCCATCGATTGGCGCCATGTTCGTCCACGAAAGCAGACATAATAGCTCGCCGGGCCTTTATCTGGCTCAGCAGATGAATTGAGCAATCCTTCAAAGCCTGAGTAATCAGGCACGCTTCGTGAAAGCCCTCGAGCTTTTCTTCAGCCACGTCAAGCATCGCCAGGGTCATTTCCGCCGGGTGAGGAGGGATGTCGGCAAGCATGGCCACGAGAATCATCCGGAGCCAGAGGGACCCCATCGGGAGGGGGGACCCCCTACGGATCGAGAGTTCATACATTGCCGAGTCGCATTCGTCGTCGGTAAGGAGTGGATCCACCAACCGGGCAGCAAAGCGGGGGATCATCTCCTCGATGGGAACTTCCCATGGCTGTCGACGAGCATGAGGGCGATTGCAGGCCATGGCGCTCGGTTGTTTCTCAAGACAAATTACACCAAAATAAGAAAGAAAAAATATATATAAATCTCTCTGTGAAGGGAAAAGAAGGCTATAGCCTCATATATAAAGAAGTGCATTAAGTGTTGAACGCGGAAAATCTTGCATGATGAAGCTATTTCCAAGGCCCAAAAAAGGAAAGGCATCGAAAATCAGGGGGGTGATTAGATGCAAAAAAATATTATGTTAACCGTAATCAGAAACGGCGTCGCTTTGCAGCTAGCCGGTGAATACGGGTCGATCCACAGGGATGTGTAATTTTCTTATGTGTTTTTACGAGTTGATTCCAATTGTGGTTTGGTTTTTCTCGATTGATTTTAAAAACTAAGTTGTACGATATCAAGGGACTTGCTAGGGTTAGGTCTAAAGTAGGGTTGATAAGATTGATATTAACACCTCTTTCAATGCCTTCGATTAAAACTCTTTAGAAGTCATAGCAATTATTAGCAAAGGGGATTAGGATGATTGGGAAGAAACGAAGTTTCTTCCTCTAGATCCTTGTCCGTCCTTTCCTACTAATTGCTATAACCTTCATGGACGTCATGCATGTCCGGTCCTTTATACTACGGTGTCACCGTTACCTCATGGGTAGGGTGCCGTAGGGAGCAGATCATGCATGCATGCATGAAGTTCTACTTATGAAAATTTATTGGCATTGAAAAGAGATGAGAGATATTCATCTCTCAATTCCTCCTTTATTCCTAACCCTAACAAGCGAGGAAATTACTCGCTCATTAGGGGATCTTTTAAAAATAGCATTTTTATTATGTGTTTTTTTTAGATCTAAAGAATTAATTATCTACTGCAGATTAAAAAGTTCTATGCAAGATTAAACTAGGGCAAGAGATGAATTAATCTAGGGCAGCAATTTAATTTTAAACTAAGGCAGAAATTGAAATAAGAACTTACAAAATTGATGCTCTTTCCACTGAATTAAATCTGAATTTTTATTTCATTGAAAGGAGGCATAGGGTTTACAATCTTGTGATTACAATTTATAAGTAAACAGGGAAAGCTAGGGTTACAGATTCTCGCGTATGTGATTTTACAGATATGCCCACAAAAAATCCCAACCCACGCACCGACGCACCGACACGAGAAAATTGCACCGACACGGGCTTTAAATGGCCGCGGAACCGCGGCATTAGTGGGCTTGGGCCGCGGTTCCGCGGCCCTTTGGTGAGATCATCTCACCAAATTTCCTGGGCTTCATTATAATATCTTGTACTCTCTATTTCTTCAGTACTTTTCCCTATTTGGATTCTGGATCTTCTCTAGAATTTTCAGTGAAATTTGTAGTGGTCTTTTAACTATTTCCTTTGACATTTCCGACCATGCATTGCCTTGTGAATTGTTCTTCGTCTAGGCTTGAGTAAGACCCTTCTACTTGCTTGTCAAAAGTCACTCTTTTGTATCAACTTTCGTCTTTTTCACTGTATTTGCTCCAAGAACCTGTATCCTGTAATATGCAGCAGTCATGCGTCAAAAGCACCTGTTTAGTTATAAAACGAATAAGAATTGGGGAATATGAATTGCAATATTATGATATGAACAAATACCCCCAAACTTATCTTTTGCTCGTCCTCGAGCAAACTTATTATTTTATTCTCGATAAAACCTAACCGCACTTTCGCAGGGAAACGCAATTGCACTGAGCACGTGCAACAAGCCTTTAAATCTCTAGGTGTCCCTAGTAGGAGGAGTGTTGTCTCCTGAGGGTTTTCAGCGGATTACACCCACAAAATCCTATCAATTTGGCTTTTTCGACAATAATTCTCCAATTAGGTTTTCTAACACAGAATTCTATTATCATCGACTCATAAATTATCCACCCATATTCTTCACATTTCCTCATCATTTAACTTAAGATTATATATGTTCTATAGAATTACTCAGCTTTCGGCATTTCTTAGGTTTTCCTTTTAGGGTTCCATCTCTACTTAGGAATTTTTCTATCAACTCTACTAAAGATACAAGTTTTATTCTTCATTCCTTTCTCTTATCTAAACTCTAATCACATATCCCCACGTGTGTGTATAGATCACCCCTACACTTGGAAATTCAAATCAAGCAATCATACCCTTGTCCGTTGTCCAAATCACTAATTGGTGAATTTTTAATTTCACTTACACATTCTTCATGCGACCGTTAATAGTTCTTGAGGTACCAACAACCGATTACAAGATGTGTTAGCCCTTTAAGCGTACTTCCTAGTTTTGCAACACCCAAGGCTTTAGCAGTGACTCCCAGACCAGTTGGTCTAAGGCACTAGGTGATGAAGCACCCTTGCTAAAATTTTTCTATTTTTAGCCTTAAGTAATCACGAAAACCAGTGTTCATTTTTTTCTTTATTCACTCTTTTTTTTATTTTATTTTTATTGTACTAGGACTTTAGACAAGAGCATTTCAAGGTCTCCTCTACTATTCCAAGTTTCAAGGTGCGTGATTATGCAAATTGTAGGGTATACATTTTCAGAGTCTACATTTAAGCTAGGAATTATTTTTCAAACTTATACTCTAATAAAAATCAACACTTTTTCCTTCATTTCGATTTAGCCCAGTAAGTGAACCCAAAATTTGCCTATTTCTAAATAAACTACGAAGACATATACTTTCTACCGTTAATCTTTAAAGAATGTTATTTTTAGGATTTTTGATTTACTAAGTCCACGATCTAGTTGTTCGTAGTCAGTTAACCTATTTGTCAAACTCAAGTTAGATATAGCCAAAATTGAATAAAATACTTTTTATAATTTTTGAAAATTTTCAATTTTTATGGGTTTTAAAAATAAATATGCAAATGCAAAAATATGTACAAATGAATGCTATGGAAAAAGACGTACCGAGCTTACCCCCAAACTTAAACTTGACAGTGTCATCACTGTCATGCTGCACCAAGAGGGTCAAAATGTCGGCACTCCCCTGTTTATTTATTTATAATTTTTTTTTATTTTATTGTTAAAAGAAAAACAAAAATATATACAGAATGACCCCCCCCCAAACTTCAGTGAAACAATGTTAGACATTACTGCCAGACTTTGCACAGACCAAACATCAACACCAACCAGTCGAAAAATTTATCTGTAAAGAGTGTCGGTTGGTGGAAGAACATGTTGTACCGATCCAAAAAGAATTGGGGAAGATAGGAGTGATGGTAGGGAAAGTGTGGAAGTGAATAGATATGATGTGGTGATGAATCAAAATGAGAATGAGAATGATCAGTAGTCAGTGGAATATTGGCATTCTCATAGCTTATTAAAAGAAATGGGGGTGGTTCAACTTCTAAAGGAGGAGGTTGACTCACCACAATACCCCCAAAATGTTTCTGTGAGTCCTTTATTGACTTGGCATCATCCATCAGTTGCATGTGATATTCAATTATGAGGGAACTAATCCCCTCGATGTCCGCCATAGTCCAACCGAAAACTTGCCGCCTATCTTGTAAGACCTTTAAAATAGCGTTCTCTTGCTCAAAGGCTAGAGAGGCTGATATTATAATGGGAAAGGTCTCATTCTCACCTATGTAAGCATATTTAAGGTGAGGCGGCAAGGACAAGAGTTCGAGTTTCGGAGGCGAAAGAATCATTGGGGAATCTACCTCAAACTCAAAAAACTCCAACACAGATTCGAAATCACCGCAAACAACCGATTTGGATGGTTCAACTAACTCATCCAAAAATTCAAACGACTCATATTCGGGCTGTGAGTCGTCATCATCCGAAAAAGTGAAACATTCATAATCAATATTGGTTGTGTCAACTGTGGTAGGCTCAAGGAGGGACGCACTAGTGGCGTCAAAACTGTTCTCATCAAACAAGAAACTTTCAAACTCGCAGTCATCCTGCGTGATTTCGTGAATAGAGCAAACTTCTCGTGTACTAGCATTAGGTACGGGGGGCAGACTTCCTAACTTGTAAATATTGAACTCACTAGACGTCTTCCCGAAAGATAGAGTCATGGAGCCATTGCGACAGTTTATTACAGCATTGGAAGTGTCCAAAAATGGTCGACCGAGGATCACCGGAATTTGGTTCCGTGAGTTGGCAACAGGTTGTGTGTCCATAACAATAAAATCAACGGGGAATATGAACTCCCCAACTTTGATCAACACATCCTCTAGCTCACCCCTTGGATGGGTGATTGATCGATCAGCCATTTGGAGAGTACAACGAGTGGGTTTCAACTCTCCAATGCCTAATTGCTCGTACACAGAATAAGGTAGCAAATTGACACTAGCACCAAGATCAAGTAGTGCTCTATTGATGTTCTTATCCCCAATTGTTATCGAAATGGTAGGACAACCGGGGTCCTTTTGCTTTTGGGGTAAGGAATTGACAAGAGCATCACTAATAGCACTAGCCACAAAAACTTTCTTTGGTACTTGTGACTTCCTCTTTTTGGTGCATAAGTCCTTTAAGACTTTTGCATATGAAGGAACTTGTTGGATCGCATCCAAAAGAGGGATATTTATGCTAACCTGTTTGAACAGCTCAACAATCTTCTCCATTTGTGGAGTTGGTTTATTGGATCTCAACCGGTTTGGAAAAGGAGCATTTTGAAATGTTGTTGAGTCCAATTTTTGCGGATCAGATTGTTGAGTTGGAACGGAACCCCGTGTAGATGTGTTCTTGTTGTGAGAAGTGGGTTCGTTCGAGCTAGAAGGAGTAGAGCCTTATGAATGATGGAGAACAGGCTCTAACGAAGAAGAAGAAGAAGGTGAAGAAGAACCACCGGCAGGGGTGTCATCGTGAATACCCACATTGTTTTGCAACATTTTTCCCGATCTCAACATGGTCACAGCGTTTACGTTATGAGTTTGCTGTTGATATGCAGCATATGCGTGACCAGGGTTGGGCAGTGGTTGAGATGGGAGCTTTCCTTTTTCACGCTCGCTCAAAGCTACATTGAGTTGTGCAATTTGTTCTTCAATAGATTTTATGCTTTGATCGTGTGAGGCACTGTTTTGCACCAAAGATTGAATAGAAGTCTCTAGTCTTGCTGTAGACTGTGTAGATTGCTTTAGGAACACATCTAGACTTCTTTCGAGCGAGCTAACCTTGTCATTGTTAGGTTGAACAAAATTGTTTGGCGCGTAAGAATTGTTAGGCACAAAATTGTTCACTTGATTAGGGTAAGGTTGCTGTTGGAAAGGTTGCTGTTGAAATTGAGTTTGTGGAGGTGCTTGTTGTTGTTGTGGAGGAGTCCCTTGAAAATTGTTATTTCCTTGGAATTGTTGATTTTGGTTCCAAGCGAAATTTGGGTGACTCCTCCACCCCGGATTGTATGTCGAAGAGTATGGATCGTTTCTCTGTCGTTGTTGAAAGGCAGCATTGACTTGATCCTGTCCTTGAGTAGATGCATTGTAAGGATACTCTTCGGTGAGATGTGATGGACTCGAGCAACAAGCACAAACAGTTCGTGGAGGCACAACAGGGGCAGGAGAAGGGGATGAGATTTTGGTCTCAATCGCTTCTAGCTTTTTCGTAAGAGCGGCCATCTCGGCCTTCATAGCAATTGACATCTCTACTTGATGTATGCCTGCCCTAGATTAACCACTGGAAGAAGATGATGTGGTCTTGGTACTCTCCCACTGAATTGTTTGCTCACTAAGATCCTCAAGAAACTGCCATGCTTCGTCACTAGATTTGGAGAGAAAATGACCTTGACATATGGCTTCTAGCAACTGCTTCGTTGCCGAGTTCAATCCCTCGTATAATGTTTGGCAAAGTTGCCAACTTTCGATCCCATGATGAGGGCATTGAACGAGTAGGTCTTTAAATCTCTCGAAGCACTTCCAAAATGGTTCGGAAGGAAGCTGTGAAAATTGTATAATCTCATTACGGATTCTGGCAGTTTTATGATGAGGATAGAACATTTTAAGAAAAGCTTTCACAAACTCGTCCCAATTTCTAATGGAATGTGATGCGGTGCTGTATAGCCACTTCTCGGCTAGGTCACATAAGGTAAAAGGAATGACCCTTAGCCTTATCGCGTCATCATTTAATTGGGTCGTTTTCATCATAGCGCACACATTTTGGAATTTATTGATAAAGATATAAGCATCTTCAGATTCCAAACCATGAAATTTTGGCAGCATATTGATGAAATGTGGTTTTATTTCAAAATTGTCCCCATTTGCCGGTGGGGGTGAAAGACAGGTAGGTAAAGAAGTGCGGACGGGGTAAAAGAGATCCTGGAGCGCAACTCGTGCGGGCGCTTCAACAGGCGGTTGATTCGGGTTATTCGCACCTAACGGAGGTGGAATCATTCCCGTCGGTAAGATATTGTTGGGGTCGAATCCCGACATGCCTTCGGAAGAAGAATTTGAAGGTGTAGGTAAGAAAGTGGACGGAATGTCGACTTCGGTGTCGAAGGGTTCGTCGGTCGGTACCAACGAAACATGGACTAATCGGGAGTTAGTATCCCTAGTCCAAAATGACATACACTAAAGGGGTAGTGTAGTCAGAAAAAAAAGAAGAAAGACAGAATGTGGAGGTAAGAGAACGTCAATGAAGGGAAGTGGTGTAAGTGAGTTGCAAGTTTTCTTTAGCGACAAGTTGCAGGTTTTGAAAAGATTTTTCTTTTTTTTTATGTGAGAATGTTTGCAAAGAGATTTTTGAAAAGAGACTCGTGACACAATTGCTATCAATCACACATGCACAATCAAGCCTAGATCTAGGGTCACCTAGGTCGGCTAGACAGCTCCTAACTAGGGCTAGAAATAGGACCTCAAACCGCCTCTTCACCATCAATTGCGGCCAGGTAAGTGGGAGGCTCCCCGCTACAAGTAGCGGTCCTAATTAAGTAACCACTTGCCTTGACACACTTGCCTAGACACCGCAAAGTCAGTTAGGATAAACGGTCGATGCCTATACTAGTCATTTTTCCTATTGAGCTCGACGTCCTTAGGGCTGAGTCTAGTATTTTTTAATTAATAGTGGTCAATGCAAATGCTTTAAAGTGTTTTCTGGGGTCCTGGGAAGGGTGATGAAATCCCCACCCAATCTGAGTTTGGTCAATTAGCCCCTTAAAGTCCGATTAAATTATGCAAAACATAAAATTCACTTGCAGTCAATTTTTTAGCGCGGCGCAAAGAAACCTGCAGAAAATCTGTTATTTAGAAGGGGGAAGAAGAATTTTTAGTGCAAAGAAACCCTGCAGAAAATTTCACAAGAGATATATGGAGGTTGGCAGAGGGGAGTAAAAGAAAACAAACCATGCAAATTTAAGGTGCTGAAACTGCAAAATAGCCGCGGTTCCGCGGTATTTCGCGCATAAAGGCCGCGGAATCGCGGTCTTCTGAATGGATCAGGCTCTGAAAAAATTTGTGCTGCACCCTTGTTCTACTTTCCCTCTGTTCTGATGTTCACTTTTCTGATTTGACCTCTGTAAAATTTCAGATCCGAGAGTCTTCGCTGTTCCTGCAAGATTCAAATAATAAACCCTTCAAACAGATAAAAATTGATAAAATTTTTTGTACTTTTTTATATTTTCAGATTTTTATAATTTTTAAAATTTTATATCAACCCGAAATTACACAAAAGAAATGTTACGCCATCCTCGGCAACTGTGCCATTTGATTAGATGCAAAAAAATATTATGTTAACCGTAATCAGAAACGGCGTCGCTTTGCAGCTAGCCGGTGAATACGGGTCGATCCACAGGGATGTGTAATTTTCTTATGTATTTTTACGAGTTGATTCCAATTGTGGTTTGGTTTTTCTCGATTGATTTTAAAAACTAAGTTGTACGATATCAAGGGACTTGCTAGGGTTAGGTCTAAAGTAGGGTTGATAAGATTGATATTAACACCTCTTTCAATGCCTTCGATTAAAACTCTTTAGAAGTCATAGCACTTATTAGCAAAGGGGATTAGGATGATTGGGAAGAAACGAAGTTTCTTCCTCTAGATCCTTGTCCGTCCTTTCCTACTAATTGCTATAACCTTCATGCACGTCATGCATGTCCGGTCCTTTATACTACGGTGTCACCGTTACCTCGTGGGTAGCGTGCCGTAGGGAGCGGATCATGCATGCGTGCATGAAGTTCTACTTATGAAAATTTATTGGCATTGAAAAGAGATGAGAGATATTCATCTCTCAATCCCTCCTTTATTCCTAACCCTAACAAGTGAGGAAATTACTCGCTCATTAGGGGATCTTTTAAAAATAGCATTTTTATTATGTGTTTTTTTTTAGATCTAAAGAATTAATTATCTACTGCAGATTAAAAAGTTCGAATTGTCGGTGTTGCGTAGTAGATAAACCTCTAGATAAATTAGCTAGTTAAGGCTTTAGTAAAGATCCTGGAGTTTTAGCCGGTGTTGCGTAGTAAAAATTATCGTTTTTCGAAATTTCTGCCTCCCCGCGAACCACGAGGTGCGCGACATCGGCTTACATTGTCGTAATCTGGGGAGATACCACTTATGAGCATCATCATTGGCCCCCACTCTCGCTCCAACCTATTCATGGATCGGGTCGAGAGTGGCCTGCTCGGTTTTTCTTTTGCTCATTTTGGTGCCAAGAATCATAATGCAGATCGCCCGGGAACGGCATGGTGTTTGGTGGTTGCGTCGTTTAGAACATTGGGCCCACGTGTCACCTCGTCGTTTGCCTGAATTTTCGCGTGTATCCCCGATGGCGTCAGCGGATCAGTGAAATGATTGTGCTTTAAAGATGGGGCCCCATTTCAGTTGATTCGTCAGTTGAGGTATGGGCCACGTGTCAGCCGTTGGTTTGTGGAAGCGACGGGTTGTCTCTGACTCCTGCAGTAGAAGAGATATCCCTAATGGCCGATCGTCACGTGGAGCCCCGCCGGCCGCTGGACGCAACGTTTCGTTTTGGCCGGAATCAATCTAGGCCGTAGGATGTTCTCTTCTGGGGTGTATAAATAGGAGGGGACCATCCTAGGGCTGACACTTTGCTCAAATTCTCTTTCATTACTGAAGATTGCCTGGCGGTCCTTCCTTTAGATCGGATCCTCTGTTGATTTTTCCTCGGTGAGTCCATTCCTTTGAATCAGGTTTGATGTCTTCATCTGAAGAGTCTGTAGAGGTAGTAAGGGTAGAGTCGGATGATGAAGCACCCGTTGTTGGGGCCGAGTCCAGTGGGTCTTCCTCCTCTTCGCCTTCAGATAGCCAAGAAGGTTCTTATTTTTCTTCGTCCTCTGTGTCAGGTTCACCCCATAGAGTCAGGGCTGCCCCTGTCACTAGCCGTCGGACGGCGACAAGGACCCCTAAGGTGCGCATCGGGAACACCCACGATGCGCCCTCCATTTTAAAGAGTCTGGACGAGCTTTCCGAAATTCGGACTTGATTCCACATCCCCTCTAACTATTCACTTAGCTGGGAGGGTGAGCGAGCGGATCAGGTGCGGGGCAAGGAGATTGCCCTGTATCTGGAAGCATTCTGGGCAGGAATGAGCCTGCCCTTTCCCACCGAGGTTTGTAGGGTGCTTCGTTGTTTCCACCTTGCTCCGGGCCAGCTAGCACCGAACTCGTGGAGAATCCTCCTCGGGTTTCTGGTCCAGTTGAAACTTGAAAATATCCCCTTCGGTTTGACTCTCCTTGTCTCTTTCCTTTGTTATAAGAATCATCCCGGCACCATTAAGGATGAGTCGAGCTGGGTGTATTTTTCGTATAAGAAGCGTAAGGATGGGGAGGCCGGGTCAGGGGTAGTAGTCGTCCCTTCTTCCATCCATAAGTGGAAGGAGAAGTTTGTATTCGTCGGGCCGCCTGAGGGCAAGGATTGGCCTGTTCCTACACAGTGGCACAGGGCCGACTGCCCGAGGGCAAAGCAGTCGACTTCCCCCGAGGAGATGGTGGTGTCCCAGTGGGAGCCGATCCAACGGGAAGATTTCCTGTTATCCGAGCAGGCACTGTAATGGGCTGGGCTCAGTCCTGTGCGTTTATTAGGTAAGTTAGGGCATTTGACGATCTGTTTAGACTTTACCAAATTTCCTTCGATGTATATGTGTCCCCTTCTTTTTGCAGAGCCCATCGACCGAGCTAAAATCCTAGATTCCCTGGCCGCCAAGACTCAGGGAAAGAAGGCCGAAGGCGTAAGCTTGTCCCGACCCGGTCCGAGCTCGGGCCCAAGGCCAACTCCACCGCCCAAGCCTTCCACCGCTCCCCGAGTTCTAGAAGAACGCCGCGGGGGGAGCCATAAGCACTCGTGGAACTCGGCACCCCGGGCGTGAGAGGAGGAGGAGGAGGCTAGGCCCGTCAAACTCCCCCTCAAAAGGCAGAAGCGAACAGTCTCCCGGCCACCTTCTTTCGGGACCTCAGTGCAGGAGGGCGACTTCTGTATTGAGGTGCCCTCGGGGCTCTCCATCGCTGACAGACTTCTTTCCGACATGGAGCAAGCGGCCGGGGTTAAAATGCCCCGGGGGACCATGAAGGCCCAGGTGGCCACCATAGCACAAGAGGCGGTTCAGGTCGGTTCCTGACTTTTCTCAAAAGATTTTTCAAGTCTTATTTCCTCGGTTTGAGATTTCTAACCCATTTGCTGCTTTTCATAGGTCCTCCACCACTGCGTACTCCTCATCTCCATGGAGTCCGAAGAGGTAGCCCCAGCCATGAAAAAGGCGGGTGAGTCCTCCAAGTTGGAGGAGGAGCTCCGCCTCCAACTGCGGCAAGCGAAGGAGAAGGCGGCTCTCCTTGACACTCGTCTGATCGCCGAGGGGCTGACGAACTCGAAGCTGAAAGAGTCTCATCGGCTTTTGGACGAGTCCAACTGGGCTATTCAGGCCAAGTTGGAGGAAGGGAACGGCTTCTACCACACGGTGAAGAAGTCGAAGGACGCCCTCAAGAGGGATTTCTGGGTGGTTTTGGACACGGTGAAGCTCGCCGAGTGCCGGGTGGCGAAGGCCATAGAGGCGTATAAGGAGTTAAATCAATTCTACACCAATCTCGCCGAATTCACAGCCGTCGTGTGGCACAGCGCCCTCGACGCCGTTAAGGAGTCTGCGCCGGGGTTCGATATCAACGAGCTCCACGCTAAGTATCCCCTGGCCGAGGAGGTGCGGCAGGGGGAAGTCACCGAGGCAGCCGTTAGGGGCGAGGCTGCCGATGGAAGCGCCGACCCCGAGGTCGCCGTTTTGGTCCCCGAGGCTGGTGTTAAGCAAGGCGATATCCTTCCCGAGTGGGCGGACTGGGTTTTCCTTCTTTAAGGATATTTTTTATTTTTCAAAATTTTGTAAGCATTCGGGCATTTTTTGTAAGGTTGAGGAGCCCAAAATACCTTGTTTTTATTTTTGGTTATAAATAAAGTACTCCTTTTTCCTTTGCCCAAATGTTTGCTCACTGTGCAAGTACTTTTAGCTCGTATACTTCGTTCTACAAGTAACTTTTAGCTCGTAAGTATCTTTATCTTGCAAGTGCTTTTAGCTCGTAAGTATCTTTGTCTTGCAAGTGTTCGACCGGTGTCCACCCTTCCCGCACTTGCTGATCATTCATCGAGTAGAGTCGAACGATAGCCAAGTGTAAGAAGGTCGGTGTCCTCCTTTCCCCAGAGTCAAGACAACGATCGCTCATCGAGTCGAACAATAGCCAAGTGTAGGAAGGTCGGTATCCTCCTTTTCCCCGGAATCGAGATAGCGATCGTGCATCGTGTATGAGTCGATTGACAGCCAAGTGGAGGAAGGTCGGTATCCTCCTTTTCCCCAGAGTCGAGGTGGCACCGATTGATGGGCCGAGCAGGAAGCTGCTCGGTGGCCTCGTGAGGAGGGCTTTTAGATCCTCTTCTTTGTAGGGCAGGAATCTACCTACTGTGGATGGACCGAGCAGGAAGCTACTCAGTCGCCTCAATGTTGAGGGCTTTGGATCCACAGCATTGGTGGGCAGGAAGCTACCCACTGTGGATGGACCGAGCAGCAAGCTGCTCGGTGGCCTCATGGGGAGGACTTTCAGATCCGCTTCTTTGTAGGGCAGAAAGCTACCCACTGTGGATGGACCGAGCAGGAAGCTACTCGGTCGCCTCGACGTCGAGGGCTTTGGATCCACAGCATTGGTGGGCAGGAAGCTACCCACTGCGGATGGACCGAGAAGGAAGCTACTCGGTGACCTCATGGGGAGGGCTTTAAATCCACAACATTGATCGGCAGGAAGCTATCCATTTCGGATGGACCGAGCAGGAAGCTGCTCGGTGGCCTCATAGGGAGGACTTTTGATCCACAGCATTGTTGGGCAGGAAGCTACCCGCTGCGGATGAACCGAGCAGGAAGCTACTTGGTGGCCTCATAAGGAGGGCTTTAGATCCTCAACGTTGATGGGCATGAAGCTACCCGCTAGGGACGGACTGAGCAGGAAACTGCTCGGTGGCCTTATGAGGAGGGCTTTTGATCCACAGCGTTGTTGGGCAGGAAGCTACCCGCTGCAGATGGACCGAGCAGGAAGATACTCGGTGGCCTTATGAGTAGGGCTTTAGATCCTCAGTGTTGATGGGCAGGAAGTTACCCGCTAGGGACGGACCGAGCAGGAAGCTGCCCGGTGGCCTCATGAGGAAGGTTTTTGATCCACGGCGTTGTTGGGCAGGAAGCTACCTGCTAGGGACGAACTGAGGAGGAAGCTGCTCAGTGGCCTCATGAGGAGGGATTTTGATCCACAGCGTTGTTGGGCAGGAAGCTACCCGCTGCGGATGGACCGAGCAGGAAGATACTCGGTGACCTCATGAGGAGGGATTTAGATCCTTAGCGTTGTTGGATAGGAAGCTACCCGCTAGGGACGGACCGAGCAAGAAGCTATTCGGTGGCCTCTTAAGGAGGGCTTTGATCCACAGCATTGATGGGCCGGGGGCTACCCGCCGTGGATGGACCGAGTAGGAAGCTGCTCGGTGGCCTTATGAAGAGGGCTTTTGATCCACAGCATTGTTGGGCAGGAAGCTACCCGCTGCGGATGGACCGAGCAGGAAGCTACTCGGTGGCCTTATGTGGAGAGCTTTAGATCCACAGTATTGTTGAGCAGGAAGATACCCGCTGCGGATGGACCGAGCAGGAAGCTACTCAGTGACCTCATGAGGAGGGCTTTAGATCCTTAGCGTTGTTGGGTAGGAAGCTACCTGCTAGGGACGGACCGAGCAGGAAGCTACTCGGTGGTCTCTGTTAGTTATATGTATGCCCTAGAGGCCATTACTATACATAGGATGTATATTGTAGTGGATGTTGGGACATATATAGGGAAGACTTTCTTGCTCGACATGATAGTATGCTATCTGGTTGCTCTTTACCTTAACGTGTACACTGTTTGTCTCTCTGTTACATGCTGGTAAAGCCCTTAGGATGTGTGCTTGACTACCTGGACTATGATGCGGATCATACTAGTGGGGACATGGTAGTCCATAAGTACATCCTTGAAAGTCCCTAGTCGTGGGTGTATCGAGATGGGGCATCGATATACCAGAGTAGACTAGCGTATACCTTCTCGACCCATACAGATGGGCGATGGATGATCCCATATCCATTGGTGTTTGACATCGGAGATGATATACGGGTGCTCAGTAGAGACTGGGTACACTGGACGGACTCGCCGAGAACTCCCAGATGGTATTATACCTCACGTCAGATGGCAGTTCTCTGGTGACACTGGTACAGAGTAGTCTGTTGACCCGAGATCGTCATAGAGTCTTGTGTGGTTCCCACTGTGCTTTGATTTCCATCTTACCACGTCCAAGAGGGCGTGCAAAATGGTGGTTTTTGGGTACAGTCCCGAGTCACATGGAGGCAATGAGCGATAGGAGGGGATTCGTCTCTCCCGGTATAGGGAGTTGATGTTGCGCTGTGTTCGATTGGCTATAACAGGAAATCCCTGGCCAGGGTTGCAGAGATTTACTGGTAAGTGTTACCAGTAGTTTCTCGAACAGTTATAGACCTCATATCGACACGACTTATCGAGCTATTGGGGTCTGACATTTACCACCCCTAGGCGAGATATGCGACATATCAGACGATCAGACCGGACTGTACGGTAGTGTTACTGGTTGGATTCACTGAAGTGTGAGCGGGCTTGCTCGTCGATCTTCAGATCGCTCAATACCCGGGTGGCCGTTACGTTTAGCAGACCGCTTGCGGCTTGTGGGTGTTTGATATGATCATCATCTGCTGCCGGCGTATTGACGAGTCTTTAGAGTCCTACACAGAGGTTTCCTGGCTCAAGCGAAACGAAATAGGAGCGCATATTAGATATGTGCGGGACCGAGAATAATACGTGTATGTGATACCGTATTCCATTCTCACGATGAATGTGTCGAATGGTTGTATGCGATATAACCTGGTTATCGAATCGAAGATTGATTCGATAAGCCGATACATTAGACACTAGCCGGTTATATGCGATATGACCGGATCGTTAAATCAAGAGTTGATTTAATGATTTAATGCATAATTATATATTTGATATATTACTTTGCATTAACTAGTATCGGTTCACTTTAAATGGATTTTCTCGCTCGGATGTGCACATTGTATATTTGATATAGTTTTGTGCACATGATTGTATCATGTTTGATGATGCATGTTTACTTGGTTAAGTGTAAAGAATAAACCATGGTTAAACTAATGATTAGGGTTTTATTTATCCATTACTTATTTATTCATTTATTAATTTGTTTATTCTTTTTGGAAAATAAATGGCATGAATATAAAATGGTGGCTTGATTTGTTTTGTAGTTGAATCTTCATGAAGGTTTGACTTTGTAACCACTTTGTCTTCATGCTTAACCCTAACCATTTAATCAAACCATGGTCTACTCTCTACACTTAACTAGGGTTAGGAGATGATAAGTATTCTTATTATTTTCTTTTTAGAAAATAACTTATCATAACTTTATCTTCTTCTTCTTCTTCATCTTCTTCAAAGAAGAAAAGCTTTCTTCATCAATGGTGGATTGATGAAACAAGTGAGAAATCCAATTCTAAAGTCTACCCACTTCCTATTTCTTCATCCTCTACCTCTTGCCAAGTAGTAGAGTGTGTTTTCTTCACAAGTTTCTTGACTTGGTGAAGTCGGAGCTTGATTTAGCGATGCCTCGACGTAGATCATCTTCGGCATGGACATCGATGATCTAGCCCGTCCATTCTCCGATGAAGCCGACGCTAGAGCCCGGGACTTGTTATGGACAGCGAGGAGACTTCATTGCGGAGCTATGGAGGTGGAGAACCGGATCTACAAAGGTTGTATTTCCGTATCTTTTAGTTAAGTGTTAACTAGTTTATTGTTTCGCCTAAATATCTAGCCAACGATCCGTAGTCGGGTCTCTCGGCACCTAGAATTTTTGAAATTGGCATGGTTGATGCCTTGTGAGACCTCATTAGGGTGCCTAGGAACCCTACAGTGGTATCAGAGCCTAGCTAGAGCCTTAGGCGAAGTCTAGACGGAATTTGAAGTCCGAACGAACCCGAAACCCAATTCCGATCATGCTCTCTGTACTTTTTTGAAAACAATGAGTTTTTCTATATTAAAAATTGCTAAAAAATTCAGCAGGGAAATATATGAGTTACGGCGCAAAACTGGACCCATGATTCATCCAACAGAGCGCGGAACCGCGGCAGAAGCCCAGCTTCTGCGGCGGTTCCGCGGCTAGGTGGTGACGTCATCCCACTTTGTTTGCACAGTAATTCCTGATAAATTATGCTGAGTTTTCTGGGAATTTTTAAAATTTATTCAAGAGTTGAATTTTCTGCTGTGTTTTTGGGGATTCGGTGTTTCGATCGGAGTATCAAATTTTGTCTATGTGGCTTTCCGGATAAATTTTTAGAATATGTTAAAAAGTTCGACCGGATATAAATACCCAGTTTTTCCCCTGTCGGGAAATTTCCAAGTGTTGGATTTTTCCGTAGTTTAACGACGTTCTAAGTAGTGCAAGTAACGCGATGGACCCTCTAGAAGACAACAAACCTTAACTCGATTATGTGACCGTCTTGAACTGCCCTTTGAACCTTCGGGTTTGGGGCAGTACGGCGTGCCACATGTGAGGCGTTGGCTTGACCCTTCTATGGCTGGACCGTCGGTACTGAGGCACGAACTGAATGTTGTTAGACTTATTTCATGTGTTGATCTGTATCGGGAAAACTTGGGTGTTCGAATGTTCGATCGAAAAGTTTAACATTTTCTATTTATCCGGAATGTGTTACAATAATTGGAATTCACAAATTGTTATGAGATAACGGAATGAATATTATAAACGTAGCAGTTTAGTCTCACTTGATCGGTTGCCACGGAATTTTGATGTGATCAAAAGTCCGTCGCAATCACGTAGCGTACGCGGATACTCGCCGGGTAAACTTAATAGACAGCCTCACTCCATAGCCCCGACCAAGTGACTGTAGGAGAACCCCGTCGCCGAAAGCATCCGTTCGGGTGCTCGCGGCAGCGGTGTTCCGCCTTGGTGCACTTCGTCGACGGTATCGGGGGTGCGGCCGCCTACTGAAGTTTGCGACGAGTATTCGATCAGGATGTCGGGAATCTTGTTGAATTGCCCGACTTGATATTGAAAAGTGTTTTCGATAATGAGACTAAAATGCGGGGTTTATAATTGTTAGGCATGCGATATCTAAGTAATTCATTTGGTCAGGCATGCGATGTCTGAGGTGGTTGCGGATTCCAACTGTTGTAGTTTTACACTTTCTTTTCTGTGACCGTAAGTGTAATATGTGATATCGCCGGTTTCGTTGCTATATGCCAACGACAATTGGGATGCGCATATTTACTTACGTTGATGACATGTGATGTTATGTGTTGCTGGATATGTTATATTGGATCGTCGTGTTTGAATAGCCGGGGGTTTTTATGTGAGATGAGTGTTTTTCATTTTCATTCATGTAAAAACTTGTATGTAATATTCTTTTATTGGGGCGCTTCCAGGTTGCGGAAGATGTCACCGTTTGTATATTATTTACTTTTCCGCACTAGGATAGACCCAAGGAGGGGAGCACAAGTAACCGGGTTCTGGAGTCCAGTGGGAGACCAACTCGAGGAGTCGAGTCCGGGTCTCCTAACTCTAGAATTGGTAGGGTTGCTTGCCGCTCTCGTAGGGGTCTAGGAGTGTGGGTTTGGCTATTCATCGCGACCGTGGAATCCGTGTTTTATACTGGCTCGTATTGAAAACACGGACGTCCTAGTATATCCAATATTTTATATGTTTCTTCTGCTGCGATAGCTGTGATGTGATCATGTGATGTTCTCTGATAGATACTGTATATAGTATATATGATATATTATATAGGCGTTACTTATGTTTTACACCTGCGCTAGCCCTGCCCCGCTCTGCCGTTAGTTACCTAACCTAACGGTGCACGAGGGGACATCGAGGCGAATGCGGATGGCATAAGTGTACGTCGTATTTATCTGTGATGTTTAGGTACTTTAAATAATGGGACTTCATTACTGTGATTAATGAAATAAAAAGAAACCTAAGATGTTGTAGAATCGAATTTCAAAAATAAAACAGGTAGCTACAGTTCTTGCTTTGCACAGCAGTATATATGATCTATCCTGCACCTTATTCGATGAGGAAAGGACCGAGATCCCTTCACCGGGAGTGACTCCTTTAGCAATAACTGGCAGATGCTACACACTCGGTTTGTCTTTTGATTGCTTTTAAGAGTTCTGCTTTGCACAGTGATATATATGATATATCCCGCACCTCATTCGACGAGGAAAGGACCGACAATCCCTTCACCGGGAGTGACTCCTTTAGCAAAACTAGAAAAGCCTCAAAAGCACTCCATTTCAAAATTCATTCGATCCTACAACGATATCAAGTTCATTACGCAATAGGTTTTCAGAAAAACCTGTCGTAGCCCTCCGTCATTTCAGATAAGTACTAGTTAGTATTCGTGCTACGTTTGTTGACTATGTTAAGGCGTAGTGTGCGGTAGCTAATTAGTGCTTATCTGCATAAGCATATGATGCGATTGGATTAGAGTATTCATACGGCGTTGTTTGGCCTCCGTCAAGGGTCGTGCGGGTGGGTTTAATTCAATCAGGAAATGACGGGTTGAACTTGACTAGCGGACTATAGGTTGTTTGGCCTCCGTCAAGGTCATAGGACGCTAGGGGCAAAATATTATCGGGAATTTCAAGTGTTGAAATTTGCAATGAGATTGCATACCTTCTATGAGATAGTTGGATCCCGATACCCACTGCGAGTAAAAGTTACTCCTGGGAGAGTTTTACACATTACAATTAGCCGATCAAGTAGGTGTCTAGAAAGGTGTTAACGAGGTTACGCCTCTGGGAAAGCGAGGTTTACATTAATTAGGTTCGTGCGAAAGCACGGGGGACCTCCCTCAAAGTACCAACACTGGCCTGGCTGAAAGATTGGCGAACTTGTAGTGTGTAATTAATCCCGGCTAGTCTTTCCTTTTAGGGTTTGAAGGAAGATTTGATAAAAAGCAGTGGGAGCCATCCTGATTAGATAAAATAATAACCAATCTATTCTTGACAGAGCGCACGCTGAGTGTTTTCTTCTCTCTCTCTCCAGGTAGCGACCATATCACGCCTTAATCAAAATAATAATACGGAATATTGACCGAACCCGCTTGTTATACTGAGCTGGGGAACGTTGGTCCCGCTCCAACTTATAATTGTTATAAGACAGAGCAGGAAATTGGGGAATACCAGATTTCCCGTGCCACCCAAACGAAGAGAGTGCATGCTGATGCATCATCTTCGGGTGTGTTCGTTACAAAGAACTGTTTCTGTGTATCCTCTACGTCCTGGGTATATGATACCAGATCAGGATCCCAGATATGTAATCTGTTACATAGGGCTACAGAAAGGTAGAGAACTGAGAACGGGTGATAAGTTTCATGAGGCAGAAAATGGGGCAAGTGTTGCAGCCAAGTCTGTTGGTCACTGTCACTCTGTATTACCAATACATTGATTCTGAACGAATGTTATTAGATACCGAACCTGATATACAAAATCATATCTGTCTCTTTATTAGTAAAGAAACGGTAAAATTTTGTATTGTTGGATAATGTTTTGAACATTTCCTATATCAAAAGTTGATCGGTTCAGGCACGTTATCTAAAAGCATTAACGTTCTAAATCAAACCACAGTTCTAAGTATACGGATCACACACAAGAGGAAGAGTTCACAATTGAACGATTCCTTCTTGAGGTATTGTAGACTAGGTCAGATCAATGTGACCCGACTAGCTAGAGTTACATAAAGATGCATATTTAAATTAGTTTGAATTTACATCTTGTGAAACTCGCCAGTCATGTCACAAAGATATGATGACCATAGCTCCGTTTACTGGAAACAGAGAAAGAGTTAGAAAACTCTTGGGATGATACATGTTGATGTATGTAGGTCCCCTGTCTACACATGCCAAGACTGGTTCTTTATACTTCATTACGTTCTCTGATGATCTCTTTAGATTCAGACATATGTTCTTGTTGAAACAAAAGTCCGAACCTTTTGAGATATTCACGGAATATAAGTTAGAAGTAGAGAACCAATATACGGGTATAAGTATTATGTCCTTTGATGTGATCAAGGAGGAGAGTACTTGAGCACGGAAATCCTGGACTATTCTAAAGGAGAATGAGATTCTCTCTCGGCATTACTCCTCCGAATACACCATAGCACGATGGTATATCGGGGCGGAGCAATCACACCCTATATGATAAGGTGTGCTCTATGATGAGTATTACTGAGTTACCTATTTCCTTTTTGGGTGTTATGCACTTGAGAAGCTGCATACCTATTGAATAGGGTTCGAATCAAATCAATTGCCTACCACTTTATATGTGATATGGAAGGGGAAGAGCCCATATCTTAAGTTAGTTAAGATTTGGGGTTGTCCGGGCTTTGTCTAAAAGCATAATCCGGACAAGCTCGAGGTAAGGTCAGTTATGTACAACTGGAAAGGTTCCAGCTATACAAACTACAGCTGATGATTTGATAGAACCAAAGGATTCAGTAGATTCCAACGAACCTCAGCCTCTCCGCCGATCTAGTAGGGTTCCTCGCCCACCTGAGAGATACTTCGGTTTCTCTATGACAGTGGGAGCGAGGATTGCGTCATGAGATGATGACCCAACTAGCTTCGAGCTGGCCATCGAGAGTAAGACTCTGTAAGAATGGCTGGATGTTTAGCGATCTGAGATGGAATCCATGTACTCCAGCAAAGTATGGACTTTGGCTGCTATATCTGAAGGGTTAAATCCCCATCAGGAGCAAGTATATCTTGAGAAGATTACTTGGTGTACATCGAAAAGTTGAGACTTTCAAAGCTAGACTTGTCAAAAGTTTGCATCATTTACCAGGCGTGGATTATGATGAAACCTTTTTCAAGTAACCAAGCTTAAGTCCATCCAGATCCTACTTGCCACGGCTGCATACCATGACTATGATATCTGGTGGTTGGGTGTCATGACTGCTTTTCTAAATGATGTTTTAGAAGAATGCGTCTATAAGTACACAGCCAGAGGGCCTCGTAGACAGTGGGAGCAGCGGAAACGTGTACAAGATGGTTTATAGGATTAAAGCAGGCATCGCGGAGTTGGAACATCTGTTTTGATGGATTAGTCAAAGAGTTTGACATCATCAAAATGGTAGATGAACCTTGTATAAACAAAAAGGTAGTAGGGAGTATGGTGATGATCCTCGTAGAGTACGTGGATGACATACTCTTGATAGGGAAGGAGTTTCCTATGCTACGCTCGATCAATCTCCGCTTGTCACAATGACTCTCCACATAGGATCAAAGTGATACCTACTAAATCCTGGAATTTGGATCTATGAGATAGATCTAAATGGATGTTAGGCTTCTCACTAGTTGTAGTGAGATAGTATCAATTGATCCTGGGGAGAATCACTGGAAGTGTTCCAGGGTGATAAAGACGACTGAATGTCAGTCACAGGCATTGTCTTTACCCTAAGTAAAGGGACGGTATGTTGGAAGAGTTCCAAGCTAGATACCGTGACATACTAGACGATAAAGGCAGGATACATCGCTACTTAAGATGCTACCAAAGAGGCTGTTTGGGTGTATATTGGTTCATGAGATGAACTATGTTCCTCCCATTGTGAGACAATGGAGTTATGGCTTATGCCAAGGAACGTCCGTCCCATCAGTGATCCAGACATATTCTAAGGCAGTGTCACTTGATCATGGAGATGGTTGATCTCTAAGGGATCGAAGTTAGGAGAGTAGACTCAGAGGACAACACAGCGGATCCACTCACAAAGGCCTGTTCCCAGAGAGAGACTTTTATGGGATGGTTGAGTATGAGATACTACAACCACTGCTATCAGATGGCCCTAGTGCAAGTGGGAGATTGTTAGTTATATGTATGCCCTAGAGGCCATTACTATACATAGGATGTATATTGTAGTGGATGCTGGGACATATATAGGAAAGACTTTCTTGCTCGACATGATAGTATGCTATCTGGTTGCTCTTTACCTTAACGTGTACACTGTTTGTCTCTCTGTTACATGTTGGTAAAGCCCTTAGGATGTGTGCTTGACTACCTGGACTATGATGCGGATTATACTAGTGGGGACATGGTAGTCCATAAGTACATCCTTGAAAGTCCCTAGTCATGGGTGTATCGAGATGGGGCATCGATATACCAGAGTAGACTAGCGTATACCTTCTCGACCCATACAGATGGGCGATGGATGATCCCATATCCATTGGTGTTTGACATCGGAGATGATATACGGGTGCTCAGTAGAGACTGGGTACACTGGACGGACTCGCCGAGAACTCCCAGATGGTATTATACCTCACGTCAGATGGCAGTTCTCTGGTGACACTGGTACAGAGTAGTCTGTTGACCCGAGATCGTCATAGAGTCTTGTGTGGTTCCCACTGTGCTTTGATTTCCATCTTACCACGTCCAAGAGGGCGTGCAAAACGGTGGTTTTTGGGTACAGTCCCGAGTCACATGGAGGCAATGAGCGAGAGGAGGGGATTCGTCCCTCCCGGTATAGGGAGTTGATATTGCGCTGTGTTCGATTGGCTATAACAGGAAATCCCTGGCCAGGGTTGCAGAGATTTACTGGTAAGTGTTACCAGTAGTTTCTCGAACAGTTATAGACCTCATATCGACACGACTTATCGAGCTATTGGGGTCTGACGTTTACCACCCCTAGGCGAGATATGCGACATATTAGACGATCAGACCGGACTGTACGGTAGTGTTACTGGTTGGATTCACTGGAGTGTGAGCGGGCTTGCTCGTCGATCTTCAGATCGCTCAATACCCGGGTGACCGTTACGTTTAGCAGACCGCTTGCGGCTTGTGGGTGTTTGATATGATCATCATCTGCTGCCGGCGTATTGATGAGTCTTTAGAGTCCTACACAGAGGTTTCCTGGCTCAAGCGAAACGAAATAGGAGCGCATATGAGATATGTGCGGGACCGAGAATAATACGTGTATGTGATACCGTATTCCATTCTCGCGATGAATGTGTCGAATGGTTGTATGCGATATAACCTAGTTATCGAATCGAAGATTGATTCGATAAGCCGATACATTAGACACTAGCCGGTTATATGCGATATGACCGGATCGTTAAATCAAGAGTTGATTTAATGATTTAATGCATAATTATATATTTGATATATTACTTTGCATTAACTAGTATCGGTTCACTTTAAATGGATTTTCTCGCTCGGATGTGCACATTGTATATTTGATATAGTTTTGTGCACATGATTGTATCATGTTTGATGATGCATGTTTACTTGGTTAAGTGTAAAAAATAAACCATGGTTAAACTAATGATTAGGGTTTTATTTATCCATTACTTATTTATTCATTTATTAATTTGTTTATTCTTTTTGGAAAATAAATGGCATGAATATAAAATGGTGGCTTGATTTGTTTTGTAGTTGAATCTTCATGAAGGTTTGACTTTGTAACCACTTTGTCTTCATGCTTAACCCTAACCATTTAATCAAACCATGGTCTACTCTCTACACTTAACTAGGGTTAGGAGATGATAAGTATTCTTATTATTTTCTTTTTAGAAAATAACTTATCATAACTTTATCTTCTTCTTCTTCTTCATCTTCTTCAAAGAAGAAAAGCTTTCTTCATCAATGGTGGATTGATGAAACAAGTGAGAAATCCAATTCTAAAGTCTACCCACTTCCTATTTCTTCATCCTCTACCTCTTGCCAAGTAGTAGAGTGTGTTTTCTTCGCATGTTTCTTGACTTGGTGAAGTCGGAGCTTGATTTAGCGATGCCTCGACGTAGATCATCTTCGGCATGGACATCGATGATCTAGCCCGTCCATTCTCCGATGAAGCCGACGCTAGAGCCCGGGACTTGTTATGGACAGCGAGGAGACTTCATTGCGGAGCTATGGAGGTCGAGAACCGGATCTACAAAGGTTGTATTTCCGTATCTTTTAGTTAAGTGTTAACTAGTTTATTGTTTCGCCTAAATATCTAGCCAACGATCCGTAGTCGGGTCTCTCGGCACCTAGAATTTTTGAAATTGGCATGGTTGATGCCTTGTGAGACCTCATTAGGGTGCCTAGGAACCCTACAGTCTCACGAGGAGGGCTTTGATCCACAGCATTGATGGGCAGGAAGCTACCCGCTGCGGATGGACCGGGCAAGAAGCTACTCGATGGCCTCATGAAGAAGGCTTTTGATCCATATTGTTGTTGGGCAAGAGGCTACCCGCTGCGGATGGACCGACAGGAAGCTACTCGGTGGTCCTGCAATAAGTTATAGCATGGAAACAGAGAGAAGCAGTTCAGATTGTTGGGGAGCAATAATCTTTCTTTAAAGAAAATACAGATTCAATGATTTAATTTAAACTCTCCATATTAAATTACCGGGTTTGGCGGGTGTCCTCGTTGCTCAGGCTTGGGTCCGTTGGTGACGACCATGATCTGCCCTATTGTGAGCTCTTCAACTGTAATTTGGCCAGCTTGCTCCCTATCTGCTTGACGTTTGTCTCGCAGGTATTTCACCAAGTGACCAGAGTGGATCAGCTCTTCGATGTAATCGCGTATCTGTTTACAATCTTCGGTCGGATGTCCTTGTGTCCGGTGATAGGCACAATACGGGCCTCGGAGCCGTTTGCCCGTGCTTCGGGTAACCGGCGGGAGCCTGAAGAGCCTCTTGCCCTTAGCTTCCTCTTTAGGGTTTCGTAGGGTGGCAGGAAGGTTTTGGGAGGCATTATCTATGCCGTTTTCAAATTTTTGCCGTACTAAAGAACCCTAACCCTATAATCTTAACTAGAGATTTAGACAATACAACAACGTAAACATATTTACATCTAAGTGAATGAGAAATACAACCCTTTATAGACTAGTCCTTCACTTCTAAAGATCCATGTAATAGTCCCTTCACTCCAAGTAGTGAACACCCGAACTCTAGTAAGGGTTCACATGAAGAAATGAACAAGCTTGCTCGAAGTCTTCGAGGCCGAAGATGATCTACGTCGAGGTGACTCAAGCTCATGCTAGGATGATGAGCTTTTTCTCACAATATTTCCAACAAATAAAGGATGATGAAGTAGGAAATGGGCTCACTTAAAATTAGTTTTTCTCACAATATTTCATCACCTTTTCAAAAGCTAGAAAACTTTTCCATGAGGAAGAAGAAGACGAAGAGGAGATGAGAATGAATCTCATATGAGGTGAGAATAGCAACCCTGGGTGAGTTAGTGTCATACACTAACTAATGTAGAAAATAAACCATGGCTAACAATAATGGTTAGGTTAATAAATATCTACAAGTAAAACAAAACTAGTGGACTAAGTCAAAGATGCTTCAAGCTTCTCCAAGCTTCCAACCATGACAATTTCCAACTAATATTGAATTACTTTAAATAAATAAAACCTCATATTATTATTAGCATGGTGTGAGTCTCATACACCCATGTAGCATGTGGCATCTAGCATGACACAAAAGATGTACATTAATATATATCACATATATACTAAGTGTACACTAGTGAGGGAAAAACTTAAGTGAGCTAATATTATTTAATGTAAATTAATATATCACATATATAATTATACATTAAATTATTAAATCAACACTTGATTTAATAATCCGGCTATATCACATACAACCAACTAATATCAAATATCACTGGTACAGGTTAGTCGGTTGTATGTGATATCGGTCCGTTCAGTGTACCCAGTCTCCACTGAGCACCCGTATACCATCTCTGATGTCAAACACCAATGGATATGGGATCATCTATCGCCCATCATATGGGTCAAG